>CM030359.1:128287937-129021687 GCA_017893485.1 Hemerocallis citrina
ACCAACAGAGAGGCACCGGGGGGCTCCCGACAAAACCATCATGAACAACATCCTCAGCACGACCGCATCTCAATCCATAATGCTTTAACTGATTCAATAGCCTCGTGAGGCCCCAGGAGGACTAGAGATCTCCGCCAGATCATCAGTGCCAGGCAATAAGGAAAAGATTTGCAAATCAAATTGGACGAGAGGTGCGCCCGATCTGAGGCCTCCCGCTCTGGACATCAAGCAAACCAGAGAACCAACTTTCCTAGACAGAGATCAAGGCAATCATCCTCTCACAGGGGGAACACCACAATAAGGAGCCCGACTAATGAAAGTCGAAAGTTTTTTGTGCAGAACAAAGGGAAAATTTCCCCAGTCACTAGGTCGAATTGGATAAGTTCAAGCTTGACATTCTCCTTGATATCTAAGGAAGTCAAGATTTGGGCCAACCCCCAACAAAGGATCTACCGACTCAACTAGATCCCAAAGGAAGGATGACCAAGTTCTTTGCCATATCCAAGAGGTAGAGAATCATCTAGAACATATGAAGAATGAGAGAAACCGCTCCAGCAGGGCCTACCATCCTAGTCGACCTCCTTTCAGCAAAACCATCCTCGATGCACCCTTCCCAAGGGGCTCCAAAGCTCCTCAATTTGAATCCTAAAATGGAGAATCAGACCCGACAGACCATTTAGAGAGCTTCAAAATACTCATGATGGTCTATAATGCCACCGATGTACTCATGTGCTGAACATTTCCGGCCACACTGAAAAGATCAGTAAGGGAATGGTATTTGTGCCTGACTCTAGAATCAATATTCTCTTTCGATCAGCTCTAGAAGCTTTTCTTTGCGCACTTCGTTACTAACCGAAAGGCTGAAAAAACAAGTGTCTCCTTGTTAGAACTTAAGCAAAGTGATGGAGAACTTCTAAAAGACTTCATCAAACGTTATACAGCAGAAGCAAGGCCAATTTCCTCCTTGGACTCTTCTGTGGTGGCTGCAGCTTTCCGTCACAACGTCATGCATAAAGAACTGAAAGCATCCCTCGCCAAGAGGCCACCTCGAGATTTCACAGAGTTCCTGTAGAGGAGTGAAAAGTACATCAGAGTCGAGGAAGCTCTCAACCCACAAGTAAAAAAAGAGTCACTTTCTGGCAACAAACGGAAGAATGCAAGCAAGGAAACACCCAAGAAGTTTTTGAAAAATAGTGCAAGTCAATGCTGTCTTCCTCCAACACCCCGCTTCGACAAGTTTACTCCTTCGAACACAAGTGTGTTTGCCATCCTCATGGCAGTTGAAAAAGATGGGATAGTTCGCCATCTTCCCAAAATGACAACGGCTAGTAAGAGAAGAGACAAGGGCCTATAGTGCATATTTTACAGAGGCTATGGACACACTACCGACAATTGTAAAGTCCTTAGAGAAGAAATTGAAGACCTAATTCGGTGGGGCTATCTATCTCAGTTTGTCCAACGAAACAATAACGCCGAAAACCCTCCACCACGGGGGGCTAATAAGAGTCTAGAAAGGCCTTCTGAATCATGCAAGCGGCGCCCATTCTAGCTAAGTTAGATAGGATCTTGGTCTCCACGGACTGGGAGACCAAATTTCCGTTGTCATCGGTTAAATCACTTCCTAAACCAACCTCAAACTATGTGCTTATTTTCTTATATTCCGGGGAAGATCAACCCAGAAAACCGTCAAAGTTTCGGTTCGAGAAAGCATGGTTAGAAATCCAAGGCCTCCACCACATGGTCAATGAGAGTTGGCCTCGCCCAACCACGGGCGGTGAGGCATCCGCTATATAGTGTGAAAAAATTAGAAGACTCGGAGGCAAGCTCAGAAAATGGAACCGGACCAGATTTGCATTGATTTGGAGAGCAAAGGAATCCCTTCTTGAAGGTATTGAGGAACTTGAGAAGACTGAAGAAACTAGGGATCTACTACAGGAAAAGCAGAATCGATTGCTCCAATTTAGCCAGGAAATTGACCAACTCTACCAGATTGAGGAAATCAAATGGCAACAACAATCCAGAATTTCATGGCTCAAAGAGGGAGACGCGAACACAACATTCTTCCACCAAGTTGCCTGTGCCCGGCGTAGATCTAACTTCATTCACTTGATCCACTCGGATTCCGAAATCGTACAAGGCGACGTTGCTATTAAGCTAGCTTTCCAGTCCCACTTCAAGCGCCTCTTTAGGCACAAAGCGGACTTGGGAGTCCCTCTCCAACACGAATTCTGGGAAGACCAGGTAGGCAATTCCGATCCTAGGCAGAAATCCCTCGAAGCACCCTTCACTGAGAAGGAGGTCTGGAAGGTAGTCCCACAACTTGGAAAAGATAAAGCTCTAGCTCCAGATGGTTTTCTGATACTATTCTATGAGATATTCTGGAAGGAAATCAAAGGTGACTTGCTGAAGGTGTGCTGATTCCAATGATTAGGGAGATTCAACTCCGCGGAGGTTGTGCTGATTCCTAAGAAAGAAGACTTCCGACGAGTTGGAGACTTCCGCCCTCTAAGTCTCCTTAACTACTCTGTAAAGATCATTACCAAGACTTTCGCTAACAGACTGGGAAAGGTAATGGATGGCCTCATTAGTCAAGACCAGACGGGATTCATCAAAGGATGATGTATTCAAGACAGTATAGCAATGGTTGAGGAGACTATCCATCAATGCCATACTTCGAATTCTAAGAGCTACCTCCTGAAGCTGGATTTCGAGAAAGCCTATGACTCTGTTGAATGAGACTGTTTGTTTGAAGCGCTTACTGGAAGAGGTTTCGGAGACAGATGGATCAGATGGATCCACACTTATCTTACCACCAGCAGAACGACTATTTTGGTAAATGGGGTATCAGGCCACCCATTCTCCTGCAAATGGGGGCTCAGACAAGGAGATCCGCTCTCACCCTTTCTCTTTACCATTATTACAGATGTTCTAAGATCCATGATGACTAAGTGCAGTAGAGCAGGTTGGATTGTACCAGTGGCCGAGGGAGTCAATCGCCAAGGGTGTTCTATACTCCAATATGCAGATGATACTCTTCAATTTGGCAATGGCAACCTAGGGAAAACTACCGTCTTCAAAGGAATTCTATATTTCTTTGAGGCTTGGTCTGGCCTCAGGGTTAATTTTCACAAAAGTGCTCTCATTCCCATTACCCTGATACCAGAAGAGGCACTTGAACATGCCACAATCCTTAATTGCTCCACCGAGAGTTTCCCCATTTAATACATTGGATTGCCGCTAAGACCTGGGAAACTCAAAAATGCAGATTGGCTACCCATTATTGACCGGATTGAGAAACGGCTAGCATGTTGGAAAGGCAAAGCCCTATTGTTGGGAGGGAGATTCATGCTTATTAATGCAGTCCTCTCAAACATTCCAACCTATTATCTCTCTTTCATTGAAATGTCACGATGGGTAATCCAGAGAATTGAACAGACTCGAAAATCTTTCTTATGGAAAGGGGCAGACCCGAACCGATAAGGATATCACCTCATTAGATGGGAGAATGCGTGCATGAAAAAGATACATGGAGGCCTAGGTATAATTGATCTTCGAGATATGAATCTGGCGCTACTGGGTAAATGGTGGTGGAAAGTGTTCCACCCTAATGGAGAAGATGGCAACAATTTGTTCATGGATATATGCATCGGAATGGAACGAGAAATCTGGGCTTCAGGATAGGCCCTCGGGTTTCCTGGTTCTGGAAAGGCATCACTAAGGCCTATGAACCTTTCAATAGCTGTGTGAAGTCAGCTATCGGTAACGGCAGACTCACTAGATTTTGGTGGGATAAGTGGTATGCTGATCATACACTTAGAACCCTATTCCCCAATTTATATGAGCAGGCGACACAACCACACTGCACGTGGCCGCAGGCTGGAAAAGAGGCACCTGGAGGCCACTTTTCAAACAACCGCTTGACCTAGGTTCTCAGCTTAGACTAACGGAACTTCAGACCTACATCACCAGCACTGGAATTGTTTCTCTCAGGGTCCTGATAAGAAATCCTGGGGATTGGAGAAGAACGACAAGTTCACGGTTCGCTCCGTGTACAACAGCATTCATTTTAGGGGATGTATCCCAAAGTGGTCAGCCGTCATCTGGAGAATGAAAGCCCTGCTAAAAATCAAAGCTTTCTTATGGTTGGTACTAAATGATACGATCCTGAATAGGAAAAACCTTGCTAAGTGCCAACCGAGTGTGGACTCTCAATGCGGGTTCTGCCACGCTGTCCTGGAGACTAGAGACCATCTTTTTCTACAGTGTCCTAGGAGCAAAGCGGTAATCGTAGAGGTACTCAGTGCCCTAGGGACAACTCAATATCCTAGTATATATGAGGACCTGTGGGGAGGTCCAATGTTTGCGTCGGAGAGGGGTTCTATGAGAGAAGCGTGGTATATCGCTATCGCCGCAACGACCTGGGTTCTTTGGCTAGACAGAAATAATCTTTACTTTCGTAGAACTTGCAATAGTATTTCTGGCAATTTGACTCATATTATGCATTTTATTTTATTTTGGGCTACCGTGACCACAACAGGTCCCAGGGAGAGGATTGCGAGCGTATTCCAGGTTGAGGAGTTTGATGATGAGGAGATTGATATCGGTCCGATGATTGATTGATAGCCAGCACAGCCTACTCTGATCATAGATACCCACCACCCCAGGGTTTGTTGGGGGGATATGATGTATTTCTTTGCGGTTACTCTATGTTTCTTTTATCCCACCCACCATGTTTGGGGTGGAGTTTATGTACTTTTGCTTTGATTGTAGGACTTTGTAGTGGGCTCAGTACTCTAAGTTTGTTTATTAATCCCTTATTAATGAAACAGGGTGGCCAGACTCCACCTTTTCTTCAAAAAAAAAAATATGATGAGAAGGAAAAGGAAGGTTCCCCTCTTGCATGTAGTACTAGTAGAGTCCATGAAATCTTAATTTTAAGGTGGAGTTATGAAGTGTTCGTGAGAAGATTATATATAGATGACATAGTGATAGTTTTGAGATTGTGAGTTAAAGGCTCGTGAATAAACTGAGAGAATTTGGTTTTATTTGATTACCAGTTGGATTTGGAGTCAAACACGTCATATTGACTTTTGTTAGGGAGATGATGAAAGATCTAATTAAGTTCTAAAAGCTAGTTATTTGGCTGGAGTCTTAGGACTCTATCCGTGTTATCAAAAAAAAAAAGTTCGAAAAGCTAGTTGGAAGTATTGGAGGAGGTGCTTTGTGTCTGTATCTAAAAGAGTATCAAAGAACATTAAATTAATCTTCTTGAATATATCATAGATTATCACTCTCACAAATATCCAAATAATTAAGCATATCTTCAAACCCTCACATAATTTTTTATTCTGATTCTGAATATTCATTATCACTAACATCTGGAGGTTCTTCTATATTCATTTTCTTCAAGATATTGCATATATGTTATTGTAGGACTACTTATATATCTACTAAATTCTTTGTTTTTAAAGAATAATAATGATCTTTCCTGAAAAGTTAGGTCATCAATGATTTGAACATTTATATTGCTGGTTTGACCAGGATGAACTTGATATATTGTTATAATTATTATCGTTCAATACTAAAGAAAAATAACTTAAACTCATAAAAATCAACTGGGCTTGCTAAACTTTAATGACAATAAACATAAAAATCCATCATTCTATCACTTCCATGATAGTTAATAATTAATACTTGAATTAACTCATGATATAAAACATTATCACTGTTATCCATTTTTCTTTCTTATGATTCTGATGAATTTAAAGCTTGGAATAATAATTATAGAAATCAAGAGTATGGAAAGGTTTCTAAGGATACAATGAAAGTCAAACAAAATGGCTCAACATGCTTCCGACAACCTGAGCCTCTTTGAGTTGTTACGTACCGGTTACTACCAGCGGATAAAATACCATTGATATGCACTCCGATTTATGTGCTTCTTTTATGTTCCTCCTATCTCATGATTACTATGCTCTTCAAGAGAGCTTCATCCAAGAGATACATTTGGAACAACTGAGTAGCACTTTAGTACAGACAACCACAGCCTATCTCGTTTTCTACCAATAGGTGTATGACTCAACTATGAAGGTAGTAAATTGGTCTTTCGCAAGATAGAGCCTTACAAAGTTCTCCCTAAGGGGAAGAGATTAGTTAGTCATACCTTATATTGAACAAGAAATGATCAAAATGTAATCGTTTATGATTCCATACATCTTACAAACCAACTCTTCTTACAAGATTATATAGAATTTCTCTCCTAAATTTTTTGTCTGTCTTCCTCTTATGCCTTCCCTTTAAAGAACAAGGGATCAACTTACAATGGGTTTACATGCACCACTACTTACATCATATGTCCAATAATTGTTACAATTGTGTCATTGCTTACATCATATATTCAATAATTGCTACAATTGCGTCACTGCTTATATAAGTTTTCAGTAATTGCTCTGGTTATAGTTTACATTAAGAACAAATCTTCACCAGCTTTATCTTTGTCGTTCTGGCCACACTTGTATCTGTGTTCTATCTTCATCATTCTACAATATTGTCCAGATGTCTCTTCTGTCATTGTCATCTTTCCTTACTCCAGCATTTTGTACCAGCTGTCAAAAATATTTTTCTTTTGCTAGGGCTATTTCACCATTGCTATACTATAAGTCATTATTTCTGTGGATGTGGACTATCGTAGATCCATTTGTTGTCATCCTTATTTTGTATGTCTTTCGGTTCATAATATATATTTCTAAATCCTATGGCTCTTTTTTCTGGAATTAATTTCTCAAGCTCTTCAGCTTTGAATGGTATGTTGTTAGATGCACCATAAATTATTTGTGTAGTCGTCCCAAACTTTGTGATATGTTCTGCAGAAAGTTCTTCATCATCTTCTAGATATTCAGGAATTACTGAATATATTTTGACATATATTTTAGAGGCCTTTGTAAGACCAAAGTAATTCTTAGCAGATTTATACTTGTCATGGTAATAGGCTCATTTCTTCACGTTCTCATGATGGGTATACGAACAAGTCCTCTTTCGGTCTTTGGATTAGCACCTGGAAGTATAATTACTTTGTTCATATGTTGTTGAGATATAGTTTTCATAAAATCGTTCACCTAAGTGATCTAGCATAATTTCTTAATATATTGTAAAAATAAATCATTCTTTTAATACTTTGGAAGATCTGATAGTAAACTCTCTTTGTAGGTACTTGATTGTATGGATTTTGAGCTTCCCTCTTGTGTGGTCATTTTTCTGGTTTCACTTGCATTTTGTAGGTTGATAGGTTCATTCCCTACACTCATTTTCTCACTCTGTTCTAAATTTTTGTGATGGTAAAATAAACTCTGAAGTTCGCATATTTGCAATTATAATTAGTTCAAATGCTGCATTTATTTGCTCCACGTTTTCTTTGAGAAAAACTGTATCATTTTCTATTTGCTAGACTCTATTTTTCATTATGCAAAAAATAAATCGTTTAAAATCTCAATAGAAAATATGCTAAAACATTATATTTTTCTTTTATATTTTCTATTTTAAAATCATAATGTACTAGTTCCATCTGTCATCTTATCAATCTTTTATTTTCTATAGTTGGATCTATTATTTTAATCCAAGTTTTTGCTTGGGTATTATCTGATCTTACTATGAATTTTGTACGTATTATGAATAACTCAAACTTTTTTATTGCTTTTAAGATTGATAATAATTCTTTTTCAATTATGTGATAATTCGTTTGTGTTAGTGTGAATGATCCACTAGTGTATCTGGCTAGTCTTTCTTCTTTTTCGTCTTATCTATAATTTTAATACTGTTTCCCAATTATTTTCACTTGCATCTGTATCTATTATCCATGTAAATACTGTAATAGATAATCTTAGTTTATTTTATTCTAAAGTTTGTTGTTCCAATATTTTAAGTTTTTTTCATCCTTTATAGTCCATTTTAATTTCTTGAATTTTTTTCATTTTTATTGTAGCTAACCTATTTTTGCTGATAAGTTTAGTATATATCCTTTTATTTGATTTAGTAGTCCAATTATAACTTGTACTTCTCTTTTTTCTCTTAAAGTATTTGCAAATGTTTTTATTTTTTCTGCTATATGTGGTTGTAGTTCTATATCTTCGTGCGATAATTTTGTTCTTAAGAATTCTATGTATGTTTTAAATAACACCATTTTCTTTTTTAATAATATAATTTCTGCATTTCTTACTATTTCTATGAATTTTACTAAATGTTCTTTATTTCGTTCTTCATTTCAAATCCTATTAAAATATCATCTACATATACTAGTATAAAATTATTATATTTTTCAAATATCTTATCCATATATTCTTGAAATATTACTGGACTATTTTTATATCCGAAAGGTAATACGTGTCATTCATAAAATCCTTGTGGTGTACTTAATGTTATTAATTATTTTGATTTCTCTGTTAGTTTTATGTGGTAAAATTCCGATTTACAATGGAATTATGAATATAATTTTCTTGTTCTTACTGTGTTTAGTAGTAATGTATATATCTGGTAGTGGTTATCCAAATCTTTTAGCATTTTTATTTAATCCTTATAATTTACTACCATTCTAGATTTACTTTTTTTACTTCTTAGTGTTTTCTTACTATGTATGCACGAGATGAATGTGAACATTATAATTTTCTTATGTAATTGTTTCCCATTAGTTCTTTTATATGTATTTTGAATTCTTCTAAATTTATAGGAGTATGTCTTACAAGTTTAACTTTTATTATTTTGTTCTTATCAATTTGGTTTATATGAGCTATAGGTTTACTTAAGTGCCATTCTGCTAAAAGGTCTTCTCCACACAGGTTTTTTAATTGTTTTTTATAAAATTCCTTGTGTAATTGATTTTTGTACTTGTTATATTCTGGTTTTATTTGGTAATACTGATAATCACCAAGTTGGGTTAGAATCTCTGATGTATGGTAAATATATTCTAGTATAAGATTGTGTTATTCTAATTGCTATTTCTTGGAATTTAGAAGGTGTTGTAAATATAACAGTTATGTGTGATATAGTCATAGGATAGTATTTTTTTTTTTGAAGAAACATAGGATAGTATTGTTGTAAAAAGTTATTTTTTAATAGTACATCATTATTCATGTCATCAAATTTATATATTATTGGTATTTTTAGGATGTAGTTTCCTACTTATATTGTAACATTGTGCTGATATTGGTCAAGTATAATGCTTTTTCCTTTCAATCTAGTTATAGCTTTTTTATTATTTCCATCTTGTTTCTATTTTGGTAATATATTTTCACGACATAAACTTGTTCCTACTCCAGTGTCTATCAAACTGTGGTAGTTTCTTGATTTGTTTCCTTCGTAAGCAAATTCTGTTAGTATATTTAATATATTCTTTGTTGCTTGTAATGAATTCATTTGGACAATATTCTATTTATTACTATACTTTCATTATATACTGGTATTTTTTTCTTTTTGTATTGAGTATGGTTGTACTAATATAAGGAAGTCAGTTCCTACATTAACATTGTGTTCTGGGTCTACATGTAGATGTAGTAGTATTTTATTTATACTATTTATTCTTAGTGGTAATACTATTTTATGGACAATTGGATGTTAATTGTTACAGTAGTCCAAATAGTGATATGAATTTTCAAATGATATTAATTCCATTGTTTTTTATATTTATTTGTTTAATATGTGAATCAATAGCTCCTGTATCTACAAAGGCTAGTTCCATTTACCACTGTCATAGTATTCTATTTCTATCTTAAATTGATTATTATTTTAGTTATCTAATGTATTTATTATTGGTATTAGTTCCGGCATCTGTTATTTATTTCTTATTGATAATGATCTTTTCCCAAACACTATTTGTGGTGTTTTTCCTTTTACAATATCCTTTGCTTTGTTAAATTTAAATTTCATATAATTTGGTGTGGTCATTTCAGGCATTTCTCTAGCTGGTTTGTATCAAATAATCTCCAGGAATAATGGTTCTATTTTAAAATTATCAGTATTTCTGTTTTTCACTTCATGCTTACTTGTAAAAGCATAGATATTTCTCATTTTTATTGTTATAACCTTACTCTTATCTATCATTTCTATTCCTAATAACCTGTGATGCTTGACTAAGCTTTTGTCCTTATTTTCCTCTTCCATGCTTAGAGAGAAATTATGTTTTATCGTAAATTTTATTTTTTGGTACATTAAGTTTCCTTGTATTATTCCTATTAAAGAATGTTGTGTACTTGATATTGTTCTATCATCAATTAAGTATATTTCTAAGGGATTATTTATTCATTCCTTAAAATTATCTTTTATTGTTATTTGTGTTGCCCCTAAATGTTGGTGTCGTAATATTTTTCTAGTTTTCTCACTTATTTTTCTCATTTCTTGTCTTATTATTCTTTCTGTTATCATTGGAATTATAGTTTTACCTTGAGCTTGATCAATGTCTATAGGTTGTTCATTATTTCTGGCTATGGCATTCCTTTTTCCTTCATATATTGGAAGTTTAAATATTTTTTTCGGATTTATGTCTAATTTGGTTGCTCTTATTTTATTGTACTTTTATATGTCAAAACTCATTCTCTCTTATTTCATCATTATTATTATTTTTTAATTATTCTCATTTTCTGTTATTTCTGTTATCATATTTATTTGATATTCTTCTATTTTACATTCACTACTTCCATTGTTTTCTTCAATTACTAATATTTCCTCATATTCACTTATTTTTTACAATTATTCTTCATATTATTTGGGTTCGAAGTTTATGTTATACATTTCTTCAGTTTCTTATATGTATTTCACGATATCTTTTTTCATTTATTTAAGACAATTTGGTGATATATGTTTTACTTCTACATATACAACAATTACATTTGCTTTGTTTTTTTTTATTGTATGTTTTTATTTAATTTTCTGAAGTATTTTTTGTATCTCTTAAATTTTATTCAATATTTTGGTTTATAATTTTGCATTTTGTTTTGACATCTTTTACTATATTTATATCTATTATTGCATCCCCAATGATTTAGTTTTGCTTCTTCACAACACATTATTTGTTTATATGTTCTATAGTATTTTATGGTTGATCTAGCTTCCTGGCATACATTATCTCTATAATTCTTTACAAGTTGTGTTATATATGATAAAGTATTTGTTTCTGATTTCACTTTTTCATTCATATATGCACTATATTTGTTACACTACAGAGATCCAGTAGTTTTAGAAAAAATATGAGTGTCAGATTGTACTCTTTTCTTCTTTTGTGAAATAGTTTTCCTAGAATTAATCTCTGAATTCACAAGCGTAATTATCAAAATAACACATATAGCATATTTCTAGATTGATTAGTCTCCATCTTGCTCGGTTCTTTTTAATATATAGTGTGTGTTTCTGTTTTTTTATAGACACTAAATTTTGTTTATATTGTTATCTCGTAATTTGTAATTATTTCTTTCAGTCCTAAGGTTCGTTGTACTGAATTTTCTTTTGTTCCGTTGTCATAAACTTGTCTTGATTTTCTAATCTCATTTATCTCTTCTTCTATTAGTTTATTCCACCATTTCGCTACTACTCCTTTAAATGTTGCTTCTATAAATTTCTCGAATATATTTCCTGAGAGGTTTTGCCTAAATCCTACTATTAAGGATGTTTTTATTCATTCTTCTGTGGTTCTATCTACATCTTTTACACTGTAGATCTATCCATTCTCCATTTCCTACTATTCTTTTTTCTTAGGGTTCATACCTTGGGGTTTCTTTTTTCTTTTTCTCTTCCTGGCTGGTTCCTTTCTCTACATTGCCATTTCCGTGGTATATAAGAGCATTTGTATTCGTCGAAGGCCAGAATATGGGTATTTTGCGTATAGGAATAGAAAATATAGAATTGAGTTGTACCCATCTATTTTTGGCTTGGACGAAAGACCATTTCCTTTCTGAGCTTTTTTTTCTTCCAAAAAATAACGGACGGGATATGATATCCCGTCCAATTAAAAAATTTCCGAGTTACATGAGTGAATGGACCCACAAGATGGACTATAGGGTTAATGTATAGGATTACAAAAAAAAGATAGAAATGAGCTGGACGGGAGATGCTCTTCCGATTTTGATTTTGATTTTTTTTTACCAAATGGACGGGAGATGGTCTCCCGTCTTTGACTTTTTTTAAAAAAAATCGATCGTGATGGGAGATGGTCTTCCGTCCGATCTATTTAATTAAAATTAAGATTAAAATTGTTCGACGGACGAGATATCATGTTGCAAAACCCAAAATTTGGCTTTTGCCATTTCTTCTCTCAAATTTGGCAGCCGATTGTTCATCGCTCACCCAAAAAATGGATATTTGGCCAATGACTGCAGTAGATTTTTGGCCAAAATATCCATTTTTTGGATATTTGGCCAACGACTACAGATGCTCTAACTTGGATAAGGTCTTTAATTAGGTGGTGGTCTTAAGTATACCATTTTTATATCATCATTTGTTATATCTAGATTTCTTACGGCCTCTTCAACTTCCTCTAAATTGAGATTTGCCATTAAATCTTATATTTCTAAAATATTGCCATTAAATCTTATATTTCTAAAATATTATGTAGTTTTGTTATAGCTTCTAGCTCTTTTATACCTTCGTATGTTATGCCTAATTCTTCCTCAGTGTCATATGTTATATATCTACTTAGTACTTTTATGTTCTTATATATAATGTATAATTTTTATCTTATATCTTTTACAATTTCTGGACCATTGCAATTTTCTTCTAATTCTTGGATATTTATCATTTTAATTCCTAGTTTTAGTGCTACTCTTGAATTGAATTTGTATAGTGTTGGTTTTTCTTTGTGAATTTTGTTCATTGTAATATCAACTTCATTCTTGTTTTTATAGTGTAACCTGTTGTATGCTTGTAGGTATTGATAATACCAACTTGCTTTTTCGTTCCTATATTCTAATATCTTGTATGCTATTATTTTTTGTATTTCTTTAGGTAGCCTATTAGTTATTCTACAAGTTATTAATAAGTAATCTGATTTTTTTTTTGGATCAATTATATGTTTTCTTTCTATCAAGTTTCTATCAACGTATTTTATTTAAAATCCTGGAAGGTGTTCGAATCTTTATTTTTTATTTTTTGTGAAGTATCCAGCTTTTTTAAGGTTTGAGACAATTATAGTTTATAATTAATAAAGAAGGGTTATATACGAAATTTATCTTTTAGGTTTTTATAACAAACTGTGTTCAGTTGGGTAAATATTTTTGAAAAGGAGTCAGGTTGGTATATATTTTTTGAAAGTAGGTTAGGTTGGGTCAATTGTTCGTGATATTCCCATTTCCTTATTGCTCCTACTTCGTTTTCAGTTAATTTCTCTCCTATATGTCATATTTTTAATAACAATAATGCTACATCCTTTCCCACTTCTACAACCTAATTCTTTACAATCTTAGGTGGCACAATACTATTGGAGGTTTCTATTGTGTCACCTAAGGTTATAAAAGTGGGTGTAGGTGTAACATTGTTGTTTTAATAAAAAAAAGTTTTTTTATTTTAGGTCCCCTATTTGATTGTGTCTTTTCATTGTCTTCTTTGACTTTAATTTTTCACTTCACATAATTTATTGTTAGGAAAAGAAAAAAACTAAAAATTATTGTAAATGTTATTAGTGGATGACCACCATCTATGATCTTGTAACTCCTCCTACCATCTCCAAGACCGTGTAACTCCTTTTCCATTTCTCCCACCTCTTATACTGCTCTCTTTTGTAACTTATGAGATTATTTATAACCATATAAATAGGTGGAGCACTCCATCTATGAAAAGTAAATAAAAAGTATAAAAAATTCGTCGATCTTTCTCTTTATATTCTAATAGTAGAAGAGATCCATACATCTTCTTATATTTTACTCCAAAAGCTCTGTACATATTATTTTAACATTTTATTTTAGAATTTGAAGTTCTATATTTTTAATTTAATATATAAAATCCAAAGTTTTATATAATAAAATTCAAAGAATTGTTACTTTATCATTAGAATTTTAAATTCTAAAAATAATATATATACAGTCAAACTCGAAGTTCTTTTATTCAAAAGTAAGCCTAATGCCTTGACATAACCTGCAATCTATATAATAAAACACAAAGAAAGCTATCAAGTGGCTCACCTTCAATTTTCCCAAAAATTAAAGGTCCAGATCTAACCTCACAAAACATATTTTTCCCTCCAAAAAAGTTTCCTCCTAAAACTCAAATTCAAATCCCCCACCCAAAACAACTCCTATATTTATTTAATTATTTTTTCTCTCTCTCTCTCTCCCTTCCTCTTCTATTCAAAACATTAAGAGAATAAAAATTTTAAAAATTTTTAAAAATTTAAATTAAAAAACTAAAAAAATTAAAAATTTTAAAAAATAAAAAAACTTAAAAAATAATTCAAAAAATAAAAAAAAATCAAAAAATTCATATAATATGTTTTTTTGCTGGATCCCCAAAAGTTTCTTATATAATATGTTTGCTACTTCAATTAATTTGCTGGAGCTCCAAAACTATTTTATATGATTAAATAAGGTGCACCGTTCCGAAGATCTGCCGTAGGCACGTGTCAACGGGCAAACCTAGTTCTATAAACAAATTATGTACTGGATCATGAACCTGAAGTCCGAAGCAATGAGTACGGAACCTGAAGTTCTATCAATTAAGAAATTTTTATTTATTTCCTTATGTTCATGTATAACCTACTAATTTTATATTTTATCTGAGTTACTGAAAAGATGTCAAACAATGCTAAATTCGACTTTAAGGCTCTTGTGATCAACGGTGGAAATTATTTATTATAATAATTGGATTCTAAGATCCATTTGCGATCGGAAAAAAGTTTGTAATACTATTGCCGAAGGAAATAAGGTGTTCCCAGAGGACAAAGCATCCATTTCAATTTTTCAGCGTTTCAATTTTTCAGCGTCATCAATACATGATGTTCTGAAAAATAAGTATTTGACTTAGGAAGATCTCTTGGGTCTTTGAAAATACCTGAAGGATAGGTATGATCACCAAAATATGGTTATATTACCCAATGCTCACAGTGATTGACTGAATCTGAGATTCCAAGATCATAAGACAATTTCATAATACAATTGTGCTCTATTTAATATTGTTTCCCATTTGAGATTGTGTGGTGAAATAATTACTGATGAGAAAATGATAAAAAAAACTCTTTCTACATTTCACGTCTTGAATGTGGTCCTGCAATAGTAGTATCAAGAATGACAATTTTCTGAGTATTCTGAACTGATAACTTGTCTTCTTGTTGTAGAAAACAATAGCAAAGTTTTAATTAAGAATCATAAATCAAGACCAATAAGGTGTATGTAAATTCCTGAAGCAAATGACAACTTTGCTAAAAACAGAGGCAAAGATAGGTTTCGTGGACTAAATAATTACTCCAGAAGAGATGGATACAATAATTCCTCCAGTAAATGTAGACATAATAATTACTCCAATAGAGGAGGTTATAAAGGTCCAAATAATGCAAAGTTCAAAAATTACCAGAAGAGCTATGCCCCGCCCCCCCACATGTTAAATAGAATCAAAATCTATGTAACAATTCTGCTAAGTATCCAGACGAAAACATTCAGTAGATCAATAGAAAGCTTCTGTCAATTCTGCAAAGACAAATATGCTGGATGATAAAGTGCAGATGGAAGATCATGAAGCTAATATGCCAAGAGATCTACAAACTGGAATCTTGAAGATTTCTTTGAAGAAACTGTAACCCCCGTTCCTGCCAATCAGTAGTTTCTGTGTATTTTCTATTCCTTGGTTATTTATAAATTTATTTTGTGCTAAATTCGTTTCAGATTTTTATTAAAGTGTTTTCTAATCAATCATTATATTGTAGCTAATTCTCTTCAAATGAAATTCCATTCTACAATTTAAATTCTTGTCTCCGGAAGTATTTATTTAGATTATAAAACCTAAATCATATTTCATCTTACGAACAGATTTTTTTTTATTTTTTTTTGTTCATTTATTTATTTATATAATGGAATCCATAAATTTATGAACATACTATTACATTATTACTAGTTGGTTATTTAATTTTTTTGCGAAATCCAAAATCGAATTTCAGATTTTAACCTATTCTACATAAATTATTTGATTTTGTTATTGTTATTATTATTGTATATTTTGTACTGAATAAGACTAAATTCTAATAGATATTATATTATATTAATTGATTTATTAATACTGGTTTATATTATGAGTTTATTACACATGTATTTTTAGATTAAATTATTTAACCCTGTAGCTCTCCTATTGGATCCCAACCCAATAACCCAACATCCTATTAACCTATATATATTCCCTACTCTAACCCTAACCCCAACACCCTCAGCCGCTTACCCCCCTACTGTTAAACCCTAACCCCCTCTCCTGTGCATTCCCACCTTCTTCAACCTCCTGCTCACCTACATCCGCCATCGATGCCCTGCCCCGCCTGCACCGCCCCTCGTCGCCCTCACCCATCACCCTCCTCATCGCAATCCCGTTGACTCATCCCCTGTTCCACCTCGCCATTTCCACCCCTCCATTGCCCTCGCCTTCCACCTCCTCGACCATCGCCATCTCCTTCTTCATCGCCATCCCGTCCCGCAACCCTCGTGCTCGTCGCCATCCTGTCCTCCTCATCGCCTTCAACTCCACCGCGTCAATCCTGTCGCCCATCACCTCGTCTTCCTCGCCACCGTCCCTGTGCCTCCTCACCATCGAAGAACCCCCTCCATCCTCGTCAACCGATCGCCACCGCCATCTCCACTTTTTCCCCTATTTTCTTCCAAAACAAAGGACCCGGTCGAATCCCTGTCATCCGTCGACAGCTCTTCCCCTCAGCACCGTCGACCACCCCATCGACCGTCGCCGCCCTTGCTGTGGATCTCTGTCGTCACCCCAGTTGCCGCTTAGCCCGCTATCAATCCGCCGTCCCCGCTGCTCTCTCTCTCCTCCTCTGCCGAGTTTTGCTATTGGATGTGTTGGTTAGTTGCTATTTGGTGTTTTGTGGAGTAGGAGTGGTTGCTGTTGTTGTTTGCTGTTTGTGAAGGGATTGGCTGTGGGTGTTTGCTATTTTGGAGGGGTGTTACTATGGATTCTTGCACGTTGTTTGCACGTGCTTTTGTGCGTGCGTCATTCTGGTTCGTCGCTCGGGATCTCATCCCATTATTCTTTATATTCAAAATTTATCATCTAACAGGCAAGTCTCTTTCTTGAACTAGATTATTGTTTTGTTCAAAGAATTTCTTTGACCTACGCAAGTAGATCCCAATCATTTTTTTCATATTGCTATGTGAATTCCATTGAGTATATTGAGGATTTACACGAGCTAACCCCAATATTCTTGACTTCGTGCCGCTATCTTTGACTCGAACCTAGTCCCTATGCATATTGCATATGCACGAAATACATGAAAATAATTAGATCTATGTTATAGAATTGTTTGATGAATTGAATCTTTCCGATTGAGTTTGATTTGAAGAATTAATTACCATGATTGTAAATTGCATCATAAATATAGAAAAGTGCATGTTAATCATCAAATAACACTTTGTTTACTAATTATCATGAATTATATGCTTGTATGATGTAATTATTGCCCGTTCGTATTAAATTATTTTCTGTCATGCTGTCCAGATTATATGTTTTTGTGTTGTTTTAATGTGAATGTCTTTTGCTTTGCTTGTAAAGAGTAGAATTAGCCACACTCAGTATCATATGATGAACACAATATTATTCACATTTAGGAGCAATAATCTTAATGCAATTAGACATTTAAAAGCTCTATATGTGGTATTTATGCTTCTTTTCTCTTTTTCCATAGGAAACAACCAAAAGCAGCAAAACGAAGCAGATTCCAGACTAACACAGACTGAGAGGATGATATACAGGGAACAGCAGAGATCAGTCGACTGACTCTTCAACCAGGCAACTGGGCAGAGAGTTTGACAAGGCTCGGCACAGTCGACTGCTCCCGAAGACAAGTCGACTGGTCTGCGGCGGAGTTAACAGATAAGATATTCGAAGATACACCCGCATCTAATTCCAAATCTATTTGAATCCAGATTTTATGCGAATTCTCCAACAAACCAAATCTAGAGACTGGGAATTAGCAAAAGGCATGGTTAACAGATAAGGAAAGGAAGAAGAAACGAGAAAGAAATAAATCATCAAATCAATTAAAGAAGGACTTTCCTGAAAAAGTGCAAACCCTAATTCTCTGGCCGTATTCTATAAATATCAGAAAGAAAGCATTATTCAAGGATCTTCTGATCATCATCTTCCACAAACACCCACCACCGAATCACAAGAGTTTCTGAGTGTTCAAGTCATCAACAGGGGCATCATTCTATCAGCATCGAGGAAGGAGATAGGAGATCAAGTATTCGAAGGCAGCCGACTGTGTGACAGCCAGTCGACCTCATTGCCGGACTTCATTAGTTTATTTCTTCTTCTTCTATTCTTTTATGTTGGTCATGTATTCGAACTTGTTGATTAATAAAAGTATTATTATATGGAACTAATTTCATAGTTGGGTAGATTGAAGCCGTAGTTATGTAGTGCTATGTTCTTCTGAATTCTTCTATTTTACTTATTGATTGAATCTGATTGAAGTGATATAGATTGATGATAATCAAACTTGTTCTCGAAGCTCTGATAGCAGTCGACTGAGGTGAGAGCCAGTCGACTGACATACAGAGCTTGAGAATATCAAGTTTGCATTACCATTTATCTGAATCTGTTATATGAGCATATTGAGACGACCCGAATCTCGTGCCCGTAAATTGTAACAAGGGAATCCTTTTGGGTTCTTGGTTCAATCAACTTAAGGGATCTAGATCTGATACCAATTTCTAGAACCTTGAGTGTTTGTTCGTTTCCACTGATCTTATGTTTTCTTTAAGTACAACTTAGTAGATACCATGCTAAACACTTAATGAAAGAAATGAATTAGAGTAGATACCATGCCTAATTCTTGGCTTAGGAAAACAGTACTTTAAGGAGTAGATACCATGCCCTTGAAGGGAACAAACATGAGTAATAAGAAGAAGTTCAGAAGGTGACTTAGCATTACTGACTATTGGTGGAGATCTAAACCCAACTACTTCATAAATATTTGTGATTCAACACTTCTTAATTTAGTTTTAATCTTTTTATTTCTTTAGATCTTTAAAACAACTCTTTAGGATTCTTATTCTTTTTATTGATTAGTAAGTTAATTTCTACAATCTCTGTGGGATCGACCCTTGCTATCGCTACGCTTTTCCAAACGATTCGTGCACTTGCGAGGTTTTTAATTTGTGTCTAGTTTATCTATTAATTTGGGTAACTAGATTGCACAACATCATACAATATTGACACCTTCTTGCATGCTCACATAGGATGAAAATAAACTAATAACATGCCGGGGTAATATGGGTTCACTTGGTAGTGAACAATCGGAGATGGTACTCGGTACGTCCCTTATCGTCATATTGTATATTTATAGAAGGAGTATCGATTGTAAATGATTGATTGTTAATTATTGCTTGTAAATTATCGTTTTCGACGACGAGTACACGATCTGTGAATTCACCATCACAATCTAAAATGTTCACTATTTTGTATGCATCGAACCTGTAGTATGGGACGCAGTAGTACGCGCACTAGATAGGTTAATAAAATTGATTAATAACCTGCACATGACATCTTATGCTTGATCCCGTATATCGTCATCAATAGAGAACTTAACTTGAAATTATTAATTAATGGATGCATAAATATAGACCTTTGATATTACTACCAATCTTTAATTTCGTTATTGACTTTGATCCCGTCCCTTCTTTTTCATAAACCATATTCTTATTATTCCCTGTTTTCCCACTACTTGTTGTCCATGACTTGTTCTGAGGACATTATTTTCTTTCTTTGTAAATCACGAATTTACAGGTACTAATGGAATACTAGTGGATGGAATTTGTGAGCAAACTCTCTGAAGATCGGCGCTGAACTATTAGACTACTATTGCTATCTCTTATTATTTTCTTATTTTATTGCTTTTATCATACTTTGTATTCCTGGATTTTTTGACCCGAAGTTTGTTTTTATCCCAGATGTTGAATTATTATTTGGATTATTTCATTTATTATTGAAAAAGACTCAATAATAAATTATGATTTTATGACCCGAAGTTTGTGGGTTATTGATCTTTGAAAAAGACTCAGTTCCCATTTCAGACCCGTTAGTAGGTGAAATTACCGTTTTACCCGTGAGCTTTAAGATTCATGTCCGATGTGAACGGTCCTGATTTAATCCTATTTTTAGCCATATCACGAGCCCCCCACTCCTGGAGACTGAGTTTTACAGTCTTCGAGGAGTAGTTTTGTTGTTCTAATGGCGTACGGGATTTTATCGGTGTTCTTAAGGGAGTTTGGAATCTTGCTCGGGGTGTAACGGTGTTATTCTAGGCTTGTAAAACACCCAAAAATATCCTCAGAATTTTCTGGATTTTTGGTGATTTTTCCAAATTTTTCTGAATTTTTTCTCATTTTTTTGAATTTTTATTCATTTTCCGAATTAAATAATTAATTATCGAAAATATTAATTAATTATTCTAATTAAATAATTATATTTTTTAGAATTTTTAAATAATTTTTCTGAATTTATAATTATTTTTTGAATTTTTAATTAATTTTTTTCGATTTTTAAATATTTTTTCGGATTTTTTAAATAATTAAAACAAATAAATTAAATATTACCTGGACACGTGGCCCGATCGTGTGCGTTGATCACAATCAAGCGAGCGCGCATCGGGAGGAGGTCATTTTTTTGCTATAACATGGTCGGTGGCAAGAGTTCTCGGCAAAAGTGGCTGAAGTCCATGTCCACGTGGCAAAGTCAACTGTTGACTTTTTTTTTCGCTTGCTCACTGCTGTTCTTTTCTTTTTTCCTTCTTCTTCCTCGTCTTTGACTTTTCTTCGTCGAGTTTTCGTCTCGTCCCCTCGTCTCCTTCTCCAACCCCTCCTCCATGCGCCGTGTAGCTCACGGTCGAGGTGAGCTCCGGAGTTCGACGAGGGGTTCGTGGGTTCTCGGTGAGGGGAGAGAAGCTCGACGAGGATGGTGTCGTGGAGCTCGACGTCGACGAAGCTAGGGGTGCGGCGAGAGAGATGGAGAGGCCGAGGGGAGCTCGAGCCACGGCATTGAAGGCTGACGGCCATTCGAAGATAGAAGGAGCTTTGCGGAGTTTGGCAGCGGAGCTCGGCGGAGGTGGAGCCGTGAGCTCGTCCATGTGGTTGGGCGAGGGAGGCGTCGGAGGTGGGGCTCGGCCATGGAGGTGGCGAGCTCGACGTTGAGGAGGTTGACGATGGGTGGCGCTCGGCATCGTGGGCTTCGAAGGATAGAGGGGAGCTCGTCGTTGAATGGAAGGCGAGAGGAGCTCGGTGGGAAGAAGCTTTGCTGCCCCCACAACTTACTAAGCTCTAACAACGAGGTTAGAACTGGACTCCGAACTTACCATCTAGCGAGTCGCGACTCGGAGAGATTGAGATGAAGCAAGAGCAACAATTTTTAATGAAAAAACGTAAAGTTTTATTGAAATAAACTAAGTGGCCGCATCAATAGGGCGAGCCCATTATTACATGCTATTGGCCGAGTTACAAGCATCGGCCTTATTGAAAATTAAGATCCTACTTCTATAATAAGGTGGGAGGAGCTGAGTCTTGAAGCTTGGCAGGCCTTTCTATTCGTTTGTTGGCTCCTCAAGGGGGAAGGTAGGCCCCATCTTTTTGGACGAACTTGGTCAGGTGTCCCCGCTGTATGAGTTCTTCGATCTCCTCCTTGAGAGCCCGATAATTATCCGTGTCGTGGTCGTGCTCCCTGTGAAAGCGGCACCACTTATCCTTGTTCCTCTTCTTGCCAGGTGTATTCATTTTAGGGGGAGCACGGAGTAGCCTTTCCTTGTCCACCTCTATAAGAACTTCTGATATATTGGCAATGAGGGGGGTGAACTTTTCAAAACGAGGAGTCGGGCGGCGCTGGCCATTGCCGTCCTTCTGGGATTTTTGGGACCCTTCTTCGCTTGTGTTCTTCCGTTTGTTCCCGGAAGATGTCTCCTCAAGAGTTGGGGGGTTGAGAGCCTCTTCCGCTCGTATGTACTTCTCCACCCTAAGTAGGAGTTCTGAGAAGTCCCGAGTAGGCTTCTTGGCAAGGGATGCCCTGAGGTTGGCATTAGTGACGTTGCGCTCGAACACTGCAGAGGCTACTGATTGGTTGAGGGAGGGAATGGACCGAGCTTCGGCGGTGTAGCTTCGAAGGTAAACCCTTAGGCGTTCACCCTTTTCTTGGTTGAGGGTCACCAGGGATACACTGGTTTTCTCGGCCCGACGGCTACCCACAAAATGAGTAAGGAAGAGCCCTTCGAACTGATCGAATGAAAAGAAGGAGGCCGGGGCGAGTCGAGAGTACCATTCTCTTGCAGGCCCCTTCAAAGTGGCAGGAAAGATCTTGCAGAGGAGGGCGTCTGAAGCATGGTGGATCATCATGAGAGTTTTAAAACTCTCTATGTGATCCGTGGGGTCTGACTCCCCGGTATACGATTCGAAGTGAGGCGACTTGAAGTTCTCTGGGATGGGGGCCTCCATGATGGTGCGGGAGAATGGATGTCTGCTCGGGTGGAGGTTTATCGCTCGTTGCTCTTCTTCCCTGTCAATTCGGCCGAGGCACCTCTCCATCTCGTGGAGACGGCGGTAGACTGAGTCTTCTCTTTGGTGATACCTAGCCGAGCCCTGAGACTCATCTTCGTACGAGGGTGGACTGGGACTGAGAGTGTGAAGGCGATGGCTCCTAGTTGTCTCGTGAGTAGGTGGCCTCTGGTCGTTCTTTGGGGTGATATTGAGGGCCCGTAAGACTGTCACTTGGAAGTCTTGAAGATCTGCCCTTGTGACTGGTGCCTCTCCCGCTTTGTGGTCCCTATGTGTGGCTCGGCTTACTGGAGAATGAGTTCTCCGTCGACAACGCTGAGGGGACTCCCTTCGCCCTCTTCGAGTAGGGGACCTTCTGTAGTCTCGGCGATGAGGAGATCGCTCATTTGGACGTTGTTGGCGGGAGGCTCCCTCTCGGGCCCGCCTTTCATCCAAACGGCGGTGAAGATCCTCTTCCTTCTGCCGATTGAGGATGGTATTTCGAAGGTCGGAAGCTCGGGAATTATGGGATGCCATAGAGTCGGAAGAGGGTTTGTGTATTGGGATGTGGTCCTGTTGGAGAGGTTGCTTCTGAGGATTGGGACGCGAGCCCCCTGCATCGGCATTCTGAGGCCCGGTTGGACCTTGAGGGGGTTGGAGATTCTAAGGAGGGAGTTGGTCCAGCTGCAGGGGGTCCTCTGCCTGAGGAGGAAGTTGCCCCTGCTGCTGAACGGGTTGGAGGGGGACCTCCTGTTGTAGTTGAGGAGGGGTAGGCCCACGGTTGGACCCCCTGGATCTGAGTTTCCTTGGAGGCATGACGGGGGAAGGTCTGACCTACGGGAAGAGGAAGGCTGCTATTCGTGGTGTTTCCCACAGACGGCACTAATCTGTTACTGCTAAATCTGGTGTGGGGGTTGGATTCTTAGGAAAACTCGAATAGCAAACCTGAAACCTGATCCGCCAGAGTTTGACCGTTGACTCCCGCCGTTCACCTGCAAAAAGTGCGAGACACCGGAGTTGATCCCGACGACGCACCCTCCGACGCTGAAGTCAGTAACCAGGAATGATTATGAAAGAGCGTAAAATGGCAAAAGATTGATTACCTCTTAATGAAGGTGGATGGGGGGTATTTATAGTCGCCGTTGGGGTCAGATTAGGAATGTAATCCCTGTGATTAGATAAGGAATGTAATCCCTAATTCCCAGTGAAAGGATAGATGTGAATCAGGGCCGTTGATTAGTATTAATCAGAAACCCTAATTCTATCATGCTGGACTGGGTTCATTTCGGGTTGGGACCCGTACCCAGTTGAGGTGGATCCGTTCGTGGGTTATTGGGTCTTGAAGGAAGACCCAGTTCCCATTTCAGACCCGTTAGTAGGTGAAATTACCATTTTACCCTTGAGCTTTAAGATTCGTGTTCGATGTGAACGGTCCCGATTTAATCCTATTTTTAGCCATATCATTATTGTTATTATTATTGTATATTTTGTCTTGAATAAGCCTACATTCTAATAGATATCTATATAATAAAACACAAAGAAAGCTATCAAGTGGCTTTCCTTCAATCTCCCCAAAAATCAAAGGCCCAGATCTAACCTCACAAAACATATTTTTCCCCCCAAAACTCAAATTCAAATCCCCACCCAAAACAACTCCTATATTTATTTAATTATTTTCTCTCTTTCTCTCTCTCTTTCTCTTTCTCTCTCTCCCTCCCTCTTCTATTCAAAAAATTATTTTTTTTTAAAAAAAAATTAAAAAAATTAAAAACTAGAAAACTAAAAAAATTTAAAATTTAAAAACTCTAAAAATAATTTTAAAAAATCAAAATAAATCATATAATATGTTTTTTGCTGGACCCCCAAAAGTTTCTCATATAATATGTTTGTTACTTCAATTAATTTGTTGGACCTCCAAAAGTTTCCCCCCAAAACTCATACTCAAATCCCCACTCAAAAATCAAAATAAATCATAGAATATGTTTTTTGCTGGACCCCCAAAAGTTTCTCATATAATATGTTTGTTACTTTAATTAATTTGCTGGACCTCCAAAAGTTCCCCCGCAAAACTCAAATTCAAATCCGTACTCAAAACAACTCCTATATTTATTTAAATTTTTTTTTCTCTCTCTCCCTCCCTCTTCTATTCAAAAAATTAAGAAAATAAAAATTTCAAAATTTTTATAAATTAAAAAACTAAAAAATTTAAAATTTTTGAAATTTTTTAAAATAATTCAAAAAAAATCAAAAAATCATATAATATGTTTTTTGCTCTATGTTTGCTACTTCAACTAATTTGCTGGACCTCCAAAACAATTTTATATGATCAAACAAGGTGTATCGTTTCGAAGACGTACCGTAGGCACGTGTCAACGGGCAAACCTAGTTATATTATATTAATTGATTTATTAATACTAGTTTATATTATATGAGTTTATTATACATGTATTTTTAGATTAAATTATTTAACCCTATAGCTCTCCTATTGGATCCCAACCCAATAACTCAACATCCTATTAACCTATATATATTCCCTACCCTAACCCTAACCCCAAAACCCTCAGCCGCCTACCCCCCTACTTTAAAACCTTAACACCTTCTCCTGTGCATTCCCCCCTTCTTCAACCTCCTGCCCACCTACATCCGCCATCGACGGCCCGCCCCGCCTGCACCGCCCCTCGTCGCCCTCACCCATAACCCTCCTCATCGCAATCCCGTCGACTCATCTCCTGTTCCACCTTGCCATTGCCACCCCTCCATTGCCCTCGCTTTCCACCTCCTCGACCATCGTCATCTCCTTCCTCATCGCCTTCCCCACCTACAACCCCTGTGCTCGTCGCCATCCTGTCCCCCTCATCGCCTTCAACTCCACCGCAACCATCTTGTCGCCCATCACCTCGTCTTCCTAGCCACTGTCCCTGTGCTTCCTCACCACCGAAGAACCCCCACCATCCTATCAACCCATCGCCACCGCCATCTCCACCTCTTCCCCTGTTTTCTTCCAAAATAGAGGACCCGGTCGAGGCCCTGTCTTCCGTCGATAACTCTTCCCCTCACCACCGTCGACCACCCCGTCGACTGTCGCCGCCCTTACCGTGGATCTCTACTGTCGCCCCAGTCGCCGCTTACGTAACATCTTGAATTTTCAAATAATTAAATATAAAATTTTTATTTGTTTTCACGTGTTTTGCCGTGCAAATTAATATGTGTTTTTGGCTTTAAAAATTATTTTAATGTCATGAACAAATATTTTCATTCTCTTTTAAAAAGTCTATTATTATTTATTATTAATTCTTAGGCCTTTAGTTTAATTCTAGCCCACTTAAAATTAATTAATTAATTAATTAAGAGCCCATGAATTTTAGTCCACTAAATTTTCCCACTAGTTAATTCTAATATTAATTAAGACAACTTGTATGGTAGACATGATCATGTAACAAATTAATTAACAATTAAATGAACAAACAACTAGTGTGCATGTGATGGCACGTGCATTGCACATGCATGTGCAATGGAACAAGGGGGTGGCCGGCCATTCATAGAGTGGGAGGAATGGAGAGAGTGGAGAGTTGGTTGCTTGATGATGGGTGGTTCTTCTAACTCCCAATTGTATCCTAGCCCTTGATCCAAACTCATCTCAACCCTTCATTTGCTCTTGAGATGTGTATAAATACCCCTCCTTTGTCTTTCTTTATCACTTACACTTAGAAAATATTAAAGAGAAAGAGAAAGAAAAAGGCTTTGTGAGGAAAATATTGAGTGAGAAGAAAAATTGTGTGAGAGAAAGGAAGAGAGTGTGTGTTTCGTTTCCATTCGAGGCCGGCAAGCAAGAGGAGGAGAAGGCTCGGATTTTGTACAAGGAGGAGGCTCGAATTTTGCACAAGCTAGGAGGAGAAGGGAAGGTAATCGTGCTTTCAAGGAGTTTTTTAGATGTTTTCTTCGTTTCTCCAAGAAGGTAGGTGATTTCTCTATTTCTAATGTAGTTACCAAACTAGGAATTTAATTTCATGAACATGCTAGAGAAACTAGTAAAATTGCCATGTGATTGCCTAAAGAGACTAGTAGAGAAAAAGAGAAAATTTTGATTGTGATTAGTGAATTGAAACTCATCATGGTGTCCTATTAACGAAATTCATGCTAGAACATCTATTTTTAAATGAACCATGCTAGTGTGATGATTTTGTTAAATGAATGTCCTAGTTGTAGATGAATGGATATTGCTATGTTTAGTTGTAGATTGAGATAAATAGATATTGTCATGTTTAGTTGATAAAATGCGTAAATTATTGTTATATACATGTTAGTGTGATAAAATAAAAAGATTGCTAAACTCTTGTAGAATTAAAAGAGAATAAGAACATGCATTTAGTGGATTTATATTGGTTCTTTTGAAAGGAAACCATAGTTCTATTTTAAGTCAATAATATAAATTGTTAAAAAAACTTATTTTTAAAGTCGAAATTACGAGTTTTTAATCACTGTTATACTGTATTTTTTAAAGGGAATATTCTGGGAAAAATTTCAATTGAAAGATATAAGTTCATTGAAAAAATCGAAGTTGTAAAGGAAAATTTTGTGAACAGACAGAAAGTATAAAGTTTTTTCCATCTCCTCTTCATAACAGAGAATTAATTTAGGTATATTGGCTTCCTGTGTGAGTATAGGGCGCTGTGTACAGTGTATAAGATCTCAGGTTCGAGTCTTGAAGAGCCTCTATTTTTATCAAAAATTGATTTTTGTCAAAACACAGTACAATCAACATATAAAGTAAGTAAGCATAATCATATCAGTTAGTTACTCTGGACTTATTGGTCTTCAGGTGCGCTTTGGGTCTGTTACTGTAGCTGGGCAGGGGGTTTGTTTGGCTCTGGGTTCGAATCTGCCGACCCACTTTTATTTAATTTTTTTTGTTGAGTTTTCAAGAGTTTTAAAATGAAAATAAAAATTGGGAGAAAATTCTATTATTCTTCATATATTATCTAGACTTCATGAAAAATAATTCTACAACATTTTAATGTATTTTGTGAAGATTGGATGTGATTTTTATATTAAAATGGATTAAAGAACTTGATAAATTTTCTTTAAAATATGGTTTTAGTATAATTAAAGAAAGAGGAAAAATGTGAATGCAAGAAATTATGTGGAGATTAAATTATGAGATGTGGTAAGTTAAATCTGAAATTTGATGTTTAATATATGCAAGTGTGCATGAAAAATGAAATAAAAAGATCATGATGAAATGTAAAAATTTGTGAGTATGAACACTCATATTTGGTGAACATGAAAAGAGGTTGAAAACTAGAGTTTAGCTAAGACCTTACATCGGCATGAATGAAATTTTGAAGAGAAATATTGTGATAAAAGACCAAGATTGGGTCGTGGTTAACAATTGATGTTTAAGACCGGTGTAGAGGTAATGCTAACTCTAGAGGTCAATTTATTCATGATTCAAATATCTAAGGACTACACTATAGTGACGATGTGATGAAAGTATGAGAAAAACACAAGTATGAGGACCTCACATCTACGGTGTGAGTGTTCACAGGCTGTCTGCATGATGCGTCATGTCATGACGTGGATACACCTCCGGAATTATCGGGACCATGGTGATGCTTGTGGGGTGCTTGGTGACTACGTAGTGCCATTGTTCCATGACTGAGGCGAATTGCCCATAGGTTGTCTGTATGATGCGTCATGTCATGACGTGGGATTCCCCTCCAAGCTCTCTGAACATGGGCACAAAATTCACAAAACATCTAGGATACTTACCGTAGTAGTTTAACTCATAACGAGAGATCCAACCCTACAAGATGAAGAACGGTTAAGGGCTTGCCCTCGGATTTATGTAGAATGAGATGCATAAGTTGGAACAAATGTGCAGTAGTGTCATGAAATAATAAATAACTGCATTAAGACTAAGTCCACATTCACACACAACATCAATAAGATAGTCCCCCTTAGCTTTGTTTGTGATCAAGTGTGTGTTTTCCAGGTAAGAGAAATTGATGTATTATATCCTAGTGTCAGCTGTATGCAACTGACGTGCCTACAGTTTTCATGCAGGATAAAATGAATGAAAGGACTAAAGAAGGAATGCTGCTTAAAAAAATGTTCAAATTGTTACTTATTTCATGTATCATGTTGTAATTATAATTCCGCTGCGTCGATGTAAACATTGTTGTATAAAAGTTTTAAATTCTTTCTAAAATTGTACGAAGTGAAGTGTAAAGATCCCTTGGAACTTCGAATTCAGACTTATTTGGAATTCGGGGTGTTACAGCTTAGCTCACCGTCGAACTGCCGTCCCCGTTGCTCTCTCTCTCCTCCCCTGTCGAGTTTCGTTGTTGGCTGTGTTGGGTAGTCACTGTTTAGTGTTTTGTGGAGTAGGAGTGGTTGTTGTTGCTGTTTGCTATTTGTGAAGGGGATTGGTTGTGGGTGTTTGCCATTTTGGAGGGGTGTTGCTGTGGATTCCTGCACGTTGTTTGCACGTGCTTTTGCGCATGCGTCGTTCGTGGTTCGTCGCCAGGGATCTCATCCCGTTATTTTTTGCATTTGAAATTTATCATCTAACAGGCAAGTCTCTTTCTTGAACTAGTTTATTGTTTTGTTCAAGAATTTCTTGATCTACACATGTAGATCCCAATCCTTTTTATCATATTGCTATTTAAATTTCGTTGAGTATACTGAGGGTTTACACGAGCTAACCCCAATATTCTTGACTTCGTGCCGCTATCATTGACTCGAACCTATTCCCTTTTGCACATTGCCTATGCACGAAATACATGAAAATAACTAGATCCATGTTATAGAATTGTTTGGTGAATTGAATTAATCCTATTGAATTTGATTTGATGAATAAATTACCATGATTGTAAATTGCATCATAAATCTAGAAAAGTGCACGTTAATCATCAAATAGCACTTTGTTTACTAATTATCATGAATTATATGGTTGTATGATGTCATTATTGCCCATTCATATTAAATTATTTTCTGTCCTGCTGTCCAGATTACATGTTTTTGTGTTGTTTTAATATGAATGCCTTTTGCTTTTCTTGTAATGAGTAGAATTAGCCACACTTAGTATTATACAACATTGACACCTTCTTGCATGCTCACATAGGATCAAAATAAACTAATAACATGCCGAGGTATTATCGGTGACCTGGTAGTGAACAATCGGAGACTGTACTCGGTAGGACCCTTATCGTTATATTGTATTGTCGTAGAAGGAGTATCGATTGTAAATGATTGATTGTTAATTATTGCTTGTAAATTATCGTTATCGACGAAGATTACACGATCCATGAATTCACCATCACAGTCTAAAACGTTCACTGTTTGTATGCACCGAACTTGTGGTATGGAACATTTGGGACGCAGTAGTACATACACTAGATTGGTTAATAAAATTGATTAATAACCCGCACATGACATCTCATGCTTGATCCCGTATATCATCATCAATATAGAACTTACCTTGACATTATTAATCAATGCATGCTTAAATATAGACCTTTGACATTACTACAAATCTTTGATTTTGTTATTGACTTTGATCTCGTCCCTTCTTTTTGATAAACCATATTCTTATTATTCCTTGTTTTTCCACTATTTGCTATCCATGACTTGCTCTAAGGATTTTCTTTTTTTTTAGATCACGAATTTATAGGTACTGAAGGAACACTAGCGGATGGTGTCACTCCTCGCTTTGCAAAAAGAGAATACGGAATACGGATACGTGACTAAGCACAACAAATGATTTTCATCATCCATAAGCTGTTCAGAATCTTTACAATATTTCACAAGAATAATCAGAGTCGGAAGCAAAAGATTCAACCAAGCATGCACATATGAATCAAAATACTAACAAGAATACTTGAAACAAAAATATTATAATCTCAAATAATCCAGATCTGAATAAGTCAATATCCTGGGTCACATTGTCAAGATTTTTTCCTTCCGGGTACACATTTCTGAATTATCCACTATTAGATCTTTCCCTTAAAACACAGGCTTGGTTATTTATTATTATTATCAAACAAGCATGTGCGAGTACAAAACATGGCAAGATCATGTGACAAGTACGGGATGAAGAATAATCATGTATAGGTGAAAGATAACTCATAAAAGAATAGAACAACGAGAATTCTAGTTCCGGACAGCAAGACAGTACTGCACTAAAAAAAGGATTCCCATTGCTATAAACATGCAAATCTGAATCCGTCAAAAAATCTGGAAAATAGACTCCCGGCCAAATCTAGCAAATATATATAAGTCATATAGTATTTCACAAAAACAAGTCTCAAAACTGAATTGAAACCAGGAAATATGTTCAGCCAAAAATCAGAAGATCATATTCAAGTCAAGAAAACAGCATGAAAACTCATTAATTAAATCCATGAAAAATCTTGGGTATTCCCTTATATGTGTAGCATCAGAATATAAATTTTCATAATTTTTCAATATAAATAGAGTAGTCAAGTAAAATCAGAAAACATCAAGATGCAGTAGTTTTGTAAATCTGAAATCCCAAACACTGAAACACGAAAACAGCAATATCTCACAAACCATAAATCGAAATCCAAATCTGTCAAAAGGATAATAAAATATATACAGTAGGCTAACTTTCCCCGGCAACGGCGCCAAAAACTTGTTGTGCAATCTAGATACCTAAATAAACAGATAAACTAGACACAAATTAAAAACTTCGCAAGTGCACGAATCGTTTATAAAAGCGTAGCAATAGCAAGGGTCGATCCCACAGAGATTGTAGACTTTAACTTACTAATCAATAAAAAGACTAAGAATCATAAAGAGTTGTTTTAAAAATCTAAAAGATTAGAACTAAATTAAGAAGTGTTGAATCACAAGTATTTATGAAGTAGTTGGGTTTAGATTTCCACCAATAGTCAATAATGCTAAGTTACCTTCTGAACTTCTTCTTGTTACTCATGTTTGTTCCCTTCAAGGGCATGGTATCTACTCCTTAAAGTACTGTTTCCCTAAGCCAAGAATTAGGCATGGTATCTACTCTAATTCGTTTCTTTCATCAAGTGTTTAGCATGGTATCTACTAAGTTGTACTTAAAGAAAACATAAGATCAGTGGAAACGAACAAACACTCAAGGTTCTAGAAATTGGTATCAGATCTAGATCCCTTAAGTTGATTGAACCAAGAACCCCTAAAGATTCCTTTGTTACAATTTACGGGCACGAGATTCGGGTCGTCTCAATATGCTCATATAACAGATTCAGATAAATGGTAATGCAAACTTGATATTCTCAAGCTCTGTACGTCAGTCGACTGGCTCTCACCTCAGTCGACTGCTCTCAGAACTTCGAGAACAAGTTTGATTATCATTAATCTATATCACTTCAATCAGATTCAATCAATAAGTAAAATAGAAGAATTCAGAAGAATATAGCACTACATAACTACGGCTTCAATCTACCCAACTATGAAATTAGTTCCACATAATAATACTTTTATTAATCAACAAGTTCGAATACATGACCAACATAAAAGAATAGAAGAAGAAGAAATAAACTAATAAAGTCCGGCAATGAGGTCGACTGGCTGTCACACAGTCGGCTGCCTTCGAATACTTGATCTCCTATCTCCTTCCTTGATGCTGATAGAATAATGCCCCTGTTGATGACTTGAACGCTCAGAAACTCTTGTGATTCGGTGGTGGGTGTTTGTGGAAGATGATGATCAGAAGATCCTTGAATAATGCTTTCTTTCTGATATTTATAGAATACGGCCAGAGAATTAGGGTTTGCACTTTTTCAGGAAGTCCTTCTTTAATTGATTTGATGATTTATTTCTTTCTCGTTTCTTCTTCCTTTCCTTATCTGTTAACTCCGCTGCATGCCAGTCTCTAGATTTGGTTTGTTGGAGAATTCGCATAAAATCTGGATTCAAATAGATTTGGAATTAGATGCGGGTGTATCTTCGAATATCTTATCTGTTAACTCCGCTGCAGACCAGTCGACTTGTCTTCGAACCAGTCGACTGTGTCGAGACTTCTGAGGATTTCTCAATTGATCAGCCCAGTCGACTGGTGTTGGAGTAAGTCGACTGTGCCGAAACATCTGTGTAAACTTGATCTCTCTGTTCAGTCGCTTGTGTGGAAGACTCAGTCGACTGATGCTCTGTAATATTTTGTGTATCATCCTTGAAGTCCTGGATCTTCTTTGTTTTGCTGTTATAGGCTGTTTCGTATGGAAAAGAGAAAATAAGAGTTAAATACCACATATAGAGCTTTTAAATGTGCATTTACAATAAGATTATTGCTTCTAAATGTGAATAATAATGTGTTCATCAAATACCCCCAAACTTAGATTTTTGCTTGTCCTCAAGCAAACTAAAATTATGAACAAGGATATCTTTATAATAATGACAGCCTTAACCACCTAGAGTTCTTATTATGTGGGCATCAATATATAAAAATATAAACAATTTCAGATAAAGTAAAACTAAACATACCTACTTTCTCCAGTGCGATTATTTGTTCGTAATTCCCAAACTTCATCATATTAGTCATGCAATTAATGTAGTTATAGTATGCGACTACTCAATCTGTGATTATCCCCTTTTCTCTACTACAAACCGAGTAGCAAACTAGAGATTTTTTATTTTTATTTTTATTTTTTTTTAGTCTTTTCTCTAAAGTTGTCACTTGCCTTTTTACGCGAATGCGAAACATTTGTGATGAGTCCACCCGGTTACTCAGCAAGTCACAAACTCTAAAGTGCTTTGCATACTCGTATTTCAAGTTGCCGTTTGACGTAAAGGTAAACATTGGTGATGAATACCCCTAGTTACTAAGCAACTCAAAACATTGGAGTATATTGACTTTATTCAAATATATATATATTTATTATCACTCTATTTACTTAAACTCAATTTAGGACTAGATTTAAAGGGAATGATCACCAGAAAAAGCATCACATTTGTTTATTATGTATAATTGCATGACTTGTATAATTTTGTAAGGTATTATGAAACTCAACAATCCTAAAGTAAATAAGTATCCTTCTTCTTACTTTATAAGAAATTGTTTATCCTAAAAAAAAAATTTCAAAAGACTCTTAAAATTTACTCTAAAAATTTCAAAAGACTCTAAATATAAATAACCCTAATACCCCCAAACGTAGATGGAACATTGTCCTCAATGTTCGCGCAAGGCTTAAAATATAGGCATGTGTTACCATCTAGTAAGAAGGAGAGACTGAAAATAAAAGATGAAAATAAAAGATGAATAAATAAAGGAAAATAGAGGGAAAGTGTAAATACTCCCCTGAAAATTGGGTTGCCTCCCAATAAGCGAGCGCTGTGTTTTCTGTCTTCAGCTAGACATGATGAGTTCATGCGATGTATTGGATGGTTTAAAGATTCACATCTTCCTCTTGCGGTTCTATGCTCATCTCTATGTATGGCTTCGCTCTATGCCCGTTCACCTTAAATGTTTGATTCTTCTCTTGGCTATGAACCTCCAACGTGCCATGTGGAAAGACTCTTGTGACAATGTATGGCCCATACCATCTTGACATAAGCTTGCCTGGAAAAAGTCTCAATCTTGAGTTGTATATCAATACCTTCTGTCCTTCATAAAACTCCTTCCTTGCTAGCTGTTTATCATGGTACAACTTTGTCCTTTCCTTGTATAATTTTGCATTTTCATATGCATCGTGCCTCAACTCTTCAAGCTCATTTAGTTGCAACCTTCTTTTGTCACCTGCTTGTTTCATATCAAAATTGAACCTTTTTATGGCCCAATAGGCTTTGTGTTCCAACTCCACTGGTAAATGACAAGCTTTTTCAAAAACCAAACGGTATGGTGACATGCCGATGGGTGTTTTGTATGCTGTTCGGTAAGCCCACAATGCATCATTCAAGCGCAGCGACCAATCCTTTCTCCTTGTGTTAACTGTCTTTTCCAAAATGCTCTTGATTTCTCTATTGCTAATCTCTACCTGCCCACTAGTTTGAGGATGATATGGGGTGCCCACTCTATGTGTGATACCATATTTCTTCATCAAAGAAGCAAACGGAAAGTTATTAAAGTGTCTCCCTCCATCACTAATTATTGCTCATGGTGTCCCAAACCTAGTGAAAATATTCTCCTGCAAAAACTTGACAACAACTTTGTGATCATTAGTTCTTGAGGGGACAGCCTCGACCCATTTAGACACATAATCCACACCAACAAGTATATATAAATAACCAAATGAGTTAGGAAAGGGACCCATGAAGTCGATTCCCCAAACATCAAAAAGCTCGATCACTTGGATGTTTTGCAGTGGCATTTGATTTCTAGAAGAGATATTGCCTGTCCTTTGACATTTGTCACAAGTCCTGCAAAAAGAAAAAGCATCTTTGAATACTTAGGCCAATAAAATTCAGATTGCAATACCTTGAGTGCTGTTCTTTTTGGTCCAAAATGTCCTCCACATGCATATTGGTGGCAATGTTGTAGAATACTCATTTGCTCTTCTTCTGCCACACATCTTCTTATAATTTGATCAGGGCAAAATTTGAACAAATAAGGATCATCCCAATAGTAGTGCTTGCACATAGCCACCAGTCTCTTTCGTTCTTGACTTGTCATATCTGGAGGGAAAACATGAGCAGTGAGATAATTTACAATATCAGCAAACTATGGAAAATTTAAACAGTGAGATACCAGTCGACTGGTCCTGTTACCAGTCGACTGTCCCGAGGATAAGTTTATTTCAAAGAGATGTTCATCTGGGAAATTTTCATTAAGTGGGGGCGCAATTCTCTCTTCCTCATGCAGTAGTCTGAACATGTGATCTGCAACAACGTTGTCGCTTCCCTTTTTATCTCTAATCTCAAGATCGAATTCTTGAAGCAACAACACCCATCTGATTAACCTAGGCTTAGCCTCCTTTTTAGCAAACAAATATCTCAAGGCAGCATGGTCAGTAAAAACAACAACTTTTGAACCAATTAAATATGATCTAAACTTCTCTACAGCAAATATAACAGCTAACATTTCTTTTTCAGTAGTGGAGTAATTTAGCTGTGCATCGTTTAGAGTTCGAGAAGCATAGTAAATAACATGGGGTTTCTTATTGATTCTTTGACCTAACACAGCCCCTAAAGCATAATCACTTGCATCACACATTATTTCGAAAGGGTGGCTCCAATCTGGTGCCATGACAATAGGTGCAGAAATGAGAAGATTTTTCAATGTAATAAAAGCATTTGTGCACTCTTCTGTCCATACAAACTCAACATCCTTAGCCAACAAGTCACAAAGGGGTTTGGAGATTTTTGAGAAATCTTTTATAAATCTTCTATAGAACCCTGCATGTCCAAGAAAACTCCTAACACCCTTAACTGTAGTGGGAGGGAATAGTTTTGATATTATATCAATTTTCGCTTTGTCTACCTCTATGCCTCTTTTTGACACTACATGTCCCAAGACAATACCTTGTTGTACCATGAAATGGCACTTTAACCAATTCAGCACTAAATTGCATTCTTCACATCTTTTAAGCACAAGCTGCAAATGGTTAAGGCATTCATCAAAACAAGATCCAAAAACACTAAAGTCATCCATAAATACCTCAATGAACCTTTCCACCATGTCTGAAAATATACTCATCATGCATCTTTGAAATGTTGCTGGTGCATTGCACAATCCAAAGGGCATCCTCCTGTATGCAAAAGTACCAAAAGGGCATGTAAAAGTGGTTTTCTCTTGATCTTCTGGAGCAATAGCAATTTGACTATAGCCACTATAACCATCTAAAAAACAATAATGACTATATCCTGCTAATCTTTCTAACATTTGATCAATAAAAGGAAGAGGGAAGTGATCTTTCCTGGTTTCGTTATTCAACTTTCTGTAATCAATGCAAACCCTCCATCCTGTGGTCACTCTTGTCGGGATAAGTTCATTTTCTTCATTTGTCACTACTGTGACTCCACTTTTCTTAGGCACTACATGTATAGGACTTACCCATTTGCTATCTGAGATAGGGTAGATGATGCCAACATCTAGTAGCTTCAGAATCTCTACTCTTACCACTTTCTTCATGTTTGGGTTAAGCCTTCTCTGTGTTTCCCTGCTTGGTTTTGCGTTGTTTTCAAGGAGTATTCGATGCATGCATTTGGATGGACTTATTCCCTTGATGTCTGCAATGGTCCATCCTATAGCCTTCTTGTGTTCTCGTAATACCCTTAGCAGCTTATCTTCTTCCTGTGCACTTAAGTTTGCAGCAATTATCACTGGTAGTGTCTGGTTCTCACCCAAATATGCATGCTTCAAATGGTCGGGCAACTGCTTAAGCTCTATGTCTGGAAGTTTCGGTGCAGTCGACTCATCCTGTCCACCAGTCGACTTGTCCCTTCCACCAGTCGACTTGTATAGTACACCAGTCGACTTGTCTGCAGAAACAAAAATGTCATCAGTCACTAATTTTTCAAACACAGGTGCAAACTTACCTGAGTATGACTTTGGAGTATCAAGGTGATGTATTGTCTCTGCAATCCCCCATTCATCGTACTCCTGTTCAATATTAGATAAAGTGAGAGATTGTGTAATTGTGGCTTGTAGTGGTTCAACGCTATGTACCTAAAATGTTTGATCAACAATCTCCTGAACCACATCAACGTTATAGCATTCATGATCATCATGTGGTAATCTCAGTGTATCAAACATTTTGAATTCAACTTTGTCTTTGTTTATTTTCATGCTTATAGTACCCTTTTTAACACAAATTTTTATATCAGCTGTACTCATAAAGGGCCTACCTAAGATGATTGGTAGAGAAGATGGCATGGAGGAGTCTTCCATATCCAGCACAACAAAATCAGCAGGTAAAATGAAATCGTTTACCTGAACTAGGACATCTTCCAAAATACCTCTAGGTCTTTTGATACTGCGATCTGCCAATTGCAACGTGATGGATGTTGGTTGCAGTTCCCCCAATCCTAGCTTTTCATAAACAGTGTATGGGAGGAGATTGATGCTTGCCTCCAAGTCTAGTAGTGCTTTCTCAAAGAAGTGCTCGCCAATCCTGCAAGGAATGATAAAACTACCTGGGTCTTTTAATTTAGGAGGTAATTTTCTTAATAAGACAGCGCTCACTTCCTCTGTCAAAGCCACATCCTCCCTAACCTGAAATGTTCTTTTGTGAGTGCAACATTCTTTCAAAAATTTAGCATAAGAAGGAATTTGTTTAATAGCATCAAGTAGGGGGATATTAATTTCTACCTTTCTGAGAGTTTCAAAGATGTCAAATAAATGTTGATCTTTCTTTTGTTTGACTAACCTTTGAGGGAATGGCGGCACAACTGTTCTTTCTTTTTCACTTACCTTGTTAGACCCCACAATTTTTTATGGTTGTGTTTCTGCTTCTTCTGTGTGTGTTCCAACTTTGTTGTCAATTATCTTACCACTTCTTAATGTTGTGACTGCCTTGAGCTGTTCTTGGCCTCCAGGGTTTGGTATAGTTTGTGATGGAAGTTTCCCTGCCTTTCGTTCGCTTAATTCTTTAGCAATTTGGCCAATCTGTGTTTCCAACTTCTGAATTGCTTGCCCTTGTTGGTTGCTTGTTTGATGTTGTTGTTGGAGTAATTGAAGAACAGTGGATTCAAAATCCAACTTCTTCTGTTCTTGAACTGGCCTATCCATCCCACTTCCCATTTGGAAGTTCCGTGCATGTCCTTGTGAAGATTGAGTGCCTTGATTATTCTGATTATTGCTCCAGGAGAAATTTGGATGGTTCATCCACCCTGGGTTGTATGTATTTGAGAATGGATTGTTCTTTGGTGGAAACACTCCTTAACCAACATAGTTTGCATGCTCCTGATCTGTGAAAGAAGACATGGGACATGTATCAGTGGTATGATCTATATGAGAACAAATTGCACAAATTTCATTTGTTTGATTTTTAACTCCACCCATCATCGACATTGCATTAACAAGCATATCAATTTTTTTATTCATGTTTACCATTTCTAATTGAAGGTTATTGCTATTAGAAATTTCGTAAACTCCCTGTTTTTTCGAAGGGCCCCTCCTTGTTGAGAATTGTTGTGAATTCTCGCTGAGTTCTTCAAATAGTTCTATGGCCTCTTCACCGCTTTTCCTCATTAAGATCCCGTTGCAAGCTGAATCCACAATTGCCTTGTTAGTATCGTTTAAACCTTCATAAAAAGCTTGTACCTGATCATCTTTAGGCATATTGTGCGTAGGGCATTTGAGAAGTTTGTTCTTAAAATCTTTCCATGCTTCGAAAAATAAATCTCCATCCCTTTGTTGGAAGAGTTGAATCTCCCTTTTCAGCTGTTTGGTCTTTTGGGCTGGGAAGAATTCTTTCAAAAATTTCGTGGCCAATTGCTCCCATGAATTAATTGATCCTGGTTCCAAAGAATTATACCATAGTTTAGCATTAAGTTTTAAAGAAAAAGGGAACAATATTAACCTGATTTGTTCAGGGGTGAGCCCTTGAACGCTTTGTGTCCTGCAAAGATCAAAGAAGTCTTGCAGATGGAGATGAGGCTCTTCATCAGGTTTGCCACTAAAGTGGGGAACCATACTAAGTAACTGAGGAGATAGATGCATGTTCCCTGTGACATTAGGTTGGTACACAATGCAGGAAGGTTGTTCAATGTTCTTAGGCGTGAATTTGTCCTGCATTGGCACTCGATTGGTTATTTCTTCAGCCATTGCTGTAGGTGAACTGGGTCTCTGTGCAGTCGACTGAGTTCGTGCAACAGTCGACTGGTTGGTCGCAGTCAGTCGACCTAATCTATGCAAGGTACATTCTGTTTCTGCGTCAATTGGTAGTAGCTCTAGACGAAGTGATCTCCTTCCGTGCATCCACCAAAATGCTGTAACCTAAAAGAAAAATACTTAATAATAAAATTAAAAAGAAAGAAAGAAAAATAAACACTTTCTACTGATCTGTAAGTTAAAATACTAGACAATCCCCGGCAACGGCGCCAAAAACTTGTTGTGCAATCTAGATACCTAAATAAACAGATAAACTAGACACAAATTAAAAACCTCGCAAGTGCACGAATCGTTTATAAAAGCGTAGCAATAGCAAGGGTCGATCCCACAGAGATTGTAGACTTTAACTTACTAATCAATAAAAAGACTAAGAATCATAAAGAGTTGTTTTAAAAATCTAAAAGATTAGAACTAAATTAAGAAGTGTTGAATCACAAGTATTTATGAAGTAGTTGGGTTTAGATTTCCACCAATAGTCAATAATGCTAAGTTACCTTCTGAACTTCTTCTTGTTACTCATGTTTGTTCCCTTCAAGGGCATGGTATCTACTCCTTAAAGTACTGTTTCCCTAAGCCAAGAATTAGGCATGGTATCTACTCTAATTCGTTTCTTTCATCAAGTGTTTAGCATGGTATCTACTAAGTTGTACTTAAAGAAAACATAAGATCAGTGGAAACGAACAAACACTCAAGGTTCTAGAAATTGGTATCAGATCTAGATCCCTTAAGTTGATTGAACCAAGAACCCAAAAGGATTCCCTTGTTACAATTTACGGGCACGAGATTCGGGTCGTCTCAATATGCTCATATAACAGATTCAGATAAATGGTAATGCAAACTTGATATTCTCAAGCTCTGTATGTCAGTCGACTGGCTCTCACCTCAGTCGACTACTATCAGAGCTTCGAGAACAAGTTTGATTATTATCAATCTATATCACTTCAATCAGATTCAATCAATAAGTAAAATAGAAGAATTCAGAAGAACATAGCACTACATAACTACGGCTTCAATCTACCCAACTATGAAATTAATTCCACATAATAATACTTTTATTAATCAACAAGTTCGAATACATGACCAACATAAAAGAATAGAAGAAGAAGAAATAAACTAATGAAGTCCGGCAATGAGGTCGACTGGCTGTCACACAGTCGGCTGCCTTCGAATACTTGATCTCCTATCTCCTTCCTCGATGCTGATAGAATAATGCCCCTGTTGATGACTTGAACACTCAGAAACTCTTGTGATTCGGTGGTGGGTGTTTGTGGAAGATGATGATCAGAAGATCCTTGAATAATGCTTTCTTTCTGATATTTATAGAATACGGCCAGAGAATTAGGGTTTGCACTTTTTCAGGAAAGTCCTTCTTTAATTGATTTGATGATTTATTTCTTTCTCGTTTCTTCTTCCTTTCCTTATCTGTTAACTCCGCTGCATGCCAGTCTCTAGATTTGGTTTGTTGGAGAATTTGCATAAAATCTGGATTCAAATAGATTTGGAATTAGATGCGGGTGTATCTTCGAATATCTTATCTGTTAACTCCGCTGCAGACCAGTCGACTTGTCTTCGAACCAGTCGACTGTGTCGAGACTTCTGAGGATTTCTCAATTGATCAGCCTAGTCGACTGGTGTTGGAGTAAGTCGACTGTGCCGAAACTTTTGTGTAAACTTGATCTCTCTGTTCAGTCGCTTGTGTGGAAGACTCAGTCGACTGATGCTCTGTAATATTATGTGTATCATCCTTGAAGTCCTGGATCTGCTTTGTTTTGCTGTTATAGGCTGTTTCCTATGGAAAAGAGAAAATAAGAGTTAAATACCACATATAGAGCTTTTAAATGTGCATTTACAATAAGATTATTGCTTCTAAATGTGAATAATAATGTGTTCATCAAAAACTGAGATCCGTCAAAAGGGTTGGAAAATAGATAGAATTCTCTACGAATAATGTTCACAAAATATTTTCAAATACTGACCTTAATAGGGTCTAAAATACTGATCAAAACGGAAAAGCTAGCAAAACTGAAAATATCCTCATGCACAAATATAACTAGTTCACTTAAAACTCATCCAAATCATAACCAATCATGAAATATAGTATACTAGGTGTTCAAGGAACATGATATAGGGTATTTCACAAGTCCACAACAAGGCTACCACGAATAATACGAATGAGCACATGATAACACATGAACAACACGTATATATGCAACAAGATGTGGTCAATCCGAGGTTATATCATGTCATGTATGTCGTGAGGCAACTATGGTCAAATCATCACTATAGAGACAATATCAACAAGGGGTTTTAAACACAAATTGTCTCTCGAACCCAACTACACTACAGGCGGTATTTAGTACTTGTATTACACAAAGAAAAAAATACAAGTTACTTGCCTTAACCGACGAAGAAAATGACACCAAGCAAGAATAACGGGAACGGATTCCCGACACGAACTCGATCGAACGAACACGAATCACCACGAGCCAAGAACGAGAACCACTCCAATCGGTAGCACGAACATGGGGAATTATGTGCACACCACACCAAAATGACGGAACACACACACACCAAGAGAACAACGGGGCGACACGACTTAGAGGGAAATCGAGCGGCAGAGTACCACGATAGTGGCTCACTGTCGGAGCTGTTGTAGACCAAGGCGATATCGAGAGGAGACAGAGAGGCGTCGGGGTGCATTCGTCGGCCTGTCACTGGTCGACGCAGGGGAACAGTAATCAGGGGCGATGCCAGGGATGCATTGCGATGCTGGTGCTGCGCGGGGGGGGGGGGGGCAGCAGAGAGCGGGACGACGGGGAGAGACGGAGGCGATGAGATGGATTCGGGACGGTGAAGGCTGGTGAGCAGTGAGAGGAGAGGTGCAGGGGAGAGCTCGGGATAGCTAGGGTTTTGATGGGTTGGAGAGTGGCTACAAGGTGCACAGGGTAATATATAGGTTGGAGGGTTAGGGTTTTGAGACAGACGGGATTGTGGGCTTCGGGTATGGGGACAGTGCTAACGGGTAAGGGTAGTTATAAGGTTTGGTTTTTTGAAGGGTAATAGGGTAAGTGGATAATTAATGGGTTTGAAATAGGATAGAATTTAAATGAGGTATTAATGGGTTAAAACAGATGGTTATAAAAATAATTAGGAACCCAAAATTCAAGATGGCATCAAAGTGAATATTAATTAAAATAGGACAAGAACAGAATAATTAGGGTTGAACAAATCAGAAATTTGGGATCAAAATAAAGCTCGATCAAATAAGGAGGAAAGAATAGACAGATAGAAAAATAAAGAACTCAAACGAGATGAGGAATCAACCAAATGAATATATAGCAAAAGATCCAAAATACGGTCCAAAAGAGATACAACTGACCCAATACAAGGAGAGAGAAAAAAGAATACACTCAAGATATATAAAATGAAAAACAGGGATTACAATCCTATCTACCTAACAAGAAGAATTTCGTCATCGAAATTCAATAGGGTAACCTAAAAAAAAAAAAACTACTCAGACAAATGAGGAAACTTCTGCTGAATCTCCTCCTCCAGCTCCCAAGTCGACTCACCGGGCGAGTGAGGATTCCAAAAAAACATGAACAAGCTTGATGAACTTGTTCTTAAGCACTTCTCCCGCTGATCCACAATAGCAACTGGCGGAATCTCATAAGTCAAATCCGGCCAATCGGTCAACTTAGAATAGTCGATCACGTGGCTCTCATCTCGAATATATCTCTTGAGTTGTGAGACATGGAAAACATCGTGCACTCCTCATAAAGCTGGCTGCAATGCAAGATGATAGGCCACCTTGCCAACTCACTCCACATTATCAAACGGTCAACAAATCTAGGGCTGAGCTTTCCCCCCACCACCAATCCGAATGACACCGTGCCAAGGCGATCCTTAGAGGAAAACATGGTCACCATCCTCGAACTCCAAAGCTCTCCGATGGACATCGGCCCATCACCTCTGCCTATCCTGAGCTTCCTGCAAATGCTTCTTCATCTGAACCACCGCATCAACTGTTCTGGTGATCAACTCCTGACCCAACAACTTTCTCTCATCAATGTCATCCCAGCACACTGGTGATTTACACTTCTGCCCATAGAGTGCCTTGAACGGTGCATCTATATTACTGGCCTGAAAGCTGTTATTGTACGAAAACTCTACGAGATGCAAATGGTCCTCCCATGATCCACCGAACTGAAGCATACAAGACCTCAACATGTCCTCAATAATCTGGATGGTCCTCTCTGACTGTCCATCATTCTGGGGATGAAAAGTTGTACTGTACTTTAATTTACTCTCAAACTGTTTTGAAGACTCTCCCAAAACTGAGATCTGAATCTCGTATCCCTGTCGGATACAATACTGACTGGAACCCCATGAATTCTGAGAATCTCTTACATGTACCTCTTAGCTAGGCTCTCAGTAGACTATCCGACGAGAAAAGGAATGAAGTGAGCACTCTTCGTCAAACGGTCGACAATCACCTAAATGACATTATGACCCTTGAACTCCTCAGCAAAGCGGTCATAAATTCCATAGTGATATGTTCTCACTTCCACTCTGGAATAGGAAGCGGTTGAAGAAGTCCAGTGGTCCTCTAATGCTCTGCCTTAACCTGCTGACAGATCAAACACTGACCAACAAACCGAGCCACAGCCCCCTTCATACCAGAAATGAAGCTTCAAATCCCGAAGCTTCATATCCCAAAACCTTGTCATGTCCTGGTTCCCAAAAGTGAATACAGAATACGGATACATGACTAAGTTCTGCGAATGATTTTCATCATCCATAAGTTGTCAGGATCTTTACAATATTTCACAAGAATAATTAGAGTTGGAAGCAAAAGAAGTCAACCAAGCATGTGTATATGAATTAAAATACCAACAGGAATTTACTTGAAACAAAATATATTAATTTCAAATAAAACAGATCTGAATAAGTCAATATCTTGGGTCACAGTGCTCAAATACAAATAAATTCAAGTAGCAAAATACAATAATTCATAATAAGCAACAAGAAATAATAATAGCCAAATTCCAGCATCTAGTATCTCATCTTGCCTATTTCATCTGACAGTTGATCTTCAAAATCTACAATTTAATAAATTGCAGGAAAAGAAAAAAGAAAACAAACTCCCGTCAATGCAAGTTACGGGCCGCTTGTAGTGCAGGATACAAGTACATGGGAAAAGATAACTAATAACATGGAGTAGGCACGATAACAAAATATAACAACTAGCATGGCAAGATGAATAAGTGTGAGTGGCATGTATCGAGTGTCAAATAAAAAAGTATCATGTAAACAAGTATCAAGCAACAAGTGTTGAGTATCAAGTACAAGTAACATGTATCAAGTGAACAAGTATCAGGTGTCATGTAACAGGTATCATGTAACAGGTATCATGTATGTCAAGTCTTGTATTATTACTATCTAGGTAGCACTTCATGCGCCCCAGATTTTTATCACATGGTTGCTACATTCAAACAATTTCGTTTAGGCCTAGTGGTGGGTTTCTATAGGGCCGTGTACTCAGGCGTCAAGTCAAGCAACAAGTATCAAGAACGAGTCACGTAATCGTGAACACGTGGCAGCAAGTAGTATCAAGCATGAATCATGTAGTCATGAAATATGGCAACAAGTAGTATCAAGTATGAATCATGTAGTCATGAGATATGGCGGCATATAGTAACAAGCATGAATCGTCACGAATCATGGCAACATATAATTATATAGTAATAATAAGCATGAGTCATGTAATCATGAAACATGGCAGCAAGTAATATCAAGCATGAATCATGTAATCATGAAACATGGCAACAGGTAATGGGATCACGGGCCCCATTCTGAGTACACATACCTATATTGTCACTACTAAGGTCTTTTCCTTAACCCCGGCTTGGTTAATTGTTATTATTATTAAACAGGCATGTATGTGTACAAAACATGGTAAGAATAGTATGGCATGATCAAGTAACATGTACAAGATGAATAATAAACATATTCAGGTGAAAGATAACTCATAACAGGATATAACAACGAAAACTCTAGTTCAGGACAGCAAGACAGTACTACACTAAATATGGAATTCTTGTTGCAACAAAAATGCAAATTTGGATTCATCAAAGAATCTGAAAAATAGTCTCCCGGCCGAATCCGGCAAATATATATAAGTCATATAGTATTTCACAAAAATATAACTAAAACCAGGTTTGAAACTAGAAAACATATTTAGCCAGAAATCAGAATGTTGTATTCAAAGTCAGGAAAATATAATGAAAACTCATTCATTAATTCCACGAAAAATCTGGGGTATTCCCCTATATGTATAGTAACAGAAAATCAAGTTTCATAATTTTTCAACACAAATAGAGTAGTTAAGTAAAATTAGAAAACAGCAAGACACGACGGTTTTGTAAATCTGGAATCATAAACACTGTAGTATGAAAACAACAATATCTCACAAACCATAAATCGAAATCCAAATCCTCCAAACGAGTGATAAAATAGATACAGTGGGCTAACTTTCATATTCACAAATATTTTAGAGACAACAAGTAGAATTAGGTCGAAAATCAGGTTCTTTACATAACAGCGAGAAAAATCTGCTAGTAAAATCTTTATTTGCAAGCATGAAAAGGTTTTTAAAACTCCTCAAATAAGTCCACCAAAATTCTGGGTAAACCCTAATAAAGTCTAGAAATACTGAGCAAAATTTCAGATCAAAATAATAATTTTTAACATCACGATAAAAATTGATTACTCTTCAGAATTCATATAAAACAAAATTTGGAAATCTCTTTACACCTCTATAGTAAAATAGACATAACTCACAACTCGTAAATTGAAACTGAGATCCGTCAAAAGGGTTAGAAAATAGACAGAATTCTCTAAAGTTCATGTTCACATAATATTTTCAGATACTGACCTTAATAGGGTCTAAAATACTGATCAAAATCAAAGTAACAGAAATTTTAGAATTATCCTCATACACGAATCAACATAGATCATACGAAAATTGTCCAAATCATAACTAAACATAAAATATAGTGTACTAGATGTCCAAACAACATGTTATAGGGTATTTTACAAGTATTTGACAAGTATAATACGAATAACACATCAAGTATAGTTATCTCAAAGTAGCATGGACATTTACATCAAAGTGGTCAACCCTACATTAATTCATGTCATGTATGTCGTGAGACAACTATGGTCGAATCATCACAATAGACACAATATCAACAAGGGATTTCACACACAAATTTTCTCTAGAACTCAACTACACTACAGGCGATATTTTATACTTGTATTACACAAAGAAAAGAATACAAGTTACTTGCCTGGAAGACGACGATGGAAATGACAAAGCAAGCACAAGAATAACGGGAACGGATTCCTGGGCCATGAACACAATAACGATCACGAACGAACACATGTATCACGAATATTGAACCGCGAGCACAACCATGAACAATGAACCCAAGGAACACAACCACGAGCACGTGAACACCACGGACTCAACACACGCACACACTCACCACCCACTCAAACGAGAGCAGCGGCGGGGTGTGCACAGGGTGGTCGACGGCAGGAGGGTCATGACAGATGGAAAAGGGGCGTGCTGCAGCACCGACTGGCTGTTGCCGCTGTTAATGTCTACGGTGGCCTGCAGCAGGAGGAGGAGCACGGGGCAAGGGCTAGGGCAGCAGCGCACTAGAGGGGAGCACACGCTGTCGTAGCTGGGGCTGTTGACGACGCAGGAGGGCATAAGGTGGGTCAACTGAGGAGGTAATGGATGGTCGGGAGGTCGAGAGTCACTGCAGGCGAGGTGGAGAACAGCGGAGAAGTAGGACCACTAAAAATCTTGTCATGCCCTGCTTCCCAAAAAGAGAATACGGAATACGAATACGTGAATGGTGTGAATATTTGCAAGTGTACATAATCGCAACAAGTAGTATAGTTAAGTGAATAGAGTGTCGAACCCACAGAGACTAATTATTTTATTGAGTACCGATGTCACTAGATGAATCACTATTTGGAAGATCGAAATTAATAAAGGATAAAACAACTAAATTTAATTATTCTAAAGAAAACCAACTAAATTAATGAAGATAGAGTGGGATGTGAAATTGTGTAATTTGTTAGTGGCAAAATTAATTCTAGGGCTTTTGACTTCACTTAGTTCATCCCACACAATTTATAATTCTATAAGAATAAAAATATTATTTTTCCAAGTTGTAGACCAAAATCTCCAAATTATTCAATGCTTTCTCTCGAACAACACTAAAAATATCTCTAACTAACAGTTTGACATATCTCTATGCAAATTTAATTAATCAAAAACTCATTAAGTTCTGTGGATTTCTTAACGGCCACATTAATCGCGGTAAATTATCTCTAATTTCGCTCAATCAATGGTGTTCAATTTTTATTGTTCTAAATCACAAATTACCTCTCGGTCTCTCCATGATCCAATAATCATACAAAAATTGGTCAAATAATTGTAAGCGTTAAGCACAAAAATTAAACACACAACCATGTTGAAATAGAAAAATAATACGGAATTAAAATTTGTGTTCTCAAAACTAGACTACATCTAAACCCTAGAAAAATAAATTTAGTTCATAATAAAATTATTGCAACTAACAAATTTATTCATAGATTGCATAATAAAAATTAAAGGGAAAAAAGTGATAAAAAGGGACTATTTTTGTAAAAGAAATTTGCAAACCGAACGTGAAAAACGTGCCCAGTCAAATCGCCTCTCTCCTCTCTGTCTGCATTGAACACCGAGCCAGAACACAGCATCGAAACCGAAGCCAACCGAAAGCACGTCGCCACGCCAGCTATTTCGGAGAACGCGCCGTCACGTCAGATTAATGCTGTCTTGTCCTCTCTGTTGCTGTGCCGTAGCAGTGCGTGGGACCCGCGAACCCAGATGCCACTTCAACCTGCTGCTTCTCCTTTGTTTTGAAACACCCGCCGCCACCCACCAGCACTCTCCTTTTATTTTTTCTTCCCGTGAACTCTTTCTTCTTTTTTTTTTCCGTTTTTGTTTCTGAACCGAGCTCCAACCAAGCCTTCGTTCTCCTGTAGCCACCTACCAACCCTTCCAATCTTCTTTTCTTTTTGCCTGGTGTATCACGCCCACCTATACCAAAAAAACCTGTGGGTATATATAGGAATATAGGATTAGTTAGTAGTTGTAGTGTGACTTAGGTTTTAGGTTAGTTAATTCATTATTTAGTTAATTAATTAATTAGTTAATTAGAAAATTTAGATAAAGATTAATCTATTAATCTAATTAACTAATATTATTATTTTTCGATTCTTTCCTTATCCATCCATCCGAACCGTTCATTATATAATTTCACTCCAACCCCTGATTGATAATAATATTTTCTATTGATTTTTTTAAGGACTAAATTGTAAAATTCAAAATTCAACAAAACAATAAAAAAAAAATCAATAGTTTTGCTTTATTTGTTGATTTTTATCAAAAAATAATCACTTTTTACATAAAAAATCTCATTCCTTCAAAAATAATTTATTAATTGAAATATTATGGAAATAAGATGAATTAAACAAAAGATAGACGAAAACAAGCAATTTTAATGGGTAAATGAGTACAAATATTTGTATAGAATTTAGACACATCAGTGACTAAGCCCATCGAAGGATTTTCATCATCCATAAGTTGTTCGGAATCTTTACAATATTTCACATGAATAATCAGAGTTGGAAGCAAAAGAATCAACCAAGCATGCACATATGAATCAAAATACCAACAAGAATACTTGAAACCAAAATATTATAATCTCAAACAATCCAGATCTGAATAAGTCAATATCCTAGGTCACATTGCCCAAATACAAATAAATCCAAGTATAAAATTCAATTGTTCAAAACAAGTAACAAGAATATAATAATAGCAAAATCCAGCACTAATATCTCATATCGCCAACTCCATCTAGCAGCTGATCATCCTGATCTGCAATTAAATAAATTGCAGGAATAGAAAAAAGAAAACAAACTCCCGTCAATGCAAGTTACGTGTCGCTTGTCGTGCAGGATACAAGTACATGGGAAAAATAACTAATAGCATGGAATAGGCATGATATCAAAATATAACAACTAGCATGGAAAGATAATCAAGTGTAAGTAGCATGTATCAAGTGTCAAGTGAACACGCATCATGTAAATAAGCAACAAGTATCAAGTATCATGTAAACATGTAGCAAGTGTCAAGTATCAAGTATCATGTATCATGTAGTCAAGTTCAAGTATCATGTTCAAGTGCCATGTATCAAGTCTTGTAGTTATTACTATCTATGCAATACCCCGGATTGTACGACACTTCTATATATATATATATATATATATATATATATTGTCTGTATGCGTGCATATGATTGCAATATTTTGTTTGAGTATATGAATGTTGGAGTGAGTTCATGTTTGCGGGACGGTTTATGAGGGTGGTTGCATTTTAGATGATGCACGAGAATGAGAAAGACCGATACTGCATATACACTAGTTTTTGGTATAGTACATATGCAAATATATCATCGTATGATACTACGATGGGTATATCTTGGGTACACTCGATAAACCTCTCATCTCTCATCTAAGAACTCACTTAAGAGCAAAAAAGTGTAGCCAACCATTGTACCCTTAAACCATGAGCTAAGACATGGTTTTCTCACCAAAACCACCCTAGTCTACCCTACCCTACTACCCAAATCTGGCCCTCTCCTTCGTCCCTCTTTCCTCACTCATTTTCCCATAAAAAACCCCTTATTTTTCCTCCCAAGTTCTGAAATTTTCAGAACTCAAACCTAAGAAAAGAAAGAGAAGGAGAGAAAGGAAGAAGGATTGAAGAGGAGCTCTTGGAGTGGATTCTTGGAGAAGTGAAGCTCAAGACCATCATCAACACTCTAACAAATTCAGGTGGGGAGTTTCTCTAAACTTTTATTGTTATTTCTTGTTGATTCTTGCATGCATGTGAAGTGGTAGGAGTTAGAATGATTGTTTAAGAGATTGGAAGTTGAATATGAAACTAGAACCTGGAATCTTGATCTGCATGTCATTTTATAGAATTTCTCGATAGCAAACCACATAGAATTTGATGATGAAAATTTCACAAATTGTTCCCTTATATGTCTAGACGATTCATGAGTTATTTTGAATTTTTCTAAAGTTGTTTGATATTTTAATAAAATCCATTTTCGGAACAGTGCCGTAAGGCAGTAGCAGAAATTGTTTACTGTGATACCGGATATTGTTGGATTTTTTTATAATTAACTGGCACATGATCTTAATCTGAATTTTTTACCATGTTTTTCCACATGTATCTAGACTCTACAGAAAAATTAAGAAATTAATTGAATGAAGTTATATGCATGTTCAAAGTTAGTCTATCAACAGTAGTCAGAACTGTGACTGAAGAACAGGATGATCTTTGTGCTTAATTGAAACATGAAGAACTCGGTGTATACTTGGAAATTGGACATGAAACCTTTTGCATGTTGTTCATTATGATATCTAGTATCTTTAATGAAAATTTTGTGACTATTGGATGAGTATATGATTTATGATGATTTTTATTGCACGTACTATGCTGGATTCAGTCAGATTAGACACCCTGTAGAGATGACACAATTGAGGCTCCTTAAGAGCAAATTTTGAGGAAGTGTTTCCTTAGAGGATTGTAGTAGACATCAAGACCTTTCTAAAAAGACCTATTTGATGTGATTCCAGTGAGTGGTTGGTTCAATATGATTTTTACAATACTGGACAGAGACTAGGATTTGAGCTGTGTGCTCTGGTTGAGAAAGTCTTAGTGTGTGACTTGGTACACCTGAGAGTAATGTGTGTTTTAGGGAGATCTAATGGCATATTTTGGGCTTGTGACCAACTAGGGGATCGTTAAAGACACCCACACCTTTCCATAGAACCTGGATTGTTAGAATTCTGAGGAGTGGGTAGTGTTTTAGGCTATCGACAAGGAGCAACTAGTGTACAGGAAATACACAGACTGAGGCTTGAGAGGCTATTTTGAGAACCTAGATGATAAAATCTGAGGTTATGATCTAGAAAGTTGTAGCCTAGGTCTTTACCTTTTCGGATTGGGCTTGTACATCCAAATCAAAGTTATATCGAGAGAGTTATGATCTTTTTAAGTTTCAGGCAGAAATCCCGTAGGTTGCTTAGTCTTGGATTTGACTAAGTGTTGAGAGGACCTTTTTCCCTGTGTATCCATTAGAGTTGATAACTCACTAATTGGGGACGTTTGGTATCTATTGCTGGTTTTGTTTTACTCCCATGGTGAATTTTGTGACTCGAGTTTGTCACTAGGGTAGGGTGATACCCTACATCCGTCGACCTTAAGTTTTGAACTTCCACCGAAGCGTAGGACGTCCGAGCCATGCCAACAAATTGAGTTCATTACCCAGGAAGGGGTGAACGCACAAATTCTTCGCCCGATGAGGGCTAGACACATAAGTTCATTACCCGGGGAGGGAGTGAACACACACATTCATTGCCGAGTAAGGGTGAATACAGGCCACAGTACTGGACAAACTCCAAGCTAGGAGAAGTAGCGAACCGAACTGGTATCACTAGGGCCAGAGGTCGATGAGCAGAATTTCGGAAGCAATCTCATTTCACCGAAGTGTTTAGAAGAGGTTGGAATAGAATGATGCATTAGGGGTTTGTAATTGCATTAGTACAAGCAGACATTAGTCGGGTGTTGTACTCTCCTGTCGTAGGGATACATTTTCGGTACTCAAGATTGAGTCCTTGGTCTCGTATCTCGATCTGTTAATTCCCAAAGTTTGCCGGAGTAAGGAATGGGAGGATAGGGGGATCTGACCCTTGAAACCGTCACATTCCTATGCACGTGGGTTACTTCATACATCAGTTCATTACTCGGGGAGGGGGTGAACGCACATGTCATTGACATCATGCGTACTGGGTAGGTACGGGTACCGGATAGGTACACGGTCATGCGACCGAATTTAACGTGACGTTCTGAGGAGGTCCGTACGCGGGTACTGAGTGGCAAACACAACCACCACTTAGGCACTATAGTGGCAGAACTAGACAGACCAACTGCAACCTCCTTGGGCACAGATAATCTATTGGGAATAGGATGAGTACATGGGTAGGATGCATGGCAAGGGATTGAACAGCAAGACAGTACTGCACTAAAACAAGGATTCCCGTTGCTACAAACATGCAAATCTGAATCCGTCAAAGAATATGAAAAATAGACTCCCGGTCGAATCCAGCAAATATATATAAGTCATATAGTATTTCACAAAAACAAGTCTCAAAACTGGATTGAAACCAAGAAATATGTTCAGCCAGAAATCAGAAGATCGTATTCAAGTCAAGAAAACAACATGAAAACTCATTAATTAAATCCACGAAATATCTGGGGTATTCCCTTATATGTGTTGCATCAGAATATAAAGTTTCATAACTTTTCAATATAAATAGAGTAGTCGAGTAAAACCAGAAAACATCAAGATGCAGTAGTTTTGTAAATCTGAAATCACAAACACTGAAACACGAAAACAGTAATATCTCACAAACCATAAATCAAAATCCAAATCCGCCAAAATGATAATAAAATAGATACAGTAGGCTAACTTTCATATTCAGAAATATTTTAGAGACAACAAGTAGAAATAGGTCGAAAATCAGGTTCTTTACTGAATAGTAATTGTTGGGAAACATAGAACGGTTTGTAAAACTCATCAAATAAATCCATAAAAATTATGGGTTAATCCTAATTAGGTCTAGTTATACTGTGAAAAATATTGGATCAAAATAATACCTTTAACATCACAATAAAAATAGATTACTCTACAGAATTCATAGAAAACAACATCTGAAAATATCTCTACACATCTGTAGTAAAATAGACATAACTCACAACTCGTAAATCGAAACTGAGATCCGTCAAAATGGTTTGAAAATACACAGAATTCTCGACGAATCATGTTCACAAAATATTTTCAAATACTAACCTTAATAGGGTCTAAAATACTGATCAAAATGAAAAAGCCAGTAAAACTGAAAATATCTTCATGCACAAAATTAACTAGTTCACATAAAACTCATCCAAATCATAACCAATCATGAAATATAGTATACTAGGTGTCCAAGCAACCTGATATAAGGTATTTCACAAGTCCACAACAAGGCTACCACGAATAACACGAATGAGCACATGATAACACATGAACAACACGTATATATGCAACAAGATGTTGTCAATCGTAGGTTATATCATGTCATGTATGTCGTGAGGCAACTATTGTCAAATTATCACTATAGAGAAAATATCAACAAGAGGTTTCACACACAAATTGTCTCTAGAACCCAACTACACTACAAGCAGTATTTAATATTTGTATTACACAAAGAAAAGAATACAAGTTAATTGCCTTAACCAATGACGAAAATGACACCAAGCAAGAATAATGAGACTCCCAGGGTACGAACACGAATCACCACGAACCAAGAACGAGAACCACTCCAATCGGTAGCATGAACACGGAGAAGTACGTGCACACCACACCAAAATGACGGAACACACGCACACCAAGAGAACATTGGGGACGACACTGCTTAGTGGGAAACCAAGCAGCGGAGTACCATGGCAGCGGCTCGCTGTCGGAGCCACTGTCGACCGAGGCGACGTTTAGAGGAGGCAGAGCGGTGTCGGGGTGCAGTCGTTGGCCTGTCACTGGTTGACGCAGGGGAATGGAAACCGGGGGCGGTGCCGGGGATGCGTTGTGATGCTGCTACTGCGAGGGGGGACAGCAGAGAGCGGGACGAAGGGGAGAGACGGAGGGGATGAGATGGGTTCGGGACGGTGAAGGCTGGAGAGCAGGGAGAGGAGAGGTGCAGGGGAGAGCTTGGGATAGCTAGGGTTTTGATGGGTTGGAAAGCGGCTACAGGGTGCACCGGGTGCACAGGGTAATATATAGGTTGGAGGGTTAGGGTTTTGAGGCAGACGGTATTGTGGGCTTCGGGTATGGGGATAGTGCTAACGGGTAAGGGTAGTTATATGGTTTGGTTTTTTTTATGGGTAATAGGGTAAGTGGATAATTAATTGGTTTGAAATAGGATAGAATTTAAATGAGGTATTAATGGGTTAAAACAAATGGTTATAAAAATAATTAGGAACCCAAAATTCAAGATGCCATCAAAGTGAATATTAATTAAAATAGGACAAGAATAGAATAATTAGGATTGAACAAATTAGAAATTTGGGATCAAAAGAAAGCTCGATCAAACAATACGGATAGAATAGATAGATAGAAAAATGAAGAACTCAAACGAGACGAGGAATCAACCAAATGAATATATAGCAAAAGATCCAAAATACGGTCCAAAAGAGATACAACTGACCCAATACAAGGAGAGAGAAAAAAAATACAGTCAAAATACATAAAATGAAAAATAGGGGTTACGGATGGAATTGGTGAGCAAACTCTGTGAAGATCAGAGCTGGACTATTAGACTACTATAGCTATATCTTATTATTTGCTTATTTTATTACTTTTATCATACTTTGTATTCCTGGATTTTATGACCCGAAGTTTGTTTTTATCCCAGATGTTGGATTATTATTTGGATTATTTCATTTATGATTGAAGTTGTCCTGATTATATTTCTCTTGCGTGGTTGTGAATTGTTTTCATATCGTTGAGTTAGATTGGTACAGCTTATGGATGATGTATAATCATTTGCTGGGCCTTCGTTACATGCTCGTATTCCCGTATTTTGGAAAGCGGGACGTGACAGATACTGACAATTAGTCTAATAACACTAAAGCAATTAAAACAAAATTGGGAGAACCACCAAGTTGGGTCTAGAAGACCTAAAAACAACTACTATCATTTTATTAAATTCAGTTTTTTGTTTATTATTTTGAGATTTATTTGTTTTTTGTTTATGTTTTTCGAGAATTTTTATTTATTTCATGTTAATATATTATATTTGCTTTGAATGGTCAAGTTATTTTTCTCTTAAGTGGATCACACTTCGTTATGAGCCAGAAGCTCAAGCCAAACCAGAAGCCTAAATCAAACCCTAAATATAGTGACCTTAAGAAATTAAGTCTTTGGCATGATAGGTCAGGACACCCTGAGAACACTATGTTAAGAAAAATAATAAATAACTCATATGGACATCTCTTAACAAACCAACAGTTGGTTATACCTAGTGGGTACATATGTATCCCTTGTTCACAAGGTAAGATCATCACCAAACATTCTTTTCTTAAGATTGCATCTGAATCACCATCATTTCTCAAGAGAATACAAAGTAATTTTGTGGCCCTGTAAATCCTCATAGTGGAACTTTTAGATATTTCATGGTCCAAATTTATGCCCCCACTCGTTGGTCCTATGTTTGTATACTTTCTACTAGAAATATAGTTATCTTCTCATCTACTGGCTCAAATCATCAAACTTAAAGATCATCTTATTAAGTCTATTAGACTTGGTAATGAGACTGAATTCACATATAAAGTTTTTGATAATTATTGTTCATCGATAGGGTTTAATGCTGAGCATCCGGTTCCCCATGTTCACACACAGAATGGCTTGGCTTAATCCTGGATTAAGCGTCTTCAACTTTCTGTTAGATCGTTACTAATGCGGTCTAGATTACTTGTTAGTGCTTGAGACATGTTGTACTGCATGCATCAATGTTTGTAAGACTTAGACCCACAACATATCACAACAACTTGTGTCAAGTTATCAGCCAAATATATCCCATTTGCGTAAGTTTGGCTGTGAAGTTCAAATTTCTATTCCACTGGGTCCCTAACGGAGATTGGGAATTTATATAGGTTTTGACCCTTTATTATTCGGTATTTAGAAATAATGACTGGAGCTGTGTTTACTGGTCGTTTTGAGGATTGTCACTTTGATGAGACAGTATTCCCGCCATTAGGGGGAGATAAGAAAGTTCCTGAAGAATACAATGTTTATGCAAAACAATGTGTTCCAACAGAACAATGAGAATTAATGTGGAAAACTTCCACTCCGTTTCAGCTAGATCCACTTACTTCACAATGTAAGAATGAAGTGCAGAAAATATTGCACTTGTAAGAAATTGCATATAGATTACCTGATGCATTTAATGATGTAATGAAAGTGGCAAAGTTACACGTGCCAGCTATGAAAGCAAGTAGAATAAAACTGAAATATTGTAGCAAATCAATCTGCAGCACACCAGAAGCATGGCAGACCTACAGGCTCCTTGGAGAAGGAGAAATGAGAAAACATGCCACAATAACACTCTTGAAGAAGTTAGTCATTTCAATCCAGAAGAGGTTATGAAAAAATCAACTTTCTTTAAAACTCCTGATGAAGTTATTGTCTTGAAAAAGACACAAGTCTCCTAAGGCTTTGGATGTCCCTGAAGAGACAAAGGTATATAATAAAAAAGAGATATCTATACTTTACACTAATTCAAAAAAGACATGGGTCGAAAAATTTACAGTCATCAATGACATATTTACATATGTTATAGCTACACAAGTATCAAAGGGAAATGATAATGATGACATAGATCCATGTACTATAAATGAATGTCGACAAAGAGCAGATTGTCCAAAAGGGAAAAATGCCATCAAGGTAGAATTAGAGTGTCTCAATAAACATGGTGCATATGGACCTATAGTACCAACCCCAAAGGATGTTAACTCTATAGGTTACAAATGAGTGTTTGTAAGAAAAAGAAATTAAATTAATGAAATTACTAGATATTAAGCACGACTTGTGGCACAAGATTTCTCGTAGAAACCTAAGATTGATTTTGAGAAAACATACTCGCCCGCCATGGATGCAATAATTTTCAGATATTTGGTAAGTTTAGTAGTTTATGAAAATTTAGATATGAGACTCATGAATGTTGTAAGAACTTATTTATTTGGGGACTTAGACATAGATATTTAAATTAAAATCCAAGAAGGATTTACATTACCCGAAGTAAAGTTCCAGAGTACGGACTCAATTCATTTAAGACGTTTATTGTACGGCTAGAAGCAATCTCGAAGAATGTGGTACAATTGTCTTAGTGAATACTTGTCTAAGGAAGTATATATAAACAATCCAATTTGCCTGTGCATTTTTATAAAGAAAATTTTAAATGGATTTTCAATAGTAGAACTTTATGTGGATGATATAAATTTAATCAGGACTCAGAAAGAACTCGAAAAAACTGCATACTACTTGAAGAAAAAGTTTGAAATGAAAGATCTTGGGTGAACAAAATTTTATCTTGGCCTGCAGATCGAGAGAAATTCTAGTGGGATATTAGTCCATCAAGTCCAATTATGCTGAAAAGGTTTTAAAAAGTTTGTTATGGGCAAGACACAACCTGTAATATCCCGTAATTTCTAAAGTATAATACATATATATATATATATATATATATATATATATATATATTTATATATATATATATATATATATATATTTAAGAAGGATGGCATAACATGTAAATAAAGTGAATTAGTGGGGGGCCCACGGTTTGAAGCAACAGCAAAAGTGTGCTATGGTCTGAGGGTGACGTCATGCTTACGTCACCAGGTGGGGGTGGGGGGGGCCTCAATTGTGTAGAGAAGACACCACCTGCTTGTTGTTCTCTCTCTCTCTCTTAGATGACGTGGGCGATGTGGCCCATATGAGGCTTCGTTGTACACGGGTAGAAAAGAGAGGAGATATGTGGAATTAGTCCCACATCGGGATTGCAAATGAATTAAATAATATTAAAATAATAATGCCTATGATCAATAGTGACCAATCCGGTTAACCACCTTTTGAGAGGCAGTCTGTGGTGGGTAGTTGTACTATACTATAAATAATTTGTCTAATAAATTGTATAAATTATTTGAGCTTGGGGTAGGAGCGTTACAAATGGTATCAGAGCCGACTTTCGACATCGAGCTAGGCCAGCGGAAGCGTGGTGGGCCCATAAACCACAGGTCCCAGGATCGAAACCTGGCTCTGATACCATTTGTAACGCCCCTACCCCTAGCTCAGACAATTTATATAATTTATTAGAAAAATTATTTATAGTATAGTAAACTGCTCACCACAGGCTGCCTTTCAAAAGGTAGTTAACCGGATTGGTGACTCTTGATCATAGGCATTATTATTTTAATATTATTTAATGCATTTGCATTCCCGATGTAGGACTAATTCCACACATCTCCTTTCTCTTCTCTACCTGTGTACAATGAAGCCTCATATGGGCCCCATCGCCCACGTCATCTAAGAGAGAGAGAGAGAGAACAGCAAGCAGGTGCTGTCTTTTCTACACAATTGAGTGGTCCCCCCCCCCCCACATGGTGATGTCAGCATGACATCACCCTCAAACCGCAGCACACTTTTTCTGTTGATTCAAACCGTGACCCCCCACTAATTCACTTTATTTACATGTTAAGCCATCCTTCTTATATATATATATATATATATATATATATATACACACACACACACACACACACTATATATATATATATATTATACTTTAGAAATTACGGAATGTTACATACAACCCACCTTTAGACATCAGTGTCCTCGTTGAGCAAGGGGAATGCACAATCTAGTGCAGGATCTACTTTCTAGCCCTTGTGGAGCATCTGCTCTTCTATTCGCCCAATTATTCATGATCCCATAATTCATCGCCCGATCAATCATAATCTTGGATTTAATTGAGCTGCCCTCCTATCCGCCTGACTAATCATGATCCCGAAATCTACCACCCGGTCAATCACAGTCCCGAATTTAATTGAGGGTTTACCACAGTTCCGGAATCCACCGCTCGACTGGGTATATAGTCCCGGAATCCACTGCCCGACTATATAGATATGCCCCACACTCGGTGTTGAAAGTCGGCTCTGATACCATTTGTAACGCCCCTGCCCCTAGCTCAGACAATTTATGCACCATATACGTAATTCTTGTCAGATACCTTCTATTACAGATGTTCTGTTCATTATCTACGAAGACAATGCCACATGTATAACATAGATTCACGAAAGTTTCATCAAAGGAGACGACTGGACGAAGCACATTTCACCAAAATTATTCTTTACACACAAACTTCAGAAGAACAATGAGATTGAAGTAAAACAAGTTTGTTCCAGTGACAACCTAGCTGACATTTTCAATAAATCTCATCTAAAGGCAATCTTCCATAAACATGTAAACGGAATTGGTATGCATAGAATCTATCATGAAACTATGTAGGAGGTTATTGTTATCAGGGGGAGAAAACATCCTGAAGCATGCTATCTAGTATATATGCGCGTTGTATTCATTTCTAGGTTTTTATCCCAATAGTTTTTCGTAGTAAATATTTTAACGAGACAACATTGTGAACATCAAATGTTAACTCAATGATCCTGAAGAATGATATATTCTTTTTTCCTATGCTCTGGTTTTTTTTCACTGGTTTTTCCTCTGCAAGATTTTAAAGAGGAAACTATCATTGAATGCTAAAAATTGTGGGAGAGTATTAGAAATGGTGGATATCCAAAGGGGAGTGTTGTAAATGTTATTAGTGGATGATCACCATCTCCATGATTTTGTAACTCCTCCGGCACCATCTTATAAATCTTCCTCCCCCACTACCTCCATGAATTTGTAACTCCTCTCCCACTTCTACCACCTCAACTACTTCTCTCTTTTGTAACTTTTGAGATCCTTTGTAACCCTATAGATAGGTGGAGCACTCCTGTAACACCCCAATTTTTTTTTTTTTTGAAAACTAAGTCTCCAAATTCATTTCTTTCAATTTCTATATCACTTTGATCATAAACTAAGTAAGTTATATTTCAGGGAAAATTTTGGCAGAGTCTCCCCTGTAAATTTTGCCCCGAAACACAAAAAGCTTACGGAATTCTGCTCAAAATTCCGTAGCTCACAATCCACATAATATTTTCATGGACTCCCCAGGCCAAAATGAGCAGATACACACAAGAAATCTAATATAATGCTTTGGGGGCCAAACTCATAACGGATTATCAAATATCAATTAAAAACTATAAATTTCTTTGAAAAACGAGGTATATTTTTAGAAAAATCCTTGTAAAACCTACCACAGAGCCCGGTACTCCACAACGAGGTGGGTACGGGTCACAAACATACCACACCACCTCACACTATACTCATCATCGTCATATACATGCTTATACACCCATAATACAATTTAAATCTTAAATTTCACTATTCCTATAACTAAATAATACAAATTTTTAAAATAAAAAGTTATACTACCAATCCATGCCTCACCTCTGTACTGATGAGAACCTGCAACAGTAAGGGATCTAGGGTAGTCCTCAGACTCCCCTAACCCCCCAAATACTAAGGGGTTAGCCATTTCTGGTGTGAGTATAATTATTAATCAAATAAATTTAAATAGTATAAGAAAATAAATTAAACTTACGAATGTCAAATTAAAATAAGGCAACCTGAATCTTGAATACAACAACATCGTCAATACAATGACATATCAAATACTCTGCCAAACCTGCATTCAACTATTTAATTATCCATAACTTCCCACATTTCATAATATACTTCACATCAACCTCGTATATATATATATACATACTTATTCGACATCCGTATAGTACGAATACACATTTCATCCATTACTTTTCAATTTAACTACTCTAACCCAATAGTCATTCTTCCACAAGTATCGTCATAATAGCATTATAACCATTTGTATGTTATTACTCTTTTCATTAATAACAATTTGTATGAATACAACTCATAATACACATACTCTCTTAATAACCAATTTCATAACCAATCCCATAATACGGGTATTTATTTTACTATGCCCTATCCAGTATTATTTCTTACAATTGCTTATACTTATTACATCAAAACATGCTTTATGGTTCATTTCCATCTCATTATACCACTTTAGAAATTCTCATTCTTATAAGTAATATATCTTATTATCATTTTCACTTAATCCCCAACACAGTCTGGGGCAACAACATATCACATCCCATAGCCGATAGCTTGGGTAATAATCACTGTACCTCAAACACACAGTTTGGGTAATATCACATCACATCTCAAGCCGATAGCTTGATTATTAATTTCACTTCAATCACTTATCATCTTCACTTCACTTTATTTCTCATTTCTATCAATCATTACCACTATTATATCCACTCACCCTGCGAATTATGCCAAGGCAGGTAGTTCCCACAATTTCCACACAAATTGCGGGCGGGTAGTTCCTTGACACAATTCCAAGGTACAACTCATATCAATCTGTATTTACTTTAATGATCACAACACACATAATGCAATTACTTTGTATTATTCATGATAACACATCTCTTTTATTATTTTCATCTTAAATTAATCACAAGCTGCATTTATCACTTTCACATTTACTTCATTCACAACAACTTTCTTTCCCACACACAGTTCACATTTCACTACCCACTTTCTTTTTCACACGCAATTCACATTTTACTATCCACTTTCCTTTCCAAGCACAATTCACAATTTACTATCCACTTTCTTTTCCACACACAATTCAAATTTTACTATCCACTTTCTTTACTACCACATTTATTATTGACACTTATTTATTTTATTAGTTTGTCGACCAGTGAGCCACAGTATCCCAACATACTGAAAGCCGACAGCCCAGTAAACACGCGGTCCGATGCTCACACAGAGTCTTACTCGTCCGAGGCTACGTCTTCCTCCTAGCCGAACTAGCGAGGGAAAAACCACGTCCCAGGTAAACTGGGTGCTTCCTCGCGACGTCTATCATTAAGGGAAAAACCACGTCCCAGGTAAACTGGGTGCTTCCTCCCAGCCGATAGCCAGGAGGGAAAAACCACGTCCCAGGTAAACTGGGTGCTTCCTCGCGACAGCTGTCATCGAGGAAAAAACCACGTCCCAGGTAAACTGGGTGCTTCCTCCCAGCCGATAGCCAGGAGGGAAAAACCACGTCCCAGGTAAACTGGGTGCTTCCTCGCGACAGCTGTCATCGAGGGAAAACCGGGCCTCAAGCCGATAGCTTGGGCGATAAAAATCACTTACCCCAAACATAGTTTGGGTCCACTTACCCCAAGTCGGTTCTTGGGTGTTAGGAGGTCTAGCCCAAACCCCCAGGATTGCTGTAGGTACTGGTCAACAAAGCCATCCGTTATTAGCATTAATCATTTCATCTTTTCAGCTTACTTTATCAACACACGCAATTCACTTATGAATTCAATAATTGCCACACCTTGACTTTAATCACGAAAATTAATAACACATTTTATTAACACTTATCATCTCACCTTTTATCTTGCATTTGAGGCACATCTGATGTCCACGATATTGATTATCATCTCGTTGTATCATATATATATATGCATACACCATGTCATTTAACATAGAAACCATCATGTTATATAATTTACCATAACATCACCCATTATGAATACCATGCAATTCGCTACTTCATTAAATCCCATATAAACATACACCAAATCATTTATCATATAAACCAACATGTCATATTATTGCCCATTAATTCATTTCAAACATAATTAAAATGTAAACATGTACCCAATTATTAATTTCATCAATTATTGCATCATACATCATAATCATCTATATATATTTTACAAATAAACATCACACATGCGGGTTTCCCATCATAAGGGGCCAAAACCACTTATTTCCTCTAATTAAATCTTATAATATCTAATTATAGCATACCAGCTCATACATCCTGTTTTATATAGGTAAAATCACCTATAAGGGCTTATATGCCCCAAAACATGCACAAAACGGGCACTATAATTACACAGATCTTCAAAACATGATCACAATCACTAATTTCGTCTAATTACACCTTATAACATCTATCCATAGCATGCTAGCCCATACACCAGGCTCCGCATATACCCGATTGCCTATATCGGCCTATATACCCCAAAAACATGCACAAAACATGCATAGGGTAAAAATATGCATAAACGATTTAATATATTTAATTTTTATACTTCAACACGTCACATTAATCCATAATATAGGTTTTATACACTTAAAATAGTTAATTTCACCACATATCACAAAAACCCATTTTCGGGCCCCAAAAATCCGTATTTTCCTTGAAAATCAATTTTTGCTATAACTTTTACAAAACATATCAAAAAGCCACGAAATTTGGCCACAATATAAAATATTTATAGTTACAATATACTCACCTGAGGGATCGAGCAAACGAAGTCCCACGTCCGCCCGGTAGCCAGTCGAAGTTCGACTTTTTCCTCCTAATTGAAAAATTATAGAACCGATTAGTTTAAAGCCCAAAACTCAACTTTCGGACCTCCAAATTTGAATCCGTCTTCACCCACGCGTCACAAATGACATATGTAGGTGAGCTACATCAACGGATTTCAATTTCGAACCCCGATACAAGAACTCACATAGTGATCGGAGGCTTTCTAATAGGAAAATTTCCTATTTCCTGATTTCTTCAATCACTTGTCCTAATATCTCGGATTAGGGTTAAACACCGATAATGAGACTCATCTACACCTCCGAGTTCATCAAATTCTCACCTCTATATCGCTCGGGCATTTCACCGAATACCCGGCGTGCACAAAATTTATACTTTCATTCCCCATCATTTCCATTAAGTTCTAAGTCTACAAAATCCCTTCTAAATTCATATTAATACTCTCTCACCACCCCACAACCTCTCATACATTTTCTAAACTTGCTAGAAGCAAGTTTCTTACTCCACTTCACATATTCTAAAATTTGGCTTTAGGCCAAAATTAGAACTTCATGATTTCACCATGATATACACCAATCCTAACTCCTAACATGTTCTATATAATCTCTTTTACAAACCCAAAACCCTAATTTACTAACAACTTGTAATTTTTCTAACAACCCACTAATTCCTCAAATCTCCCACTTCCAACACCTCTAGATCTCTCTACCATCATAATCCTACTCAATAAAACTAACCACACTTAATTTTATACAAATAAATAAAATAGGGTATACATTTTCGACATCCGTTCGAAAATCCGATGCTACCATGTTGTAGAGGACCCTTCAATTAGTACACCCCTCAGTTTAATTTTAAAACAATGGAGAAATGGAAGAGATTTGGGAGGGGGAAGGGGCAACCGAATGGGTTCGGTCCCCAGGCTGCGATCGGGAATGGAGAAAGAAAGAAAGAAGGGAGAAGGAGGAGAGGATGGGGGGGGGGGTTTAGGAAATAAATCATAATTATAATTATAATAATTAATAAGGTATATTTGCACATATACCCCCAATCTCCAATATATTTCAAATAAACCCCACTCCACTCTTACACTTGATAAATCTAACAATATAAAATACACAAAATTGTCTCATAATAATCTTCCAAAGTAGAAAATAGAGTAAACAACATTTCTTCATATAAAACTCAACTCATAACTCCAATATATAATTAATACAGGTCCAACTCAAATATCAACCCCAATATCAATATTTAAAAATAAAATATCCCAAAAACAATTTCCAGCACTCTAAATATATAAAAATAAATATTTTCGGTATTTTAAAATCCGAGGTGTTACAACTCCACCTATGAGAAGTACAGAAAAAGTATGAAATATTCGTCCATCTATCTCCTTATATTTTAATAGTATTTCTTTATATTTGCAACAAAAAGAACAGAGAAAAAAGAATCTGTAGAGTTCAAAATATTTCAAAATCATTTTCTATAAAAAGAACAACAATGAGTTTTTTCTTCTGAATATGTTCATACCGCATCCAAGTCATTGATTTGAATAGTATGATCTCTGCCGTTCATTAAAACAATATATATTGATAAAGTATATATAAATTAATGATGGCTATTATCCTGGACCCGACCCGGGCGTGACAAGGTCCCACCAGGTTATTTGCGAGCTTGGACTAATCATTTACCAATTTGGTCCGGGCTCGAGCACAAGTATCAAGGTCCGATGGGCTTGGATCAAATTTGTGCATCTACACGTTCATGTATAAATATGATTATTTATATACATACATATGCATTAGAATATTTATGTTAAAATTACGTATAGTCATTATTATTTTAAAAGTTCATGTGTACTCATTCGTAATTTTTTTCTCTTCTTGTAATAGACATTCATTTGTAATAGTTGAAATGTGTATTATAGTTTATATCGAGAAAAATGATTCTATATAAAATTAGTACTAGAATATAAATAAAAAATTGTATAATTTTAGAAAAACTAATCCAGAATTTTTTTTAATCATGTAGTAATCAAGATATTTTTATTTTTGAAGAAATACTCTAAATGTTGTAAAGTTAATATTACAAAATTATAATTTAAAAACATATAATTAGTTCTGGCCTACGTCCGACGCTTTTTTTTGTTTTAAAATTTTAAGCCCGAAGATAAATTGGACCGGGTTTGAGCCCAATTTTAGAATTCGGGTTTAGGCTCGGGCTTAGGCTCGGGCTTATATGAGTCTGGCCTAAACCCAGCCCGTTGCCAACCTTAATATAAATAACAAATTAATTAGAAGCCCTTAATAGACTTTCTAAATGCAGGACCTCCTGCGACGAAAAGCATGCAACTATCAGAATTGTGAACAGATACCAGTAAAACTAGCAGATATTGAAAGGCCAAGTTACGTGAATAAATGTAGTCTTTTGGAAAAACTGCAATGAAATTAAGAAACAAATAGACTAGTAAAATTAGTAGATGGTGAAAGGTTAACTTATGTGACTTACTACTAAGTCTTTTTGGAAAAAAACAGCATTGAAATTAAGGCTTATTCAAACATTTTTCTTTTCTCAAGGAAATGGAAATATTCATACATCTTTATTTGAGAATTTTGGCTTGGTGACCATTGGAATATATACATATGAGATCTATAAGCTCAACAATTATAACATCCTCATCGAGCCTGTTAATCATCCCAACCATAGAGTCGTCGCTCCTAATCTCCTTAATTATGACCCCTTTCAAGAGCAATTAATCTACATCTTTGCCCAATCTAACGTGACTAGAAAAGGAAGGAAATGTAGGACCCGACTACGCTTCTAGCATTAATGTGAAGGCGTTCAATTGTCAGGAAATTCAGAAACAAACACTCGGTGTTGTTATCAAATATGAGCGTTGGAAGATACAGGTGGTCGTTATAGTTTTTTTTTGAGGTAAAAGGTGGAATAATGCCACCCTGTTTCATTAATGAGAAATTAATAAAACAACCCCGGTGTACCGGGAGAAATACAAAAGTACAGTACAAGAAATAAAGTACAGTGCAGGAAATAAAACATAAACCCCCAACAAAACCCTGGGGGGTGGGTCTAATCCTACATGCATCAAACAACCAAAACAACAAAAAGTACAGTAGGCCAAATACAAACTAGCAGAGGCTGCAGCTATTGAGACTCTGATGAGTATGGATGGTGCCGACCCCTCAGTCCAGTATCGGCCCAAACTCTACCTCCTCCTCATCAAAATCCTCCACCTGGAAGATTCTGGCAATCCTCCCTCTCGCTCCTGTGGCGGCAGTGTAGCCCAAAAAGAGATAAGATGCATGATATGAGTAAGATTACTAGAAATACTATTACATAAAGCACGAAAATATAAGTTGTTTCTGTCTGGTCATAACACCCATGTAGTTGCCGCAATGGCAATATACCACGCATCCTTCATTTTGTGACGAATCGAGACGAATTTTGGGCCAATCCACAAATCCTCATATTCGCTGGGGTAGTCACTTGTTCCTAGGGCTCTTAAAACCTCTACCATTGTCACCTTACTCCTTGGGTAGTGAATAAAAAGGTGATTTAAAGTCTCCGTATGCATGTTGCAGAACCCACAGTCAGTCTCAATCTGGGGTTGTCTTTTGACCAGGTTCTCTCTTGTGAGGATTGCATTATTGAGCACTAGCCAGAGGAAGACTCTGACTTTCAGTGGTATTTTCACCTTCCATAACACCTGTGCCCAGCTGGGTCAGCATCCCCGGAAGTGAATTCGATGGTACAGAGATCTGACCGTGAAAGCTCCCTTGGTCTCAAGTCCTCATCGCATCTGGTCTGGGCCTTGGGCGCACATCGTCCCGATCCGTGTGATGTGTGTTTGCAATTCCAATGGTTGCTGATGTAATCCTGGGGTAAGATTTCCTCAGAACGACGGCCTCCAATTTCCTTTCTTCCAAGCCTCGGCCACAGAGATATTGGGTCGATTCGTTTTGGCATACAGCTCTAGGAAAGTTTCCTTCAGTGTATGAGCACCACACCACTTATCCCACCAAAATCTGGTGGATCGTCCATTACCGATAGTCGACGTAACTGCTGAATTGAACGGTTCGCTTGCTTTGGTAATTCCTTTCCAGAATCGCAAGACCTTAGCCCCTACTCGAAAGCCTAGGCTTCTCGTACCTTTTCCCCGAAGGTATGGTTGAATGAAATCCTGCCATCCTTTTCCACCATGGTGAAAAACCTTCCACCACCATTTTCCCAAAAGGGCAAGGTTCATATCTCTAAGGTCAATGATGCCTAGCCCTCCATGCTTCTTCTTCATGCAAGCAACACTCCATTTAATCAGGTGGTAACCTCCCCTATTCGAATCTGCCCCTTTCCAAAGAAATCTTTTTCGGATTCGGTCAATCCTTTGGATAACCCACTTTGGAAGCTCAAAAAAAGACATGTAGTAAATGGGCAAATTAGACAAAACTGAGTTAATGAGTATCACTCTGCCTCCTAGTGACAGCGATTTTCCTTTCTAGCTAGACAGTCTATTCTCCACCCTATCTATTATCGGTAGCCAGTCCGACTTAGTGAGTCTCCCTGGTCTGAGTGGGAGCCCTAAGTATTTGATTGGGAACTCATTCGTCATACAGTTTAGTATAGTGGCATGTTCCTGAGCTTCTTCATCAGAGAGTGTAATGGGGATCAGTGCATTCTTGTGGAAATTTATCCTAAGACCTTACCATGCTTTAAAACAGTAGAGGGCCCCTTTAAAGCAGATTGTTTCTGATCTGGTCCCTTTCCCAAAAAGTAAGGTGTCATCAGTATACTGGACAATCGTGCACCCTTAGTTAGAGGTGCTACAGGTCACGAGCTTAATCCAACCTTTTCTCTGATAATTTTCTAGCATACCCCTCAGTACATCTGCTACAATAGTGAATAGAAGTGGGGATAACGGATCCCCTTGCCGGAGTCCCTTCTTGCAAGAAAACGACGGACCTTGCCGCCCATTCACCGATATTGTTGTTTTACTGGTCTGTAAACACTGTTTGATCCATCTTACCCATTTATCCCCAAATCCTCTTCCTCTAAAAGCTTCTAGCAAACACTCCCAGTCGACGGAGTCGTATGCCTTCTCAAAATCCAACTTAGGAGGAAGTTCTTGGAATTGCTCGTATGGCAGTGGTGGATCACTTGTTCAGTAGTGGCCATACAGTCTAGGATACACCTGCCCTTGATGAAGCCCATCTGGGTTTTTCTGATTATACTATCCATAATGCTTCCCAGGCAGATGGCCAAGACCTTTGTAATGATCTTAACCGTGCAGTTTATGAGGCTAATCGGTCGGAAATCCCCCACACGCTTAGACTCTTCCCGTTTGGGTATGAGGACAACTTCTGCAAAGTTGAACAAGCCCAATCTGAGCTTATTGTGGAAAAATTCCACCATCAGTGCCATAATATCCCCTTTAATTTCTTCCCAAAATACTTGGAAGAACATCATTGGAAAGCCGTCTAGCCCAGGTGACTTGTCTGCTCCCATTTGATTGATGTCCTATTTCACTTCCATTTCCGAGAAAGGTGCTTCCAACGTGGAAAAATTTTGCGCTGAATCGTTCTGGTGTGCCTGCTAGTAATCTTCCTCATTGGGATCCTGAAATCATTCTTCCTCCCACAGTGGCCCTTGTAGTAATTTTGAAATGTCGTGGAAATCACCTTTTCGTCTTGCGATGCTCCCGTATCTGTCTGTATTGACAGTACGAGATCGGATCTACGTCTTGTGCTTGCCACCCGGTAGAAGTAGGCCGTATTTACGTCTCCCTCTTTGAGCCACGAAATCCTTGACCTTTGTTGCCATTTTATCTCTTCCAGTTTATAAAGATTGGTAATATTTTCCCGGAGCTCTAGTAGTCTGTTTCTTTTTTCTTGTGACAAGATTCGTGACTCTTCTATCCTTTCTAGCTCATCAATTCCTTCCAAAAAGGAATCTTTTGCACGCCAGATGGTCGAAAATCTAGATCGATTCCACCTGCGTAGCCGCTTTCTCAATCTGCAGATTTTTTTACACCATCGGGATGCAGCGTCCATACCAGTAGTTGGGAGCGCCCAATTTTCCATCACCATGTGGTGGAATCCCTGAATTTCCAGCCAGGCCTTCTCAAATCTGAATTTCCTTGGCCCCTGAGCCCCGTGTATCCCCACATCGAGAAGGATCGTGCTTTGATCTGACGTGGGTCTAGGAATCGATCTAGCATTTGCTAATGGAAATTTAGCTTCTCAATCCATTGATACGAGGATCCTGTCCAATTTGGCCATCACCGGAGCCGCTTGCATGTTAGACCATGTGAATAGTCTGTCATTAATTGGGATATCGATCAGCTCTAGCTCTGTAATCACCCTATTAAACTCCTCTTTGTGTCTGTTGCTGGAGCTTCTTCCCTTGTGCTCGAAAGCAAATCTGGTAATGTTGAAATCCCCCCCCAACAATCCAAGCTCCCGACCACTGATGTCGAATATCGACAAGCTCTTGCCAAAAGGCATCTCGATCTGTAGCCACATTCGGCCCGTAAACGACCGTGACCGTCTGCACCTAATCATCAGACCATCGTTTCAGTCGGGTGGTCAGGGAGAACGTGCCACTGTATACCTCGGTGAAAGTGAGAATATCCGAGTTGAACCTAATAGCTATCCTTCCTGAGGCTCCTGCTGATGGGTGTAACACCCATTCCTTAATTCTGTTGCCCCCAATTCTTTTGAGTTTGAACCCGTGCTGAAGTTTGGTCTCCTGCAATCCTACCACTTCTGCCTTGGAGTTGATAATGACATCCCTAACCATGTCCCTCTTTCCCTTATCTCCCAGCCCCCTAACATTCCAAAATAGTGTACTCATTGGGGGACTGTGTCAGGGATGAACGTTGTTGTGGGAGTGGGGCTGACTTCATCCATGGGGATGTCAGTCAACCCGGTGCTAGATCTTAGGGCGTTCTCAAAACTAGTCTTAATCCTTTCGGTTTCCCAACCCCTAATTTTATTGAGTAGTAATGCATTACGCTCAGTGTCACACACCTCCAACCCACACTTTTTAGCTAGGAAAAAACTTCAGAGTCTGACATGAAATTTAAAATAGCATCTAAGAAACTTCTTGTACCTCCGTTGTCAAATTTTGTAGCTTTGGCTGCTGCCACTACCTCCAGATAGTCGTCCAGGGACTCCACATGAGCCCTCTCAGGCGATCGCTGAACTCTGAACTCAACCGTCTTGCGCGACGTTCCAGTACTATCTCCAGGTGCTGAATCTGGAAGTGTGGACAAGACCATCTCTGGCGAGATCTCCCTCTGTGTGTCAGCGATGAACTCTAGATCCTCAGACTCCTCATCTGTGAATGAAAATTCTTCGTCTAGATTTAAGCGGCCTTCAGGGTTCTCATCACTATCTGTATGCTTAGCTTCCCATTGTAGCTTAGATTCTCTCATTGCAAACTCCTCATTGAGCCCACAGATTGGCGACTCAATAATAACAGCGGTGCTTTCTGTCGCGGTCCCCTCGATGGGCCCACTACCCGTCTGACATTGTGTTTGATTATTCAAAATTGTAGAATTACTAGTCCCAAATACAATAAAGTGCGTTTTTGGGCCCCACTTTGGGCCCAGGGCCCATTAATGTCTATAAATTGAGCACAATGTAGCCCACCCTTTGTAGACGTATCAGAGCTACATAAGAGCTCTCCTCTGCATTCCATCATATCGTCGCTCTCGAAAAACACACCCTCCGTTTGTTTTATTCGTGCGGTAACCTCACCCCCGTTGCCAGCTGGCAACCAGTGGTTGGGGGCGAGAGTGGCACAGTCAGCGGGCGTGGGTATCAACGCTTGAAGCGTGATATACGAAGGGTTGTTTTCTTTCTCCTCCATTACCAAAGCAGTTGGTGTTTTCCTTTCTTCTCCGTTGTCTTCTTTACCATATTTGGCTTTCCTCAAGTCTTGAGCGTTGCTCTCGTTCTCCTTTGGGTTCTTTTTCCTGTGGATGAGCAGAGCTTTGCTGGTCGCTTTCCCCAGAGTGGTCTCTGACTCTGGTCGTCCTTGTTCTAAAGAAGCCTCTTTTTTCTTTTATGGTGAAAACCAGCACTTTTCTACCCACTCCCTGGTCGAATGTGTTTTTTCGCCTGTCTTCTTCCCCTGGCTGGTGCTTTCCTTCACCAACCCTTGTCTCGAAGCCTGCATGTTGTTACAGGGAGGGTTTTTGCCATTTTTGGGGTCCGCAGGACCTGTCCCTCCCCTCTGAGCCACAGCGCGCTCCTCTTCTTCTGCATGCAGCGCTTGATCACCACTTTGGGTAAATCTTTTGACCCCTTTTGAGTGGTTGGCCTCTGTCTCTTCGAAACTGTCCAAATCTGGGCATGTTTGAGGCTGCACCAGTGTCTTTCCTTCCCTATCGTTGGATCCCTTGGTCAAACCTCTGCGTTGACCATCAGGGATCGACCTTGATCTTTGGTGTTCTGATCCCTCCGCCGCTAGCTCTCGGTGACCCTCCATCTCTCTGGAAGCGTTGATCACCTCTCTGTGAGCTCGCTCAACTTCATGTGCTCCGTCAATGGTGAGCTCTCACCCTGGTGGTGAGAGTGCCTGTTTATAAGACCTGCCGTCTCTGAGGGCTTTGCGTGGCATGGGGGAAATGATGGCCGTTCTCTCAGCCTCTGACTTAGCTCACTTGTCGAGCACAAAGTGGATGAGGTATGAATCATCGAAGGAGTATACTTTGGCAAATCTTGGCATCTGCGAAATATCTATGCTCCTGATAAGAACTCTAGTTGAGACAATCTAGGAGCGACGCACCGTCTTCTCGTCGACTTCTTCCACTGAACCGAAGTTGGCCACAATCTCTTGTAATGCCTCTCTTTTCCAAAAGTGCAACGACACATTGTGTATCCAAATCCAGTAGAGCTCGCCTTGGGGGAGTTCCGCTTCGAAGCTCGGAGACCATGGAAAAAATTCCACTGTGAAATGGCCGAAGTCCACAATTCCCATTCCTGTAACCTCACCTACTTTCTCTATCGAGGGGAAGGAGACCAGGTACTGGAGATGGCAAAGCTTCTTTGCGACCCAATCTTTATGTGCCTTCATCGGCCACTTAGCCTCCAATGCTTGTAGAAAGTGGGTCTCGGAGGGCCTCCCTGATCTAACCCTGGCCACTGTACACCATTGCCGCAGCCACTTCCCTCACTCTTGATGACATCCAAGCTCTTGGCTAGTCAGATCGGGGTGGGGTTGTCAGGCGATCTCCCTCTGTTGACCTGGTGTTCCTCGTCAATGTGGGTTTCGACTACGTTGGTGCCCCACTTCATACATTAGAGGCACCGTACCTCCTTGGTGCAATCTTTGCGGAAATGACCTAGTTTGCCGCAGTTGAAACATGGTACCGGCCGTCATTTGCCTTTCCTTTGCTTTTTTTGGTTTTCTTGTTGGGGAGAAGGAGGGGACCTGTTGCTCTTACCTTTTCTTGTAACCTCTTGCCAACTTTCGGTGTGGTCCCCCTCCTCATTCTGTACCCCACCCTTTTGCATCCCATTGGCTCCCCTCTTTGGGCCCAGGTGACGATGGATTTGAGAGGGTTGGCTGGTTCGGATTGTGGTCGGGGTTGCTCTAGGAGGACTGTGCTCATTCCCTTTGGAGGTGAAGGGTGTTGAGTGACCGAGGGGGGAGTTAGTGGGATGCTTTGTTGGTTGTTGGGTTTTATTGGATGAGGATTGTCGGAGGTAGGGGGGGCTCTGGTGGTGTGCACTGGTTCTTGGGTGTGATATACTGGCTGGCTGAAGTTGGTGATGCCGCTGCCCTTTGTAGTAATGGGTGCGGTGAGTCTCATTGCCAAACTCCCTCTCTTTGTTGTAGTTGTAGTTTTGATGAGGGTAACTGTAATGGTTTTCTCTGTAGCTTCCTCTGTGAGAGCTCTGACTATGACTATCTTTGTAATGCCGCTGAGCCTGTCGTGTTTGGGAGTAACGCTGGAACTTGGGGGGTTACTTTTATGCCCATCGTGGCTCGTAGAAGGACCCCCTCTGTGGGCCCGTTCTCTCGAAGCAAGCTCCTGATGGCGATGATGAGCGTCGCCACTCCTTGACTGTCGCAGAGGTGCACTTCGGTGTGCCCGCGACGGAGTGAGCGAACGTTTGAGTCTAGGAGGCTCCCCTTCAAGGGGGGGTGGGTTCAAAGGGGCAGGGTGGTTGGTGGTGAGGTTGGGGGTGCAGCCATCGGAGTAACATGTAGGGGCTTTAGCAGTGGAGGAAATTTGGGGGTTGGGAGGGGAGTGTCTGCAGTGGGGAGCGGAGGGGGAGGAGGGGGTGGTGAGTGTCGGACCCCCTCATTAGGCCTGCACCCACTCAACTCCAGCTCCGATAACATGGAGGAGTGAAGCCGAAGGTCCGATCCGACTTGTTGATGGTGGTATTGTTCTCAAAGCATGAAAGAGTAGCAATGTAGTATGGAGGGAGAGGCAAGAAGACGAAGAGGGTGAAGAAGGAGGGAGGTCAAAGCTGGATTGCGGGGAGAAGACGAAGGAGAGGATTGGTTAGATGATGTTGCCGTCAGTTGAATGGTGGTGAGGGAGGGGAGTTGGTAGGAGCTCATTCCTTACTCCAGGGTTAAAATCACCCTTTAATAATATTTAAACGAGTTGTGGTCGTTATAGGTGACATCACCTATATCAATACATGTGATATTGTTTAGTCTTATTTATTTATTTATTTATTTATATATTTGTTTATTTTCTAATTTTTTAATGCGTCTAACTAGGTACTGTTTAGGTTGTTACTTTTGCAGTTATGTATGCAATCAGTCAAGTATAAGTATTTTTTATATTTTTTGATGGCTGGAGCCGTTTGGTTCTATCCGATTCATCAAAAAAAGTATAAGTATTTTCGTTCCCATGTCCATCGTATTTGTATAGCTTTGACTTTATCGGATGTCCCCGAAGGGACTTTGTATAGCTTTGACAAGATCAGTTACTGATGACAGTACGACAACAGTATTGCAGCTCTGGTAGAAGCTGACGTAATTAGTTTTTTTAGTCGGGCCTCCAATCCAAACCCACCTATATAAGACCCAATTGCAATTGCTCATACAGAGTCAAAAGAAGCCTAGGCTTAGGCCCACATGGGATTCTCCTTGCTCCCCAAGTAAAGTGATTATGACTACCTTTGTACTTTACCCTAACTTAATCTTACAAAGTACACTTGCTCTACGTCTAATGATGTGCTATCATATCCTTATTTTATAAATACCCTCCCTATGAGGGATCCGAATCCTTTGTGCCATACTTCTTTCATTATGGCAGATGATCCAGATCCCCCAAGCAGCTTCAAGCAAGATAATAAATAATTGCAAACCTAATTCCACTTATATTCTTTCTTCCTTAAGTAGTTATTTAAGCATCGGATGGCGATAGGTCGGACTCTGACCTATCCCTAACCTTACTTCTTCGTGTACTTCTGCATGTCTTAGACGAAGGCACCACAACTCATCCATCCACTCACAAACCTCCTCAAGGTGCTACCTTGTTTTAGGTAGGCATCTTAACATATACATTTATGATAGAGATCTAACACATGGAGGCCAAGGCCTGTTGGAAGAGGACGATCGTGCAGATCATAAGACTTCATTATGAGATTATTAATGTAATTACCATTCAACATTTGGCCCAAAGATATGATGATTAATTAGTTACTAAATAGAGAATATCATCTCATACAACAATTTTAAGACCTAAGAAAATGTATCTTTATTAATTCTTCTGAAAACATCTCTACTACTATAACTGGAGTTGCAGTTGTGTAATTTATAGACAACTCAAACAATTTTTTTTTTGTTTTTTTTTATTTTTGGGGAACTTAATTTAATCTCAATCATATATTTTTCAGTTGGAGTTATATTAACCATCATTTATAAATAATCATTCAATTGTTGTCAGTTCAGTTATCAGAATGTCCTCAAAGTTCAAATTTATTTATGTCATAGTTATTTACGAAGTGTCATTCATATAAAATAAATTTTTATTCCCCTCAGGATAATTAGCAAAGAGTGGGAGTTTAAGAAAAAAGGGTATTTGAACGCCCATTACTTACGACCCATTATTTAAGATGGATATATTATAAATTAATAATTGCATTAATTGACTCAAAAAATGAAGTATCCATTAGATTCTAGGGTTCAGAGTTATAACCAATTAGTTGAGACTTATGTGTTTGTATTAAACCATGGACTTATAAATCTCAACCACAAAATTTTAAATCGAAGTTATGTTAATCTTTTTTTTAAAAAAAATTGGAAAGCGGTAGGAGAACATCCTACCTCACATTAGCAGTTAGTGTCTATTACAAAACAACTAAGGGATGGGGGATCATATAAGGTTTGAAGTTGGTTTTAGACTAGGATTTGAAGCTGCACATTCTTGAGTTATAAAGAGGGCAGCAGACGTCTGTCGTGTACCCCAACTTTTCTCAAGTATATGAGTTCTTGTCCAAGCTATCCCCAACATGTCCCACCCTATTACAAAAGGATCCCCTATCCCCCCCCCCCTCCCCCAAAATAAATAAATAAATAAATAAATAAAATTATGCAATATCTAAATATTTTATAGTCTGTTAAGATAAAACAAGGAACGTCATTATAACAACCCTGAAATTTTGCTAGCAATATTTTGTAAGACTTTGAATTTAATATATGAAATTGTGCGTATGAAACTATATTTTTATTCTAGCCTATTTTTCATTCTATGTGTAGAACCCAACTAGACTCAAACCAACTCACTTGAACCAACCCAAATTGATTTTGGTTTGACTCTACACTTGTAGTGTAGTATGTCATGTAACAAACAAATAAAAATGAATAAAATGAACAACCCTAGGTGGCCGGCCAAAATGGAGGGAGAGGGTTTTTATTTTTCAAAATTGAAATCTAGGTCTTTTGATGAGACTCAAAATAATTGAGTGTTTGAGAAACCCTAAGAGTTAACACAACTCTCACACTCCACCTCCCACCACCTCCAATGCATGCCAACCAACCCTCTCATCCTATTTAAACCCCACTCCAAACACCCTAACTCACTTTCTCATTTTCTACAACTCTCATTGCTCTCATCTACCTCGTAATTACTCTACGACTCTCTACCTAAAGAATTTGGAGAGCAAGGAGGCAAGAAGGAGAAGCAAGGAGCAAGAAGGAGAAAGAACTAAGGAGCTAGAAGAACAAGGCAAGCTAGGAGCGTGGAGAAGTACCAATTTCATCTACAAACACAATGTGGGTGTCTCTAGAACATTTTGTTTGTTTTAAGAATGATGTAGCATGTTCTTGTGATGTTTTGAACAACATGATGTGGTATGGGGATGTTATTGTACGATGGATTTTACTTCATGTAAAGTTGTGCTAAGTAAAGGTCTAGAACTCACTTTAAATGTTGTTTGAAATTCCCCCATAGGTTTGGATATTATAACTCCATAAATGCAACAAACTTTGGATTGAAATTTTTATGGTGGCAAGATATGCATATTAAGCATCTTTTCACCAAATTTCATAATTTTTGAATTTTATTTACTATTTTAATTAAATACGAACTTATTACTGTTCATAAAAGTAAACCAAATCTGATGCATGTGTTGTGTTTTGATTTTCTTGAGCTAATATCTATCTGATTACATCATATATATAGATGAAATTTTTATATGTGTTACTTATTTGCGTATAGAACTTTCATGTTAAATTTCATAACTTTTGGATAACGTTCACCATTTTAATAAAATTCACAACCACTCATTGTTTTAGAAAGAAAAACAGAGTTGGATGTTTAACTATTTTGTTTTGATTTACTTCTCAAAGGACCATAACTATGTAAATACTTTATAGAATTATTTGAAATTTGGACATGTTTTGTTACTATGTGTAAAGAGCTTATGTTCCAGATTTTGTGAAGTTTAGACATCATTTGATATTTTAAAAAGATTTTTTATGTCAGCACTGGTTAATTATTGTTCTCTTCTGAAAATTATTGCAAGCATGTTAAACAATGACTCTTTTGATCACTTAAATGACATAATCTGAAGAAGGCTTCAACTAAGAAATTGTAGCTGACACTTATACCTTTCTGGAATGACTAAGATCTTAATTTTCTACGCAGTATGCAATTTATAATGATTTTTTAGTAAACAGAAATTGTGGATTGATTTCCAGACTTACTATTTTGGCTATATTGCATGCTATCATTAATTAGACTTGCAATTTGAACTTAAAATTGCTGTTTAGAAGCCTTATAAGTTGTTGTGAATGTGTGGATTAAGTAGTGCTACTTATAATCTAGTTACCTAGTTGTAGAGTAGCCATAGGAGACTGACATAGCGATTGACATTAGATTACTCACTGTTTAAGGATATAATTTAATATGCAAATTATATGTGCATGACTTCTAGTTGTTGAGAGTTGTATACACCCCAATTGTGATGGTTATCTTGTTGTCCACTTAATGTAGAAGCTTGAGGTTCACCCGGGCTTGTTTCTCTATGAGAATGGGGCCAGGAAGAACCCAATATTGGCACTTTTGCTTTCATTGTGCTTGCTGATTGAAATTGTGTTTTTACATATTTAGGGCACTTAGATCCCCTTTTAGGTGTGGAAATATTGTGGAGTTCTACCCTAAGTTTTGGTGCTTATGTATGGTCACCTAGAAAGAGTTTTGGGACCCTAGGACTAAGTCCTTGATTGTTTGGGTAGAGGGGTAGAATAAGAACCCGTGTCACCACGAGTGTATTGAAGGAGACGACTCATGCGCCGATGTGCTCGCCATACAAGGAAGAATCTAGTGTTGTTGGTGCTACCACTTGTCAAGAGACCATGGAGCATCGACGGTGGTTGTTTTGCCGCTTAGTTTTTGTAACATCCTGAACTTTTAATTATAATTAAAAATAACTTTATCAATTTTTACGTGTTTTGCACGTACAAATTCATGTGCATTTCTTTCCTAGAAAATTATTTCTTTTCATAACATTAACAAGTATTTTTTTAATCCTTCTCTTTTGTTTCAAAGGCCTATTTAAACTCTAGGCCTAATTGTCTAAATCTAGCCCACCCTAATTAATTAATTATTTTTATGAATAGCCCATAGACTTTTAGCCCACTAGATTTGAGCCCACTAGTTTATTTCTCTTTTAATTATCATGACTTGTAGTGTAGACTAATTTTGTAGGCAATTAATTAATTAAATCATGTACAACTAGTAACTAGGGGTACTAGGTGAGACACGTGCATTGGACTAGCACGTGCCTTGGTGCATGAAAGGGGTAGGCCGGAAATGGAGAGAGGGGAAGTGGTGAGTTGGTGTAATGGAGAGCTAGATTTGTGTTCATGGGTGGTTGCTGCAACTCCTTAATACATCCTAGCCCTTTATCTTTAACCATCTAGATCAATCCTAGCCCTCCATTTCACTCGAAATTAAGTATAAATACCCCCTCATTCTTCTCATGTAGTACATTAGAAAATTTACGAAAGAAAGAAAAGAAACAAGAGTGAGTAAAAAGATTGAGAGCTTTTGTGAGGAAAAGATTGAGGATTTTTGTGTGTACTGTTCCTTCCCAAGTAGAGGCCGGCCATTCATCAAGGAGGAGAGGGGAATTGGGTTTCACTTGTACAAGGAGGAGAAGACACTCGTGGTGGCACAATCTAGGAGGATAAGGACCGTTCGTGTGTTCAAGGAGATTTCTAGGAGCTTTGTATTTATTTTTCTCCAAATAGGTGGGTGATTTCTCTACTTCTAAAATAGACATCATGCTGGGGCTGTGATTGATGAAATTGCTAAAGAAACTAGTAAGTTAACCATGTGTTGGCTTTAGAAAGGAACTAATTAGATAATGAAATGAATGCTTGATGAAACGTATGGTAATTGCTATAAAATATGATTTTGGTAGTAGAATTATCATGTGCTATTAAAATGTGAGTTTGGAACCATGTTAGAATGTAGAATATGCTTGTGAATGACTTGATGAATAATTGAAAGAAATGAATTGTGTTTATTAATTCATTGTGACACTAGTTTGAAAAATGAGGCTATGTTAAAGATTAGTGTAGAAATAAAAGAAGAAAAAGTAAAAGACAATATTTTTGTGATGTGTGTAATGCTAGAATTTGGTAGAGATTTTTATAAATGGCAATGCCGAATTTATAGACCCTACTCTGGAATTATCATCCCGGTGGCAATGCTTGTGGGGTGTTTGGTGACTACGGGTGGTGCCATCGTTCTATGACAGAGGCTGAATTGTCCATAGGCTTTGCATGATGCGTCATGTCATGACGTGGGATTCCCCTCTAGATTGTCTGGACATGTGCTCATAACTCATAGAACATCTAGGATACTTATCGTAGTTAATGTGGTAGTTTAAGCCATGGTGAGAGATTGAACCCTACTAGATGAAGAACGATTAAGGGCTTGCCCTCGGACCTATGTAGTATGGGATGCATAGAATCCGAGCAAGTGTGCATTAGTGTTAGATAACATAATAATTGCATTAAGAACTAAGTGCACATTCACACACGACATCAATAGGATAGTCCCCATAGCTTTATTTTGAGACAAGTGTGTGCTTTCTAAGAATGAAAAATTGATGTATTATATCCTAGTGTCAGTTGAATGAATTGACGTGCCCCCAGTTTCTATGCAGGATAAAGTGAATAAAAAAACTAAAGAGGAATTGATGCTTAACGAATTATTCAAGTGTTGTTTATTTTATTTATGTAATTGTTGTAATTTGCTTCCGCTGTTTAAAGTAACTCTGATGTAATAAAAGTTTTTAACTCCTTGTAAAATTGTACGAAGAGAAGTGTAAAGATCCTGTAGAACTTCGAATTCAGTCTCACTTGGAACTCGGGGTGTTACAGAGTGGTATCAGAGCCACGCTTCCAAGTAGTACAAATTTATAAGGAACGACATCCTAGAGTGGACATTAGAGTGTAAGTTGAGTATAGAGATTTAAATGTAAGTTATTTACATTTGTGTTGCTCTATGGTTTATGCTTCTTCTTCTCCTTTTCCCAAGATGGTGAACCATTTCGACCCAGCCAGCGATGATGACTGGCACATTATCGAGGAGGACTACTACCCTGAACAAGCTGATTCTGACGAGGAAGATCTCCAGGAATTTGAGGAGGAATGGCCTGAGTCCCGAGAGGTCACTCCGCCTCTGGATTCATCTGATGATTCCTCCGACGAGGAAAAGCCAGTTCTGAGCAGTCTCATTATGTCTCTTCAGAGGCAGGTGGACACTCAGAGGGAGAGAGCAGAGCTACTGCAGGCCCAGTGTGCAAAGTGCAAGAAGGATATTGCAACTCTTAGTCATCGTATTTGGGATCTCGAGAAAAGAAAGAACATGTACGATGTACTGAAGGAAAAAGTGGCAGAACTACAGAAAGAGCTTCGAGAAGCCAAGAGGAATCGTAGGAACTAGAATGTTGTATCTTCTTACTGCTTTCATTTTATGGCAGAAATGTTTTAAATTTGAATGTACAAAGTTTGAATTCAATGAAATAAAAAGTTGACTTAAATTCATGTTTTCTACTTCTGATTTAATGCATCTTTTGCATCTGAATATGGCTGGAAGAAGAGCTAGAAGCGGAGAAGGGCTTGATCGACTTGGAAACAGAGTTAGCGAGAGTCTATCAGACCCTCAATGCTGTTGCCATGAATCAGAACCAGAGGGGGATGCCTGCAAATCCAGTTCCTGAGGCAATCAAATTCGTAGAATCATTCAAAAGGATGAAACCACCCATGCTTGAGGAGAAGTCAGACCCAGATGCGGCTGATAATTGGATCAGGCAGGTCGAGACTATCTTTAAAGTCCTGAAAACTCCGGAAGCCAGCAAGGTGAAGTTTGCTGCACTGCAGTTCGAGAAGGACACAGCTGTTTGGTGGCATTCCACGAAGCGGACGATGGGAAATGTTGTTCTTGGCTAGGAGGAATTCTTGGAGGTTTTCCGCAGTCACTATTTTCCATCTGATATCTAGGAGAAGAAGGCTATGGAATTCTTGGCGCTGTAGCAGGGAGGTATGTCGGTTAGGGAGTATGAGACATGGTTTACTCAGCTCTCGAGGTATGCGCCCGAACTTGTGATGGATGAGGCGAAGAAAGTTCGGAAGTTCGAGCACGGATTAAGGCCATGTCTGAGATCCAAGATGATACCCCTTGGTATCAGGAGGTTTGATAAGTTGGTCAAGCGAGCTGCAGCCACGGAGGAAGATATCGAGCAGTTTCATGCCGCTCTGAACCAGAGGAGCAATTGGCATGTTGGGAAGAGGCCCGCAGTTTTTGGGCATGTCAGAGGGCAGCCATTGACTCAAAGGTTCAAACCTACTGGGGTGAACGCTGTCAAAGTGGCTGGGAGACCCGAAAATGGTTGGATGAGACCTCCTATGGTGACTTGTTTCAATTGTAGGGAGACATGTCATTATCGATCTCACTGCCCTAAGCTGCGAGATGTCGTCCGTAATGGGCAAACGCAGCAAGTTGGGAAGAAGCCGTACCAGCAAGGACAAGTATTCGCTTTGACTGAGGCTGATGCTGATGAAGTGGATCACACCATCACTAGTACGAGGGCGGATGTTTAGAAGTGTTCTTTTGTTGTTCTCTTTTCCCTACTTTATTTAGTAAACTGTTATGTAAAGAGTGTGTGTTATGTAACAGGAGAAATTTATTTAAATGGAAAGAAAGCTGTTGTTTTGTTGGATATTGGATCCTCTCATACTTTTGTATCTCCTAAATTTGCTGAAGTCTTGGGAGTCGAACCGAAGGTCTTTCCATGCAAGAACTTAGCAGTAGCTACTCCATCAGGAGAGACTTTAACCACTGATCGGTACTATGTGGACTGCGAGATCATGATTGGGAATAGATTTTCGAGATTGATCTGATCGAGCTGAATGTCCTGGGAGTCGATGTTATCATTGGCATTGATTGAATGTCGATGTACAGTGAGAACATCGTGTGCAAGACCAAGGAAGTAATATTGAAGTAACATTCCAGGGGTCCTGAAGTCACATTCCAGGGGAAGAAGAGATGTTCAGTTTTGGTAGCAGCTATCAGCAAGGAGGTTCCTGTAGAGGTGCATCAAATTCCTGTGGTTCGGAACTACCCAACGGTATTCTTGGAAGATTTTCCCGGGTTACCCTCGCATCGTGATATAGAGTTCAGCATCACTGTTCAGTCAGGGAGTGCACCCAATTCCAAGGCACCATATAGGATGACGCATGTGTAGCAGGATGAGATCAAATGACAGATGGAGGAACTGTTGGAGAAAGGCTTCATTCAATCGGGTGCGTCGCCTTGGGGAGCACCGATGCTGTTGGTAAAGAAGAAGGATGGTACGATAAGGATGTGCATCGATTACCGAGAGCTGAATAAAGTTATTGTTTCGAACAAATATCCTATTTCATGAATTGATGACCTATTCGATCGTCTATAAGGAGCATCTATTTTCTCCAAAATAGATCTTCAATCGGGATACCATCAGGTTCGAGTGAAGACTGAAGATGTGCATAAGACTGCGTTCAGAACTCGACATGGGCATTACAAATTTTTAGTTATGCCATTTGGAGTGAAGAATGCACCTGCAATCTTTATGGATATGATGAATAGAGTTCTGAGGCTGTTTATTGATTCTTTCATCATGGTGTTTATCGACGATATTCTTGTGTATTCCAAGTCAGAGGAGGAGCACACTGAGCATCTGGCCGAGAATCTGAAGAAGCATCAGGAGCATGAGCTGTATGCCAAGTTATCCAAGTGAGATTTTTGGAAGTCTGTTTGGGTCACATCATTTCTAAGGAGGGAGTGGCAACTGATCCACAGAAGATAGAGGTGGTGAAGGATTGGGCAAGGCCTACTATAGTGAAGGAAATCAGGAGTTTTCTTGGGCTAACTGGATACTACATGAGGCTTATCTAAGGCTATGCTCAGATAGTCGTGCCTGCTCACTGGTCTGACCAAGAAGAATGTGAACTTCAACTAGACCGAGCAGTGCGAGGCAAGCTTTTCAGGAGTTGATGGAGAAGCTGACTACTGCTCCTATTTTAGCTTTGCCTAGAGTAGGTGTTGAGTATGATGTTTACAGCGATGTTTCACATCTTAGGCTTGGGCTTGGTTGTGTCTTAATGTAAGAAGAGAAAGTGATCACTTATGGGTCTAGGAAACTAAGACCACATGAGAAGAACTATCTGACTCATGATCTAGAGTTGGCTGCGATTATCTTCGCATTGAAGCAATGGAGACATTACGTATACGGTGAGAAATTGAATATGTACATGGACCACAAAAACTTGAAGTACATCTATCAGCAGAAGGACCTGAATCTGAGGTAACGGAGATGGATGGAAGTGCTTGAGGATATTCGTCCTGAGATTAAGTACCATCCTGGGAAGGCTAATGTTGTTGCTGATGCACTTAGTCGTAAGAGCAGTCTGACTAGTTTGATTACAACTCAGAGGCATCTAGCATAAGAGTTAGATCGGCCTGGTATTGAAGTTGTTGTGCAAGGCTTGGGAGTATCCTTAGCTCAGTTGAGGCTTCAGCCCACGCTGAACGAAAGGATTATCGCAAGTCAGAAGGGAGATGCGGAGATTTAGAAGATGAATGTGCAGGTCGGTGCTGGCAGGTTGTCGGAGTTTCAGATCAGGGATGAAGTGTTGTGGTTTGGAGAGAGGCTGTGTGTTCCGGATCAAGCTGAATATAGGAAGAATATTCTTCAGGAGGCACATGCTACTCTTTTGTCTATATATCCTGGGAGTACCAAGATGTTAAGGACATCAAGCAACATTTCTGGTGGTCAGGTTTGAAGCGAAATGTGGATGAGTTTGTGGTAAGGTGTGAGATTTGTTAGCAGGTGAAAGTCGAGAATCGAAAGCCCGGAGGTTTACTGCAACCGTTACCTATTCCGGATTGGAAGTGGGATAACATCAGCATGGATTTCATCACGTGTTTGCCCAAGAGTTCAAATGGAAATGATGTGATTTGGGTTATTGTCGATCGACTAACCAAGTCTGCTCACTTCTTGGCAATGAAATTTACTTTGTCTATGTACAAGTTGGTCGAGCTGTATGTTGGAGAGATCGTCAGGCTTCATGGTGTTCAGTTAACTATTGTGTCTGATTGAGATGCACAGTTTACTTCTCTTTTTTGGAGGTGCCTTCAGACAGCTTTGGGTACCAAGACAGATTTCAGCACTGCCTTCCATCCTCAGACTGATGGACAGACCGAGAGAGTCAATCGAGTTATTGAGGATATGCTTTGGTGTTGTGTGCAAGATTTTGGAGGCAGTTGGGAAAGGCATCTAGCTCTGGTGGAGTTTGCCTACAACAACATTTTTCAGACTAGTATCGAGATGGCGTCGTACGAAGCTTTGTATGGCAGGAAGTGTAGAACACCTGTTTGTTGGTTTGAAGTGGGAGAGCGGCAGATGTTTGGCCCTGAGATTGTGCAGCAGACTTCTGAAAAGATCGATCTGATCAGGAAGAGGTTCGTGGATGCTAAGAGTAGGTAGAAAAGCTTTGTAGACAACCGGAGGAGGGACCTTGAGTTCGAGGTTGGTGGCTTTGTTTTTCTGAAGGTATCACCCAGTAAAGGTGTGATTCATTTTGGCAGAGGTGGGAAGTTAGCCCCAAGGTTCATAGGCCCATACAAGATATTGAAGCATATTAGGAAAACTGCTTACCGGTTGGAGTTGCCAGAAGAGTTGTCTCAGGTGCACAATGTCTTCCATGTGTCTATGCAGAGAGGTTACATTCTAGATCCGAATCATCATTTGCCCGAAGGGCCAGAGGGTTTGCAGTTGGATCTAAGTTATATTGAGCTTCCGGTTGAGATTGTAGATCGTCGAGAGAAAGTCTTGAGGAACAAGACGATACCGATGTTCAAAGTAGTCTGGAGAAATCAGTTGGTTGAAGAGGCTACTTGGGAATCTGAGGAGAGGATGATGAAGGATCATCCTGAGCTCTTTGTTTGATTTGTATCTTCTTTTCTTTTCTTTCCTTTTCTTCTTGTTGTGTTCTGTTTTTCTCACTCTTCAAGCGTAGTTCCGGGGATGGAACTACTCTAACGAGGAGTGTTGTAACATCTTGAACTTTTAATTATAATAAAAAATAAGTTTATTGATTTTAACGTGTTTTGCACGTAAAAATTCACGTGCATTTTTTTTCAAGAAAATTATTTCTTTCCATAACATCAACAAGTATTTTTTTAATCCTTCTCTTTTGTTTAAAAAGCCTATTTAAACTCCAGGCCTAATTGTCTAAATCTAGCCCACCCTAATTAATTAGTTATTTTTATTAATAGCCCATAGACTTTTAGCCCACTAGATTTGAGCCCACTAGTTTATTTATCTTTTAATTATCATGACTTGTAGTGTAGACTAATTTTGTAGGCAATTAATTAATTAAATCATGGACAACTAGTAACTAGGAGTACTAGGTGAGACACGTGCATTTCGCTAGCACGTGCCTTGGTGCATGAAGGGGGTAGGCCGGAAATAAAGAGAGGGTAAGTGGTGAGTTGGTGTAGTGGAGAGTTAGTTTTGTGTTCATGGGTGGTTGCTACAACTCCCTAATACATCCTAGCCCTTTATCTTTAACCATCTAGATCAATTCTAGCCCTCCATTTCACTCAAAAATAAGTATAAATACCCCCGCATTCTTCTCATGTTGTACATTAGAAAGTTTAAGAAAGAAAGAAAAGAAACAAGAGTGAGTAAAAAGATTGAGAGCTTTTGGAAGGAAAAGATTGAGGATTTTTGTGTGTGTTCCTTCCCAAGTAGAGGCCGGCCATTCATCAAGGAGGAGAGGGGAGCTCGGGTTTCACTTGTACAAGGAGGAGAAGGCTCTCGTGGTGGCACAATCTAGGAGGATAAGGACCGTTCGTGTGTTCAAGGAGATTTCTAGGAGTTTTGTATTTATTTTTCTCCAAATAGGTGGGTGATTTTGCTGCTTCTAAAATAGACATCATGCTAGGGTTGTGATTGATAAAATTGCTAAAGAAACTAGTAAACTAACCATGTGTTGGCTTTAAAAAGAAACTAATTAGATAATGAAATGAACGCTTGATGAAATGTATGGTAATTGCTATAAATTATGATTATGGTAGTATAATTATCATGTGCTATTAAAATGTGAGTTAGGAACCATGTTGGAATGTAGAATATGCTTGTGAATGACTTGATGAATAATTGAAAGAAATGAATTGTGTTTATTAATTCATTGTGATACTAGTTTGATAAATGAAGCTATGTTAAAGATTAGTGTAGAAATAAAAGAAGAAAAAGTAAAAGACAATATGTTTGTGATGTGTGTAATGCTAGAATTTGGTAGAGATCTTGATAAATGACAATGTCAAATTTATAGACCTAGAACATAAATTAGAAGGAAAATTGATGTTTTTATGTCAAAATAATGTTTTTGAAATACTGTTGTGTTGTTGATCTATAAAATCAGTATTCTGGAAAGTTTCAAGAATTAATGTAGAAGAGAAAAGAGTTTATGAGTTTTTGAAATACGAAGAATTGTTAATAAACAAAGAGTCGAGTCAAAATTGACATCATTAGTGGACATGCATTAGTGGGTGTCTGCTCACCTGTAAGGAGACACAAGGCATCATCACGCCGTGCCAAGTCCCAAGTTCCAAGTTCGTTTAATGCGGGTAGGAGACTTAGAGTAAGACGTTTGACATAAGAATCTAATATATTCGGTGAACGTGATTACCGTGGAGTGCCTTTATGTCCATAACAGCTTTTGATGAGGACTGGAGTGGCGCCGTTATCTCGACTGCAAGTTCTGGTTTAGTATAAGGACGAGTAAAGCGGAGATCAGGGGAAACCCTAAAAATCTACCAAGTCCTATGCTCAATGCAGATATAGGACTTAGAGTAAGACTCGATGAGTAAAACTCTAATGTCTCCGGTGAACGGTGTTACCGTGGAGAATGTCCGTACAACATCTTTTTAATGAGGTTCGGGAAGGCGAATTTACTGCAACACCATTATTGGCTGCAGCAGCAGGAGTAAATCGTCGACTGCAACACTGAGCATAGTGGGAAACAAACTGGGGTACTTGACACCACTACTGACTACGGCAGTAGAAGTATTCCGGACGACTGCAACCTCTCATCACTGGAACGTCAGAAACAGGAGAGAGCACGAGATTATGATGCATGACAGGGGATCAAACCCTATCATCTGAAGATCGTTGCATGGTTGGGGAATGTATAGTATGTGATGCATATATTTCCAATCAAGTGTGCATCAGAGTCGGAGCTTCACGTGCATTTGAGTGTGCACTAGATCCTAGGTCTTGACATACACCGACACTTGGTTTGACATCACTATCTTTTGCATCAGTATTGGTTGTTGAGGTTTTGGAGTCGCTGGTTTCATCAGCTTTGCGTCTGTTGCATTCAACTGACGTGCCTACAGTTTGGTGAGTTTGCAGGACTACGGATCGTGGGAGCGCGGGGGACTCAAGCTGTGTGGACCATCTAAGTCGAAAATCAATTGTCCATTTGTTGTATATTCATGATGTAATAATTTATTGTAATTGTTATAATTATTTGACATTGTAATACAATTGTCGTAATAAAAAGTTTTTACTTTTATTTGACTTTTTTCTGTGCTTTGACTATTTGAAGTAAGATTCTGGATTATGTCACGAGTTCCCAGTATAGGAATTCAAGCGGTTATAGTCATGTGGTAGTTTGATCAAAATAACAACAACCAAAAAGTGATTAAGTTTGTATGTAATCTGAGTTCTTCCTCATCTCTGAATCAACCAGTTGTACTTGCTGCTTCACTTTCCTGCCAAGATGCTGTTGGTGGTCTACCTCCTATAAGCACTGCTTCTACTTGGACATCCTCTAGCCCATGCAAGATCTTTTGCTTTTTCTTAGAGCTCTCACATCCATGTAGCCAATTAGAGAACTAGAATTTAACATTAGAAATAAGATTTTCCTTTGAGTGCAACACATTTACAAATCCATAAGGTCCAGCAAACAGTAATATTAACCAAGTGCAAGGGCATGAGTATCCGTGTCTGTGTTGAGCAAAACACCAAGTTGTGAAGCAATCATAAATGGAGCTAGGAAGGTGTGCGATGTTGAACATTGCTGCGAAGTGGTGTCAAATGCTAAGTGCTACTGGGCATTCAAAAAATATGTGGAATGTGGTCTCAATCAGACATTCACAAGCTCTGCATGTTAGATCACTATCAGTTGAGATTCTCCCAGCTCAACAACCAGATAAAGATCTTGCAGTTAAGAGTGGGCAATGTTGTTCCAAGTAGCTTTGTGGACTGGAGATACGAGCCCTGAGGCTAACTTGGCTGAGGAACAACCTGTTCACGAGTGCCTCAAAGTTAGAATATCAGCGGTAACTGATGGATGAATGTGGGCTATGAGTTGCAATAACTGGTTCTTTTCTGCGATGATAGTTGTGTTGGAGTTGCTGTCTAGTCGAGGTCTCCAAATCCAAGTACCATTTGCCCGATCCCCTTCAGATAAGTGAGGAGCTTCGTTATTCCATGCTGCTAAGAACAAAGAAGGGAAAGTGCTGAGATGTCATTGCCCTCTATCTAATTAGAAGACCAGAATTTGATAAATCTCCCATCATCACACTGCCAATTTAGTTGCTGCATGAATTGGTCTTTAAATGATGAATTCCTTTCCAGAAGTGTGAAGCCTAGATTGGGCATATAAAACTATTAGTGGATTCATAATAGTAAATTGATAATAGTGTCTGGCTTACCATAGAGTTTGTTGTAACAATCTTCCACCACCACTTCATAAGAAAAGCTTCATTGAAGGTTTTGATGTCAAGAACCCCAAGTCCTCCTCGCTTTTTAGGCTGGAAAATCCTTTTCCAATTCATGCAAGCACTGCCTCTAGCATTTATGTCAGAGCCCATCCAGAAAAACCTACTTTTGATTTGATCAATACTCTTAACCACCCATGCTAGAAGCTTAAAAAGGAGGCATAGTATGCACTGAGAAAATATTTGATAAGAACATGCCTACAACCTCATGATAACATTTTGCCTTTCCTTGTTGAGAGTCTTCTTTCAAATTTGAGAAAGAGAGGTTGCCACTTTACCTTCCTTAGCTTCCCCTTAGCCAAAAGCAGCCCTAAGTAACTGATAGGTAGTAATTCATTCTTGCATCCCATAATAGTGGAGAAACCCTGTAACTTTGCTCTAGACCTTCCAAAGTAGATAATGGAAGATTTGGTGAAGTTGATGTCTAGCCCTAAAATATTTGCCAATATTTGAAGGAGTAGTGTAACCCCTATTTTCCATTTTATGTATTTTTTGGTGCATTTTTCTTTTTGTGTTTTTTTTTTTCATTTGTATCTCCTTTGGATCGTGTATTGGATCTCCTTTTTCAGTATATTCATCTATTAGATATTTTTTTTTTCGCCTTTTTATAGATTTGATTATCTTTTATTGTTTCATCTCTGTTTGATCGGGCCTTTATTTTTTATCCCCATTATTTATTATTCCTGTCCTATTCTTTTTATCTATTTATTTGCACCTACTTCATTCTTGATCACCCTGATCTATTTGGATTTTGTTATTTAAGCGATTTATTATCATACCCTATAACCCTATAATTACCCATACCCATTAAATCCTTCTTATTTCCCCAAACCCGTTAAGCCCATCTGCACCCTAATACCCGCACCCGTTCACCCCTACCCGTCAGCCGACTACACCCCAAAACCATAACTCCTTTCACACCCTATATATATATTTTACCCATGCATCTATTCATCCCCTATCGAAACCCACAACCGCCTCATCCCGATCTACCCCTACCCTGCACCTCCCGACTCCGGCCTGAACCCATCCTCCTACTCTCGCTCATCATTCCCCTGTCCCCTTTCCAGTGTGGCAACCAGAAGTAGCATAGGCCACCGCGAAGACCCAATCGCGACTCCCTCTGCATCCGCCACACCTCGACTGCGGTGATCCCAAAGCCAGCAGACCCTACCCGGTGCACCCCCTGCCTCCTCTCGGCGATGAATCACCAGGGCCGCCTTGCCCTCCTCCTGTGTCGCAGTCAGCCTGCGACATCCTGACAGAGCACTTTCGGTGTTGTGTCCCTCCGACGTCGCGCCGCTGCCGACCCCTCTGTCCGCCGTCTCTCTTGCTCTTTCCTTGTTGCATGTGCACGAGGGTTTCACGTGTTAGTGTGATCGTGATTATTCTTTCGTGTGTTCGTTGTTTGTAAGTGGTGTTTGGGTTTGTCGTTCGTTCGTTGTGTTCGTTGCTTGGGAATCCCTTCCCGTTATTCTCTTTGCATCGTCGTTCCCGTCGTCGTCTCTCAGGTAAGTAACTTCTATTCTTTTCTTTGTGTAATTAAAGTACTAAATACCGCCTGTAGTGTAGTTGTGTTTTAGAGACAATTCTTGTGTGAAATCCCTTCTGTATATTGTCTCTATTGTGTTGACCTACCTGTAGTTGCCTCATTACACACATGACATGAAATAACTTAGGGATGACCACTTCTTGTTGTACACATGCATGTTGTTCGTATGATATCGTGTGCTTAGTTGTGTTAGTTGTAGTAAACTTATTGTAGACTTGCTAAATACCTATACATGTTTCATGGACATCTAGTACACCATATTTCACGTTTGGATATATTTTGGATGAGTCTCATATGAACCGGTTGATTTTGTGCATGAAGGATATTATCTGTTTTGTCGATTCCATTTTTTTATCAGTATTTTAGACCCTATTATGATCAGTATATGAAAAGTATTTGTGAATATGAATTGTAGAGAATTATGTCTACTTTCCAGATTTTCTGACAGATCTCTGTTTCGATTTATGAGTTTCGAGTTATGACTATTTTCCTACAGATGTGTTTAAAATTCCAGCTCCAGTTTTATACGAATTCTGTATGGTTATTTATTTTTCTGCTGATGCTAAGGATAATATTTTGATCCAATAATCTGCTGGTTATAACTAGACTTGATTGATATTAACCCCTAAATTTTGTGAATTTAATTGATAACTTTTATACACTATTCTATGCTTGCAAATAACTACAATACTTGCAGAATTTTCATACTGTTCACTAAAGATACATAATTTAGACCTGATTCTACTTGCTGTTTACAAAAACATTGTGAATATGATTTTTAGACTACTATATCTTTTTATCACCCTTTTGACGAATCTGGATTTCGATTTAAATTTTGTGAGATATTGCTGTTTTAGTGCTGCTGTGTTTATAATTTTAGATTTACAAAACTACTATATCTTGCTGCTTTCTAATTTTTTTGACTACTCTATCTATGTTAGAAAATTATGAAACTTTATTTTCTCTTACTAAAAATACTAGGGAATACCCCAAATTTTTCTTGGATTTAATCAGTGAGATTTCATGCTGTTTTCCTGTTATGAATACAAACTTCTGATTTCTGGCTGAATACGTTTTCTGGATTCATACCTGTTTTGAGACTTGTTTTTGTGAAATACTAGATGACTTATATATATTTGCTAGATTCGGTTGAGAGTCTATTTTCCAGACTTTTTGACGGATCCAGATTTGCACATTTGTAGCAATGGGAATTCCAGATTTAGTGCAGTACTGTCTTACTGTCCTAGACTAGAATTTTCGTTGTTCTATCCTTTTATGAGTTGTCTTTCATTTGTACCTGTTTATCTTGCAACCTGAACCTGTTACTTGTTCATGACATGTTATTCTTGCCCTGTTTGTGACACGTACATACCTGTTTGATAATAATAATAAATAACGAAGCCGGGGTTAAGGAAAAGATCTAGTAGTGGAAAATATAGAAATGTGTACTTTGAAGAGGGCCCGTGTTTCCCACCTGATTACCTGATATCTGTTACCTGTGACATGATTACCTGACATGTGATTCTGATTATCTGGTATTTGATTTCTGACTACATACTTCCTTATGAGAAAGTGTACTCAGAAGGAGGCCCGTGTTTTCCACCTGTTACCCAACTACATACTTCCTACGGGAGAGCGTACTTGGAGGGGACGTAGTCCTACCTGATGCATGATTACCTGTTACATGATACCTGTACCTGTGCCTGTTTACCTGATACCTGAGTACATGTTCCTATAGACTCCACTACGGAATCTAAACGAAACTTGTTTGAATGTAGCAACCATGAGGTAAAAACCTGGGACGCATGAAGTATTACCTAGATCGTAATAAATACAAGATTTGACATGACATAACTTGACATACATGATACCTGTTACATGCTTACCTGTTACTTGATACCTGTACATGCTCCCTGACACCTGTTACATGTTCACCTGCTTGCATGATACCTGTTACCTGTTACAGGTTATAAAGATCTGTTATTACTTGATTCTTTTCATGATTCATGTTAGTTGTTTTGTTTTGTTGTCATGTCTATTCCATGCTATGTAGTTTATTTTCCCAGTACTTGTGCCTGCACTACAAGCAGCCCGTAACTTACATTGAAGGGAGTTTTGTTTTCTTTTCTTCATCCTGCAATTTGCTAAATTGCAAATCATGGAGATCAGCTGCCCGATGGTGTAGGTGATCTGAGATATTAGTTGCTAGAGTTTTGCTATTATTATTTCCTGTTGCTTATTTGAATAATGTATATGTTACTTGAATGATTTTGTGTTGGGCAATGTGACCCAGGATTATTGACTTATTCAGATCTGATTTATTTGAGATTATTAAGTTTTGTTTTTAGTAAATTCCTGTTGGTATATTGATTGAGTTATTCATGCGTGGTTGACTTCTCTTGCTTCCGACTCTGATTTTTCCTGTGAAATATTGTAAAGATCCTGACAGCTTATGGATGATGAAAATCATTCGCTGGACTTTTGTCATGTATCCATATTCCGTATTCTTTTTTGGAAAGCAGGGTGTGACAAGGTTTTTAGCGGTATCAGAGCCCAGATTTGGCTAATGTATTAGTTTGACTGATATATTAAACAAGCTTGGCTCGATCTGGGATTGGCTCAACAGTACACAGACCATGCATGCATGAATGAATTATAGTCAACTTTGATATGGATGCTAATTGTTTTGATTCTTGTGCAAACCATGGCTCGCAGAGGTTCTACTTCTCGTCCCCAGGAATATCAGCCCGGGCTTGAGGCCGTTACCAATGTGTTGGAACGGTTGATCAATGTACAGCAGAACCACAGTGACCTGGTGATCGCTGCTTTGGAAGCTGCTCGAGTTCCGCCTCTCGCTGTGCCTATGCAGGCAGCTCTTCCCCCCCCCCCCCCCCCGTCTGGGTATAGTCACAGATTTCATGAGGCTGCATCTAGACAGATTCTCCTGCACTGAAATGCCTTTAGAGGCAGAACAATGATTGATCTGGACTGAGCATTTGCTTTTGGCAGCTAAAGTTGCCGATGCTGATAGAGTGGATGTGGTAGCCATTTAGATGGTGGATCTGGCTCATATTTGGTGGAGGTCCGAATTCGAAAGACTCGAACGACCTATTACTTGGGCCACGTTCACTAGGAGCTTCTTAGAGAAGTTCTTCCCTAGTAGCACTCGAGTGGAAATGGAGAAACAGTTCTTGACCCTGAAACAGGTTGGTCATTGTTCTATTATTGGAATTTTGTTACATATTGTCCATGCAATGTTGTAACATGAGACTTTCTTGAAACAGGGTTCCAGGTCTGTGGATGAGTATGCAGCGGAATATACAAGACTTAGCCACTTCGCAGCCGTTCTTGTGGCGAACGAAGATGACAGGGCTCGTAGATTCACATTGGGACTTGAGCGAGACATTAAGGTGCAGCTTGTCTCACTTCGCTTGCGTACTTATGCTGAGGCTCTCGAGGCAGCTCGAGCTCAGGTTCAGGCTCATGGCAGGTTGTCTCCTCCTTGGCGGACTGTTTCGCACTCTGTTGTTGCTAGGCCTTCTGGTGGGCCGATTCAGAGGCTTGTTCCTGCCCATCCTATCAGAGCGACTCCCTACTCTTCTGCTGGTTCCCAGAGGGCTAGTTTCTGTGACTTTTTCCAGTTGGCTAGGCATGATCGCAGGGACTGTAGGCGTGCAAACCGCCGATGCTTTGGATGTGGTGCTGCAGACCATTCAGTGCAGGATTGTCTGCAGCGGAGGATGGCTATTCTAGCTAGGGGTCCAGTTCAGCAGGTAGCCCCAGCTCGTGGTCCTGTTAGGCCACCTCTTCCTCCTCAGCACCAGATTGTCGGTCGGAGTACCGCTACCCCCAGGAGAGGTCAGGCTTTCAACCTGATTGCTGCTAATGCTGAGACAACAGAGAGTGTTGTTGCAGGTATATTTTGCTTTTATTGCATTGTTATTTTTGTTGTTTCTCTTTTGTTTCCCTTCATTTCTTTTGCATTGTTCTTCCTTATTATCTTTCTGCCTTGTGTTTTCCTCACCCCTGTTCCTCCATTAGTTTCTCCCCTGTCTCTTTTGATTCTATCTTAGGTGTTTTCCTTGTTTGCTCTTTCCATGCCGATGTTCTCTTTGATTTCGGGGCAACCCATTCCTTTGTCTCTTCTCGGTTCGTGGCTCGCCATCAGTTGGAGTGCAGCATCATGTCAGAAGCTTGGAACTTTGTGACAGGTGGTGGTGTTGTCATTTGTTCCCGGGAGTGCAGACAATGTCCTGTAGTTATTGGCAGCGCAGATTTTAAGGCCAACTTGATTGTAATTGAGATTTTAGGATTTGATGTCATTCTAGTTATGGATTGGCTGGGTGAATCCCACGCCATTATTCATTGCCGTGCCAAGAAAGTTGTGTTCCGGATTCTAGATCACGCGGAGTTTGAGTTCCATGCCGGGGAGATGTTCCTTGGCCGAGCTGAGGCTGGAGTTAATCATGAGGGTTGTGCGATGGAATTGCATTCAGGCTGTGAGGCTGCACCTTTAGTAGTGCAGGATTTCCTGAATGTTTTTCTAGAGGAGTTACCTGGCTTACCCCCTGATTGGGATGTAGAGTTCGATATTGAAGTTTAGCCGGGTATGGCGCCGATATCGAAAAGTCTACAGGTTGAGTTAGAAGAGCTTAAGGTGCAGATTCAGGAGTTGCTAGATTTGGGGTTCATCAGACGCAGCGTTTCGCCGTGGGGTACTCCAGTCCTTTTTGTCAACAAGATGGATGGTAGTCGTCGACTTTGTGTGGATTATCAGGAACTGAACAGTGTTACTGTGAAGAACCGGTATTCGTTGCCCAGGATCGATGATTTATTTGATCGGTTGAGTGGAGATGCTATTGTCTCGAAGTGGGATCTTCGTTCCGGGTATCATCAGGTCAGGTGAAGGCGACTGATGTACAGAAGGCTTCATTCAGTACCAGATATGGGCACTATGAATATCTTGTGATACTGTTTGGGATCACGAATGCGCCTACTGTATTTATGAGTTTCATGAACAGGGTCTTTTCTCAGTTCCTGAATAGATTTGTGGTGGTCTTCATTGATGACTTTCTGGTGTATTCTCGAAATCGGGAAGATCATGCTGAGCATCTTAGGTTGGTTCTGCAAACTTTGAGAGAGAATCAGCTCTATGGGAAACTCAGCAAGTGTGAGTTTTGGCTCGACATGGCCACTTTCTTGGGGCACATTATCTCGAGCGATGGTATTTCTGTGGATCCAGGCCAAGGTTGAGGCTGTGAAGGGTTGGCCAGTTCTCAAGTCAGTTTCTGAGGTGCGGAGTTTCCTTTGTCTAGCTGGCTATTATCGGAAATTCCTACAAGATTTTTCGAAGATAGCAAGACTATTGACTAAGCTGACAGGGATGGATCAGAAGTTCTGTTGGTCTAAGGCTTGCAGTGAGGCTTTTGCTGAGTTGAAGAGCAGGTTGACATCAGCGCCAGTGTTGACTATTCCAGATGGTTCAGGCAGATTTTTAGTTCACTGTGATGCTTCTGGTAAGAGTCTTGGAGCAGTTCTGAAGCAGAAAGGCTAGGTCGTTGCTTATGCATCGAGGCAGTTGAGGCCGCATGAGAAGAACTATCCGACTCATGACTTAGAGTTAGCGGCAGTGATCTTTGCTTTGAAGCTGTGGATACATTATTTACTTGGAGACCGAGTGGAGATCTTTACAGACCACAAAAGTCTCAAGTATGTCTTCACCCAGAAGGAGTTGAACATGAGGCAAAGACGTTGGTTGGAGCTTATGGCCGATTATGACATCAATTTCGAATACTATCCTCGTAGAGTGAACTTGGTGCTAGATGCTTTGAGCAAGAGATCGGCAACTATGTTCCTGACTCAGTAGAGTGATTTGGTTGAGCAGACGCGGAGATTGGAGTTTGAGGTCTTGTTGCCGAGTTCTGATCGGAGTTATTTGGTGCTCCAGCTTCAGTCGTCTCTTGTTGATCAGATCAAAGAGGCGCAGGCTAGTGATGGGCAGTTGCAGGGTTTTCGAGCTGAGGTTGAGTCTGGTTCTAGAACGGACATGGTTATTCATGCTGATGGATTGCTTCGTTTTGGGTCTAGGTTGTGTGTCCCTAAGGGTGAAGTTTGTCAGAGGTTGCTTGAGGAAGCCCACCAGTCGTCGTATTCTATCCATCCTGGAGGTACTAACATGTATCGGGATTTGAAGCTTCATTTCTGGTGGCACGGTATGAAGAGGGTTGTGGCTCGGTTTGTATCTCAGTGTTTGATCTGCCAGTAGGTTAAGTCAGAGCATCAGAGGACCGCCGGACTTCTTCAACCACTTCCCATTCCAGAGTGGAAGTAGGAACAAATCACTATGGACTTTGTGACCACTTCGCCGAGGAGTCCTAAGGGTCATAATGCAATTTGGGTGATTGTCGACCGATTGACGAAGAGTGCCCACTTCATTCCCTTCCGTGTCGGACAGTCTACTGAGAGCCTAGCTGAGAAGTACATGCAAGAGATCGTCAGACTTCATGGGGATCCAGTTAGTATTGTATCTGACAGGGATACGAGATTCAGGTCTCAGTTTTGGGAGAGTCTTCAGAGCAGTTTGGGGTGTAAATTAAAGTACAGTACATATTTTCATCCCCAGATCGATGGACAATCAGAGAGGACAATCCAGATTCTTAAGGACATTTTGAGGTCCTGTATGCTGCAGTTCGGTGGATCGTGGGAGAACCATTTGCATCTTGTAGAGTTCTCGTACAATAACAGCTTTCAGGCCAGTCTTAAAGCTGCACAGTTCGAGGTACTCTAAAAAACTCAAGCTAGAGGTTTTTTGCTCATGGGCGGAAGTGCAGATCACCAGTGTGCTGGGATGACATTGGTGAGAGGAAGTTGTTGGGTCCGGAGTTGATCACCAGGACAGTTGATGCGGTGGCTCAGATCAGGAAGCACTTGCAGACATCTCAGGAAAGGCAAAGACGATGGGCTGATGTCCATCAGAGAGCTTTTGAGTTTGAGATTGGTGACCATGCTTTCCTAAAGGTTTCGCCTTGATGCGGTGTCATTCAGTTTGGTGGTGGGGGCAAGCTTAGCCCTAGGTTTGTTGGACCGTTTGATATTTTGGAGCGAGTATGCAAGGTGGCATATCGCCTTGCATTGCTGCCAACCTTATCAGGAGTGCACGATGTTTTCTATGTCTCACAACTCAGCAGATATATCCGAGATGAGAGCCATGTGATCCACTATTCTGAGTTAACCGTTCGGCCGGATTTGACTTGTGAGATTCCGCCAGTTGATATTTTGGATCAGGTGGGAGAAAATGCTTAAGAACAAGGTCATCAAGCTGGTTCGTGTTTCTTAGAATCCTCACTCGCCGGGTGAGTCGACTTAGGAGCTGGAGGAGGAGATTCAGCAGAAGTTTTCTCATCTGTTTGAGTAGCTTTTGTTTTGTTCTTTCTTTTCTTTTCGGGGTTACCCTATGTACTTCTTGTATGAATTTCGAGGACGAAATTCTTCTTGTTAGGTGGGTAGGATTTGTAACCCCCGTTTTTCATTTTATGTATTTTTGGGTGTATTTTTCTTTTCGTGTTTTTTTTTCTCATTTGTATCTCCTTTGGATTGTGTATTGGATCTTCTTTTTCAGTATGTTCATCTATTAGATTTTTTTTTCGCCTTTTTCTTGATTTGATTATCTCCTATTGTTTCAACTCTGTTTGATCGGGCCTTTATTTTTTATCCCCATTATTTCTTATTGCTGTCCTATTATTTTATCTATTTATTTGCTCATACTTCATTCTTGATCACCCTAATCTATTTGGATTTTGTTATTTAACCTATTTATTATCATACCCTATAACCCTATAATTACCCAAACCCATTAAATCCTTCTTATTTCCCCAAACCCGTTAAGCCCATCTGCACCCTAATACCCGTACCCGTTCACCCCTACCCGTCAGCCGACTACACCCCTAAACCCTAACTCCTTTCACACCCTTTATATATATATTACCCATGCATCTGTTCATCCCCCATCGAAACCCACAGCCGCCTTTCATCCCGATCTCCCCCTACCATGCACCTCCCGACTCCGGCCTGAACCCATCCCCCTAATCCCGCTCATCGTTCCCCTGCCCCTTTCGGATGTGGCGACCAGAAGCAGCACAGGCCACCGTGAAGACCCAGTCGCGACTCCCCCTACATCAGCCACACCTCGACAGTGGTGATCCTGAAGCCAACAGACTTGTCACGTCCTGCTTCCCAAAAAAAATACGGAATACGGATTCATAACAAAAGCCCAGCGAATGATTTTCATCATCCATAAGCTGTTAAAGAATCTTTACAACATTCACGAGAAAATCAGAGTCGGAAGCAAAAGATACAACCAGGCATGCATAATTGAAACAAGATACCAACAGAAATTACTTGAAACCAAATATAATAATCTCAAATAATTAAATTCTGAATAAGTCAAATATCCTGGGTCACATCATCCAATTATAAATAAATATCCAAGTAATCAAGTACATTTTATTCGAGTTCAAGAAACAAATAATAATAATAATAATAAAGCAGAAAATCCAGCACTAATACATCATCTCGCCAATACCATCTGGCAGCTGATCATCCTGATCTGCAATTAGTAAATTGCAGGAGAAGGAAAAAGAAAACAAGTACCCGTCAATTGCAAGTTACGGGCCACTTATAATGTAGGTTACAAGTACATGGGGAAAACTAAACAAATCTAAATAATAGCAGAAATAGATATAGCATGGTATTGCAGAATCAATTAGCATGGTATACTAACATGTGTCAAGTGTCAAAAGTCAAATAGTATGCAGACAGATATACAGATAGTGTCAAATAATGGTGTCAAGTGATAATATCAGACAGATAACAAGTAATCAGATGATCAGATAACAGATAGCCAGATATATATAACAGATTCAGATTCAGATTTAAATACAGATGTCATGTTCTTATAAGTCTTGTGTGGTTACTATCTAGGTAGCACTTCATGCATCCCAAAAACATAACACATGGTTGCTACAACAAACAATTTCGCTTTAGATTTCGTAGGGGATCATATTGGGTCATGTACTCAGGGTTCAGACCGATAGATATCAGATAACACATCCAGACAGACAGATAACAGACGATCATGCAACAGATAGGACTAAGTCCCCTCCAAGTACACCCTCCCGTAGGAAGTATGTAGTTGGGTAACAGATGGGGAACACGGGCCCCCTTCTGAGTACACCCTCTCATAAGGAAATATGTAGTCAGGAATCAGATAATTAAAATCATGCATGATCTCATAACAGATAACAGATAATCAGATGGGAAACACGGGCCCCCTTCTATGTACACATTTCTATGCTTTCCCACTACTAGATCTTTCCCTTAACCCCTGCTTGGTTACTTTTATTATGGTCATCAAACAGGCATGAACGTGTACGGAATAGTGTCAAAATAACATGGTATAATCAGTATTAGGTTCAGGAGAACAAATAAACATGCATAGATAATATGCAGTTACATAACCGAGCAAAACAGTGTATGTTCATATTCAGGACAGCAAGACAGTACAGTACTAAAACAGTGAATCTCGTTACTACAGAAATGAAAATCTGGATCCGTTGAAGAATTTGAAAAATAGACATCCACACGAATTCAGCAAATATATATAAGTCATATAGTGTTTCAGAAAAACATAACTCAAAACTAATTTGCAAACAGAAAACACGTTCAGCCAGGAATCAGGAAAACGAATTCAAAGTCAGGAAAACAGCATCAAAACTCCTCAAATAAATCCAGGAAAAATCTGGGGTAATCCCCTATATGTCTAGTATCAAAATACAAAGTTTCATAATATTCCAGTAAAATTAGTTTAGCCAACGAAAATTAAGAAAACATCAAGAAACGATAGTTTGGCAAATCTGGAATTCCCAACACTGTTATACGAAAACTGAAATATCTCGCAAACCGTGAAACGAAATCCAAATCCACCAAAGGGAGATTGAAATAGACAAAAATAATCTAACTTTCATATTTTACAAACATTTTTCATAAAGTAACAGGAAATAGGGTAAAAATACAATTCTTTATGAAACAGCGAGTAAAATCCAGCAAGTATAACTTTTATAAATAAGCATGAAACAACATATAAACTCATCAATAAAATCCACCAAAATTCTGGGTAGTCCCTAAGTAGATATAGAAACTCTGACCAAAGTTTCAAATCAAAATAATATGTGTAGCACAAGTATCGAAATAGTTTAGTCATCAAAATTATCAAGAAACGAAATCTGAAAATAGGATACACCTCTGTAGTAAAACACTCATAAATCACACATACAAACACGAAATCGAGCAAGGTCAGAGAGGTTGGAAAGAAGACGAAATCCTCTACAAATCATGTTTTATACTGAAATTAAGATACTAACCTTAATATGGTCTAAATTACAGATCAAGACAGATTATCGGCAAAATACAGAATTTTCTCAAAAACAAAAATCAACATAGATCCAACGAAACTTGATCGAAACATAACTAAACATAAATTAGAGTCTACTAAGTGTCCAAACAACATGAAATAGGGTATATAACATATTCACAACCAGTATATCACATGGATCTCATAAGCACACATGTTTTCATAATTGTTTCACGATATAATCACATCAAGACAGGCTGACCAAAGTTGTTCATGTCAAATTTTGTGTCGTGAGACAACTATGGTCAAATAGCACAATAGAGACAAAACCCATCAAACAAAATACAAAGACGAGTTGTCTCTAGAACCCAACTACACTGTAAGTGGTATTTTTGACTTGTATCATACAAACGAATTTGAGTACAAGTTACTTGCCTTAACCGAAGACGAAAGCGAAGAACACCAAGAATAACGGGAACAAATCCCGGCAATGAACAAAACCCACGAACAAAAATCCACGATCCAAAGCAAATCACGAATCACACACGCACAAACCCACTTGCACGTGCGAAGCAACAAGAGAGTGAGAGAAATCAATTGGGAGAGAGAGAACCGAGGAAATAATTTTTTTTTTTTATCTCAGGTGAAAGACAAAAGGAAAATGATATATATATGGTGGTTAAATGAAATTAGGGTTTGCGGAAAAATGAGGCCGCTATAGTGCACACGGGTAGGAAATTTTGATGTTCGGGTATAGGGGATGCATGAGAAACGGGTCTGGGATTAAACCTATTAGGCTCATGGGTATTAGATTAATTAGGTGCATTAGATTAGGCTAATACTGATGGGTTTACTGGTAGGTAGGATGATAAATTGGTTTGGCTAATCTAGATACAGACTTGGGTTTTATTAGGGTAGTTGAAAACAGAATGGGTTTATATTAGGAAAGTAAATAAAAAATGGGTATATGGCTTGATAAATAGGATCTGGGGAAATATTAATAAGGTATGGAATGAAAGATAGGATCTGAAGGGATTTGATGCTTAACGGGTCTGATGTTTTCTTTTGGGTTTTGAATAGGATAAGGGTAGATATGTGTGAGTATAAAGATCCAAAATGTGATAGGGCACAATGAATGAATTAAAATAACAAAATGGAAATAACAATAAGTTTAACAGTGAGAATAAAAAATAATGGCACGAGCAAAAAGAAGCGAATCAAAAGACGGACAACGAATCAAGAACTCAAATAAAGGAAGAAAAAATAATAAAATGAAAATATATTGAAACAAAAACCCAATATACGGTCTAAAAGAAATACAAGAGGAATACAAAGAGAGAAAATACACCAAAATAAAAAAATACACACAAAAATACATAAAACGAAAAACAGGGATTACAAGACCCTCCCCGGTTCACCTCCTGCCTCCACTTGGTGACGCACCACCAACACCACCTGCCCTCCTCCTGTGTCACCAGTCAGCCGGCGAAAGCCCGACAAAGCACTTCCGGTGCTGTGTCCCTTCGACGTCGCGCCGCTGCCGACCCCTCTGTCCGCCGTCTCTCTTGCTCTCTCCTTGTTGCATGTGCACGAGGGTCGCACGTGTTAGTGTGATCATGATTATTCGTTTGTGTGTTCGTTGTTCGTGAGTCGTGTTTGGGTTCGTCGTTCGTTCGTTGTTTTTGTTGCTTGGGAATCCGTTCCTGTTATTCTCTTTGCATCGTCGTTCCCTGTCGTCGTCTCTCAAGCAAGTAACTTGTATTCTTTTCTTTGTTTAATACAAGTACTAAATACCGCTTGTAGTATAGTTGTGTTCTAGAGACAATTTTTGTGTGAAACCCCTGTTGTATATTGTCTTTTTTTGTTGACCCTCCCGTAGTTGCCTCATTACACATGTGACATGAAATAACTTAGGGACGATCACTTCTTGTTGTATACATGTATATTGTTCGTATGATATCGTGTGCTTGGGTGTGTTAGTTGTAGTAACTTGTTATAGACTTGCTAAATACACTATACCATGTTTTTTGGACATCTAGCACACCATATTTCACGTTTGGATATGTTTTGGATGAGTCTCATATGAACCAGTTGATTTTGTGCATGAAAGATATTTTCTTTTTTGTCAATTCCCTATTTTTTATCAGTATTTTAGACCATATTAAGGTCAGTATATGAAAAGTATTTGTGAATAAGAATTGTAGAGAATTCTGTCTACTTTCCAGATTTTGTGACAGATCTCCGTTTTGATTTATGAGTTTCGAGTTATGACTATTTTACTATAGATGTGTTTAAAATTCCAGATCCAGTTTTATACGAATTCTGTATAGTTATTTATTTCTCTGCTGATGCTAAAGATAATATTTTGATCCAATATTTTGCTGGTTACAACTAGACCTAATTGGGATTAATCCATAATTTTTGTGATTTTAATTGATAACTTTTATACACTATTCTATGCTTGCAAACAACTACTATACTTGTAGAATTTTCATACCGTTCAGTAAAGATACATAATTTCGACCTGATTCTGCTTGCTGTACAAAAACTTTGTGAATATGAATTGTAGCCTACTGTATCTATTTTATTACCCTTTTGCTGGATTTGGATTTCGATTTATGTTTTGTGAGATATTGTTGTTTTAGTACTGCCGTATTTATAATTCCAGATTTACAAAACTATCCTATCTTGCTGCTTTCTGATTTTTCTTGACTACTCTATCTATGTTGAAAAATTATGAAACTTTATTTTCTGTTACTAAAAATACTTGGGAATCCCCCAGATTTTTCTTGGATTTAATTAGTGAGTTTTCATGTTTTTTTTCTGTTTATGAATACAAACTTCTGATTTCTGGCTGAACACATTTTTTGGATTCAAATTTGTTTTGAGACTTGTTTTTGTGAAATACCATATGACTTATATATATTTGCTGGATTTGGCCGAGAGTCTATTTTCCATATTTTCTGACGGATCTAGGTTTGCACATTTGTAGCAACGGGAATTCCTGATTTTGTGCAGTACTGTCTTGCTGTCCTGAACTAGAATTTTCGTTGTTCTACCCTTTTATGAGTTGTCTTTCATTTGTACATATTTATCTTGCAACCTGAACCTATTACGTAGTCATGCCATGTTATTTTTGACCTGTTTGTGACACATACATACCTGTTTGATAATAATAATAAATAACGAAGACGGGGTTAAGGGAAAGATCTAGTAATGCAAAATATAGAAATGTGTACTTGGAAGGGGGCTCGTGTTTCCCACCTGATTACCTGATATCTGTTACCTATGATATGATTACCTGACATGTGATTTTGATTATCTGTTATCTGATTCCTGACTACATACTTTCTTATGAGTGGGTGTACTCAGAAGGAGGTCCGTGTTTTCCCACCTGTTACCCAACTACATACTTCCTACGGAAGGGTGTACTTGGAGGGGACGTAGTCATACCTTATGCATGATTACCTATTACATGATACCTGTACCTGTGCCTGTTTACCTGATACCTGAGTACACAGGCCCTATAGACTCCACTACGAAATCTAAACGAAACTTGTTTGAATGTAGAAACTATGTGGTAAAAACCTGGGACGCATGAAGTGCTACCTAGATAGTAATAAATACAAGACTTGACATAACATAACTAGACATACATGATACCTGTTACATGCTTACCTGTTACTTAATACCTGTACATGCTAACTGATACCTGTTACATGTTCACCTGCTTGCATGATACCTGTTACTTGTTACATGTTATATACACCTGTTATTACTTGATTCTGTTCATGATTCATGTTAGTTGTTTTATTTTGTTGTCATGTCTATTCCATGCTATGTAGTTTATTTTCCCTGTACTTGTGCTTGCACTACAAGCGGCCCGTAACTTGCATTGATGGGCATTTTGTTTTCTTTTCTTCTTCCTAAAATTTGCTAAATTGCAGATCATGGAGATCAACTGCCCGATGGAGTAGGTGATCTGAGATATTAGTTGCTGGAGTTTTGCTATTATTATTATTTCATGTTCCTTATTTGAATAATGTATCTGTTACTTAGATGATTTTGTGTTGGGCAATGTGACCTAGGACTATTGATTTGTTTAGATCTAAATTATTTGAGATTATTAAGTTTTGTTTCAAGTAAATTCCTATTGGTATATTGATTCAGTTATGCATGCGTGGTTGACTTCTCTTGCTTCTGACTCTGATTTTTCCTGTGAAATGTTGTAAACATCCTGACAGCTTATGGATGATGAAAATCATTCGCTGGGCTTTTGTCACGTATCCGTATTTTGTATTCTTTTTTTTTGAGAAGTGGGCTGTGAAAAGTAGTTTTAGATTGATCACCTCTTGTTCATCTCCCTTGCAGATAGCAAGGTATCATATGCAATTCAGGACAAATATAGAGGAGAAAGATCCTCTGAGGTTGTGGGGGGAGGAGCCATTTCTTATTCCACTAAGAAGCATTTGAGCCAGAGCATTTACAACAAGAATGAACAACAATGGTGTCAGAGGGTCTCCATGTTTCAGGCCCCTCTTGGAGTTAATAATGTTACCACTAACTCCATTAACCAGTACAAAAGACTATGCAGTTCTTAAAATCATGTGAATCCACCTGCACCACCCTGGCCCAAATCCTTTAGCTTGTAGCAGTTGGTCAAGGAACTCCCAGCTAATTATATCAAAAGCTTTCCTGAAATCAATTTTCAGCATGAGAGTGTGTGACTGCCTATTGCTGCACATGTTGATAGCTTAATGGGCCACCAGGGAGCATTCCACACTAGATTTTCCTCGAAGAGAAGCACTTTGGACAGATGAGACAAGGGAGTTAAGCAGAGGACTTAGTCTATTGGCCAAGATTTTAGTAAAAATCTTGAAGGATCAATTAATCAAACTGATTGGCATATATTCAGTGACAGTGTTGGTGCCTTCAAACTTTGGAAGAGGCACATTGCTTGAGTAATTTAGCCTACCCAAGTTTGCTTCTCCTCTCTGAATTTCTAATAGGATGCATAGTAAATAATCTTTGATAACCTCCCAGAAGTTATGGTAGAAGCTCATAGAGAAACATCTAGCCCTTGTGCTTTATCTCCACTCATGTCAAAAACTGTCTTCTTCCTTCTTCTGGACTGAAGGGAGCATCTAGGTAGGCTAAGAAAGCACTTTGATTTGGATATATGGCCTACCAGTCAATGTTGATGTCAGCTTGATGATTTGAACCACAAATGTCTTCAAAGTGAGTTTCAAATCTGGATATGATATTAGCTTGTGAGGTTAGTAGGCTTCCATTGTGCATAAGAGAGTAGATGTAGTTCCTTCTTCTTCTACCATTGGTAATGGAGTGAAAAAATCTGGTGTTTGTGTCACCCTCCTTGATCCATGTTACTCTTGATCTATACCGCTAATCAATAACCTCTAATTTCACTAGTTTCTGAAACTCTTGTTGTGTTGTCATGAGATCATCTGCATTGGTTGTGCTTTCGTCTGCCTCAGTCCCTAGTTAGAGCATCTTGTCTAAAAGAGTTTTCTTTTTTACTGCAATATACCCCAAAACATCATTCCTCCATCTCTCGACCATTCTCTTTAATAGAGTGGCCTTTTGTGCAAATATATCAACAGCAGATCCTCTGCAAATAAAGACTTTCCACCAGTTAATGACAGTAGGAACAAAACTGTAATTTAAGAGCAATGTTTTCTCAAATTTGAAGTAATGTATCTTGTGCACTATTACTTGTGTACCAAGGATAATTGGGCATTGATCTGAGGATATTTTTGGTAGAGAAACTTGATATCAGGAACCTGTCAAGTCTTGCCAGTGCATGGTTAGCTCTCAAGTTGGACCATGTGAATTTTTTGCTTACTAGGGGGAGATCAGTAAGCTCAAGATTCAGAATGAATTCTCTGAACTCTCTCATATCTCTGTTGGAACCCTTCCCCTGCTTCTCTCTAAGTTAGAAATTGTGACATTGAAGTCTCCACATAGCACCCATGCATCACATAGGCTTCCTTTCCCTTCGATAATTCTATGAAAACAAAGTGGTCGATCTTCAAGCTCAAACTGGGCATTTACCGAAGTGAGTGGCCTTTCCTGGCTAGAGTCTTTGTTCCTGAAAGATGCAAAGAGGGAGCAAATGTTTACTGCAGTGTAAAGACAATTTTGAGTATTATCATCCCAGCCTACGAGGACCCTTTCACATCTCTCCAATGCATCAAGTTCAACTTGTTGATGAGATTTCCTCCAATAGATGAAAGCTTTCTACTGGAATACTTCATTAGCTTTGTCTCCTGTAGGCAAACAATAGAAACCCCTGAGCTTCTAATCCCTTCTATGTTGAGCCCACATTTATTAGGGTTCCTTAACCCTCTAACATTCTAGCTAGCTATCTTTATTTGGACATAAAATATCAAGCAAAAAAAAAATCTAGAACCGCAATAAGAATAACAAACAATCAGTTAGATTGCTGCTGATGATCTGGGGGATCAACATAGACATTCTCTGAATGCTTGATTCTATCAATAGAGTGTGGCTCTTTAGCCTATACTCTTACTGATTCAGCTACCTTGAGAATATCCTTCTTAGACAATAGTGCAAAGGGATTGATAAATGCATTTGTAATTGAAGCAATAGAAGAAGAGATACCACCATTCTGCAAGTGGAAACTACTTTGAGGGATGTGGCCAAGTGTTTCATGAAAGGCCTTGTGTTTTTGGCTTTGGATGTTGATCTGCTCCTCTTGTCGCACTTGGCTGAAACTTCCTCAAATCCAGGGGGGTTGAGGCAGAGCTGGATGAAGTCTTAGGTTTGGGCCCTCTAGCAGAAAGTGACTTGGTCTTGAAGCAGTCATTTCCACCTTGGATTGTAACAACCCTAAAATCTACTAGCAATAACTTTTTTTGTAAAACATTAAAAATGTAATAAATGAAATTCTTGTATGCTATGGTGTGCTCAATTAATAAATTATGGCCAATTCAATTGTTAGTTTGGTCCACAAGAGAACTCATTAAGCACCCAAACCATAACTTGAACCTAGTGTGTCATGTGCACACTTGTGTGTGCCATGACACATGAACAAAAAAATAAAATAAAATGAATATGCATGCTTATGGCTGACCAGGTTTTGGAGGGAAGAGGATAGGTTTTTTAGTTAGAATCTAAGGTTTTTGGGAGAGTGTATGATAGAACTTGAGTGTGTGAAAGTTCCCAAGTACCCTTACCCACTCTTGCACTCAACCCCCACCTCTCACTTGCCCAATCCAGCACTAGGGAATCGTGGCTCACTCTCTCTCCTGCTCACTCTATTTAGTCCCCCTCACTCCAAGTTCATCTCATTTTCCCTCTCCTTAACTCCAAAACAACTCCTTCTACATTTTTAATACATTTCTAAGGCATTTAGCTATTGAAATTGGAGGCAAGAAGGAGTAATAAGGACCAAGGAGGAGGAGATCTTGGAACTTGGAGAAAGAATGGCTAAGAAAGCTAGGAGTGTAGTACCCCGATTTATTTATTTTTTTAATATATTTGGAGGGGATTTATTTTCTTATGATAGCCTATTATTATTACTTTTCTCCATGATAAACAAAGTGTATTATTTCCTATGAAACATTCTTCTCAAAGCCCAAATGCAACTTGTTTATTTTCTTATATAAAAATACATATTTTGGCCCAAATGTATTTAAACCCCCAAACTTAACCTCTTATTTCATAACTTGTATATGTAGCATTTTTCCTCTCTTTATTTTTCCGGATAAGATGTACTCCTTGGAGTTTTGTGTGTGTACACGTGCACTTCATGTACACGTGCACAAGACACTTAAGCTTGGCCGGATTTGTGGAGTGATCATGGGCGGTTACATTTTGAGGTGTGGGTAGTTTCTTAACTCCCGATTAGATCTCAGCCTTTGATTCACCAACTCCCCTATTAATCCTAGCCATCTATTCTATCTATTTTCTAGTATAAATACCCCTTCTCACCTCCTATCTCTTTTACACTAAGATTATTACTGTAATAGAAAGTATTTGTGAGTTGTGTGGGAGCTCTTCTGTGGAGGCAAACAGCATTGTTGAGGAGCTCGGCGTGGAGCAAAGGAGCAAGAAGGTGTTCTCTACGTTGAAGGACTTTGCGGGATTTCGTTATTTTCTTCATACAAGGTGGGTGTTTCTCAGGACTTCTATTGTAGGAATGTTACTATAATGGCTATGATTGATATTATGTTACAAAATTGAATTAAACGCAATAGAAATTGCTCGACATGCTGTTATTATGAAAAACTAGTCTGTCGATGCAGTCGACTGCCAGGTGAGCAAGTCGACTGGTACGAGACATTATTTTGCATGATTGTGATGATAAACATGTGTATAAATGAACATGATGGTGTGATTACTATTACATAATTTCCCTATGACACATATGATGGAGGGAAAGTGAATGAATGAAAAGAACTAATGGTGATTAATAAATTAGAGTTGTCGAAGCAGCCGACTGATGTTGTGCTAAGTCGACTGATACTTCAATCTGACTGATTATTTGGTAGTTTCATAAATTGAGATATTTTCATCCTGTGGACCCAGTTTGATGACTTGGGATTTACATCTTTATTGTTGTAAGAAAACATGAGCATTGTGAATGCATGTCTTAATTATTTTTCCCTCAAGGAAAGAGCATGTTAGTAATGTGAAGATCCATGTTGTAGTGTTACTGAATGATACGAAACCTTGTATGTGGAACATGAACTTATGTATACTGTTAGTTGACATCATGCACGTAAGAACTGTAAATAATCTACTGAAAATGGATCTGTCCAGTCGACCGATTGCGTGTAGCAAGTCGACTGATCTGGACATAGAATTATGCTGTTGAAATTGCTGAGACAGACGACTGAGGTGTGAACAGTCGACTGTCGTGTGACTAATATTGTGAACTTGAAAGTTGCGGGACAGGCGACTGGTAGTGTACACAGTCGACTATCCCGAGCCCTTTTGATAACCCTGTATGACTGTATAAGTCGACTGGTATTCTTCCAAGTCGATTGTACAGAGTGAACTCTGGTATACTTGAATTCATGTTATTTGCTGTTGGTAATTGTGAACTTTATGATTTAAGTCAATGGACTCTGTTTATGGATACATGAATTGTGTAATTGAATCATAGATGGGAATTGAGAATCAAATGAATTTATGAAATGTGAAATCATGATGAGAAAGTCTGTGAGACTCTAAAATGAATGATGAGCTGATGATGCTCCATTGGATATTGTGAATTTGAAATTGAACAAAAGAGTAGCTAAGTCTCCCCGGCAGTGAAATGAAATGATATTGAGAAATAGACCAGGTTGGTCAAGTGAAATGAAATGATGAGTCCGGATGATGGAGAGGCTAACTCTAGAGCTTGATTTTTATTCATGATTCTAATATAACTTAAATACATAGCGTGGAGGTGATGAAGGTGAGAGAAAAACATGAGTATGAGAGCTAGGGTACGGTGCGGGTGTGTGAGCCGCAGAATGCATGCTTGATGAGTCAAGACATGGCGCGGGCACAACTCAGTAATGATCGGACTCTAGTCACGCTTATGGGATGTGTTGGTGACTGCAAGAGGAGTGTGTTCAGGGAGGAGGCTGAATTGTCGCAGAATGCATGCTTGATGAGTCAAGACATGGCGCGAAATTCTACTCCAGGGGCCAGGATACATGCTTGTACTCATAGATTCATCTAGGATACTCATTGGAATTACAGTAGTAGAATAAGTCATGGCGGGGGATTGAACCCTACTAAAATGAAGATCGTTTAAGAGGCTTGCACTCGAACCTATGTAGTATGGGATGCATAGAATTCGAACAAGTATGCATTAGTGTCATAATTAACTAAGTAAATTGCATTAAGGATTTAAGTGCACAATCACGACACGACATCATTAAAAGTTCCCTTATTTGCATGCTTATGTTGAACTGGCTTGTGATTTGTAAGAAATGAGATTCATTATACTGTTCCTGGCATAGAGAGGATGGCCATGTATAATTATCGTCGGTTGAATAAACTGACGTACCCACAGTGTTTTATGCAGGATAATCACATGTAAAAGGAATGGATGCACAAAGAGTTCATTATATTGTTGTTCATTTATGTAAATATTGTACATTTTGCTTCCGCTGTGTAAAATTAAATGTAACATGCTGTAACTCTGATGTAAAAGTAAAGATTTTAAATTCCTTGTAAAATTGTATGTGAAGAAAGCGAAAAGATCCTGAAGAACATCTCGAATTCAGTAAAAATGGGATTCGGGGCGTTACAGAGTGGTATCGGAGCTAGGTTTTCTATGCTTTCACACTCGTACAAATTTATAAGGAACGACACCCTAGATGTGGACATTAGAGTGTGTGTTTGGATTTAGAGATTTAAATGTAAGTAACTTACATTTGTGTTGCTCTATGATTTATGCTTCTTCCTCTCTATTCTAAGATGGCTGATCACTTCGACCCTGCTGGAGGCGACGACTGGCACATTATCGAGGAAGAGTACCATCCTGGACAGGCTGACTCTGAGGACGAGTACCACCCTGGGCAAGCTGATTCTGATGATGAGGAGTACCCTGAATCCCGAGAGATCACCCCACCGCCGAACTCACCTGATGATTCTTCTTCTTCCGATGAAGAAAAGGGACCAGCTTTGGGTAACGCTGTGGCTTCTCTGCAGAGGCAAGTGGATACCTTGAAGTATAGAGTTGGAGTTTTGGAGGCTCAGCTGGAGAAGCGAAATGCTGACTATTCTGTTCTTAGCCATCGGATTTGGGAACTTGAGAAGAAAAAGAACCTAACTGATGTGCTGAAAGATGAGGTGGATGAACTGCGGGATGAACTTCGAGCAGCGAAGAGGACCCGTAGAGATTAGATTGTCTTGGTTTCCATTTTTCTTCTATTCTGATGTTAAAATGTTTTTCTAATTCGAATGTATAAACTTTGAAATTCAATGAAAGTTGGTTTAAATTCTTGTTTTATACTTCGAATTTAATGGATCTTTTGCATCAGAATATGGCAAGAAGGGGAGCCAGGAATGGTGAAGGCTTGGACCTGGATGCCGAGTTTGCAAGGGTTTACCAGACGCTGAATGCAGTGGCTGCAAACCAAGGAAGGGGGCCGGTGAATCCAGTACCCGAGGCAATCAAGCTAGTGGAATCATTCAAGAGAATGAAACCACCAGTGTTCGAGGGAAAATCCGACCCGGATGTGGCCGATAACTGGATTCGGCAAGTGGAGACAATCTTCGAGGTGTTGGAAACACCGGAGGGCAGCAAGGTCAAGTTGGCGACTTTGCAGTTGGAGAAGGATGCGGCTGTTTGGTGGCAGTCGATGAAGAGGACTATGGGCGGCTTGTTGCTGGGCTGGGAGGAATTTTTGGAGGAATTCCGCAGTCACTATTTCCCCTCCGACGTCCAGGAGAAAAAGGCCATGGAGTTTCTGTCACTTCAACAAGGCAGCATGTCAGTGAGAGCCTATGAGACCAAGTTCACTCAACTCTCCAGGTATGCTCCAGAATTGGTGATGGATGAGGCGAAGAAGGCTCGCAAGTTCGAGCATGGTCTGAGGCCGAGCTTGAGATCTCGTATGATACCCCTTGGTATCAGGAGATTCGATAAGCTGGTGAAGAGGGCGGCAGCAACGGAGGCGGATATGGAGCAGTTCCATGTTGCTCAGCATCAGAGGAGCAACTGGCAGACTGGGAAGAGGCCCGCGCCATCGGGGAGTTTCAAGGGGCAACCATCTGCACAGAAATTCAAACCGACAGGGGCGAATGCCGTCAGTGTAGCTGGGAGACCTGGAAACGATGCAGGGAGACCTTCTGCAGTCACTTGCTTTAACTGTGGTGAAGTGGGACATTACCAATCTCGATGTCTCAAACCGCGGATTGGCAATCACAATGTGCCAATACAGCAGACTGGGAAGAGGCCGTACCAGTCAGGGCGAGTATTTGCTTTGACAGAAGCTGATGCTGAGGAAGTAGATCAGGTTATCTCTGGTACGAGGGCTGATGTCTAGTGTGATTTCTTTCATTTCTCCTTCCCGATCATAGTGTAAAACTGTTATGTAATGATGTATGTTATGTAACAGGAGAACTCTATATTAATGGAAAGGGAGCTGTGGTGTTGTTTGATACTGGATCCTCTCATACTTTTGTGTCTCCTAGATTTGCTAAAGTGTTGGGAGTTGAACCGAAGATTTTCCCAGGCAAGATCTTAGCAGTGGCTACACCATCAGGGGAAACTTTGACCACTGATCGGTACTATGTTGATTGCGAGATAATGATTGGGGATCGAATCTTTGGCATTGATCTGATCGAGCTGACTATCTTGGGAGTCGATGTTATCATTGGCATTGATTGGATGTCGGTGTACAGTGCGAGCATCGAGTGTAAGGCCAAGACGGTGACAGTGAAGGCTCCGGGTGGACCTGAAGTCACTTTCCAAGGGAAGTTGAAGTGTTCTAAGCTGGTGGCAACTATCCGCAAGGAAGAGACTCCTGTGGAATTGCAAGGGATTCCTGTGGCTCGGGACTATCCGACTGTGTTCTTGGAAGATTTTCCTGGGTTACCTCCGCATCGTGATGTAGAGTTCAGCATCACTGTTCAACCGGGAAGTGCACCCATTTCTAAGGCACCGTATAGGATGGCTCCAGTGGAACAGGATGAGGTGAAACGGCAGATTGAGGAACTATTGGGAAAAGGCTTTATTCAACCTAGTGCGTCACCGTGGGGAGCACCAGTGCTTTTGGTAAAGAAGAAGGATGGATCGATGAGGATGTGTATCGATTACCGGGAGCTGAATAAAGTCACTGTTCAGAATAAGTATCCGATTCCTCGAATTGATGACTTGTTCGATCGTCTACAAGGGGCAGCTGTCTTCTCTAAAATAGATCTTCGATCAGGATACCACCAAGTTCGAGTGAAAGCTGAAGATGTGCATAAGACTGCATTTAGAACTCGGCATGGGCATTACGAATTCTTAGTTATGCCATTCGGAGTGACGAATGCACCTGCAATCTTCATGGACTTGATGAACAGAGTTCTGAGGCCGTTTATTGATTCTTTCGTCGTGGTGTTTATCGACGATATTCTCGTGTACTCCAAGTCTGAGGAGGAGCACACTGAGCATCTGGCAGCAGTTTTGCAGAAGTTGGAAGAGCAGGGGTTGTATGCCAAGTTATCCAAGTGCGATTTCTGGAAATCTGAAGTGGCATTCCTAGGTCACATCCTTTCTAAGGAGGGAGTGGCAACTGACCCTCAGAAGATAGAGGCAGTGAGAGACTGGGCTAGGCCTACTACAGTGAAGGAAGTCAGAAGTTTCCTTGGGATGACTGGATACTACAGGAGATTCATTCAAGGTTATGCTCAGATAGCTGTGCCGCTTACCGAGTTGACCAAGAAGAATGCGAGCTTCAAGTGGACCGAGCAATGTGAGGCGAGTTTTCAGGAGTTGAAAGATAGACTGACTACTGCACCTATTTTGGCTTTGCCTAGAGCAGGAGTTGAGTATGATGTCTACAGCGATGCTTCACATCGGGGGCTTGGTTGTGTCTTAATGCAAGAAGGTAAAGTGATCGCATATGGGTCTAGGCAACTACGACCGCATGAGAAGAATTATCCCACTCATGATCTAGAACTGGCTGCGATTATCTTCGCTTTGAAGCAGTGGAGGCACTACGTGTATGGTGAGAAGCTGAACATGTACACGGATCATAAGAGCTTGAAGTATATCTACCAGCAGAGGGATCTCAATCTAAGACAGCGGAGATGGTTGGAAGTGCTCGAGGATATGCGACCTGAGATCAAGTATCATCCCGGAAAGGCTAATGTTGTTGCTGATGCACTTAGTCGCAAGAGCAGTTTGGCCTGTTTGATTACGACCCAGAGGCATTTGATTGAGGAGTTGGACCGAGCAGGTATTGAGGTTGTCTTGCAAGGATTGGGAGCATCTTTATCTCAATTGAAGCTTCAGCCTACTCTGAATGCAAGGATCATTGCAAGTCAGGAAGTTGATGCTGATATTCTGGAGATGAAGGAGCAGGTTAGTGCTAGCAGGTTGCCCGGTTTTCAGACCAGGGATGGAGTGCTGTGGTTCGGAGACAGGCTGTGCGTTCCAAATCAGGTGGACCTGAAAGAGAGTATTCTTCAGGAGGCGCATGCTACTCTTCTGTCTGTACATCCTGGGAGTACTAAGATGTACAAAGACATCAAGCAGCATTTCTGGTGGTCAGGTTTGAAGCGGGATGTGGCCGAATTTGTCGCGAGATGTGAGGTTTGTCAGCAAGTCAAAGCCGAAAATCAGAGACCCGGAGGTCTATTACAGCCATTACCTATTCCGGAATGGAAATGGGATAACATCAGTATGGATTTCATCACGGGTTTGCCTAAGAGTTCTAAAGGCAATGATGCTATTTGGGTTATAGTCGATCGACTTACCAAGTCCGCTCACTTTTTGGCGATGAAACTCACAGCTTCGATGGACAGGTTGGCTGAGATGTATGTTGGTGAGATTGTCCGACTTCATGGCGTTCCTTCGACTATTGTGTCTGATCGAGATGCGCGGTTTACTTCGCATTTCTGGAGGAGTCTTCAGGCAGCTTTGGGTACCAAGACAGATTTCAGCACTGCTTTTCATCCACAGACCGATGGGCAGACCGAGAGAGTCAACCGTATTCTTGAGGACATGCTTCGGTGTTGTATACTAGATTTCGGAGGCAGTTGGGAAAGGCATTTACCTTTGGTGGAGTTTGCCTACAACAACAGTTTTCAAACTAGCATTGGGATGGCGCCGTATGAAGCTTTGTATGGCAGGAAGTGCAGGACTCCTGTGTGTTGGTATGAGGTTGGGGAGCGTCAGTTGTTTGGTCCTGAGCTTGTACAGCTGACTTCTGAGAAGATTGATCTGATCAGGAAAAGGTTGGTGGAAGCTCAGAGCAGGCAGAAAAGCTATGCAGACAACCGGAGGAGGGACCTTGAGTTTGAGGTTGGTGACTTTGTCTTTCTGAAGGTATCACCCAGCAAAGGTGTGGTTCGTTTTGGCAAAGGCGGGAAGTTAGCCCCGAGATTTATAGGCCCATATAAGATATTGAAAAGGATCGGGAAAACTGCTTACCGGCTTGAATTACCGGAAGAGTTGTCTCAGGTGCACAATGTTTTCCATGTGTCTATGTTGAGAGGTTATATTCCAGACCCGAGTCATCATTTGCCAGAAGTACCGGAAGGTTTGCAGTTAGACCTGAATTACATCGAGACTCCTGTTGAGATCGTTGACCGTAGGGAGAAAGTCTTGAGGAATAAGACGATACCGATGGTCAAGGTAGTCTGGAGAAACCACTTGGTTGAAGAGGCTACTTGGGAATCCGAGGACAAGATGTTGAAGGACTATCCTGAGCTTTTTGCTTGATTGTATTTGTATTGATTGTATCTGGTATCTTGTATCTTATGCCTTTTGTTCTGGTTGGGTGTGTTGTATTTCTTCTGTTCTCGCTCTTGGCTGTAGTTCCGGGGACGGAACTATTCTAAGGAGGGAGTGATGTAGTACCCCGATTTGTTTTTCTTAATATATTTGGAGGGGATTTATTTTCTTATGATAGCCTATTATTATTACTTTTCTCCATGATAAATAAAGTGTATTATTTCCTATGAAACATTCTTCTCAAAGCCCAAATGCAACTTGTTTATTTTCTTATATAAAAATACATATTTTGGCCCAAATGTATTTAAACCCCCAAACTTAACCTCTTATTTCATAACTTGTATATGTAGCATTTTTCCTCTCTTTATTTTTCCGGATAAGATGTACTCCTTGGAGTTTTGTGTGTGTACACGTGCACTTCATGTACACGTGCACAAGACACTTAAGCTTGGCCGGATTTGTGGAGTGATCATGGGCGGTTACATTTTGAGGTGTGGGTAGTTTCTTAACTCCCGATTAGATCTCAGCCTTTGATTCACCAACTCCCCTATTAATCCTAGCCATCTATTCTATCTATTTTCTAGTATAAATACCCCTTCTCACCTCCTATCTCTTTTACACTAAGATTATTACTGTAATAGAAAGTATTTGTGAGTTGTGTGGGAGCTCTTCTGTGGAGGCAAACAGCATTGTTGAGGAGCTCGGCGTGGAGCAAAGGAGCAAGAAGGTGTTCTCTACGTTGAAGGACTTTGCGGGATTTCGTTATTTTCTTCATACAAGGTGGGTGTTTCTCAGGACTTCTATTGTAGGAATGTTACTATAATGGCTATGATTGATATTATGTTACAAAATTGAATTAAACGCAATAGAAATTGCTCGACATGCTGTTATTATGAAAAACTAGTCTGTCGATGCAGTCGACTGCCAGGTGAGCAAGTCGACTGGTACGAGACATTATTTTGCATGATTGTGATGATAAACATGTGTATAAATGAACATGATGGTGTGATTACTATTACATAATTTCCCTATGACACATATGATGGAGGGAAAGTGAATGAATGAAAAGAACTAATGGTGATTAATAAATTAGAGTTGTCGAAGCAGCCGACTGATGTTGTGCTAAGTCGACTGATACTTCAATCTGACTGATTATTTGGTAGTTTCATAAATTGAGATATTTTCATCCTGTGGACCCAGTTTGATGACTTGGGATTTACATCTTTATTGTTGTAAGAAAACATGAGCATTGTGAATGCATGTCTTAATTATTTTTCCCTCAAGGAAAGAGCATGTTAGTAATGTGAAGATCCATGTTGTAGTGTTACTGAATGATACGAAACCTTGTATGTGGAACATGAACTTATGTATACTGTTAGTTGACATCATGCACGTAAGAACTGTAAATAATCTACTGAAAATGGATCTGTCCAGTCGACCGATTGCGTGTAGCAAGTCGACTGATCTGGACATAGAATTATGCTGTTGAAATTGCTGAGACAGACGACTGAGGTGTGAACAGTCGACTGTCGTGTGACTAATATTGTGAACTTGAAAGTTGCGGGACAGGCGACTGGTAGTGTACACAGTCGACTATCCCGAGCCCTTTTGATAACCCTGTATGACTGTATAAGTCGACTGGTATTCTTCCAAGTCGACTGTACAGAGTGAACTCTGGTATACTTGAATTCATGTTATTTGCTGTTGGTAATTGTGAACTTTATGATTTAAGTCAATGGACTCTGTTTATGGATACATGAATTGTGTAATTGAATCATAGATGGGAATTGAGAATCAAATGAATTTATGAAATGTGAAATCATGATGAGAAAGTCTGTGAGACTCTAAAATGAATGATGAGCTGATGATGCTCCATTGGATATTGTGAATTTGAAATTGAACAAAAGAGTAGCTAAGTCTCCCCGGCAGTGAAATGAAATGATATTGAGAAATAGACCAGGTTGGTCAAGTGAAATGAAATGATGAGTCCGGATGATGGAGAGGCTAACTCTAGAGCTTGATTTTTATTCATGATTCTAATATAACTTAAATACATAGCGTGGAGGTGATGAAGGTGAGAGAAAAACATGAGTATGAGAGCTAGGGTACGGTGCGGGTGTGTGAGCCGCAGAATGCATGCTTGATGAGTCAAGACATGGCGCGGGCACAACTCAGTAATGATCGGACTCTAGTCACGCTTATGGGATGTGTTGGTGACTGCAAGAGGAGTGTGTTCAGGGAGGAGGCTGAATTGTCGCAGAATGCATGCTTGATGAGTCAAGACATGGCGCGAAATTCTACTCCAGGGGCCAGGATACATGCTTGTACTCATAGATTCATCTAGGATACTCATTGGAATTACAGTAGTAGAATAAGTCATGGCGGGGGATTGAACCCTACTAAAATGAAGATCGTTTAAGAGGCTTGCACTCGAACCTATGTAGTATGGGATGCATAGAATTCGAACAAGTATGCATTAGTGTCATAATTAACTAAGTAAATTGCATTAAGGATTTAAGTGCACAATCACGACACGACATCATTAAAAGTTCCCTTATTTGCATGCTTATGTTGAACTGGCTTGTGATTTGTAAGAAATGAGATTCATTATACTGTTCCTGGCATAGAGAGGATGGCCATGTATAATTATCGTCGGTTGAATAAACTGACGTACCCACAGTGTTTTATGCAGGATAATCACATGTAAAAGGAATGGATGCACAAAGAGTTCATTATATTGTTGTTCATTTATGTAAATATTGTACATTTTGCTTCCGCTGTGTAAAATTAAATGTAACATGCTGTAACTCTGATGTAAAAGTAAAGATTTTAAATTCCTTGTAAAATTGTATGTGAAGAAAGCGAAAAGATCCTGAAGAACATCTCGAATTCAGTAAAAATGGGATTCGGGGCGTTACAAGGAGTTTGAAGTTAAGAGGCAAGTTTCAACATATAACAAGGCGGGTGTCTCTAAAACTCTTGTGTGTTTATATTTAGTGGTGAAATATTGATGTGATCTTTGTCGGCATAAGTAGGTGAATGAAGTTGTGATTTAGTGATAGAAATTCGTTGCATACTTGTTTGTTAAGTAGAACATTGAACAAACATAGTAAGATGCTGATCAGACAAGTTGGATTAGGTCTGTGAGCCCTAACTCAAAACATACTTGGAGTTTTTGTAAGAAATTTTTAATGTGGCATCTTCTACATGTTATACACAATCCCTCCAAATTTCATAATTTTCTGATTTTTTTAATATTTTAAATAAATATGATTCTGCATACTGGTTGAGAGAAAAAACAGAATAGGAGCATGTTACTGTTAGATTTTATAGAACTCATAAATTTCATTGAATTTGGATAACATTTGCTAGGTGAATAAAATTCGTAGACAACTAACCAGTCGAATAGTGAAAACAGAGCATCACTGAATTGCTGACTTGAACATGAGCCTACTTCTAAAGGGCATAAATTGAAAAATACAAGTTATAATTACTTGAAATTTGTACATGTTCTGGTTTCATGCGTTAGGAGATAAATTCTAAAATTTCATGAGTTTCTGACACCATATGCAAATTTTAATATATTTTTTTGCAAAACAGTGTTAATGTACTATTTTGTGCTCGAAATGTGCATGCATGTTAAACTTTGAACAACAGAGCACTTAAACCACATAAGCTAAAGAACCTTGTAACTAAGATGTTGTAGTAAACACTTGTACCTTTCTGTAATGTCCAAGAACTCAAGTTTCTGAGTAGTACACAAATTATAATGATTTTTACAAGTGACATTAGATGAATACCGATTCTTAAAGCTTACTATTTGACATTATGCCGATTAATTTGAGTTAAAACATATAGATTTGAGTCTAGAGTTGTTGTTTTTATGTCTTATAATTATGTATGGAAGTGTGGATGAAGTATGATTCCAATTATCAAAGTTTCATGTTGTGGTGTAGCTTTATGTATGCATTGTAAGAGCAATAGATTAAGTTGTTCACTGTTTGAAGTATAATATTGTGATGAGTGACTATGTGTTGTAGTTAGCTCTTTGGGATGAGAATCGTTCCCAAATTGTGCTTGTACTTGCTGTCTACATTGAGTAGAAGCATGGGGTTCATTCGATAACATTTCTTCAATGAAACGAGACCGGTAAAGACCCTATTTTGGCATAGTTGCCATTTGTGTGCTTGCTGTTTGGAATTTCTATTTCATTTTTTCCGTGCTTCTAAACACTTGTTTTTGCATGACCATGGTGTAGATTTTATTCTAGAGTAGTTTACTTTTGTTGGGCCACTTTGGTTGAGTTTTGAGACTCTAGGATTAAGTTTGATGCTATAGGTAGACGGGTAGAATAAGAACCCGTGTTGCATCGATCACGTTGGAGGAGACAACTCGTGCACTGACGTGCTGGCCGTCCATGGATGGATTCCGTAGTTTTGTTTGGTGCTAGGACTTGTCGATGACTGTTGAGCGTGAAGGTTAGCGGGAGCAGCATGTTTGGGTTGGGCCGAGGTTGCGAATGAACTCCAAGCATAGATGGTGGTGGTGGCGATCGATGGAGTCGGTTCGTCATATGGTTGGGCCAAGTGTGAGTCGAGCCGCACCAACTCTTAGGTCGGATTGAGGGCCAAGTTGAGCCTTATTGTTGGATTGGGTTAAGTTGATAAGTTAGGTTAAATAAAAAAAAACCTACAAGTAGAACTTAGGTAGTTGTTCATGATAAATGAATTTTATGTCTACTTAGGTTGTGAAACTAATAGATAGATCGCCTAACTTGTCGATAAATCAAGTAAACCTAGATCGCCTAAAGATGTATTTGTAGTTCAATGAGAAATTAATATAAAAATTTTGGAGCTTAACTAGAGCCATTAGAATCTCATAAACCAGATAATAATTTTGATCTAGTAAGTGTATAATCTAACCGTAGTTGTTAGCTGCCCTAGTTTTAATTTGACTAGTGTTCTGTGCATGGTAGTACTCTAGGATTAGATCGAGTCTTTGTTTGTGTGCTAAGGACAAGAATTAGTGGGTGTGTGTTCACCTGTCAGGGGGACACGAGGCATCGTTACGCTGGCCCAAGCGCTAAGTTCGTTTAATGCAGGAAGGAGACTTAGAGAAGACTCGATGACTAAAACTCTAATATTTTTGGTGAACGGGGATACCGTGGAACGCCTTTATGTTCGTAACAACTTTTGATAAGGATCGGAGTGGTGACGTCATCTCTACTGCAAGTTCTGGTCTAGTGTAAGGACGAGTAAAGTGGAAGAATCTGCCAAGTTCTACATTGCTCAATGCGGGGAGGGGACTTAGAAAAGACTCGATGAGTAAAACACTAATGTCTCTGGTGAACAGGGGCACCGTGGAGTGCCTTTTATGTCCGTACATCAGCTTTTTGATGAGGTCTGGGAAGACAAAATTACTGCGACACCATTGTTTGACTGCAGTGGCTGAAGTATGCCATCCGACTACACCACCGGGCATGGTGGAAAACGAACAGGATACAAACACCACTACTGACTACAGCGACGGGAGTGAACCATACGACTGCAACCTCCTCATCACTAGAATGTCACAAATAGGAGAGAGCACAAGAGTATGATGCTTGGCGGGGGATCGAACCCTATCATTTGAAGAACGTCGGTTGGTTGGAGAATGTGTAGTATGGGATGAACATCTCTCTAATCAGGCATGCATTAGAATAAAAGTATCATGTGCATTTGAGTGTGCATAAGATTTAGGCCATGGCATACACCAACACTTGGCTTGACATCACATTTTTCTTCACCTCAATATCTTGGTTGTTGAAGTTTTGGAGTCACTTGTTTTATCAGCATTGGTCAGTTGCATTCAACTGACGTGCCCACAGTTTGTTAGGTGCAGGATCGTTATTCGTGGAGCGAGGGACTCGATCCATGGGAAGCATCGAAGTGGAAGTTCATTGTCCAATTTAATTGTATTTCATGTAGTAATATTTTATTGTAATTGTTCTAATTTTTGGACATTGTAATAACATTTGATGTAATAAAAAGTTTTTAATTTCTTGTGATTTTTCTGTGTTTGGATTCATTTGAATTTAGATTTTGGATTGTGTCATGAGTTCTTAGTATAGGAATTCGAGGCGGTACAAGGTTGGTATAAGAGCCGACTTCCAATTGTTGTCTAACACAGCAGGAAATTAGACTTGGATTCCCCGGTAGAGTCGGTTTTAGTGCGGATATTGGATGATCGTAATTCATATTGCTGCACTTTTCAGCTTATGTTTTATGATTTTCTATACTTGTACTAATCCCCATATATTTTTCTCTCGCAGGATGGCTGATGGGAATGCACCTGTTCAGGATGGGTGGGTGTAAGAGGAGGTATCCGACCCAGTGGATGGTCCCCTGGCTGATCAGCTCCACCACCACCACCTCCCCATCCTACTGCGGTCCAGTGTGCTATCGACCGAGTACTCCAGGAGCTGGCACTCTACCAGTGGAGCCACAGTGAGCTGGAGGAGAGACCCCATAATTGCGGGATTCAACAGCACACCCCCATTGAGGTAGTAGAAAGGCTACAATGGTTTAAGGCCAAGGTCTCCCGGAGGGTCAAGAGGATGTGTAACACCCCGAATCCCAAATACGACTGAATTCGAGAGTTCTATACGATCTTTTCGTCTCATTCGGTACAATTTTACAAGGAATTGAAAACTTTCCATTTTACATCAGAGTTACAAGAGATTTTACAATTATATTTTACAGCGGAAGCATATACATCAATAATTTACATGTAATGACAACGGAAGCAATTATATCATTATACAAAAGATGCAGCAATAAATAATGATCTTTGAGCATTGACTCTCCTTTAACCTTTATCAAACCAATTATCCTGCATATAAAACTGTGGGTACGTTAGTTTATTCAACCGACGATAATTATACATGGCTATCCTCTCTATGCCAGAAACAGTATAACGATTCTCATTTCTTAACAAATCACAAACTTGTTCACATATCAAATTAAAGGGAATACCCTATTGATGTCGTGTTGTGATTGTGCACTTAGTCCTTAATGCAATTATTTATATTATATGACACTAATGCGCACTTGTTCGGATTCTATGCATCCCATACTACATAGGTCTGAGGGCAAGCCCTTAATCGTACTTCATCTTGTAGGGTTCAATCCCTCGTCATGACTTACCCTACTACTGTAACTACTGTAAGTATTCTAGATGTTTTCTGACCTACGAACTCATGTCTAGGCGCCCTGGAGGGAATCCCAACGCACTGACACATAACTCATCATGCAGGCATCCTATGGTAATTCAGCTCCTACCATAGACATGACACCACCCGTAGTCTTCAAACATCCCACGAGCGTCGCCACCGGGACGGTACTCTGGAGCAGTATCCTCGCCCTGACTCATCATGGCACATCCTGGGATACGCTCTCGCCACTAATCCAATGGCCCTCATACTCAGTGTTTTTCTCTTACTTTCATCACATCTTCACTATGTAACTAATCCTTAATTCTAATGAAATAGAATCATGAACAAAATCAAAGCACTAGAGTTAGCCTCTCCACTAAACCGGACTTATTCATTTATTCAAACGTGACCAACCTTGGTCTTTCATTTCAAATTTCATTTCATTTCTTTCCAATTACCGGGGGAGACTTAGCTACTCTTTTGTTTCAATTCCAATTCACAATTACTAAAAAAATAATCTGAGCACTTCCAGCTCATGAGTTCATTTTTCATAATCACCATGGATTTTCTTTTTTCATGTTCATAGTTCCACAATTATAACCTTTATAAATTCAAATAAATGATTCACTTCATATTAATTCATGCAAAGACAAATAGAGTTTACTGTCACAACCAATATTCAACATAAGATTCATAATCTTTATCATAAAACAATTCATAGAATTTCTGAGATGTCAAAAAGTGCTCTAAACAGTCGACTTAGAACTCATCCAGTCGACTTGTTCAGTCAAACAAAGTCCTTCAGTAAACTGCTCGGAAGAGTCGACAGCTGCACATGGCCAGTCGGCTATTCCGCAGCGTTCAAAATTCCAATATCAATTACAGTGCAGTCGACTGTCAATCAACCCAGTCGGCTGTTCAGCAGAGTTCAATTATGTAACCTTTCAAGTTCAGTACATTCGACTGTTACACACATTCGGTCGACTAAGCAGATTAAACTTTCAATTTAAAGAATTCTCTCTTTATTCTATTCTCACATCATTTTTGTCACACTACAATGTGCTCATGCCAACGTAAAGATGAAATTCTTATATGTTTATTAACATCACAACATAGTTTTCAATTAAATGTAAATTCCACATAACTAGTGTTTTCTTTTCTCAAAAAAAAAAAATGCTAAACATATATTTTTCCTTTTACTCATCATTTACTCACGGAGATGACTACTAATCCCAATTTAACATGCTAGAACATCAAGTTAATAATTCACATTAAAAAGTACGTCGTTTCATGAAAATCCGAACTGTATATATTTTCTTTCAATATACCAGTCGACTGTTCATACGACCGGTCGACTGTCCAGGTCATTCCCAGTTCTCTAATTATTATTAGTCCTTTTTCATAAGTTCATAATTTCTACACTATGTACAGCATGGAGGATATCAATTAGCAATCATTCTATCACTTCAGTTTGCACATACATACACAATTAAATCCTTGATCTTAACATGAATTTTAATTTAGAATTCATGGAAAACATCCACCTCGTACCAGTCGACTTATTCACATGACCGGTCGACTGTACATGTCAGTTTCGATCTTTTAAATTTCATTAATTCTACTCATTCATTCACATCGTTCATATTAAGTATAGCACAACGCATTTTAGTATAATGATCACCATATCAATCCACATTTCACAAGCATGATAACAATAAAAATTTCCCTAGCATGATCTCTATATTAGAAGTCCTGAGAAACACCCACCTTGTCGACGAAATAAACGAAATTCCGAAAAGCCTTCTAGTGATAATGTGACTCCTCCTCCTTGCTCCTTGCCACCGAGAGTCTTCTAGAGTAATGCCGGCCTCCCAAGACTAAACACACTCACAACTCTCTTGCAAATATATCTTTCTCTAAATAGATTTTTGGGTAGATTACAATTAAATGGGGGGTATTTATACACCACTTTGGGTAGAATGGAGGGCTAGGATCTAGTTGATGGTTATGAGATGGAGGGCTAAGATGAAAGTAGGAGTTGCATTAACTACCCACAACTAAGTAACCACCCATGCATGATCTCCATTTGAAAATTCCCAATTCCCTCCAAAAGAAGAAGAAACCGGCCATGGAAGGAATAGTGTGCAATGCACACTATGTTGCATGCACATGCTATTCTAGTCTCCATATAAACAAACTTGTACATATACATTTTTACAAAATAATCTTTTAAAAGAGTTTTACTTTATAAATTGTTATTTAAAAAAGAGAATTAATTCTTGGGCTTAAATTAATGGGCCAAAACATTAACTTTTACAAAATAAATAATTTAGATTTTGGGCTTAAGTTTATTTGAAACAAGGACCCTTCTTAAAAATAAATAATTTAGCAAACATATATACATATACTCATCATTCATTATAAAATTTCATAAAATGGTACGTGCACACTACGTGCAAAATAATGAAATAAATAACTAATTTTCATGAATAAAAATTCAGGGCATTACAGGATGAATACCAAGTATCAGGCTAAGATTGCGTGCCTTGAGGCAGGATCGGAGCTGCTGAGGGCCCAGTTGGCCTAGTTGCAGGCATAGCTGGGACAACACTAGAGGACTATGGACTCACTAGGGATGAGTTCTAGTTGTATTTTGGAAGTATTGTTTTGGTTGGATGTAATGTTTTGAAAATAGCTTAAGACTATATACGCTGAAATGAATGAAAATTAGTATGATGTTTTGTGTGATTTCTGGTGTGATTATGGTTGGATATTGCTTATATTGTTTGAATCATGATATTGAATCATATCCATATACACCATGTAAGAACATTCATTACTTAGATGTTGAGGAACACTTGAAGCGGCAGGACTGGAAGGACCGAAGGTGGAAGCAGAGGGGCCAACAATGCTTGCCTCAATATCGAGACTGAATTTGTACGTGTGTACCAAACGATGGCCATGTCCATGGAAGTGCAACCACAGCCTGCACCATACGGAGGGAATGGGGGGAATGTCTTCCCCGACCCTCTAAAGCTAGTAGAGTCCTTTAACAGGATGAAGCCACCTGTCTTCGAGGGACAGACAGATCCTTCAGCTGTTGATGACTGGATTCATCAAGTAGAAATGGTATTCGAGGTACTTGAGACGCCTAAAGGAAGCAAGTCCAGACTGGCAAACATTCTTCTGGAAAAGGGTGCTGGAGTTTGGTGGCAATCCGTCAAATGTGGATTGGGTGCAGGACCAATCACTTGGGAGGACTTCTTGGAGGAATTCAGACAACATTACTTCCCTTTGAACGTTCAGGAAGAGAAGGCAATGGAGTTCGTCAATTTACGTTAGGGAAACATGACCATTAGGGAGTACGAGACCAAGTTTACTCAGTTGTCTTGTTATGCCCGTGAGATGGTTCAAGATGAGACTAAGATGGCAAAAAGGTTTGACCAAGGGCTGAGGCCGGCACTAAGGTCAAGAATGGTGTCGCTATGTATTCGAAGGTTCGACAAACTGGTAAGGAGGGCGATAATGACTGAACAAGACATAAACCAGAGCCAGCCGCCACAGGGTAAGACATGAAACTGGAACAAAGGTAAACGACCGGTGCCAGCTTCAGGTTTCACAAAGCAAGGGTCGTATTAGAAGTTTCAGAAGGCTGATGTCACTACGGAGGTGAACAAGATGGTGAAGTGTTTTAATAATGGAGAATCTGGGCATTATAAGAGTCACTACCCGAAAACATGTTACAAGTCACTTCAATTATTTGTCACAATTGTGGGAAGGCCATGCACATCAGGCCACAATGCCCCCAACTACAGAAGGGCAATAGTGGTCTAGTCTAGAAGATAAACAGCAAGGGAAAGAAGCCTTTTCGCCAAGGACGTGTTTTTGCCCTGGCAGAGGATGATGCTAAGGGAGATGAAGGAGTGATTACTGGTATGAGTAATGATATGTAATTTATTTTGGTACTATATTTGAACTATGAAAGAAGAAGTTAACAGAATGTAGTTTTTGTAACAAGATGGTTGAACATCAACAGAATTATGGCAGATGTTTTGTTTGGTAGTGTAGCGTCCCGAATTTCTAATATGATAACTTAGAAAATACGTGGCACAATCCCAGCATCCACTTCAATGTAATAGTACACATAGCTCAAAAACACAAATAATTTTCTTCCAACTTTTATTACAACAATCTTTTTCAAATGCAGCGGAAATACAAACACCTTGAATTAAAAACATTCTTTTTACAACACTTCTCTTTACAAAAATTATACAAGGCTCTATCACATTACTCATTATCTCCAAAGCTAACTCAAGCGTGCAAACCCCCAAACTCTAAGCAACAACCTGCAACACATGAGGCTAGAGATGATCCCTAACCCCCAAAACTAAAGGGGTCAGCCATAAATGGTGTGAGTGATATAAACAAACAAACAACATAAATAAACATTAAGCACGGATTCTTAAACAACCTGTACTGAACGAGAGAACATATACTAAACATGTATTGTAAAGTAAGAAATGACAGGAAACATGAAAACATCAAGTGTAGCTTAACCAAGTGTTAGAAGAATCATTCTCAACAAGTACGGCTCAACTGTGCAGTACAGTCGACTGCTTAAAGGACTAGTCGACTGTTCGCTGCCAATATTCGGTTATCGGTCATTTCAATACCACAGATCGGATACCCGGTTATCAGTCATTCTCAACACTGCAGATTGGACACCCGGTTATCAATCACTAACAGTGATTCTCAATACCGTAGAGTATACCCAACCCCAGAGATCAACGACTCTCACACCGCAGAATATACCCATCTATCAATAAATCTCAATATTACAGATCGGATACCCGGTATTCAGTCACTCTCAACACCACAGATCGGATACCCAGTATTCAATCACTAACAGTGATTCTCACACTACAGAATATACCCAACCCCAGAGTTTAATGACTCTCACACCGCAGAATATACCCATCTATCAATAAATCTCAATATTACATATCGGATACCCGGTATTCAGTCACTCTCAACACCGCAGATCGGATACCCGGTATTCAATCACTAACAGTGATTCTCACACCGCAAAATATACCCAACCCCAGAGTTTAATGACTCTCACACTGCAGAATATACCTATCTATCAATAAATCTCAATATTACAGATCGGATACCCGGTATTCAGTCACTCTCAACAGCGCAGATCGGATACCCGGTATTCAATCACTAATAATGATTCTCACACCGCAGAATATACCCAACCCCAGAGTTTAATGACTCTCACACCGCAGAATATACCCAACTGTCAATAAATCTCAATATGTCCATAATTCACTAATCCATCGTTAAACGGTCAAAGGAGAAATCTCTCCACTCAACAATCCCAAGTCTTTACTAAATTCCATAATCCAAATCAATAAAATATATTGAAAACATATGTTCTATAGAAGAATAATATTTATAAGGGTAGGTTATAGATCCAAAACATTTAAAGAAATAGTCGTTTAAAGAACATCAAAATACCTTAGAAAAATATCAGTACCAGTCGACTGCAAAAGGTCACCAGTCGACTGTCCAGAGGGAAATTCAGTAATTTTAAGGAAATAAGTTAAGTATTATAAGTTGACTTATAAGAGTCATAAGTTGACTTACCAACAATATAAGATGACTTATAAAAATCATAAGTTGACTTACCAACAATATAAGATGACTTATAAAAATCATAAGTTGATTTACCAACAATATAAGATGACTTATAAAAATCATAAATTGACTTACCAACAATATAAGATGACTTATAAAAATCATAAGTTGACTTACCAAATCATAAGTAGACTTATAGAAAACATAAGTCGACTTAAAGGAGACATAAGTCGACTTATAAGAACATAAGTCGACTTATAAAAACATAAGTCGACTTACCAGAGAGAAATTCCAGAAATCTTTAAGAAAATATTCTTAGTGTTATAAGTCGACTTGCAAAGTCATAAGTCGACTTGAAATACAATATAAGTCGACTTAAAAGGTCATAAGTCGACTTACCAGAGAAAAATCTACGATAACTTTGAAAAATAGTTTCTAAGTGTACCAGTCGACTGTATGGGGTCTAAGTGGACTGTCCAGAACGGATTTTCAAGAAAACTAAAGATACAACAGCTGGGTCGTACCAGTCGACTGAATAGTCTACCAGTCGACTGTCGGCCTTCAGTCTGCAAGGTTTTGGCTATTCGTGATAATCAAAATTAGGGTTTTCCAAAGCAATCATGGTTTACTAAAATAATTTGTATTCGAATAAAACGATAATCTCCAATAATCCTCATTATGGATACGTTTCCTCAAATCAACCAATATCTCAAAACTCAATTCTTATGTTCTAAACTCCTAATTCTTCCATTAGGATTTCTCAATACTGAATTCCTTCCACAACCCAAAACCAAATCTGATTTGTATTCACGAGATCCTGATGTTCATCCATCCAATCCCTGATTATCACAACCATACTCAAATCTTAAACATGTTTTCAAGCAATAAAGGATTCATCAATCAAGATCTACTAAACGTTCATAGATTTCACATACATAATACAACAATAACCATTGCATCGTTCTCATACGAAATACACCAAATAAACATACATATCAAACAAACAACAAAACAATCATTCACATAAATAAAATCACAAAACAAGGTTCATATCACTCACCTTTTAGTTGGAAAAAGTCCACGAAAAGTTCCTCCTTTTTGCTAGATCCAAAAATTGCCTTTCTCCACCAAAATAAGATCTCAAAATTCTGTATTACCAGTAAATGACGGCTGGAGAAAAACTATTTAAACAATTCGGAAATAGGTTTTAAGGGTTTCACCCATTTTGCAAAATAATCCTTTTCCAAAATACAATTTACATATATAGGTCATTCTTTGGAAATTCCATCAAAACTCATTTAAATTTGGATTTAAAAGAAAATATCAACTCTAAATTTCAATCAATACTGTTCAAAACGTCCAGAATGTACATTTTGCAGTTTGGCCCCTAAAAATGTCAATTTTGCAAAAAAGGTCCTTCTTTTCTCAAAAATTGCAAATAGTTCCAAATAATTTCAGAAAAATCTGGAAAAATACTAAATAAATCTCAAATATTAAATAATGATTTTCCACAAAGAAAACTTAATTTTTCAAACTTCTAAAAAGGTATTTGTACGTGTACAAAAGATAAATTTTTCTGAAAATATTCATTAAATCTCCAGAAAATCATTTAAATTCATTTTCAAATAATATTTGAAAATACGGGGTTCTACAGGTAGTGGTTCCTCTCATTTTTTTGTGTTAAAGTCATTCTCGAAAAAGTTGAAATGCACCCATGAAGCAAATCCAGATTTGGCCTTGATGGTAGGTACACCATCAGGAGCAACTCTCACTACTGATATGTGTTATAAAGGCTGTAAATTTCAGATTGGTGGTGAAAATCAAAGTGTAGATTTGTTAGAGTTGAGTTTTGTGGGAGACGATGTGATAATGAGAATGGATTGGATGTCCATGCATAAGGCAAACATCGACTGCAAGGGGAAGAAGGTGACCATAGCCATACCCAAGAAACTGGAGATTATGTTTCAAGGTGAGAAGAGGAATGGGAAGATTTTGGTGGCTACAACCAGGATTAAGGTGTCGAATGGGGTTAAGAGAATACACATTGTACGAGACTTTCAGCTCGTATTTTTGGAGGAGTTATCAGGACTACCCCTACCAAGAGATGTGGAGTTTAGCATTGTGATCTAGCCAGGTAGCATGCCAGTGTTGCAAGAACCATATCGCATGGTGCCGGTGGAGAAGAATGAAGTCAAGAAGCAGATAGAGAAGTTGATGCAGAAATGGTTCATCAGGCCTAGTGCCTCACCATGGGGACCGCCGGTGCTATTGGTTAAGTAGAAGGACGGGTCATCGAGGATGTATATTGATTATCAGGAGTTGAACAAGGTCACAGTCCAAAACAAGTATCCAATTCCCAGGACCGATAACTTGTTCGATCAACTACAAGGAGCAGCAGTATTTTCGAAGATCGATCTACGATCGGGTTATCATCAAGTCCGTGTCAGGGAGGAAGATGTACCGAAGAGATCCTTTAGGACTCGACGTGGACACTATGAGTTCTTGGTGATACCATTTGGATGACCAACACTCCAACAATCTTCATGGATTTGATGAATCGGGTTCTACGGCCATTCATTGACTCATTTGTGGTGGTCTTCATAGACGACATCCTGATGTACTCTAAGACAGAGGAGGCTCATGCCAGACATCTGACTGCAGTTCTGAGCAAGCTTCAGGAGCATGAGTTGTATGGGAAGCTGTCCAAGTGTGAATTCTAAAAGATTAAAGTAGCATTCCTTGGCCATGTCCGTTCTATGGAGAGAGTGGCCACTGACCCATAGAAGATTGAGGCGGTGAAGGATTGGCCTCAACCAAGGACAATGAAGGAAGTAAGGAGCTTTTTGGGCTTGACTGGGTACTACAGGAAGTTCATTCGGGATTATGATAAGATAGCAGTGCCACTTACAACTTTGACCAAAAAGAATAAGAACTTTGAGTGGACAGAGAAGTGTGAAAGGAGATTCCAGGAGTTGAAAAACTGATTTATATCAGCACCAATTTTGGTCTTACCACAACCAGATAAAAAGTAGGAGATCTACATTGATGCTTCATACTTAGGTATTGGGTGCGTGTTGATGCAAGAAGGGAGGATTATTGCCTACGGATCAAGAAAACTTTGACCACATGAGAAGAACTATCCCACACATGATTTGGAGTTGGCTGCTATAACTTTTGCCTTAAAGATATGGCGACATTATATATACGGAGCAAAGGTGGAGATATACATTGATCACAAGAGCATAAAGTATATCTATCAGCAGAAGGACTTAAATTTGAGGCTGAGGTGATGGTTGGAGGTGTTGGAAGATATCAGGCCAGAGATTTTGTACCATACAGGAAAGGCCAACGTGGTGGCATATGCTCTCAACAGGAAGAGGAGCACTGCTACGTTGATTGCAACCAAGAAGGAGCTAATGAAGAAATAAAGAGAGCCTGTATCGAAGTAATTTCATAAGAATTGGGTGCTATGTTAGCCCTGTTAGAGCTTCAACCATGTCCGAGTAAAGAAAAGATAGGAAGGTGATGCGGAGATCCAAGCACTCAAGGAGCCAGTGAACGAAGGAAAACTTCCTGAGTTCAATGTTAAGGAGGGAGTGCTGTGTTTTAGAGATCGGTTGTGTGTGCCAAAGGTGGATGATCAAGAGAAAAATTCATGAAGGAAGCACACACCACCTTACTCACAGTTCACCTAGGAAGCGCGAAGATGTTTGTAGATGTAAAACAGTTCTATTGGTGCGCCAGAATGAAGCGAGATATAGCAAAGTTTGTGTCCAGATGTCTCACTTTTCAGAAGGTAAAGGCAGAGAATCAGAAGCCTGGGGCATTGCTACAGCCACTGCCTATTCCAGAGTGGAAGTGGGAGAACATCAGTATGGATTTCATCACGGGATTACCCAGGAGTCCCAGAGGGAATTATTCTATTTGGGTCGTTGTGGTTAGATTGACAAAGTTAGCACATTTTCTACCAGTTAGAACAACCTGATCATTGGTGAAGTTGGCAGAATTCTATATCCAGGAGATTGTGAAGCTGCACGATGTACCAGTATCTATAGTTTCTGACAGAGACGCAAGATTCACCTCACGGTTCTGGAAGAGTCTACAGGTAGCACTAGGGACAATAATAGATTTTAGTACAACATTTCACCCACAGACCGATGGACAGACCGAAACAGTGAACATACACTACAAACCGTATGGGCTATAACGGCGCTTTCATAAGGCTATAACGGTGCTTTTTGGCGCCGTTATAGATCGTAACGGCGCTTCTGAAAGCGCCGCTAAAAGCGCCGCTAGAAAGTGCGTCGTTATAACCATATAGGCTACTGCGGCGTGTTCGGTCGCCGCCGCTATATGGTGTCCACCTATAACGGTGCTTTGTTAGCGCCGTTATAGAAGTATTTCGTTTTGGGGGAAAATGGCTATAGCGGCGTTTCTATGAAACGCCGCTATAGGTTCGCAATCAGGAAAACTCTCTTGGTACGTTGCTGCGGCGCTGTTCCAGCGCCGCGATAGAGGATTAGAACGTGTACCTATGGCGGCGGTTTGTAGTAAACGCCGCTATAGGTTTTTTTTTTTTTTTATTAAATTATATATATATATATATATATATATATATATATATATATATATATATATATACACATTTACATTTTATTATAAAATTTTCAATTAGAAAAATCAGTAATTAATCGCATATTACAAATACATTTAATCATATTAAATTTAAATGCAAATCTAGTAAATCAATAATATCATAATCAAGAATTAAAAGTCACAGATCACAAAAACAACTCAGTTGTAACACAAACTGTCATACAACGAGTATCAAATGTATATGTTGTAACACTTAGTTATTACAAAACATAGATATAATTCCTACAAAATATTTTTTAAGAAAGTCCAAATTCGACAAACTACGGCAAGGGAGTGTCTTCGTTTGGCCCGCTATTGCTTCCAATTCCATCGTTATTTTGCCCTGGTGTACGTGCGTGACTGGAAACCGATGGAATACGCTGACCCTGTAGAAAAAAACAATCAAAATTCAACAATGTGTGACTGGAAACCGATGGAATTAATTCATTTTTTTTTTAAAAACGAAACATAGACTTTTGTTGAACTAACGGTATTTAAATTTAACGAAGCCCTAAGAGCTGGGAGATGGTTTTGCTTTCCCTTCACTTCCCATAATGATCTTTCAGTGTACCCACACATACACAATGCATGGGACATGGATAAGGATATGGCCACAAAATATAAATCCCAGATTAATACAACATACAATTACAAAGACTTGAATATGAATATTTCACACATTTAATGTACACATTTAGGAGTTGGAGCAAACTTTACATTATACTAACAGAAATGGATCTGCACTTGTTAGCCACTGAATTTGTACTCAAATTTGGTTAAAGGGGTGTTGCAGAAATTTGCTATAAATATTTCAAACTACGGTTGATAAGTAACAAATATTTGCTATAAATATTTCAAAATACTTGTAATTAGAGGCTTATTCGAAAATTGTTTTAAAATTAATAGAGATAGCTTTCCACAAACTGTGTCTGCAGAATTTCAAACAAACTACATCTCATTATGTTTAACTTTTTGATCCGCAAGTGCAGGATATTTGTCAATATTGTTAACTATGCTTGTCTATTGCAGATGAGGAATGCAATTGAAATGTTTCCACTATTGTTGCGTATGAAAGATTTCTCTTATCACATGCATTCAGAGTTTCTCACCTACACATTATATGCAGTTGTTTCTCATTTAGTAGCTAACCATATATGTATCTGCATTTTTGTTATTCAGCTTTAGATTACAATAAGCTGAGGAAAGAAGATCAGATACGTTGGCTAAAGCCTTCAGAAATTCTATATATATTGCAGAATCATGAGAAATACCAAGTTAGTTTGGAAGCCCCTCAGACACCACCTAGTGAGGATCTCATTGTAAATTAGCTATTGATTCACTTCATCTAGGAAGCCACCGAGGTCAACTGAATTATTACTGTCTTCATTTATCAACAGGTGGTTCTTTGTTACTTATCAACCGTAGGGTTGCTACAAATTTGGTTAAAGGGGTGTTGCAGAAATTTGCTATAAATTTGGTTAAAGGGGTGTTGCTCAAATTTGGTAAAAGGAGCCAAGTAGGAGTAAATGGCTGTCCTGGTTGTTATTTTATATAAAACTATATCTAATTAAGTACTAGTAGTGGATTGTTTAAGTTCTATACTGAACCTATAATTTGCAATTCCAGTTTAACAAATGTGTGTGTAAGATCTTACTCACAGCATTAATGTTGTTCATTCCAGTTTTCTCCTAATTACACCTTTAGTATTCTCATAGTATTCTCATAGTAGATGGGACCTATTATAGAGGGGAATGTTGTTGTGTATTAGCTTGGTTTGTATTTATAATGATCTTGTTGATATTGGCATTGACAGTTTCTTCCACACAAAAATTGTCTGCCAACTGTTTAATTAGATGACATTATAAACTGTGACTATTCAAAAGTTTTCCAAATCCTACTTGAATGTTCAACCTTTTATATTGATGCCAATTACATAACCTGAGTTCACACTCCTAACTGCTTAACACATACGGTCACAATAGTTAATATCATTTTGCATGGATGTAATCACTTAATATAATATATCAAGTTGTAATTATTATGTAATTTTCTCCTTTCCTCCATTAATTTACATGTTTTATTCTTTTCTCCAATACTTATCCAGATTTTTATGCTATCTTTCTTCACTCAAAATCTTTATATCTCATTTATATCAAGCGGAGCCACGAAAGGGAGTCACGGTTTGTGGTGGTTGATCCGCTTATTATGAATATATTCATGAAGAACTGTAACTATCATGATCACTGCATGAGTTAAAAGTGGGCATTTAGTTGTCGAATACTAACCGATGCTTGAGTTGGAATTCCTTGTGACTGTTGCTGGACTAACGTCGCCATTTGAACCATTGCTGCCTCCAGACGTGCCACTGTTGCCTTCAGCTGATCAACATCTTCCTGTGTGGCCCCAGCCCCAGTGTAAGAAAATGTACGAGAACCGAAGACGCTGGTGGGTGTTGGTCCTAGCCCCATCCCACGCACACGACCGGGACGCTCGTGTCCCCTCAATTCGGAGAGAACTTGATACTGTAGCGTCAATGGATCGGCGGTAGAAGAAAATGACATTTCCTCAATCTTCTTTCTGGCATCTTTCTGCAAAAGATAACAAAGACAAATTTTATTTTCAAAATTATTTTATTAAAAAGATTAAATACCTAATTGAAATTAATTTGAAAGCTTTTTATTTACCACAATATTGGCTGCCACGTCATCCTTAAATTTTCCATCTTTACCCGTGTGGGTAGTTTCAAAAAAATCTACATCGCCGATCTTCTCTCCCTCATTTGATGCTTCCTATACGTATATGGAAATCTTTTGAAGTGAAGATATGCAGGATATGAACTGATATGAAATATATATGCACAATGCAGGATATGAACTGTTTTTGCCTAAACATACTTTATAAACTAAGTTTATATGCACAATGCAGGATATGAACAGTTTTTGCCTAAACATACTTTATAAACTAAGTTTACCAGACATTCATTTTGAGTTTAAAAATTCTTTAGAGCTTAAAAGCACTCTCCATTTTTGGCCTAAACTTTTAGTGCTATTACAGCATCAATTGTTACTAAATCGACAGTAAAGGGAAAACAAAAACAAAAATTTGAGGTTAATATGGGTCAATGTACACAAGTTCTTAGGAAATGGTATTAAGAGAATATTTAAGTGGTTCTTTTGCAAAATATAAATCCGATAAAAAATAAAAAGATATAAAAGAATATCATGTACCAAAAAGAAAAATATTATCGAAATGTTCACATGAAAGTTAACAAGAAACTGTAAATGATTTTCCTTGGAAAGTGTAAGCAATCTTATATTGATGTAACTAAAAGAAGTAACCGAAGTAGTTATTATTCGATACTGAATCAGGCAAGGGTTCAAAACCATATTTGGGAAAGAAAGAGTAAACGAGGGTTGTACGCCTAGTCTTGAGTCTTGAGCCCAAACAACTACTGAAAGAGAGAATGTAAGGTTCCTCCCTACGCAAGAGAACGAACTTTTTTTCCTTACCCACTGTTAGTTAAATGTCAAATAAGTGGATAGCCTAATCTTTGGAAAAATGCGCAGTATAATACGAGCAAAAAGATATCGCTAAATGCTAAAGCTAAGAAAAACTGTATGTGCTATTCTCCTATATGAGATTCAATCACAAACCCTCACTATCATCATTTGTGCAGCCTATGTAGTTATAACTGATCAATTTCAATACCTAGAAAGAATATAAGCTACTCCTGATACCTATAAAATTAGAGATCAGGCATTACTTGGAAATCTATTCGAAAAATTAAAGCAGTTGGCTAGAATTTAGTTCTACGCATGAAAAATTGCAAGGGATTGCTGCAGATAATTATTATGGGAACATTCTAAGCACCTGTTGTGCAGTTGGCAAGGCTTCCCACTCTCTACTCAATGTAGGCGCTTAGAGCCGAATTCCAAAAAACAAAAAACAAAATTATGGGAACATATTAACTAAACATATCTACACGGATATGTAAAAATTCTATAGTTCAGAAAACACTTGACCATTTTTTTTCTCCATAGACACTAAGCCCTTCTTCCATTATAATATTAGCAATTAGAGATGAATCGTCCAAGGGTTTGTAAAAATACTTCAAAAAAAAATACTTCAAAAAAAAAAAAAATACTTCATAAAAATACTATAAATGTATTTCATGACTTGTATATAACTATAATAAAAATACTTCAAAAAAAAAATTGAAGCGTAGTTTACCAGCTCATCTCGAACTACCGCAAAGCTGGCGCTCCCAGTAGTGTGCTTCAGTTTCAACATCTTTCGACTTTTTATGCCGATTTCAGCCTTTCTCTGGTAATGATTATAATTCGCAACATCAATGAAAATATATCATCAATAAGATACAAAATGACAGAAGTTGCGTTAATATACCTTTCCCGTTTCACTTCTCCAAAAATTGACAAGAAACTGCCAATCTTGTGGTGTCACACCTACGGGAACCGCCCTCGCATTCTCAGCCTCAGTCCTCTCTGGCACATAGTACTTTCCTTTTAGGAAGCTCTTGTAATCCCTCCATTTTTTAGAGACCGATTTATCCACCCATCCGTTAACAACATCAGCATAATAAAATTTTTGCTACAAAATAACAATAATCAGATATATATAACTCAATTTTTGCTACAAAATAACATTAATCAGATATATATATATATATATATATATATATATATATATATATATATATATATATATATATATACAGAAAAATGTAGTTATTTATGATATAAACATTTCCTATGATATATCATATCATATATAAAAATATAAAAGGGAGCAGGGTAGCAGAACAGGGTATATTCATGAATATATCATATTTAGAATGATGATTCATGAAATATCCTTGCTAAAAATATACTGGTTTATATACTGAAAAAAGGGAAGGGAAAGTGATATTTCATTTTTACCTAGTTCAAAAGCAACTAAGATAAGAGGCATAGATATGATCCCCCCAAAAAAAAGAAAAAAAATGGCAGAGCAACAAAAGAAGTATCAGCCATACCTGTTTCCTTTCCAAAATTTCCATCTGAATCTCCTTTAAACCTACCTCATATACCAAGACATCAACTTATTATATGACTTGATGTGTTTTGTATAGTTTTTATGATAATTTGACACTTCAGAACTATGCAGGGAAGTATTATGCAAAAAAAGAAGAAACTAATTTAAGGTGGCAGCTAACAACAGCTCTCTTTGCTCGTGTGGGTTCCAAATAGGGTGGAAACCCCTACTGGTTGCCAACCCCCCCCCCCCCCCCCCCCCCCCCAAAAAAAAAAAACAAAAAAAAAATAAGGAGAAAGGGTAAGTTCTTTAAATGCATAAACTAAAGACGGTAGTGAGGGGTTGCGCAAGATTAGTGGTAGAGGACAGAACAACAATTCAATAACAGGTGTTCGGACCATCTGAGACAAAAAGTAGTGTCATATGCAGTCTAGTTTGGTAATATTAGTCTGAAAGTTCAATTGAGTAGTGTCCAATAGTCCAATTGAGCATAGAGATCAATGAATCATTGATAAGGGTAAGCGACAGCAGCAATGACATGACAAAGGTAATACCGATATGTGATATTTTCTTTTTGAGGGATAGGTTAAGGAGTACAACGAATAAAATAAATAATTTTTTATGCAAAAGTTTGGTGTTCTCGATGGTTATATCTATGAAAGCATTGGGTTACTTATTGTGTTACAGAAAAATGGCAAACAACAAATTCTGAAACTACACTATAATTCCAAGCATACTCACAAAATTTCCATCTGAATCTCCTTTAAACCTACCTCATATACCAAGACATCAACTTATTATATGACTTGATGTGTTTTGTATAGTTTTTATGATAATTTGACACTTTAGAACTATGCAGGGAAGTATTATGCAAAAAAAGAAGAAACTATTTTAAGAACCTCAATGGTCAACTGTATTAAGCAGTTAAAGGAGATTCAGATGGAAATTTTGTGAAATTTTGGAATGATGATATAAATTTTGTGAAACTAGACTGCATATGACACTAATTTTTGTCCTGGTATATGAGGTAATTTTAAAGGAGATTCAGATGGAAATTTTGTGAAAGCTACCAGCCAGGTAGACTATTAATTCGACTAGACTATTAATTCTTTGGTTGTTTGGTTTGAAAGCTACCAACCAGGTAGCTTAAAACATACAATCAGTTTCATCAGCGCAAAAGTATAATATATTTAGAAAATGCACATTAAGTGTCTTTGATGTCAAAAATGAAATGAGAGGATCTTGGGTTCTTTAATTGTTGGAATGTTTGACAGAAATCTCAATCAAGAATTTGGCAGTCATGCACAAGGGTTTTAGGTGAAGAAATATATGATTGAACAGGAAAGAAATTAGATGATTTAGGAATACCTTAATCACAGAGAACGCTTCCTCCTTGGTGGTTTTTGGAATTTTTGACCAAGTCTCGTAGCTTAAGGGAAGGATCCGAGAATTTCTTGCTATTACCCCACAAAATTTAGCAAGCTTGTTCCCGCCATCTCCAGTCGGCTGACCGGCTGGATTGTTGCTCACTAATATCTTCTCATCATTCGGGAGCTTCCATACATCCTTCATCTTGGTCGGTCCTCTCCTCCTCACAATGGTGGGTGTGCTATCCTCACCGACGTCAACTGTAGTGTCATTTGTATGCGCTGCGCCTCCACTTTCTTCTGTAGGGTGCTCAGTCGACGGTCCCATGCTGAGAGTATCTCCCAGCTCTTCCTGCCTAATCGTGACCACCTTCCTTTTTCTTCTAGCCATCTGTCACTTGTTTACAGAACATTATAATAACCATAAAATTAAGAAAATATGCATGAAACAATGAATTTTTATGGAAATATACATGAAACAATAAATTGAGACACGTCATTTAACATAAATTTATAAAAATCACAAATTATCACAATATACCATTAATTTGTAAATGATTATTACTCAACTGAACTGATACAAAAACAAGAAATATTTTAAGAAACTATATCAACAAATATCGTCAAATATGTCACCCTCTTCTCCATCTGTACGTAGCCACTTAGGGCCACTACCATAATCAAAAATGTTTACATCAAATGTAGGAAACTCGGTAGCAGTAAAATTATTCATAACATCGGCATCATCATCATCTGAATCGTCCCCCAATTGAAATAAATCTCTTGGTTGCATAGTTAGTGCCACGTATGATTTTGGCACTTTTGGGTCTTGAATGTAGAAAACTTGGAGCACTTGAGATGGAAACACAAATGGTTCATGACTAATTTGTGGAGCTCAATCTCTATGGTGGTTGAAAGGCAATTCCAGTTTTTCTTTGCAGCTTCTTACACTAAGTTGTCGACTGCCATGCTTAATTGATCACCGGAAAAGGTATGCATCTTTATTTTTGAGAAGTCAAAGGGTATGTATCTTAATATTAACTTCTTGACACTATCAATCAACTATATCTCTAAATTCTGTGTAGTGTACTACTGTTCAAAGTTCCACTAATAATATTTAAGTAATTTTTATCCTTCTAATTTCATCGGGGGTGTGCTTCTCGGATGAATTTATTAATGAGATGATACGTCAGAATAGGGTTGTTCAGTAATAGTATATCGGGTTATGACCCTAGCATGGAGAGCATTTTTTGTAGCCTTTATATGGGCCTCTATCTCACTAATAATTGTTTTTCTTGTTGTCCAATATTGTTACTGGTAACAGATTTCAGAATAAGAAACTTCTGTGAGATTTGCTAAAAGATTTGAAAGTTTCATTGCAAACTACATCACATTACACAGCACCCCAGAGGAAGATATTGTTATTCACCCCTATATTCTAATCCAAGGTGCACCAGAAGGCTGTAAAGTTTGCGCAAGGCACAAATATGTCATGAATGTTGAACCTTGGTGATTACACGAATTTACAGTATAATATTTACCATGGATATGTAAGATTTATATGTCAGAAACTGAGGTTGATGATATAAACATCCACAATTGATTAATAAGCAGGCACAGAAGCATTCACAATCATTAATAAGGGAGACTAAGCACCTGAGCTGATATTACCAGTGAACAGTATTAACTACCATGTCATTGTACAGCAATACCTAACTAGCTTGAATGAGAATCTAGAGTAAAACAAGATGTGTTCACAATGAAATATATAGAGCAGTGATCAAGTGCGAACCTTCGCACTAATCCTGTTCGATTCGCACATGATCAGACAGCTATTTATATATATAAACAAGGTAATCAGAGGAAGCAACCACGAAACTTCAAGGTAGTAAATGAATTTGTACACCAATAAAATAAGACAACTGATATGATAGATGTAACCTGTATTATAGCTTCTTTCAACTTTGAGTGAAGATGAGACCCTGTATCTTTAATGCTTTTCGGGGGCAATATCTGCAGAAAAATAAAAGAACAGCCCATTATGAAAATAGGTTTAAGAGTAGGCTTCCTGACGTTGGATCTATACAGCATTAGGTGGTATGATTAATCTTGTGCATGTGCAACAACAATAGCCAACATCTGTTAGTTCTCACTAGAATCAGAAGGATACTAGAAATGTTGTAAAACAATTTCAAAAGTTATGTCCACCCAGTTTTAAAAGAGTGACTGATCACACAGAAGCAGAGGAATGCAAATAGAAAAGATTTTTGAGTTTATGGGTTTTCCTATGAACAAAAAGTTACACTAGCATCTTTGAAGTTCATTGGCAAAGGGAAGACTGGCGGAAGATGCTTAAGCTGAGCATCATCTAAAAGAATGAACCTACACTTTGGGAGAAATTTCAGAATTATTTTCTGACAAGTTCTTTCCTAACTTAGTTAAAAAGCAAAAAGAGGTTGAATGTCTAGAACTACAACATTGATCAATAAAGACAAAGGGACAGATAGCAAATGATATGCTTATCAGTTACCAACGAACACAACGATGTAAGTTGAACAAAAATAGAACTAAGATACAAAAGTATCAGCCATGTGTACATACAAATGCTACAACTACTTGGAATATCAACAAAATTAACCAATTAAAATTTCACATTCCCAAAATTAGCAAAGACCACCAAAGCACAGACAGCAGCCATCACAAAATGTGAACAAAATTATTTGACAATGTAATCGTCATATTTAATAATCTCAATTTCCAATCTACCCAATCTAACTCAATATCCTTTCACAAGTTTTCCAAACCATCTTAAAAAGACTCAAAACAATATTTGTCACTATAGTTACCTTGAAATTCAATTAGCCCAAAATCTTTTTCCACAAACATTTTGGAATGTTAAAAATGAAAGGAACAAAGATAAAAATCATTAAAAGGAACAAAGATAAAAATTGGCATACATTGAAAGGAACAAAAATAAAAAAACGGAAAAAGGAAATGAAAGGAACAAAGATCAAAAAAATACCCAGGTCGAAGAGAGAACAGCAAGGGTGGCAGCGATGGGTATACACAGGTCGAAGAGCGGCGAAGGAGGACCGGAGGAGGAGCAGCGATCGGCAAAGGAGGAGCGGCGAAGGAGAAGGATCGGCGAAGGAGGAGCGGCAATAGTGTGCGCGCGAGAGATGCGCACGCGAGGGATGTGAGGCGGTGAGTGGGGATTAGGGGATTAGGGGAGAGCGGTGAGTGGGGATTAGGGGATTAGGCGGTGAGTGGGGATTAGGCGAAGGAACGCGATGGGAAGAAGATGCGGCTGAAATCTGTCGTTTAGAGGGGATTAGGGGAGAGCGGAAATACGGATCGATTAGGGTTTGTGTGTAGAGCGGGAAGAAGATGAGCGGGATTAGAGTAGAGCGGGATTAATTAGGATTGTAAAAATTGGGAAAGGTAAAAAGGGGTGGGGTTTAGAACGGGGTAGCTTTTCATGACCTTAATTACCCCATCCTATAACGGCGCGTATAAATAACCGCCGCGATAGGTACAGATATATATATAAAATAGCATTACTATTTGAGGCTATAGCGGCGTTGTTGCCACACGCCGCTATAGAGAGTGTCTTTTTTATAAAATAAAATACTAATATACCTATAGCGGCGCAGTGTGGTAACGCCGGAAAAAGTATGCCGCTATAGCCCATACGGTTTGTAGTGATAACTTTGGAGGATATGTTGCGAGCATGCATCTTGGACTTCGGAGGGAGTTGGGAGAAGTATCTAGCACTTGTTGAGTTCGGCTACAACAATAGCTACCAGGCTAGTATCGGGATGGCTCCATTCGAAGCACTATATGGGAGGAAGTGTAGGACATCTGTATGCTAGTATGAAGTGGGCGAAAGGCAGATGTTTGAACCGGAGATTGTACAACATACCTTGGAGAAGATAGAATTGATCAGAAAGAGGCTACAAATCGTGCAGAGCCGACAAAAGAACTATGCCAACAACCGCTGAAAAGAGCAAGAGTTCGAGAAAGGAGACTCGGTGTTCTTGAAGGTCTCACCAACCAAAGGTGTAGTCGGATTTGGCAGGGGTGGCAAGCTGACCCCGAGGTACGTTGGACCTTACAGGATTCTGAAAAGGATAGGTAAAGTTGCCTACAAGATTGAGTTGAATACAGAATTAGCCCAAGTGCACGACGTGTTCCATGTCTCTATTTTAAGAAAATACGTGCCATATCCAAGTCATCAACTAATCGATGTTTCAAAATACTTGCAGGTGGATCTCTCCTACGAGGAACGACCGGTGAAGATACTAGATCATCAGGAGAAAGTGTTACGGAGCAAAATCATTCCGATGGTCATGGTTCTCTGGAGGAATCAGTTCATCGAGGAAGAAACATGGGAGCCGGATGCGGGAAGCATTTCCCAAGTTGTTTGTGTAACTTTTGTTACATCTCCACTAAGCATAATTCTGAGGACAGAACTATTCTAAGGAGGGAGTGATGTAACAACCCTAAAATCTACTTGCAATAACTTTTTTTTGTAAAACATTAAAAATGTTATAAATAAAATTCATGTATGCTATGGTGTGCTCAATTAATAAATTATGGCTAATTCAATTGTTAGTTGAGTCCACAAGTGAACTCACTAAGGACCCAAACCATAACTTGAACCTAGTGTGTCATGTGCACAGTTGTGTGTGTCATGACACATGAAAAAAATAATAATGAATATGCATGCTGTTGGCCGGCCATGTTTTGGAGGGAAAAGGGTAGGTTGTTGAGTTAGAATCTAAGGTTTTTTGGAGAGTGTATGATAGAACTTGAGTGTGTGAGTTTCCAAGCACCCTTACCCATTCTTGCACTAAACACCCCCTCTCACTTCTTCAATCCAGCACTATGGAATCCCGGGACACTCTCTTTCCCTCTCACTCTATTTAGTCTCCTTCACTCCAGGTTCATCTTATTTTTTCCTACCCTAACTCCAAAACAACTCATTCTACATTTTTAATACATTTCTAAGGCATTTAGCTACGGAAATTAGAGGCAAGAAGGAGCAAGAAGGACCAAGGAGGTGGATATCTTGGAGTTTGGAGCAAGAAGGGCCAAAAAAGCTAGGAGTTTGAAGTTAAGAGGCAAATTTCAACATTTAATAAGGTGAGTGTCTCTAAAACCCTTGTGTGTTTATATTTTGTGGTGAAATCTTGATGTGATTTTTGTTTTCATGAGTAGGTGAATGAAGTGTTGATTTAGTGATACAAATTCATTGCATACTTTTTTATTAAGTAGAACATTGAACAAACACAGTAAAAATATGAACAGAAAAGTTGGATTAGGCCTATGAGCCATAACTCAAAACATACTTTGAGTTGTTGTCTGAAACTTTTAATGTGGCATTTTATATATGTTATACACTAACGCTTTAAATTTCATAATTTTCTGATTTTATTTGACATTTTAAATAAATATGATTCTGCATATTGGTTGAGAGAAAAAATAGAATAGTAGCATGTTACTGATTGATTTTATAGAACTCATAACTCCTAAACCACTTTGAATCATCATTTGAAATTTTTATATGTGCAACTAGTCCCTATATAGAATATGGATGTTTAATTTGAATGAATTTTGATAAAATTTGCTAGGTGAATAAAATTCGTGAACTTTGACTAGTCTAATTGTAAAACAAAGCATGACTGAGTTGCTGACTTGAATATGAGCTTACTTCTAAAGGGAATAACTTGAAAAATACATGTTTGCATAACTTTAAATTTGTACATATTCTTGTTTCATGTGTTAGGAGCTCAATTCTAAAATTTCATAAGTTTCTGACACCATATGAAAATTTTAATATATTTTATCTCAAAACAGTATTAACGTACTGTTCTCTGTTGGAAATGTGCATGCATGTTGAACTTCGAAGAATAAGTGCACTTAAACCACATAATCTGAAGAAACTTGTAACTAAGAAGTTGTAGTAAAAAGTTAGAACTTTCTGTAATGTCTAAGAACTCAAGATTCTGGGAAGTACACAAATTAGAATGATTTTTACAAGTGACAGCAGATGCATACATATTCGTAAAGCTTACTCTTTGACATTATGCCTATGAATCTGAGTTAGAACATGTAGATCTGAGTCTAGAGTTGCTATTTGTATGGCTTATAATCATGTATGGAAGTGTGGACAAAGTATGATTCCAATTATCGAAGTTTCAAGTTGTGGTGTAGCTTTATGTATGTATTGTAAAAGCAATAGATCAAGTTTTTCACTGTTTGAAATATAATGTTGTGATGAGTGACTATATGTTGAAGTTAGCTTTTTGGGATGAGAATCATGCCCAAATTGCGCTTGTACTTGCTGTCTACATTGAGTAGAAGCATGGGGTTCGCCTGATAATGTTTCTTCAATGAAACGGGACCGGTAAAGACCCTATTTCGGCATAATTGCCATTTGTGTGCTTGCTATTCGGAATTTCTATTTCATCTTTTTAGGGTTTCTAAACACTTGTCTTTGCATGACCATGGTGTAAAGTTTATTCCTAGAGTAGTGTACTCTTGTTGGGCCACTTTGGTTGAGTTTCGAGACTGTTGGGCCACTTTGGTTGAGTTTCGAGACTCTAGGATTAAGTTTGATGGTATAGGTAGACGGGCATAAAAAGAACCCGTGTTGCATCGAACACGTTGGAGGGGACGACTCGTGCACTGACGTGCTCGCCGTCCATGGAATGATTCCATAGTTTTGTTTGGTGCTAGGACTTGTCGATGACTGTAGAGTGTGAAGGTTAGCGGGAGCAGCATGTTTGGGTCGGGCTGAGGTTGCGATCGAACTCCAAGCGTAAATGGCAGTGGCAGCGATCGATGGAGTCAGTTCATCGTATAGTTCGGCCATGTGTGGGCCGAGGCAGGCCAACTCTTGGGCCGGATTGAGGGACAAGTTGAGCCCTATTATGGTTTGGGTTAAGTTCTAAAATGATAAGTTAGGTTAAATAAAAAGGAACCTACAAGTAGAACTTAGCTAGTTGTTCATGATACATCAATTTTATGTCTACTAATTTAGGTTGTGAAACTAATAGATAGATTGCCTAAGTAGTTGATTAATAAAGTAGAATTAGATCGCCTAATGATGTATTAGTAGATCATTGAGAAATTAATATAAGAATTTTGGAGCATAACTAGAGCTATTAGATTCGGATAAACTAGAGAACAATATTGATCTAGTAATTGCATAATCTAACCGTGGTCGTTAGCAATTGCCCTTGTTTGAATTTGATTAGTGTTCTGTGCATGGTAGTACTCTAGGATTAGATCGAGTCTTTGTTTGTGTGCTAAGGACAGGCATTAGTGGGTGTGTGCTCACCTGTCAGGGGACACAAGGCATCGTTACGTCTACCCAAGTCCTAAGTTTGTTTAATGCCTGCAGAAGACTTAGAGAAGACTCGATAAGTAAAACTCTAATATCTCCTGCAAATGAGAGTACCGTAGAGCGCCTTTATATCCGTAACAACTTTCGGTAAGGACCGCAGTGGTAGCGTCGTCTTGACTGCAAATTCTGGTCTAGTGTAAGGATGAGTAAATTGGAAATTAGGGGAAATCCTAAGAATCTGCCAAGTTCTATGTTGCTCAATGTGGGCAGGGGACTTAGAGAAGACTCTATGAGTAAAACTCCAATGTCTTCGGTGAACGGGGGTACCGTGAAGTGCCTTTTATGTCCGTACAGTAGCTTTTTGATGAGGTCCGGGGAGACGAAATTACTGCAACACCATTGTTTGACTACAGTGGCGGAAGTATGTCGTCCGACTGCAACAACCGGGCATAGTTGAAAACGAACGGGTACAGACACCGCTACTGACTGCAGCGATGGGAGTGAACCGTATGACTGCAACCTCTTCATCACTAGAACATCAGAAACCGGAGAGAGCACAAGAGTAGGATGCAAGGAGGGGGATGAAACCTTATCATCTGAGGAACGTGGTTTGGTTTGGGAATGTGTAGTATGAGATGCATATCTCTCCAATCAGACATGCATTAGAATAAGAGCATCGTGTGCAGTTGATTGTGCATTAGATTTAGGCCATGACATACATCAATACTTGGCTTGACATCGCGTTTTTCTTCGCATCAATATCTTGGTTGTTGAGATTTTGAAGTTGCTGGTTTTATCAGCATTGCGTCAGTTGCCTTCAATTGATGTGCCCATAGTTTGTTAGGTGCAGGATAGCTATTCGAGGAGCAAAGGACTCAAGCCATGGGAACCATCCAAGTGGAACTTCATTGTCCAATTTAATTGTAATTCATGTTGTAATATTTTATTATAATTGTTGTAATTTTTGAACATTGTATAACCTTTCATGTAATAAAAAGTTTTTAATTTCCTATGATTTTTCTGTGTTTGGATTCATTTGAAGTAAGATTCTGGATTGTGTCACGAGTTCCGAGTATAGGAATTCGGGGCGCGACATGAATAGAGCCAGCATTGAATTCCATGACTGCGTTTGTACTCACCTTGTTGATTGCCTGTTGGACACTCTGCTGCAGAGCATTTTTGATTGCGGGTTGGATCTTCTTAGAGAGAAACAGTGTGAAAGTAACCACCTTTCCCTTCCGAAACATTTGGCGCACTTCCTCCTTTGTTTTCTCCTCCTCGGATTCTTCTGAGTTGTCAGTTATTTTGTTTGAACCCCTTGAATCATTTTCCTGATTGCGATTGGAGGAATCAGTTACCTCAATCATAGGTGATAATGGTAAAAATTACAGCATATCAGGGTTGTACGATTCTAGACATATCTTAAAGATTCTACATGCAGATTAATAGTAGTAAGCCTCCTTAACAGATCCAGGCCTTTTCTAGGCTCACTAACAAGACATGGACCGCATTCAAGCCCAACAAAAGTGACTAGGCCCATTAGGAGAGTCATCCAGCCCATCAGGACTATTAATCAAATCTTTTATCCCCAACAAGAGAGTATCCTATTCTATCTCTCAAGGTGGGGAATATATGAAAGATAACAGATTTATGTCAATTTTCTAACCGATTCCCAGGCCTATAAATATCCCCCCCCTCTATTAGTCATAAAATAATCAATCTTTTCTACTCTCAAACTCTCTTCCTCTCTCTGGCTCTGCCATGAGCATCATAGGGTTTATCACTAGGGCCAACCCAAGTGTTTCAGGCTTGTCTGCAGGTCCATCGACCGCGTCAAAAACTTTTAGATCCTGATCCAGGTGTTCTTTGAATAGTCCAGATCTGATATCAAAAGCTCTAACCACTTTTTGCGGAAACGATCAATGGTCATATCTTTAGTAGTTTCCTTCAAATATAAACTCCATATCTGTTTGCTCCCACACAAAAATAAGTAGGCAATAGATTGACGCCATCTATAAAAAACTACACAGATCATAACTTAAGGTGAGAAACACCGAGTTTTCCTGTCATGCTACCGAAGTTAAGAGGGGAGAGCAGCGGCATCAAGCCTACAAGCCAACCCTTCTCGTCAACAAGCTCCTCATGTGGAGGACCCTATTCCTCCTCATCATCAGGATCAACCCAACAGCCTAATCAAGATCCTTTCAATGAAGACGCATCGAGGGGCTCCCGACAAAGCCTTCATGAACCACGTCATGAACAACACCCTATACACGACCATGTCTCAGTCCATACTACAGCCAGCTACTCGATGCCCTCGCAGGTCCGGGGTGAGGCCTCCAGTTCAGAACATCAGGAGAACCAGAGAAGAAACTCTCTTCGAAGGCAAAGATCAAGACGCTCCTCCTCTCATAAGGGGCACAATAAATAAAGAAGCTTGACTAGTTAAAGTCGAAAGCTTTATGGGAAGAATAACGAGAAAGAAGCCCTAGTCACTAGGGCCGAACCTGAAAACATCAAGGTCGACATCCTCCAAGCCATCCGAGGTACCCATGATCAGAGGGACACTCAAGGAGCCGCCACTTTATTCCTTCAAAAGAGGGTGAGTCTAGCGACTCAACTAGGTCCAAGTGGAAGGATGACCAAGTCTTTCACCACATCCGAGAAGTAGAGGATCGACTAGAGCAGATAAAGCATGAAGGAAACTGCTCTAGCAAGACATAACGGCCCAGCCGAACTCCATTTAGCGAATCTATTCTCAATGCACTCATTCCCAAGAACTTAAATGCTCATTAGTTTCAATCTTACGTTGGTGAATCCGACCCGGCCGATCATATTCAGAGTTATTAAACTCTCAATATAATCACCACCGATGTGCTCCTATGCTGAATATTTCCTACAACCTTGAAGAGATTGGCAAGGGAGTGGTACTCTTGCCTTACTTCCGAGTCGATATTCTTCTTTGACCAACTCGAGGGAGTCTTTGTAAAGCACTTTGTCGCTAGCAGCAAGGCTGAAAAAATGAGTCATTCTCTTGTAATACCCCACAAAATAATGAATTATTATTTTTACCTGCAAGTTAGTACGTGCGATGAACGTGTGAGCATTCCAAGTGTCTGTTGTATTTATTGGTATGAATTGGGTCATAATACTAATAAGAATTAGTGTAAATAAAAGAAAAGTATTATTGGGTTATAACTGGAAGAATACATACAAGTATGGTCCAACCTAATACAATTTGTAATCATAAGGCATGTGCACGTTGTGTAAAATAGCACGAGTGTAAAAATGTAACACCCCGCAAAATTGAGTTATGACAATTTTGCCCACGGGTGTTACTTACATGTATTTTGTACTATTACGAGTAATATCCGTAATGTATTTTAATATAAATGTCCTACGTATTTCTGCATTTCAATTATTTATATATTTTTTCGTCTTCTCAAAATTCATTTTCATCCTATTCTGAGCCAACTTAAGCATTTATTTTAATCTTTGTGTTTTTTACGTGCATTACAAATACTTTCAATACACGTGTCGATTACGTATATTCGACCGTTACGTGTAATATTATAAAATTTTCCACGTGTGCAACTATTTATTTTATAACTTGTTCGAATTCGTTTCATAAATTGAAATTCATTTTTCACTTATTTTGACTCAAATATATTTTTACACATGCGGTGCACGTATTTTCTATGCACGCATTGATTATATTGTTGTATACATATATAGAATTAATGAAACGTATTTTACATATTTTGTATTTCGATTGTTATAGTGATTTTTTGTTTTATCAAATTTATCTTACATATGAATATTTATTAGCACGTGCTTTACACGCGTTTCTTTTTATGCACGTGCAAATTGTGCTATTTTATTACAAAGTTGTGCACTAAAAATTTTACTAGGCTAATTATACTAAATTTAATATGAGTATTTATTAAAAATAAGAATTTTAAAAATGAAATCAAATAATAATATAATATTAGAATGAAAAATGTACACAACACGTGCACACGTGCATTGTGCACTCTTTCCAATGGTTGGCTGCACATGGAGAGAGTGGAGTAAGTGAGTGGTGTGAGTGTGTGAGTGGGTTGGTTAGTTACTAAAACTACTCCCAAATTTCCTTATAAATATCTCCCTATCCTAAACCCAAACGAACACAAAAATAAATCAAACAAAAGAGAGACTCAAGAGAGGGGAACATGCTGTTTTTTTGGCTTTCGAGGTTGGTATAGAGGCTTGCGAGTTGTGCTTGTGGAGACTCTTGGAGCTTTTGCTAAGGGGTTCAACTACTAGGAGCTTCTTGAGGTGGTTGTTTCTCCAACTTACTAATATAATTTTGTTAGTAGAATGCTAGATTGTAGAAAATATATGTGTGAATTGTTAGATGCATGATAACTTATATAGATTGAGTATTAATGTTTAGATTATGTGTTGTTGATTAAATGTGTGAAATTATGATATGATTGATTTGGAGGCATTTTTATAAGTTTCTGTTTTAAGTTTTAGTTGCACTTCCGAAAATCATATCTATTAAACTAGATGAAATCTATAGCTAAAATTCTATATGAGCATCTCGTATATGTCAAGAACATATCCTTAAAGTTTCATAATATTTGGACTTCTTTTACTATTTTAATAAAATCCAAACTTAGGACTGGTTGGCAGTTGGCTAGTTGTTGGAAATTTTTACACCTTTCGGATTTTGATCATTTTAGCATCTTAGATGAAGTATTTTGAGAACGGTCAAAACTAAAAAGTTGAAGTAGCCTCGTTAAACTTTCTTTAGAGTCTAAGAAATCAATTTTCCATGAAGAACAGAATTTATAATGAATTTTACAAGATTGAACAAGTGGCAGTCAGTACAACATTTCAACCCGACTGTAGATTTCGAAGAATTCAGGGTTATAGACACAATATTTTGGATAAACTTATAACTAAAAAGTTATAGTAGACTTGTGTACCTTTATTTTGATCTAAAGAACACATTTTCATGAAGTATATAATTTTTTATGATCTTTACAAGTGGCATGAGCTGCAGTTTTTGGATTTTGAACCTATTATTTTGCAAATCAATTTTGACGAAGTAATTGAAAATAATTTTAGATGGTCTTAACTACAAATTTTTATTACACTCATTTAAAATTCCTATGAAACTAATAAATCAATTTTTTGAGTAGTATTGGAATTTATAAGATTTTTTCAACACCATTGGGTTGATGTCTTTTATCTAGTTGTCCTAAAACTTTTACAACGTATAAAATTGGATTTAAAATTGGAATGTTAGTAAGATGTACCTTATGAGGAATTAAGAGGTAATTAAAGGATGAATTTGGAGTATTAGTCATTTGATGTTTATAAGGGTTTTAACTCATCAAGTGTTATAGAATGTTGCTATAAGAAGTTGGTTACTCCATGATTGATAATAGAAAAGAGAATGGATAAAAGAATTTAAAAGATGTTTAATGAATGGAAATTTTTATAAGAGGTTAGATGTAACCTAGCTTATCTCTATGTTGAGACGGTTGGATTCTAGAGACTCAGCGAAACCCAGAATGCCGGTAGGTTATGATAAGTGAAAATTTGAGAAGTAACCAGTGTGGGTTAACTTTCTATTTGAGAAGTAGCCAGTGTGGGCTAACATTCTCAATGTTTGATTTAAATCCGGTGGGGTAAGCTAGCTCTAGGTGATAATATTTTTATGTTTGAACTTAAGAATAGGCACTAGAAGAGGAGATGTGATGAAGCTTGAGCAAACGTGAGTGAGACAGCTCAATATAGTCGGGCAGATGTATTCCGGGACTATAGTTATAGTCGGGCGGATGTATTCCAGGACTGGGCACAACATGGTCGGGTGAATGTACTCTGTAACGCCCCGAATTCCAAGGTAATTAGTAGCAAAAATATGATTTTCTACTTAAAATTTGTACAAAATTACAAGGAATTTAAAACTTTTTATCACAATATGTTCTTTACAATAGCACAGCGGAAATAAATGAATACAATACAATCTACAACGACAAAAATTCTTCAATCTTGTAACAACCCATCATAGTGACTTCAAGCCCCTGCCAAGTCCAATCTTGCATCTGGAAAACTGCGGGCACGTCAGTTGCATACAACTGACGCAATGCTATAATACAGCGATTCTTCTACTTTAGCAGACACAAACTTGAATGCGAAATAAAATGCGTGAAGTGACTATCCTAAACATGTCATTGTATGATATGAACTTAATGCCTAATGCACGCATTACACTACAATGGCACTAAAGCATACTTGTTCGGATTCTATGCATCCCATACTACATAGGTCCGAGAGCAAGCCCTTATCGTACTCCTCATTATAGGGTTCAATCCCTCATTATGAAATCCTACACGGAAACAAAAACAAGGTTCAGACATCATACAAGTATGGATTCCAGCCTCGGAGTACACTGCTCGACTATACAGAATCCATCTCATGCGGACATCCCGAAAGTGCTACTCTAGCTCCGGAATATCAGAGATACGCCTCCCATCCACCCGACTATTCATGATCCCAGGGTACACCGCCCGATCGTTCATATTCCCAGATTTAATTGAGACTCATCTTGTTCCGCATCACAATCCCAGAGTGCACCGCCCGATTGGATGCAGGGCAATTACAGTCCCGAAGTAACTGAATCTATATTCCCGGAGTACACCGCCTGACAATATAAAAACGCTCTGCTTAGGTTTGCCCAGGTTTCATCACATCTTCTTCTAGTGCCTGTCCTTAGGTTTCGTTATAATCATTAACACCTAGAGCTAGGTTACCCACCAGACCTAAATCAAACACTGAGAATGTTAGCCCACACTGACTACTTCTCAAAAAGAAAATTAACCCACTCTGGCTACTTCTCAATTTTCAATAATCACTTTCATCACTTTGCCAGTACTTTGGGTCTCACTTAGCCTCTAGAATCAACATAATTCATGTTCACAACATCCTGGGTCATTCATACCCTCTTTATTCATATTGTTAAATTTCATTCATTCACATATCCAATTATCCCCTTGTTCACACAACTCAGTTATTTGTATAACTAGTTTCATAGTCTTATCCCACATTTCAAATTGACATTCTCTATGTAAAAATAGATGGTATATTCACCTCCTTCTAATAGGATTCTCAATAAAGTTGTAATTACATTCAATAGATTATTTTCCCAAACAATATAGTATTCACCTTCCAATTTTATTCTTTAACAACCCTAAATTTAATATATATCGAGTTAAATCAAAAAGATATAACTTTTTAACATACCTCTGGTAAAAATAATCAAAGTTTGCCTCTTAATCAAAATGTAAATTAGTATTTATTTAGTTCCAAACTCCATTTTTATATTCAACTCAATCCCCACATTTTCTCCTTAATTCACATATTAAACCTCATAATACAACCCATGACAAGATAATTAAATACCTATTAATTCCTCATAAGGTAAATCTTAATAACATTCCAATTTTAAATCTAATTTTATACGTTGTAAGTTTTAGGACAACTAGATAAAAGACATAAACCCAGTGGTATTGAAAAAGTCATATAAATTCCAATACTACTCCAAAAAATAGATTTATTTGTTTCATAGGAAAGAAAATGAGTCTACTACAACTTTGTAGTTAAGATCATCTAAAATCATTCTTAATTACTTCATCTGAAATCATTTGCAAAATAGTAAATTCAAAATCTAAAAATGCAGCTCATACTACTTGTAAAAATCAAAGAAAATTCTATACTTCATTAAACTTTGTGTTCTTTAGACCAAATTAAAGGTATACAAGTCTACTATAACTTTGTAGTTATAAGTTTCCCCAAAATATTATGTCTATAACCAGGAACTCTTCGAAATCTACAGTAGGGTCGAAATGTTATACATACTGCCACTGTTCAAAATTGTAAAATTCATTATAAATTCATTTCTTAATGAAAAATTGATTTCTTAGACTTACAGAAAGGTTAACGAGTCTACTTCAAGTTCATACTTTTCACTATTCTCAAAATACTTCATCAAGATGTCGAAATGATAAAAATCCGAAATGTGTACGAATTTCCAGCAACTACACACTACCAACCAGTCCTAATTTTGGATTTTATGAAAATAGCAAATGACATCCAAATATTATGAAATTTTAAGGAGATGTTCCTCACAAATACGAGATGCTCCTATAAAATTTTTCGTTCTAGATTCCATCTAGTTTAATAGATATTATTTTTTGAAGTGTAACTAGAACCCAAAGCTGAACCTTATGAAAATGCTCCCCAAATCAAACATATCATAATTTCACACATTCAATCAACCACAAAAATCTAAATAAAAATGTCCAATCTGTATAAGTTATCATGCATCTAACAATTCACACATGTCAAGCATTCTACTAATAAAACTATATTAGAATGTTTTTGAAACACCCACCTCAAATGTAGAATTTCTAGTTGTAGAACTCCTAGATAGTGATGCTCCAAAGCTCCAAGCTCCCTCTAAAAATGGCCGGCCTCTTCCTAGCATAACCCGCAGGCTCTTCTCCCTCTTTCTCTCATTTGTTTTTGTTTTGAGTTGTCTTGTTCATGATAAAAGTAGAAACTATTTATAGAAAGATTGTGCAGTCAAAATAGCTCCCCAGTTCTCAAAATAACTCTCCACTTTTCACTAACTCACACCACTCTCCCTCATTCTCAACCATTGTAAGAAATACGTGCACATGTAGTCAATGTGTGTGCACTCTTCATACAAATTTTATAATTAATTTTTATTAGGTTAGATGTGTGTGTTACACATGGTAAGTGTACCAAACTAACTATATTTTAAATGTGCACTTTAGTGCACACAAAATAAACCATGGGTTTTAAATTAATTTTAGTGGACTACAAAATGGATTTAGGCCTAATGGATATTAATTAAAAATAAATCACACAATTGTGAGTAGAAAAATAAGAAGAAAAATATTCATGACTCAAGAAAGTTTTAGAAACCAACATATGCAATGCAAACATGTGCGTTGCACTTATCAATACAAAATAAATTTGAGAGAACGAAAAACAGTCAAAATAAAAAATACGTAGAACATGTATATTATTAACGTTACGGATATTTCACGTAACGGTGGAATATATGTGCAATTCACGTAAAAACACAAAGATTAAAATAAATGTTTGAGTTGGCTCAAAATAAGATAAAAAATGAATTTCGTGATGAAGGAAAATATATAATTAATCGAAATAAAAAAATACATAGGACATTCATATTAAAATACGCTATGGATATTACCCGTAACGGTACAAAATACATGTGCGTAACACCCGTCGACAATATTGTCATAACTCAATTTTGCAGGGTGTTACAGTAGCCCCCCCCCCATTTAGAACAGTTATGTCCTCAGAACTTAGTAGGGTAAAAGTTGTATCTTGTACACACCAAAGGAAAAAATTAATATTGTATATCAAAAAACTGTCAATATCAAGAAAAGAAATGTAGTATGTAATGTGAAAACAAAGTAAACTTATAATAGAAAACTATGAGTATCAAAATTAATAAGAACGAAACAAGAAAAATTAGAAAAATATCAGAAAAATAAATGTGACCACAAAAGATAGTATAGATTGAAAGAAATTTTCATAATCATAATATTTGATAAAGTATTAGATATTATAGTAAAGGAAAAAGTAAGTTAAGTCATCAATTGTGAAAGAAATGGAAAACAAAATAATTAGCAAGAAGTAAGAAAATCATAGAAAAAAATCTTTACAAACAAGTATAGTAAACAAAAGAAAGTAGTAGGAAGTAGTACGAAAAGAGTAAAACAAAATTAGAAGTATAGAAATAAGTATGAAGGAAGAGAAATGCTAGTGCACAGGATAAAAGCGTTGAAATGGTATAGACAATTTATAATGCAGTAGAATTTTTTAAAATAGAGTAAGAACGTAAATAAACATTAAGTAACTCAAAATTTACTGAGATAAAAAGGATATTTTTATGATAAAAAATGAAATAAGGAAAAGTATAAAAATACAAAACAAACCGATAAATAATTAGAAGAGCATAATAATTGAAAAATAGTTATCACTAGGTAATAAAATTTTGAAATTTAAGGAAACATAAATGAACTAAAAAGAAATGGAAAAAAATGAATGATTAAAATCGTAAACTAAGAATATATGTTAATAGATAAAAGAAGATAGTAATTTAAGAGAATATTGTCTTATGAAAAGTCTGAAAAATGTATGAGTGTTTAATTTTAGCTAAAAATACAAACAATATAGGATAGATATAATTATGCATATAAAATTAATATCACGAAAAAAATAATTTGTAAGATAAATATAATAACTATATATACGATTAAAACACATAAAGCAGTGATTAGTTATTGAAATATCTATAAGTTGTCAAGTATAGCAAGAAAGCCAACATACAAAATTATACATGTACATAGGTATAAAAATATATGATGAAATAAACAATACTATAATATGAATGTTATAAGCAATTGGAGAAACAAAATAAAATAATAGTAAAAGTAGAAATGTATAATAAAAATAATATATAATATTAAATGGGGATAGAAATAAAATGTAGATAACAAACGAAAGTAAAAAAAATAAAAATCATATTATATGAGTAGGAAATATATTAAAGATAGGTTAGCAAAAATATAAAAATGGAATGTTATAAAAAAAAATACAAAGTAATAAAATAATTAATAGTAACCAGTAATATACATTGAAAATAAGTAAAATAATAATAACACATATATGATAGATGTAGAAGCAATTATAAATAATAAGGTAACTAATTAAATGCATATATAAGTATATCTGCATCATAGATAATAAAGATGAAGTAGTATAAGCTATGTTGTAAAACATTATAAACTAGTACAAAAAAAAAATAGTGGTAAATAAATATATATAGAAATAAAAGTGTGGGTTATTAGAGTAGAAAAATCTATTTTGTTGTGGGTTCGCCTCATTGGTGTCCAACTGCAGGCTTGCCTCCTTGACATGAAGTTGCAGATTTGCTTCCACAACATCCGGTTGCAGTTTGCCTTTGGGACATTCGGTTGTAGACTTTGCCTCCTCAACATCCGGTTGCAGTTTACCTCCAATGATGCCTAGTTGTAGATTTGCTCTCTATCGACATCAGGTTGCACCAAAACGGTGAATGGAATGATGTAATCTTCCATATATATTTGGATATTGGATGTTTAATGAAGTATGATTTTAAGTTTTTGAAATAGATGTAAAAGTTGAAGTAGAAAATTACAACGGTAAAATATTTAAAATAGAAGTATAGATTTTAAATATCGAAAATTTAAAATTAGTAGTAATGAAAATGATTTATAACATTACGACAAGAATAGTATAAAATAAATGCATGAGCTGAAGATACAATGAGAACAATAATCAAGTAGTTTAGTAAATTAGGATAACAAGAAAAATAATATATAGTAATGTAGTAATTGGATAAGTGTAAAATGATATATATAGTAAGTATGTTGAAATACATGAAATATATATATAGAAATAGGTGGAAAGTATATGTAGTAACCAAGAATGTAAAAATATAAATAGTGAGTGTACTTAGTACGTTCGAGAAGTATAAAGTGACAAAATTAATAAGTAGCTATTAATAGTGAAAAGTAAATATAACAAAACAAACTAGCAAATAATATGTATTAACAATAGTATAGAATAAAAATAGTAGGAAAAGAAGATTTATGATGTGTAGAAGTATGTCATATTTATATACGTAAAAATGTTACAGTCTTGTTAAAAATATACTGAAATATATAAGACAATATAAGATAATGGAAAAATATTGTATCGCAAAATCAAATCATACATAAAATGAATGTACATAAGCAAAAAAATCAAAAAAAAATTAAAAATATAATAGAAATAGTAAATAAAGAAAATAATAGTTGCAACAATAATTTAATAAGTGGTAATTTAAAACTAAATGAAAATTCGTAAAAAGAAATAGCAAATGTAAACGAGTAAACATAAAGTACAAAAAAATATGGAGGACAAGATTTTAAGACTGAAAAAAATAAGACAAAATTAAAAGATTAAGACTAAGGATTGTAGATAGAATAATAAATATTAAAGTGAATTAATAGAATATGAAAATAATTATTTGAACGAAAAATATTAAATGTTAAAGTTGAAAAGTACTATGAGAAAAATCCACGAAGAAAAATTCAATAGAAAAGTTATTTTAAGTGTAAGGCATCATGAATGTAGGTTCAAACCAACCATAACGCTCGTGATAAAAGAGAAAACATGCTCGCATACAGGTATCACGTCAATGTATATGAGGAGAGTTTCATGAATGCAAGTTCAATAACTTCATCATTCATGACTTCAAATTGACACTCACACTCTAATATTCACCCTAATTGTGTTTTCCTTATAATTTTTGTTCTACTCATTAAAGTTGGCTCTAATACTACTCTGTAACACCCCGAATTCCTGACACAGATAATTCGTAGAAAAAACATGATCTTTTACTTCAAATTCGGACAAATTTACAAGGAATTGAAAACTTTTTATTTACAACTTGTTCTTTATAATAGCACAGCCGAAATAAATGAATACAATAAAATCTACAACAATGAAAATTCTTCAATCTTGTAATAACCCATCATAGTGACTTCAAGCCCCTGCCAAGTCCAATCCTGCATCTGGAAAACTGCGGGCACATCAGTTGCATACAACTAACGAAATGCTATAATACAGTGATTCTTCTACTTTAGCAAATACAAACTTGAATCGAAATAAAATATTAGAAATGACCATCCTAAACATGTCAATTTATGATATAAACTTAATTCCTAATGAAGACATTACTCCACGATGACACTAATGCATACTTATTCGGATTCTATTCATCCCGTACTACATAGGTCCGAGGGCAAGCCCTTATCGTACTCCTCATTATAAGGTTCAATCCATCGTTATGAAATCCTACTCGGTAACGAAAATAAGGTTCGGACATCCCACAAATATGGATTCCAGCCCCGGAGTACACCGCCCGACTATACATAATTCACCTCATGCGGACATCCCACATGTGCGGCTCTAGCCCCAGAATATAAGAGATCTGCCTCCCATCCACCCGACTATTTATGATCCCGGAGTACACCGCCCGGTCGTTCATAATCCCGAATTTAGTTGAGGCTCGTCTCATTCCCATCACTATCCCGGAGCACATCGCCCGACTCGATGCATGGCAATTACAGTCCGGAGTACACCGCCCGAGTGAATCTATAGTCCGGGAGTACACCGACCGACCATATAGAAACCATTCACTTACGTTTGCCCAGGTTTTGTCACATCTTCTTCTAGTGCCTGTCCATAGGTTTTGTTATAATCATTAAGACATAGAGCTAGCTTACCCACATCCGGACTTAAATCAAACACTGAGAATGTTAGCCCACACTGACTACTTCTCAAAGAGAAAGTTAACCCACTCTGGCTACTTCTCAATTTTCAATAATCACTTTCATCACTTTGCCAGTACTTTGGGTCTCACTTAGCCTCTAGAATCAACATAATTCATGTTCACAACATCGTGGATCATTCATACCCTCTTTATTCACATTTTCAAATTTCATTCATTCACATATCCAATTTTCCCTTTGTTCACACAACTTAGTTATTTGTATAACTAGTTTCATAGTCTTATCGCACATTTCAAATCAACATTTTTTATGTAAAAATAGATGGTATATTCACTCCCTTCTAATAGGATTCTCAATAATGTTGTAATTACATTCAATAGATTATTTTCCCAAACAATATAGTATTCACCTTCCAATTTTATTCTTTAACAACCCCAAATTAACTCTATACTGAGTTAAATTCAAAAGATATAACATTTTAAAATACCTCTAGTCAAAATAATCAAAGTTTGGTTTTTAATCAAAAAGTAAATTAGTATTTATTTAGTTCCAAACATCATTTTTATATTCAACTCAATCCCCACATTTTCTCCTTAATTCACATATTAAACCTCATAATACAACCCTAGACAAGATAATTAAATGCCTCTTAATTTCTCATAAGGTACATCTTACTAACATTCTAATTTTAAATCCAATTTTATACGTTGTAAAAGTTTTATGACAGCTAGATAAAAGACATCAACCCAATGGTATTGTAAAAGTCATATAAATTCAAATAATACTCCAAAAAATAGATATATTAGTTTCATAGGAAATATAAATGAGTCTACTACAACTTTGTGGTTATGATCATCTAATCATCCTCAATTACTTTGTCTGAATTGACTTCCAAAACAGTAGGTTCAAAATCCAAAAACTGCAGCTCATGCTACTTGTATAAATTATAGAAAATTCTATATTTTATGAAACTTTGTGTTCTTTAGATCAAATTAAAGGTATACAAGTTACCATAACTTTTTAGTTATAAGTTTTCCCAAAATATTATGTCTATAACCATGAATTCTTCGAAATCTACAGTAGGATCGAAATGTTATACATACTGCTAATGTTCAAACTTGTAAATTCATTATACATTTCATTCTTTATAAAAAAATTGATTTCTTAGAATTTAAAGAAAGGTTAACGAGTCTACTTCAAATTCTTAGGTTTTACTTTTCTAAAAATATTTAATCTAAGATGTCGAAATGATCAAAATTCGAAATGTGTACGAATTTCCAGCAACTAGCCACTACCGACCAGTCCTAAGTTTGAATTTTATTAAAATAGCAAACGACATCCAAATATTATGAAATTTTAAGGTGATGTTTCTGACATATGCGAGATGCTCATATAAAAGTTTTATCTCTAGATTCCATTTAGTTTAATAGATATGATTTTTTAAAGTGTAACTAGAACTCAAAATAGAACCTTATGAAAATGCCTCCAAATCAAACATATCATAATTTCAGACATTCAATTAACAACAAAAATCTAAACTAGAATGTCCAAACTATATAAGTTATCATACATCTAACAATTCACACATGTCAAGCATTCTACTAATAAAACTATATTAGAAAATTGTAAAATCACCCACCTCAAATGTAGAAATCCTAGTAGTACAACTCCTAGAAAGTATTCCTAGCACCCTCCAAGCTCGCTCCAAAAATAGCCGGCCTCTTCCTAGCACAACCCGCAAGCTCTTCTCCCTCTTTCTCTCTTTAGTTTTTGTTTTGAATTATGTTGTTCATGACAAAAGTAGGAATTATTTATAGGAAGATTGTGGGGTCAAAATAGCTTCCCACTTCCCAAAATAACTTTCCACATCCCACTAACTCACACCACTCTCCCTCATTTTCAACCATAGTAAGAAACACGTGCACCTGTAGTCAATGTGTGTGTACACTCTTTATTAAAATTTTATTATTAATTTTTATTAAGTTAGATGTGTGTGTTACACTTGGTAAGTATACCAAACTAAATATATTTTAAATGTGCACTTTAGTGCACACAAAATTAATCATGGACTTTAAATTAATTATAGTAGGCTACAAAATGGATTTAGGCCTAATGGATTTTAATTAAAAATAAATCACACAATTGTGACTAGAAAAATCAGAAGAAAAATATTCATGACTCAAGGAAACTTTTGGAATCAACATGTACACTGCAAACACATGTGTTGCACGTATCAATACAAAATAAATTTAAGAGAACGAAAAATAGTCAAAATTAAAAATACAAAATACGTAGAACATGTATATTAATTATGTTACAGATATTTCACGTAACCTTGGAATATACGTTATCGTCACGTGTATTAAAAACACGTGCAATGCACGTAAAAATATAAAGATTAAAATAAATGTTTGAGTATACTCAAAATAAGATTAAAAATGAATTTTTAGATGACGAAAAATATATAATTAATCGAAATAAAAAAATACGTAGGACATTCATATTAAAACATGCTATGGATATTACCCGTAACTGTACAAAATACATGTGTGTAACACCCGTGGGTAAAATTGTCATAAATCAATTTTACGGGGTGTTACATATTCTGGGATTGGGCTCAACATGGTCGGGTGGATGTATTCCAGGATTTTGGTTACAGTTGGGCGGATGTATTCTGGGACTGTGAGTTTTAAGCGAGATGAGTCTCAATTACTTTCGGGACTGTGTATAATCGGGCGGATGTACTCCAGGATTATGTATAGTCGGGCAGAAGGGAGACGAGTCTCCAGTGTTCTAAGGTAGGGCGACGCTTACGGAATGTTTGCGTGAAAAGGGTTTTGTATGGTCAGGCGGATGTACTCCGGGACTGAAACCTATACTTATGGAATGTCTAAATCTTGTTTTCGTCACCGTCGTAGGATTTCATAACGAGGGATTGAACCCTGTAATAAGGAGTACGATAATGGCTTGCCCTCGGACCTACGTAGTATGGAATGCATAGAATCCGAACAAGTGTGCATTAGTGTCATGGTAGTGTAATGTCTGCATTAGGCATTAAGCTCATATTATACACTAACATATTTAGGTTAGTCACTTTCCACATTTTTGTTTCGCATTCAAGTTTATGTTTACTAAAGTAGAAGAATCGCTATATTATAGCATTGCGTCAGTTGTATGCAACTGACGTGCTCACAGTTTCTTAGTCGTAGGATTATTTTTGGCATGGATTTGAAGTCACTGTGATAGATACACAAGATTGAAGAGCTTTCATTATCATATATGTACTGTACTTATTTATTTTTGTTGTGCTGATTTAAAGAATGATGTTGTAAATGAAAAGATTTTAATTCCTTGTATTTTTGTATGAATTTGAAGTAAAAGATCCTGTTTGTGCTACGAATTACATGTATTTAAAATTCGGGGTGTTACAACAAATCCCTAGGGTTAGGTTTGGTCGCCCAACATGGGAGGCTTTGGAGGGAGTTGTTTTGGAAACTTTTTGAATTGGAGAATTAAGTGATGAGTGATTGAGGGGAAGATTAATAGTAATTATTATTGGTATGGTGTCCCCCAATCCTATAATTGTTGGAGACGTAATGCAATTACCCCCCCCCCCCCCCCCCCCCCCCCCCCCCCCCCCCCCGCGCGCGCGCGCGCTTGGATCTTCTCACCGACCTAGATATTAAAAGAGAGAGGGAGTGAGAGCTCCTCTCATTTGTTTATTTTTGGTGGTGGTGATTCTTGGGGCTCTTATGAAGATTCAGGTGGGAAGAAGAATGACTCTTAGAAGGCTTACAAGTGAGAAATTTGACACTTAGGTAGGTGTCCTCCATTTTTCTTTCTTTTATTTTTAGTATAATGATAGGGCTTAAATATTGTCATGAAGAATTGTTATGTTATAGTCTAAGAAGTTACATGAAAGTCATAGGAATGTCTGCTAGAGGAATGCTTTTTCTTTTTCTTCTTCTTCTTGTTGTTGTGAGTTAACATGCTAAATTTGAGTATTGAATATGTACTATCATTCTAAGTTTGTCTATTGGAAATGTTGTTTATTTGATGTGCATACTATATTGTTATTAGAGACCATGTTAAGTGAATGTTTTCTTTTACTATGAATTAACATGATAAATTTGGCTCATGGGAGAATTAGTTTCATGCAAGTTTTATTATTGAAATAATGTTTAATTGAATGTCATTTATGTTTATTATCCAATCATAACCTTAGATAGCATACTTAGTATATAAATAAATTGTATGCTTGTTGGAAGTGGTAGTTTGTTATCTCTGGAGTTGCTTAGCATGATGATCAAGCATGGAAAATTTGTTGATAGACATATTTAAGTGTTTTCCTAGAACCGTGTTAGGTTTTGACATTGTGACGTGCTAAATTGACAAGGAAATAGATAGTAGCCAATCAAGAAAGACATGGATAATTAGTTGTTTGTTCACTGTTTTGAGTGATTCTTATTTGAAAGAATATAGCTGTTTATGAATCAAGGAGAAACATAGTATGAATATCATGGTTTTCAGGGTCGAGAAAAACTCCAAAACGACAACTTTAGTCAAGTACCAGCTTGGTGGAATTTTCTTCATTAGCTATTTTGTGAGTTAATTCACTTCCTATGGGCGGTTAGAACAATCCAAATGTTTCTCAAACCTTTTCTATTATGATAGAAGGAACCTAGGGGTGTTTCGACTCAAGTAGACCTTGTGTCGGGTAGAAAAGAGCCAAAAACAACAGCATTTGTAGTGGTGACACTAGCTGGAATTTTTCGAATGATTGGCTTCTTTAGCCATGTAACCCATCTTGTAAGTGCTGCTAGTGTGCCTAAATGAAGCAAAAACTAGTGTTATCATGTTTGGGTTGAGTTTAGAAGTATTAGACTTTGAATAGACTTCTTTTCCGGTACGAAAAGAGCCCCGAAACGACAGTTTTGGGCTATCATTTCTTGCTGAATTTTCGAGACCGCTAGTTTCTATTTGATGGTTGGTTAGTTGTTGTTTAGAGACTCCAACTCCTGAGTTCAAATGAAATTAGTAGTTTTGATAGGTTAATGTAGGAGAGTGTCCGAGATTGGAAACTCAAAGGGACTCTAATTCAACCGAAGGAGATCGTTGGCTATTGTTTTGAAGGGCCAGGTTTGGGATCTGTTAGATGCCAAGTTTGGGATAGCCTGAGGAGTGGATTTTGTTGAGTATGGGATGGATGTGAGGTCACGTTGGGTCGAGTTGGACTCTCATCGGATTAGTTTAATTCAAGTAATAGTTAGGTTAAGTTTCCAATCAAAGGATAAGTTAGTCGAATAAGTTTTGGCTTAGTGTCTTTGTTATACGTTAGTAGAGAGGCAGTAGTTCTAGAATATGTTATTGACTTTTTTATGGACAGGCATTAGAAAGGAGATGTGACAAAGCAAGAGCAAACGTGTGAAGAGGGCTCTAGGATGATATATATGCAGTGAGATGATCCCCAATATTTCAGGATGAAAGATGAAATAAGCTCCAGAATGATCTGCGGAGTGGAATTTATCTCCAAAATCCTACGGTGAAAGCAACACTCATGGGATGTTCGTATGATGAGGACTTCAGGATGATCTGTGGTGTGAGAAAATCTCCAAAATTTCGGGATGAGAGATGAAATAGAAACCAGGATGATCCGCGGATAGAGATTCATCCCCAGTATTCCGGGACAAGAGCTAATACTCTCAGGATGTCTAAATCTTGAAAGTTTTTCATGGAGATAGGAATACATAGCAAGGGATTAAACCATGAAATGGGGAGAAACATTAGAAGCTTCCATTCAGAACCTATATTGTATGGGCAACGTAGAATTCCAAACACGCATGCATTAGAAAAAAGCATTGTATGCATTTGTTTTGTGCATTAGATTTTCATGATCATGGTGTACACCGACACACGTAGAATAGATATACTTATTCACATTGTTTCAACATTAACTTTTGATTGTTGTGAAAAATTAGAGATCGCTGTTATTGTTAGCTTTACGTCAGTTGTATTCAACTGATGTGCCCACTGTTGGAGGTTTTGCAGGATTCTTGTTTGATGGATGGCATGGACGTGAGTTTTGTCGGGCCTCTTGTAGAAGTTTGAGTGTTCTAATGAGTTGTAAATTTTTACATAGACATTATTAATTTTTGTAATAAGTTGAGATGTAATTAAAGTTTTAATTTTCCAGTAAATTGTATCGTGGCCGTACTCAAATTGGACTAAAAGACTTTGTCAAGCTCTCTACACCCAAAGCAAGGTCTATTTTCTCCCTGGACTTGTCAGTGGAGGCTGCCTTCTTCTACCACAACTTCGCCCACAACAACCTGAAGGTCTCCTTCATGAAAAAGTTGCCTAAAGATTACACCGAGCTCCTAGAGAGTAGCGACAAGTACATCAAAGCTGAGGATGCTCTTCATCCTTAAGGACAGAAGGATCCATCTTCCAGGATTAAACAAAAGAATACCAGTGAGGAAGGACCTAGGAAGTTTTAGAAAGATCGCATAGCACAATGCCACCCCCTCCAAAGCCACGCTTGAATAAGTTCTCTCCCCTTAATGCAAGCATGTCAGTCATTCTCATGAAAGTTGAAAAGAATAATCCGTCATCCCCAAAAGATGACCACAACCGGCAAGAGAAGAGATAGGAACAAGTGGTGCGCATTTTATATGTACCATGGACACACCATCGACATCTGCCGAGCCCTCAAAGAATAACTTGAAAGACTGATTGTCGGGGCTATCTCTCCCATTCGTCTAACAAAAGAACAACACTGAAACCTCTCTGGCACACGAGGCTAATAAGCATCAAGAGAAGCCCTCTGAATCATATGTCTCGAAGCACATGGTAGTATTTAACTCCATCCACGGAAGCCTGATGGAGGGAAATTCGAACTTTTCCCGAAGTGCTCATTAGGGAGGTGAGCTCAGTGCATAACATCCCGCATGCCAAGAGCCTAAGGGTCACTGCATCTTTTTCCAATAAAGCTCTAGAGGGGATTAGGACACCTCATTGTGATGCATTGGTTATAAGCCTTTGCATGACTAATCATGATGTTCGACATATCCTTGTGATAATGACAGATTTATGAACATTCTCTTCCTAAATGCATTCAATGGTCTCAAGCTCTCTCAAAACAAACTCAAGCCTTCCGAATACACTCCATGGGTTCTCTAGTGCCCCCATTAAAGTTGAAGGAACTATTACACTCGATGTGATAGCAGGAAAAGCCTCCACTGCTCTAACAGAGGCACTAGACTTTAGGGTAGTCGATGTCAAAGCTGCGTACATCGCTATATTTGTCTGTCCAGGCCTGGCTGCTTTCCATGCAGTTGCCTCTGCATTCCACATGAAAATGAAATTCCCCAATACAGCAGTGTGGACCAAGTTGTAGGAAACCAGGAAGTGGTGCGATCATGCTAAAGTGCCACAATGGGGTGTTCGGTTCTCCTATTCGATGCCATCGAACTACCGCAAGCACAGTCATATAAACTCTAAGCTGATGGAGAAATTATAGGAGATCCCTTTTCTCTCAAGAGGATCAGACCAAGTATTTTCGAGTAAGCAAAGTCCTTCCTCTTCAACTCAATGAGTAGCTCATTGCCTGCATGAGGGGGAATGCTAGGAATATCAGAAGATTTAATCATGTACCACCTTAGGGTAAGCACGGATGCCAAACCCGTCCAACAAAGGCACTATAAGTTTTCTCCCGACAGGCTACAGACGGTCAAAGAAGAAGTCAACAAACTCCTAGTTCATGCTTCATCTAAGAAGTTTGTTACCCCAAGTGGCTAGAAAATGTGGTAATGGTTAAAAAAGCTAACGACAAATGGAGAATATGCATAGACTTCGCCGATCTAAATAAAGAGTGTTCGAAGGACCCCTTTCCTCTTCCAAGCATAGATGCATTAATTGATGCCACATCCGTGCATGAGCACTTAACTTTAATGGATTCTTTCTCCGTGTACAACCAGGTCCAAATATTTTCGCCCAACACCCTGAAGACATCTTTCATAATGGAATGAGGCCTCGATTGCTACAGAGTCATACCTTTCGGCTGGAAGTATGCTAGCGCCACCTATCCATGCCTGGTTGATAATGTCTTTAAAATCCAAATCGGCAAAAACATGGAGGTTTACGTAGACGACATGTTAGTCAAAAGCATCTGCAAAGAGGACCATGTGACCGATCTCCAAGAGGCATTTGGAGAATTGCACCTTTAACCCCTGTTTTCCATTTTATGTATTTTTGAGTGTATTTCTTTTTCCGTGTATTTGTTTCAGCTTTTATCTCCTTTTAGATCATGTATTGGATTTTCTCTTTCAATATATTCATTTACTGATTTATCGTCTTCTCTTTGGGTTCCTTGATTTTATTGTCCCCTATTATTTCGTCTCTGTTTGACCGGACCATTATTTTCTATTCCCATTATTTTATTTGTTCATTTCTCATTTTGATTATTCATCTTATTCCCATCCTTTATTGAATTATTTGTTTATATGCCCTATATGTTTTAACCCAATTTAAACCTCATTTTATAAAATCCTATGACTCTTCTAAACCCATTCTTAAAACCTATTCTTATACCCTGTTTTTTTTATCACCCTATACCCACTTAAATCCCTAACAACCCCTTTAACCCTAATACCCAATTACTATACCTATTACCCATCGGATCTCCCCTTAAACCAGCTTCCCCTTAAACCCATTAAACACCTAACCCTAATTCAATACCCCTATAAATATACTTGCACCTGTTCACCTTCCTGTACCCCATAACCACCCTCAACCTCCTCCCAAAACCTTACTACTCTCATCCTCCAACCTCTACCCTGTCCACCTCACACCCCGATCTCCTTCACACCCTTTCGTTCACCTCTCCCTGTGTGCGCCCCTGTGCTTCTCTGTCGCGCCAACCCCAGCAGACCGACCTCTCAACCCCGACGCCCCTGATTTCCTCTGTCGCGCCGACAGCCAGCCAAGTCAATGCTGCCCTACGCCTCCCCGCACCTCCACAGTGACCTCCCGACGTCCCTATGCGTCTTCTTCCTTCTCGCAACCATAGCAAGATAGACAGCGGCCAGCAACAGCTGCAGTGCCTGCAGCGACTCCCCTTGACATCGCTGTCCCTGCTTTGCCGCTGTTTGTGTGTTGTGCGGTGTGCACATGCTTCTCCCGTGCATGTGTTGGTTCGGTTGGAATAGGTTCTCGCTTTGTGTTCATGGTTCATGTTCGATTCGTTCATTGAGTTCGTTGCCCGGGATCTGTTCCCGTTATTCTTGTTCTTGCTTCGTTGTTTTTGTCGGCATCTCTAAGGCAAGTAACTTGTATTCTTTTCTTTGTGTAATACAAGTACTAAATACCGCCTGTAGTATAGTTGGGTTCTAGAGACAGTTAATATGCGAATCCTTTATTATATATTGTCTCTATTGTGTTGATTCGACCATAGTTGCCTCACGACATACATGACATGAAACAACTAGGGTTGACCACTTTTGGATGTATATATGCATGCTATTTTGTGATATCGTGTGCTTAATGTGTTATTCATGCTATAATTTTTCATGGACTTGCAAAATACCCTATACCATGTTATTTGGATATCTAGTACACTATATTTCATGTTTGGGTTGATTTGGATGAGTTTTACATGAACTAGACGATTTTATGTTTGAAGAATAATTATGTATTTTTCTGTTACTTTGCTTTTGATCAGTATTTTAGACCCTATTAAGGTCAGTATGTGAATTTTATTTATGAACATGAACTGTAGATATTATATCTATTTTCCAACCCTTGTGACAGATCTAAGTTTCGATTTATGAGTTGTGAGTTATGTCTATTTTACTACAGAGGTGTAGAGAGATTTTCAGATTCTATTTTCTATGAATTTTCAAGAGTAATATATTTTATCATGATGTTAAAAGTATTATTATGATTTAATATTTTGCACAATACAACTAGACTTTATTGGGATTAACCCTGAATTTTTGTGGATTTATTTGATGAGTTTTACCAACCATTCTATGCCTCCAAACAATTACTATACTACCAGATTTTTCTTGCTGTTCAGTAAAGAATATGATTTTCGACCTAATTATACTTGCTGTTTGTAAAATATTTGTGAATATGAAAGTTATACTACTGTATCTATTTTATCACCCTTTTGGCGGATTTAGATTTCGATTTATGGTTTGTGAGATATTGCTGTTTTCGTACTGCAGTGTTTATAATTCCAGATTTAGAAAATTACTGCATCTTGATGTTTTCTGGATTTTGTTGACTAAATTATTTATATTGAAAAATTATGAAACTTTATATTCTGATGCTACACATATAGGGGAATACCCCAGATTTTTTTTGGATTTAATTAATGAGTTTTCATGCTGTTTTCCTGACTATGAATACAAACTTCTGATTTCTGGCTGAACGTATTTTCTGAATTCAAATCAGTTTTGAGACTTGTTTTTGTGAACTACCAAATAAATTATATATATTTGGTGGATTCGGCCAGGAGTCTATTTTCAGATTCTTTGACGGATCCAGGTTTGCATTTTCTTAGCAACGGGAATTTCAGATTTAGTGCAGTACTGTCTTGCTGTCCTGAACTAGAACTTTCGTTGTTATATCCTTTTATGAGTTGTCTTTCACTCATAGAAGTTTATCTTTCAACCTGAACCTATTACTTGTTCATGCCATGTTATTCTTGTCTTGTTTGTGATACATACATGCCTGTTTGATAATAATAAAATAACTAAGCCGGGGTTAAGGGAAAGATCTAGTAGTGGAATATATAGAAATGTGTACTTTGAAGGGGGCCCGTGTTTCCCACCTGATTATCTGTTACTTGTTACCTGTTATATGATCATGCATGATTCTGTTATCTGATTCCTAACTACATACTTTCTTATAAGAGGGTGTACTCAGAAGGGGGCCCGTGTTTCCCACCTGTTACCCAACTACATACTTCCTACGGGAAGGTGTACTTGGAGGGGATTTAGTCCTACCTAATGCATGATTACCTATTACATGATACCTGTACCTGTACCTGTGCCTGTTTACCTGATACCGGAGTATACGGCCCTATGGACTCCAATACGAAATCTAAGCGTCACTTATTTGAATGTAGCAACCATGTAGTAAAAACCTAGGATACATGAAGTGCTACCTAGTTAGTAATAATACAAGACTTGACATGACATAACACCTGTTGCATGATACCTGTTACATGCTTATCTGATACATGATTACCTGTACATGCTACTTGATACCTGTTACATGTTCACCTGCTTGCATAATTGTAACATCCTAAATTTTTATTGATAAGAGTTTGAGATTTTACGTGTCTTGCATGTATGATTCCATATGCATTTTTCTAGAGACATATTTTCCTCATAGCCTAAGCCATTAATTGTTCTCTTTATTTTCCTAAAAGATCTATTTTGAAGCCTAATCAAATCCTAGACCTAATTCTAGTCCATTATAATTAATTTATTAATTAATTCTCTTGAGCCCATGGACTTTTGGCACATTAGTGAGCCCAATTAATTTAAATTCTCTTTTAATTAACCCAACTTGTAATGTAGACCAACTTAATAAACAATTAATTAAAATGTGCAAGAACAAATTTTGTAGGGGGTACTAGTTTGCATGTGCATTGCACTTGCATGTGCATTGAGCACCCCCCAAGTAGGCCGGATAGTGCAAAGAGAGAGGGAGAGATGGGAGAAGTGGTAAGGTGGTTATCTCATTTATGGGTGGTTGCTACAACTCCCAAACTCATCCTAGCCCTTGATCTCTAACTATTTTGACTAATCCTAGCCATTCAATCAACTCAAAAATGTGTATAAATACCCCCTCTCATTTACTCATTTTTGCACTTGAAAAAGAAAGAAACATAAAGAGTGAGACAAAAGATTGAGGAGTTTGTGAGATTGAAAGATTGAGTTGCAATTGTGTGTTCCTTCCCCTAGAAGTTGGCCGCCCTACTCCTTGGAGCAAGAAGAGGAGTTCCATCGACAACAAGCTAGGAGGAGAAGCAACTCGATGGCTCAAAGTAGGAGGGGAAGGCTCTCTTATACATTCTAAGAGATTCCCTAGGACTTTTATGTGTTTTCTCTCCATTAGAGGTGAGCGATTTTCTCAACCTTCTAATTAGACATCATGATAGGATGTGATTGATAAGAGTAAGAAGAAATTATAATTAATATAACCACATGATGTGAAAATGAGACAAATTGAAGATTGTAGGAATGCATGTTAGAAAGATTGCTAATGGATTGCAAAATTATGATTGTTAATTTAGAATTTACCATGCTATCATGTTTCATTTGAATTTTATGTGCTAAATTAAGAATATGTGTTTCATGTTAAATAATTGAAAGGTGAACTATAGAAATATGTGATTTTTGATTATGGGCTTGTAAATGACATGAAAAAGGGAAATTTATTAGTGAAATAATCATGTATTGGTAATAAAAAATTAATATAAGTGATTTAGGAAATTTTGAAGGCAATTTGTAGAAAGACTATGCTTGTTTGCTCTAAAATCGAAATTAAGTAGTAATATGCAAGTAGAGAGCAAAAATCATGCTTTTGTATCAAAAATGAAATTTTATTTTTCTGGACTACTGTAATTATATAAAAATTTAGTTCTGAAGTTTTTTGAATTAAAGTAGAGAAGAAGAAAAGACAAAAAATACTCTTTTGTACAAAAAAAATCGAAATAACAGAGCCTTGGGCTTAAACCCCAAAATATATCAATCTGGTCGAGTGGACCATTTGGTTGATTTGTGGTTTGGGTGCTACTGTAGCGTGCTGGCGGCCCTTAGATGTCTCGGGTTCGAAACTTGGTCCCTGTTCTTTTGTTTTGTTTTTGGATAAAATCCGAAACCCGAAACCTACAACTCCTATAGATTAAAACCCCTTCACATACTGCTTGAGCGTCTTAGCTCAGTTGGCTTTCGATGGCGGTTGACTAGCCTCAGGTCTTGGGTTCGAAACCTGGCTTCGGCAGGTTTATAAAATTTGATTTTTTTGAGTTTTAAAAAAATGATTCTTGGCTTTTAAAAATCGGAAAAAATATCACAATTATTCTAAAATCATGTAGAGCTTATGAAAAATATTAGAGAATTAATTTGACTAAGATAAGAGTGAATTAGTGGTGAAAATTGAGTAGAATTACATAAGTGATATTTGTGAAAATATGAAAAAGTGATTATTTCTTTCATACGAAAATTTTATTAAGTTATAAAAGAGTTATTTTGAATGAAGAAAAATTTAAGTGAGTTGATTATAGACTTTTATTCATTTTGTTTAAATTTGTGTGCACTTTAAAGATTGATGAAAAATATAATTTTGTGATTTGAATTAAGTAAAGGGAATGAATATTTGTATGAGAATCTAATGTGTTTATTGAAATAAAATTTTTGAGCATGAAATACATGAATTGAAATTGAACTTGACATATGAGATTGGTTCATAGAAAAGAATGGAAATCCTATTAATTGTGAAAAAAGAACTTATGAGCATGAAGCCTCAATTTTGTGATTATGAAGAGAAATTGAGAACTAGAGTGTAGCTAAGTCTTATACCGGCATTGAAAGAAAGATGTTGAAATGAAATTTGAAATGAAAAGACCAAGATTGGGTCATGTTGCCTAAATGATTAAGACCAGTATAGTGGGAGTGCTAACTCTAGGAGATTGACTTTTATTCATGATTCAAGTACAATTAAGGACTAGATACATAGTGAAGATGTGATGAAAGTAAGAGAAAAACACAAGTATGAGGGCCTCGGGCCTATAGTGTGAGAGTGATTCATAGGTTGCCTACTTGATGCATCAAGTCTTGGCGTGGACACTACTCCGGAATTATCGGGACCGTGGCGACGCTTGTGGGGTGTTTTGTTGATTACGGGTGGTGCCATGGTCTATGACGGAGGCTGAATTGACCATAAGCTCTGCATGATGCATCATGTCATGATGTGTGATTCCCCTCCAGATTGTTTGGATATGGGCTCGTAACTCATAGGACATCTAGTATACTTACCATAGTTACAGTAGTAGATTAAGTCTTGGTGAGGGATTGAATCCTACAAGATGAAGAACGATTAAGGGCTTGCCCTAGGACCTATGTAGTATGGGATGCATAGAATCTGAACAAGTGCGCATTAGGAACATATAATATAAATAACTGCATTAAGAACTAAGTGCACAATCACAACACGACATCAATAGGCTAGTCCTTGTAGCTATGGTTTGTGACAAGTATGTGTTTTCCAAGTGAAAGAAAATTGATGTATTATATCCTAGCATCAGTTGAATGAATTGACGTGCCCACAGTTTCTATGTAGGATAAAGTGATTGACAAGATTAAAGTATGCATACTGTTTAAAGAATGATTCAAGTGTTGCACATTTTACTCATGTAAATTGTTGTAAATTGCTTCTGCTGTATAAGTGTAAATGTAGATGTAACTCTGATGTAATAAAAGTTTTAATTTCCTTGTAAAATTGTATGAAGAAAGTTTAGAGATCTCATGGAACTGCAAATTCGGTCTTATTTGGAATTCGGGGTGTTATAGAGTTGTATCAGAGCCACTGCTTCCAAGCAGTACAAATTTATAAGGAACGACACCCTAGAAGTGGACATTAGAGCGTGTGTTGAGTCTAGAAATTTAAATGTAAGCTACTTACATTTGTGTTGCTCTATGATTTATGCTTCTTTTTATCCTTTCTGTAAGATTGTGGACCACTTCGACCCAATGGGAGATAATGACTGGCACATAGTTGAGGAGGATTACTACCCCGGGCATGCTGATTCAGACGAAGAAGATCCTAAAGAATTCGAAGAGGAATGGCCTGATTCTAGAGAGATCACTCCACCTTCGGATTCATCTGATGATTCCTCTGACGAGGAAGAACCAATTCCGTGTAGTCTCATTATGTCTCTTCAGAGGCAGGTAGAGACTCAGAGGGAGATAGCAGAGCTGCTGCAGGCACAATGTGCAAAGTGCAAGGAGAGCATTTCCACGCTCAGTCATCATGTTTGGGAACTCGAGAAGAGGAAAACATGTACGATGTATTGAAGGAGGAAATGGTGGAACTACGGAAAGAGCTTCGTGAAGCCAAGAGGAACCGTAGGAACTAGACTGTTGTATCTTCTTACTGCTTTCATTTGATGTTAGAAATGTTTTAAATTTGAATGTATAAAGTTTGAAATTCAATGAAATGAAGAGTTGATTTAAATTCATATTTTCTACTTCGAATTTAATGGATCTTTTGCATCAGAATATGGCTAGAAGAGGAGCTCAAAGCGGAGAAGGTCTGGACATGGAAATGTATCTAGCGAGGGTCCTATCAGACACTCAATGTTGTTGCCATGAATCAGAACCAGTGGGCGATGCCTGTGAATCCAGTACCTGAAGCAATCAAACTCGTAGAATCATTCAAGCGGATGAAACTAATCGTATTTGAAGGAATTTCAGACCCTGACGCGGCTGACAATTGGATCCGACAGATCGAGACTATCTTCGAAGTTTTGGAAACTCCGGAAGGTAGTAAGGTGAAGTTGGCAGCATTGCAGTTTGGGAAGGATGTGGCTGTATGGTGGCAGTCGATGAAGTAGACGATGGGAGATATTGTCCTTGGCTGCGAGGAATTCTTGGAAGAATTCCGCAGTCATTATTTTCCATCAGACATTCAGGAGAAGAAGACCATGGAGTTTCTGGCACTGCAGCGAGGCGGCATGTCAGTTAGGGAGTATGAGATAAGATTCAATCAACTCTTGAGGTATGCTCCAGAATTGGTGATGGATGAGGCAATGAAGGCTTGAAAGTTTGAGCATGGTTTGAGGCCAAGTCTAAGATCGCAGATGATACCCCTGGGTATCAGGAGGTTTGACAAGTTGGTCAAACGAGCTGCAGCCACTGAGGCGGACATGGAGCAGTTCCATGCTGTTCAGAATCGGAGGAACAACTGGAATGTAGGGAAGAGGCCCGCAGTTTCTGGCAAATTTAGGGGACAACCGCCAGCTCAAAGGTTTAAACCGACAAGGGCGAACGCTGTTAATGTGGCTGGACGACCCGAAAATGGTTTTGTGAGACCTCCCGTAGTGACTTGTTTTAACTGTGGAGAGACTGGTCATTACAGATCTCACTGCCCAAAGTTGCGAGATGTCGTCCGTAATGGACCAACGCAACAAAGTGGGAAGAAGTTGTACCAACAGGGGCGAGTATTTGCCTTGACTGAAGCTGAAGCTGATGAGGCAGATCACGTCATCACTAGTACGAGGGAGGATGTTTAAGAGTGTTTTCTGTTGTTTCTCTTTTCCCTGCTTTTATAGTGAACTGTTATGTAACGAGTGTGTGTTATGTAACAGGGAAACTTTATTTGAATGGAAAGAAAGCTGTTGTTTTGTTCGATACTGGATCCTCTCACACTTTTGTATCACTTAAGTTAGCTAAAGTTTTGGGAGTCGAACCGAAATGCTTTCCAGGCAAGGTTTTAACAGTTGCTACTTCATCAAGGGGAGACTTTAACCACTGATCGGTACTATGCAGACTACGAGATCATGATTGGAGATAGAATTTTCAGGATTGATCTGATCGAGCTGAATGTCTTGGGAGTCGATGTTATCATTGGCATCGATTGGATGTCGGTGTACAGTGCAAGCATCGAGTGCAAGACCAAAGAAGTAACAGTGAAGGCTCCAGGTGGACCTGAAGTCACTTTCCAAGGGAAGCGGAGATTTTCAGGCTTGGTTGCTGCCATCAGCAAGCAGAAGGGGATTCCTGTAGAGGTGCAGTAAATTCCAGTGATTCGGGATTATCCAACCGTATTCTTGGAAGATTTGCCTGGGTTACCCCCGCATCGTGATGTAGAGTTCAGTATCACTATTCAGCCAGGGAGTGCCCCTATTTCCAAGGCACTGTATAGGATGGCGCCTGTGGAGCAAGATGAGATCAAATGGCAGATTGAGGAACTGTTGGAGAAAGGCTTTATTCAACCAAGTGCGTCACTTTGGAGAGCACCGATGCTGTTGGAAAGAAGAAGGATGGCTCGATGAGAATGTGCATCGATTACCGGGAGCTGAATAAGGTCACTGTTCAGAACAAATATCCGATTCCAAGAATTGATGACTTGTTTGATCGTCTACAAGGAGCAGCTATTTTCTCCAAAATAGATCTTCGATCAGGATGTCATCAAGTTCGAGTGAAGGCTGAAGATGTGCATAAGACTGCATTCAGAACTTGACACGGGCATTACGAATTCTTAGTTATGCCATTTGGAGTAACGAATGCACCTGCAATTTTCATGGATATGATGAACAGAGTTTTAAGGCCGTTTATTAATTTTTTCGTCGTGGTGTTTAACGACGATATTCTTGTGTACTCCAAGTCGGGGGAGGAGCACACGGAGCATCTAACAGCAGTTTTCAGGAAGCGTCGGGAGCATGAGTTGTATGCTAAGTTGTCCAAGTGCGATTTCTAAAATTTGAGGTGGCATTCCTAGGTCACATCCTTTCTAAGGAGGGAGTGGCTATTGATCCGCAGAAGATAGAGGCGGTGAAAGGTTGGACAAGGCCTACTACAGTAAAGGAAATCAGGAGTTTTCTTGGGTTAACTAGATACTACAGGAGGTTCATTCAGGGCTATGCTTAGATAGCCGTGCCACTCACTGGTCTGACCAAGAAGAATGTAAACTTCAAGTGGACTGAGCAGTGCAAGGCAAGTTTTCAAGAGTTGAAAGAGAAGCTGACTACTGCTCCCATTTTAGCTTTGCCTAGAGCAAGTGTTGAGTATGATGTCTACAGCGATGCTTCACATTGTGGGCTTGGTTGTGTCTTAATACAAGAAGGGAAAGTGATCGCTTATGGGTCTAGGCAACTAAGACCGCATGAGAAGAATTATCCGACTCATGATCTGGAGTTGCCTACGATTATTTTTGCCTTGAAGTAATGGAGACATTACATGTATGGTGAGAAGCTGAACATGTACACGGACCACAAATGCTTGAAGTACATCTACCAGCAGAAAGATCCGAATCTGAGGCAACAAAGATGGCTAGAGGTGCTTGAGGACATTTGTCCAGAAATTAAGTACCATCCTGGGATGGCTAATGTGTTGCTGATGGCACTTAGCCGAAAGAGCAGTCTGGCTACTTTTATTACAACTCAGAGGCAACTGGCAGAGGAGTTGGATCGAGCTGGTATTGAAGTTGTTCTGCAAGGCTTGGGATCATCTTTAGCTCAGTTGAGGCTCCAAACAACACTGAATGAAAGGATTATCGCAAGTCAGAAGGATGATGCTGAGATTCAGAAGATGAAGGAGCAAGTCGGTGCTGGCAAATTGTCAGAGTTCCAGTTAGGGATGAGGTGTTGTGGTTCGGAGAGAGGCTGTGTGTTCCAGATCAAGCAGAATTACGGGAGAGGATTCTTCAGGAGGCACATGCTACTCTTTTGTTTATACATCCTGGGAGTACCAAGATGTATAAGGACATTAAGCAACACTTTTGGTGGCCAGGTTTGAAGCGGGATGTGGCCGAGTTTGTGGTGAAGTGTGAGATCTGTCAGCAGGTCAAAGCCGAGAATCAGAAACCCGGATGTCTATTGCAACCTGTTACCTATTCCGGAATAGAAGTGGGATAACATCAGTATGGATTTCGTTACGGGCTTGCCTAAGAGTTCAAAGGGCAACAATGCGATTTGGGTCATAGTCGATCGACTAACCAAGTCCGCTCACTTCTTGGCGATGAAACTCACTTCGTCTATGGACAAGTTGGCCGAGCTGTATGTTGAAGAGATCGTCAGGCTTCACGGTGTTCCATTAACCATTGTGTCTGATCGAGATGTGCGGTTTACTTTGCATTTCTGGAGGAGTCTTCAGACAACTTTGGGTACCAGGACGGATTTCGGCACTGCTTTTCATCCACAGACCGATGGGCAGACCGAGAGAGTCAATGTGTTCTTGAGGATATGCTTCGGTGTTTTGTTCTCGATTTTGGAGGCAGTTGGGAAAGGCATTTAACTGTGGTGGAGTTTGCCTACAACAACAGTTTCAAGACTAGCATTGGGATGGCGCTGTACGAAGTTCTGTATGACAGGAAGTGCAGAACGCCTGTTTGTTGGTTTGAAGTTGGGGAGCGGCAGATTTTTGGGCCTAAGATCGTGCAGCAGACATCTGAAAAGATCGATCTGATCAGGAAGAGGTTGGTGGATGCTCAGAGTAGGCAGAAGAGCTATGCAGACAACCGGAGGAGGGACCTTGAATTTGAGGTTGGTGACTTTGTCTTTCTGAAGGTTTCACCTAGAAATGGTGTGATTCGCTTCGGCAGAGGTGGGAAGTTATCCCCGAGGTTCATAGGCCCGTACAAGATATTGAAGCAGATTGGAAAAACTGCTTACCGGTTGGAGTTACCGGAAGAGTTGTCTCAGGTGCACAATGTCTTCCATGTGTCTACGCTGAGAGGGAACATTCCAGATCCGAGTAATCATTTGTCCGAAGTGCCGAAGGGTTTGCAGTTGGATATGAGTTACATTAAGCTCCTAGTTGAGATTGTGGATCGTCGGGAGAAATTCTTGAGGAATAAGACGATACCGATGGTCAAAATAGTCTGGAGAAACGAGTTGGTTGAAGAGGCTGCTTGGGAATCTGAGGAGATGAAGATGAAGGATCATCCTGAGCTCTTTGTTTGATTTGTATCTTCTTCTTTTTTTTTTCTCATCTTCTTGTTGTATTTCTGTTTTCTCACCCTTTAAGTGTAGTTCCGGGGACAAAACTATTCTAAGGAGGAAGTGTTGTAACATCCTGAATTTTTATTTAAAAGAGTTTGACATTTATGTGTCTTGCACGTATGATTCCATATGCATTTTTCTAGAGACAATTATTTTTCTCATAGCCTAAATTGTTCTCTTTATTTTCCTAAAAGATCTATTTTGAAGCCTAATTAAATCCTATGCCTAATTCTAGCCTATTATAATTAATTTATTAATTAATTCTCTTGTGCCCATGGTCTTTTGGCCCATTAGTGAGCCCAATCAATTTAAATTCTCTTTTAATTAACCCAACTTGTAATGTAGACCAACTTAATAAACAATTAATTATAATGTACAAGAACAAATTTTGTAGGGGGTACTAGTTTGCATGTGCATTGCACTTGCACGTGCATTGAGCACCCCCCAAGTAGGCCGGATAGTGCAAAGAGAGAGGGAGAGATGGGAGAAGTCGTGAGGTGGTTATCTCATTTATGGGTGGTTGCTACAACTCCCAAACTCATCCTAGCCCTTGATCCCTAACTATTTTGACTAATCCTAGCCATTCAATCCACTCAAAAATGTGTATAAATACCCCCTCTCATTTACTCATTTTTGCACTTGAAAAAGAAAGAAACATAAAGAGTGAGACAAAAGATTGAGGAGTTTGTGAGATTGAAAGATTGAGTTGCAATTGTGTGTTCCTTCCCCCCGCCCTACCTTGGAGCAAGAAGAGGAGTTCCATCGACAACAAGCTAGGAGGAGAAGCAACTCGATGGCTCAAACTAGGAGGAGAAGGCTCTCTTATTCATTCTAGGAGATTCCCTAGGACTTTTGTGTATTTTCTCTCCATTAGAGGTAGGCGATTTTCTCAACCTTCTAATTAGACATCATGATAGGGTGTGATTGATAAGAGTAAGAAGAAATTATAATTAATATAACCACATGATGTGAAAATGAGACAAATTGATGATTGTAGGAATGCGTGTTAGAAAGATTGCTAATGGATTGCAAAATTATGATTGTTAATTTAGAATTTACCATGCTATCATGTTTCATTTGAATGTTATGTGCTAAATTAAGAATATGTGTTGCATGTTAAATAATTGAAAGGTGAACTATGGAAATATGTGAGTTTTGATTATGGGCTTGTAAATGACATGAAAAAGGGAAATTTATTAGTGAAATAATCATGTATTGGTAATAAAAAATTAATATAAGTGATTTAGGAAATTTTGAAGGCAATTTGTAGAAAGACTATGCTTGTTTTCTCTAAAATCGAAATTAAGTAGTAACATGCAAGTAGAGAGCAAAAATCATGCTTTTGTATAACAAATGAAAATTTATTTTTCTGGACTACTGTAATTATATAAAAATTTAGTTCTGGAGTTTTTTGAATTAATATAGAGAAGAAGAAAGGACAAGAAAAGACTATTTTGTACAAAAACATCGAAATAACAAAGCCTCGGGCTTAAACCCCAAAAACTTCACTCTATATCAATCTGGTCAAGTAGTCCATTCGGTTGATTTGTGCTTTGGGAGCTACTGTAGCATGCTGGTGACCCTTAGAGGTCTCGGGTTCGAAACTTGGTCCCTGTTCTTTTGTTCTGTTTTTGGATAAAATCCGAAACCCGAAACCCACAACTCCTATAGATTAAAACCCCTTCACATACCGCTTAAGCGTCTTAGCTCAGTTGGCTTTCGGTGGCGGTTGACTAGCCTCAGGTCTTGGGTTCGAAACCTAGCTTCGGCAGGTTTATAAAATTTGATTTTTTTGAGTTTTAAAAAAATGATTCTTGGCTTTTAAAAATACAAAAAAATATCACAATTATTCTAAAATCATGTAGAGCTTATGAAAAATATGAGAACATTAATTTGACTAAGATAAGAGTGAATTAGTGGTGAAATTTGAGTTGAATTGCATAATGTGATATTTGTGAAAATATGAAAAACTGATTATTTCTTTCATACGAAAATTTTATTAAGTTATAAAAGAGTTATTTTGAATAAAGAAAATTTTAAGTGAGTTGATTGTGGACTTTTTTTTCTTTTCGTTTAAATTTGTGTGCACTTTAAAGATTGATGAAAAATATAATTTTGTGATTTGAATTAAGTAAAGGGAATGAACAATTGTATGAGAATCTAATCTGTTTATTGAAATAAAATTTTTGAGCATGAAATACATGAATCGAAATTGAACTTGACATATGAGATTGGATCATAGAAAAGAATGGAAATCACGTTAATTGTGAAAAAGAACTTATGAGCATGAAGACTCAATTTGTGATTATGAAGTGAAATTGAGAACTAGAGTGTGTTGGATCCTGTAGGCGAAGCAACAAACACTAGAGGGGGGGGAAATAGTGTTAATTAAAAAAACTGCGGAATAAATAAAATTTTCTTCGGTGCAGTCGACTTAGTTGTGAACCAGTCGACTGATACGAGAAAATACAACAGCTCTGTGTAGTCGACTTAAAGATGAGACAGGCGACTGAAGGCACAGTGAATGTACAACTAATACGAGACTAACTAGTCGACTGATAGTGCAAGGAGTCGACTGTCCAGACAAGTTTTACATAACTTAAGAAAACAAAAAGTAAATGCGAGATCAAGACAACCAATCACAGAGTACACAAGATATATCCTTGTTCGGTCCTTCCGACCTACATCCAGTCCCCAAGCAACCCCCTTGAGATTTTCACTATTCTTGAAAAACAAGTTTACAAGAATACCCTACGGCGTTAAGACAACAACCTTGTCTAACCCATAGACCTTTCTCTCAACCAGAGAAAGCAGACCCACTCTACTACCGAGAGTGAACGACCGACTCTACACCCTAGAGTCTAACTCTCCAACCGAGAGCAAAAAGAAACAAGAAAAACTTTACAGTCAACCTATAGCCTTGTTGGTGTATTGTGTTGTTGCACGTGGCTAAAACAAGGTCGACTTCTATACCCAGTCCAGAACGAAATCGTTGTTATACTGGACTGAGTGTAGAGAACCAGAGAATTTAAACTTGAAAGCTTTTTCTCACTTTTTCACTTAGAGTTTCTCAAAGAGTGCTCGGATATAAAAAGATCTGAACTCTATTTATAGAGTTAGATCTCCTGGACGTTGGGAGACAGTTATTCCAACTGTCAACCAATGGATCTTAAAGCTTTTGATTTTGAAAAATCGATTTTGAAAACAGAAAACGGTCAAAAGCACTCGAACAGTCGACTGGGTTGCCATATGAGTCGACTAGTCAGAGTTTGAATAAATTTAAACAGTTTTGTACTGTCAGTCGACTGCCAGAGGCATCAGTCGACTGGTACTCAACAGTTAAATTACTTCAAACTGTTTTGACTCTTTTGTTGTTTTTGAAAAACACATATTTATGAAATAGTGAGTGTATGTGTGTGTGACAAAGCTTTACAATCATACTAAGACTCAACAAAAGTAAAATTACAATATTTTACAAGACATGACAAAATAATGACATAATTGAGCTTGAGTCTTGAGTCTTGAGTCTTGAGTCTGGAATGAAGCTTTAGCCATTGTCTTTATCTGGAGCTTTTATGCTTGATCATTTGTTCAGCTGTAAAGTAGTAAGTCCTTTGTGTATAGCACCTGTAAGTTTAGCATAGATACATGTGCAGTGTGTTGTGATCATCAAAATCAAGAATCAACATTCTCCCCCTTTTTGATGATGACAACACAATAGCTGATAATAACAGAAAATATACAAGCATAGTAATGATATGCTCCCCCTATTAAAAACACATCATGCATACAGAAAAATGTATCATAAAGTATGTATCAGTCGTCTTAACAATAGATCAGGCGACTGATCAGACTAAAATAAATTACATAGTAGAATCACAGTTGCAGTAATATCAGTCGACTGATATGCTTGTAGCCAGTCGACTGACAAGAGAAATACTTCAATACACAGAAATATAATCAAACACAGAAAACACATACATACACATAAGAGGATATCTCTCCCCCTTTGTCATCAACAAAAACACAGAATAAACAATCTTTTGCATTACAAAAACATAGAAATAAACTAAGAAAATGTTCTCATACATAAATAATTTCATTAAGACAAAATAAAATAGAAAATTACATAATAGCGAAAAATAAAGTCTTCAATTGTCCTCGTCTGAATCTTCATCAGCAGCATGAGAAGGAGGTGGAAATTGGGAAGTGAAAAGATCGGTAAAAGTGAAGAAGGGGGCGGTGAAAAGGGGTTTTTAATCGAAGATGGAAGGCTGAGATTGAGAGAATAGAGATCAACGACTACTATAAGAGGTCAAGGGTGAAAAAGAGATGAGATTTTTATCTCAAAAGCTGCGATGAATCGTCGCTGAAGACATTTGAACTCGCGACAGTCAACTGGTAGGGTATATCAGTCGACTTAGTCGAGACGAGACTAAATTTTTATATCTGCTGATCAGTCGACTGGTTTAAAGATCAGGCGACTGGTCAGAGAACAAAATAGGTATATATGAAAATACAGTACAGTTGACTTATTGAAAACACAGTCGACTTAACAGAAACAATTTTCAACAAATATCAATAAAATCACATATTCCTAGTTCTCTTCTTAAGTTAATGAAAGTATCTTCTTTAAGGGGTTTGGTAAATATGTCTGCTACTTGTTTATCAGTAGAGATAAAGTCTAATGATATATCTCCTTTTAAAACATGATCACGTAGAAAATGATGTCGAATATCAATATGTTTCGTACGTGAATGTTGAATCGGATTTTTAGATAGATTAATTGCACTGGTATTATCACACATAATTGAAGGTTTTTCAAATGAAATACCATAATCTAATAAAGTTTGTTTCATCCACAAGATTTGTGCACATGCCAAACTTGCAGCGATATACTCAGCTTCTGTGGTTGATAGGGATACAGAATTTTGCTTTTTACTGCACCAAGAGACTAGGGAATGTCCCAAAAAGTGACATGTACCACTAGTGCTCTTGCGATCAGTTTTACTACCAGCAAAATCAGCATCGCTATATGACAGAAGTTGAAAATTATCGGTGCGTGGATAAAATAAACCATATTCAGATGTGCCTTTAATATATCTTAAAATTCGTTTCACTGCTTTTAAATGAGACTCTTTAGGACTAGATTGATATCTAGCACATAAACATACGCTGAACATAATATCTGGTCTACTTGCGGTAATATATAAGAGTGAACCAATCATACCTCGATAGAGATTTTGATCAACACTCTTACCTAATATATCTTTGTCAAGAGTAGTAGTAGTAGCCATAGGTGTGGATTTACTACTAGTACTATCCATGTTAAAACGTTTGAGTAACTCCTTTGCATATTTTCCTTGATTGATAAATATGCCATTTGAGGACTGCTTAATTTGAAGTCCAAGGAAATAATTGAGTTTACCCATGTGACTCATCTCAAATTCGTTTTTCATGGTATTAGCAAACTCTTGACATAGATTATTATTAGTAGAACCAAAAATTATATCATCAACATATATTTGTATGATTAAGATATCATTCTTAACTCTCTTAATAAACAATGTAGTGTCTACTTTACCTATTTCAAATCCTGTTTCTAAAAGAAAAGTTTTCAGACGATCATACCAAGCACGAGGTGCTTGTTTAAGACCGTATAAAGCCATTTTCAATTTATAAACATGATCTGGAAATTGTTCATGTTCAAAACCTGGTGGTTGTTTAACATAAACATTTTCTTTAATAAACCCATTAAGGAAAGCACTTTTAACATCCATTTGATAAAGTATACAATTCATGAAACAAGCAAAAGATAATAAAATACGAATAGATTCTAGTGTAGCAACAGGAGCATATGTTTCATCAAAATCTATACCTTCTTCTTGATTATACCCTTGAGCAACTAATCTAGCCTTGTTCCTTACAACTTGTCCTGATTCATCTAACTTATTTTTAAATACCCATTTGGTACCAATAATAGTCTGATCAGGAGGTCGTGGAACTAAATCCCATACATCATTCCTTATAAATTGGTTTAGTTCATCTTGCATGGCATTCATCCAATATTCATTCTTACAAGCTTCTTGCATATTTTTAGGTTCAAAATCCGACAAGAATGCTGTATAAGAAATCATATTAACATGTGAACGTGTCTGAATACTATGCGAGATGTCACCAATTATTAAGTCATGAGGATGATCTTTAACTTCAACAAATGATTTTGGTAAAGTTGAAGATATCACAATGGGATCAGTCGACTTGACAGGTTCTTCAGTCGACTGCTTTACATCAGTCGACTAGAAGTCCTTATCAGTCGACTTATCAGCCAGACTAGTTTGTTCTAAAGATTTAATCACATTATTTAAAGGTGATGAATCAATTTTATCATCTTTATTTAAAGTTGATCAAGGCAGAGATTCATCGAATGTAACATGCATTGATTCTTCAATAGTCATTGTAGACTTATTGAAAATTCTATATGCTTTACTCCTATTTGAGTATCCTAAAAAGATACCCTCATTAGATCTAGGATCAAATTTGTCTAAATTATCTTTTGTGTTTAGAATAAAACACTTACAACCAAATGTCTTAAAGTAAGAGACTTTAGGAATTTTGTTAAAGAACAACTCATAACAAGTCTTCTTTAGCTTAGGTCTTATAAGAATCCTATTTAAAACATAACAAGCTTTAGCAACAACTTCAGCCCAAAAGTGCTTTGGTAAATTGCTTTCAACAAGCATGGTACGTGCGCATTCTTGCAAAGTCCTATTCTTCCTTTCAACCACTCCATTTTGTGGTGAAGCTCTAGGAAATGCAAATGAATGTGTTATACCATTCTTGTTGCAATATTCTGTAAATGTTTCATTCTCAAATTCTCCACCATGATCACTTCTAATAGTGACTATAGTTAGAGATCTTTGATTTTGAATACGTTTACAAAAATGTGCAAATTCATCAAAAGCATCATTTTTATGTTTTAAAAAGAATGTCCAAGTGAATCTTGAAAAATCATCTACTAAAACAAATACATATCTACTTTTATTTAAAGAAGCAACTCTAGCAGGGCCAAATAAATCCATATGAATTAATTCGAGTGGCCTACTAGTAGAAATTACTTCTTTTGTTTTAAAAGTGGATTTGATTTGTTTTCCTAGTTGACATGCATCACATAACTTATCCTTTTTAAAGGATAGTTTTGGCAGTCCTTTAACTAGGTTATACTTAGATAATTTTGAGAGATTCTTCATGTTCACATGTCCAAATCTTCTATGCCATAGCCAAGATTCATTGTTAGAGGCTATTAAACAAAAATCATTTGAACATTCAATTGCATTCAAACACAATTCATAAATATTATTTTTACGAAAACCTTGAAAAATAACATTTTGCATAGTAGAGTCATAAATCAAACATGCATCTTTTTCAAAAACTATTTTATACCCTTTATCACATAATTGACTAATACTTAATAGATTATGCTTTAAACCACTAACTAATAATACATTTTCTATGGTTGGGTTAGAAGTTTTACCGACCATGCCGATACCTATGACTTTGCCTTTGTTGTTATCACCAAAGGTAACAGTTCCTCCATCTATGCTTTGAATGGTGGATAGAAGGTTGGCATGTCCTGTCTTATGTTTTGAACACCCACTATCTAGTATCCAGCGTTCTTTCTTGGATACCTATAAAAAATTCAAGGTAAATATGGTACTCTTTTTATTGGGTCCAAAACATATTAGTTTGGGGGAAACCAAACCCATGAAGAGTTTGATCTTCCTCCATAAGCAGGAATATAATTAATAGAATTACATACATTTGATACATATGAAGTAATATACGCAATTCTATCATTCTGATTTAAGCTGACTGGAACCCATACAAACTTGTTCTGTCCAATCGACTTGACAGTGTCCTTCCGTCCACTTATAGTGTGAGTCAGTCGACTGGATGGTACACTAGGTCGACTTATATGAGGTTTTGATCTAGTTGAATAAGATTCAATTCCTCTGGACAGATGACTGATAGATGGGTTCAGTCGACTTAACCGAATGTCAGATTTGCTTTTATCACTAAAATTTACTACTTTAGGCCTTTCAAAAAAATCATATAATTTGTGTGTAACACTAGAAATAGATGCTGATTTGTTTTTACTAGTGTTTTTAGCAGAAGATTCTTTAGAAGAATTTTTGAAACGAAGACCGTATTTTTGACTAGATTTTACTTGATGATGAAGGACATCATTTAAATTCTCTTTGCCTTTGTTAAATTTAGATACGTTCTTTGATATCTCTTCATAATTCTTTTTGAGAGATTCAAGATCAGTATCTAGACTTGCAAGGCGAGAATTTAAAGATTTCACTTCCTTATCAAGGTTAAGATTTTCTTGAGACAGTGTTTGATTCACTTTCTCTAGATTCTTAACTCTAATCTTTTCTTTCTTTAACTCTTGAAATATTTCATTAAAGGCATCAAGTAAATCTTCTGAATCGGAGTTATTACTTACATGATCTTGTGAAGCCATGAAGCACATATTTGCCACTTCATTGTTTTCATCCGTTTCTTCTTCGGAAGAGGAATCATTATCATCCCATGTAGCTTGATAGGCCTTCTTATTCTTGGCAAATTTATTCTTTGAGTATTTGTCCTTCTTGAAGTTAGATATTTTTCCCTTGTTCTTTGCATTTTCTAGGGGACAATCCTTCTTCATGTGACCTGTTTTATTGTACCTGAAACAAGTAGGAGGGTCATTAGAATCTTTATTTTTAGAATTAAACTTACCCTTCTTTAAGAATTTTTTGAATCTTCGGGTGAACATTGCTATCTCCTCTTCATCTTCTTCCTCATCTTCCGAGTCTGTCATGGCTTTAAAAGACAAAGATTTCTTCTTTGCTTGATGTGATTCTGCATCCTTCTTTCGATCTTCAAGTTGAACCTCGTATGCCATGAGATTTCCCACAAGATTCTCAAGAGAAAGTTGTGACAAATCATTTGCTTCTTCTATAGCCGTAGTCTTCTTTTCCCATTCTGGAGTGAGTGTACGTAGGACTTTTCTAACCATCTCTGCTTGAGTGTAAGTCTTTCCAAGTGCCACAAGAGAGTTTGTGATATCAGTAAATTTGGTGATCATCTCGGATACGGTTTTATTGTCCTTCATTCTGAACATCTCAAACCTGTGAACAAGAACAGAGATTTTAGATTCTTTAACTTTATTTGTCCCTTCATGCGTTACCTCGAGTGTATGCCAGATTTGATGTGCAGTTGTAGCATTTGATACACGGTTGAACTCTTCCTTTGTGAGTGCACAAAATAATGCATTCATTGCTTTGGCATTGTTCATAGTTTGGTTCTTTTGATCATCATTCCATTGTGCATATGGAATGGTAGGGGAAGTGAATTCCATCTCCGTCATGTGCCATATTTCGTAGTTGATTGATTAGAGGTAGATTCTCATTCGGCACTTCCAATAATTGTAGTTCGTTCCATCGAATAGCGGTGGCCGTTGTGTAGATTGGCCTTCATTGTATTGATTAGTATTTGAAGTAGTTGCCATAGCCTGTAACCTTGCTCTGATACCAATTGTTGGATCCTGTAGGCGAAGCAACAAACACTAGAGGGGGGGTAAATAGTGTTAATTAAAAAAACTGCGGAATAAATAAAATTTTCTTCGGTGCAGTCGACTTAGTTGTGAACCAGTCGACTGATACGAGAAAATACAACAACTCTGTGTAGTCGACTTAAAGATGAGACAGGCGACTGAAGGCACAGTGAATGTACAACTAATACGAGACTGACCAGTCGACTGATAGTGCAAGGAGTCGACTGTCTAGACAAGTTTTACAGAACTTAAGAAAACAAAAAGTAAATGCGAGATCAAGACAACCAATCACAGAGTACACAAGATATATCCTGGTTCGGTCCTTCCGACCTACATCCAGTCCCCTAAGCAACCCACTTGAGATTTTCACTATTCTTGAAAAACAAGTTTACAAGAATACCCTACGGCGTTAAGACAACAACCTTGTCTAACCCATAGACCTTTCTCTCAACCAGAGAAAGCAGACCCACTCTACTACCGAGAGTGAACGACCGACTCTACACCCTAGAGTCTAACTCTCCAACCGAGAGCAAAAAGAAACAAGAAAAACTTTACAGTCAACCTATAGCCTTGTTGGTGTATTGTGTTGTTGCACGTGGCTAAAACAAGGTCGACTTCTATACCCAGTCCAGAACGAAATCGTTGTTATACTGGACTGAGTGTAGAGAACCAGAGAATTTAAACTTGAAAGCTTTTTCTCACTTTTTCACTTAGAGTTTCTCAAAGAGTGCTCGGATATAAAAATATGTTGTAAGATCTTTTCAGTGAGATCTAAACTCTATTTAAAGAGTTAGATCTCCTGGACGTTGGGAGACAGTTATTCCAACTGTCAACCAACTGATCTTAAAGCTTTTGATTTTGAAAAATCGATTTTGAAAACAGAAAACAGTCAAAAGCACTCGAACTGTCGACTGGGTTGCCATATGAGTCGACTGGTCAGAGTTTTGAATAAATTTAAACAGTTTTGTACTGTCAGTCGACCGCCAGAGGCATCAGTCGACTGGTACTCAACAGTTAAATTACTTCAAACTGTTTTGACTCTTTTGTTGTTTTTGAAAAAACACACATTTATGAAATAGTGAGTGTATGTGTGTGTGACAAGGCTTTACAATCATACTAAGACTCAACAAAAGTAAAATTACAATGTTTTACAAGACATGACAAAATAATGACACAATTGAGCTTGAGTCTTGAGTCTGGAATGAAGCTTTAGCCATTGTCTTTATCTGGAGCTTTTATGCTTGATCATTTGTTCAGCTGTAAAGTAGTAAGTCCTTTGTGTATAGCACCTGTAAGTTTAGCATAGATACACGTGCAGTGTGTTGTGATCATCAAAATCAAGAATCAACAGAGTGTAGCTAAGCCTTATACAGGCATTGAAAGAAAGTTGTTGAAATGAAATGACCAAGATTGAGTCTTATTGCCTAAATGTTTAAGACCGGTATAGTGGGAGTGCTAACTCTAGGAGATTGATTTTTATTCATGATTCAAGTACAATTAAGGACTAGATACATAGTGAAGATATGATGAAAGTAAGAGAAAAATACAAGTATGAGGGCCTCGGGTCTACGGTGTGAGAGTGATTCATAGGTTGCCTACTTGATGCGTCAAGTCTTGGCGTGGACACTACTCTGGAATTATCGGGACCGTGGCGACGCTTATGGGGTGTTTTGTTGATTACGGGTGGTGCCATGGTCTATGACGGAGGCTGAATTGACCATAGGCTCTGCAAGATGCATCATGTCACGACGTGGGATTCCCCTCAAGATTGTCGAGACATGGGCTTGTAACTCATAGGACATCTAGGATACTTACCGTAGTTACAGTAGTAGATTAAGTCATGGCGAGGGATTGAACTCTACAAGATGAAGAACGATTAAGGGTTTGCCCTCGGACCTATGTAGTATGGGATGCATAGAATCCGAACAAGTGCGCATTAGGGTCATATAATATAAATAACTGCGTTAAGGACTAAGTGCACAATAACAATACGACATCAATAGGCTAGTCCCTGTAGCCATGCTTTGTGACAAGTTTGTGTTTTCCAAGTGAGAGAAAATTGATGTATTATATCCTAACGTCAGTTCAATGAACTGACGTGCTCACAGTTTCTATGGAGGATAAAGTGATTAACAAGATTAAAGTATGCATGCTGCTTAAAGAATGATTCAAGTGTTGTACATTTTACTCATGTAAATTCTTGTAAATTGTTTCCGCTGTATAAGTGTAAATGTAGATGTAACCCTGATGTGACAAAAGTTTTAATTTTCTTGTAAAATTGTACGAAAAGAAGTGTAACGATCCTGTGGAACTTCGAATTCGGTCTTATTTGGAATTCAGGGTGTTACAATAATACTTGATACCTGTTACGTGTTACATGTTATATACACCTGTTATTACTTGATTCTGTTCATTATTCATGCTAGTAGTTCCATTTTATTGTGATGCCTAATCCATGCTATGTAGTTTATTTCCCTGTACTTGTATCCTGCACTACAAGCGGCCCGTAACTTGCATTGACGGGAGTTTGTTTTCTTTTCTTTTCCTCTTCCAGCAATTTATTAAATTGCAGATCATGGAGATCAGCTGCCTGATGGAGTTGGTGACATGAGATACTAGTTGCCGGAGTTTTGATATTATTATTTATTGCTATTATTATTATTATTTCCTGTTTCTACTTGGATAATTGTATCTTGTACTTGGATATATTTGTATTTGGGCAATGTGACCTAGAATATTGACTTATTCAGATCAAGTTTATTTGAAATTAATATATTTTGTTTTAAGTAAATTCCTGTTGGTATTTTGATTCATATATGCATGCTTGGTTGACTTTTCTTGCTTCCGACTCTGATTATTCTTGTGAAATGTGGTAAAGATCCTGACAACTTATGGGTGATGGAAATTGTTCGCTGGTCTTAGTCACGTATTCGTATTCCGTATTCCTTTTTGGAAAGTGGGGCGTGACAGCACCGGCATAACATGCGGTTGAATCCTTCAAAGTGCGCCTTTGGGTTCTTCTCTGGTAAGTTCTTGGGCTTCATGGTTAGCCAGAGGGGAATCAAAGCCGATCTTGAAAAGATCCAAGCAATTCACAACATGTCTCCTCCAACCACTGTTAAGGAAGTGCAGAAGCTCACGGGCGCTTAGTCGCTATTGGACGATTCCTCTCTAAGTCTGGGGAGAAATGTCTCATGTTCTTCAAAGTTAAAGCATACCTCGTCAATCCCCAACTCCTAAGCAAGCTAGAGCTAGGTGAAAATTCTTTATATTTACTCGGCCACCTCAGACCAAACTCTCAGTGCAGTCTTGGTTAAAGAAGAAGACAGGGTACAAAAGTCATTTTATTATGTAAGCAAGGTACTCCATGACACCGAGCTTCACTACTCTAAGATGGCATATGCGTTTGTCACGGCTACTCGCAAGCTCCTCCCTTACTTCTAAGCACATTCTCTGTGCGTTCTCACTAATCAACCGCTTAAGCAAGTACTTTTCAAACCAGAAAACTTGGGCAGGTTATTGAAGTAGTCCATCAAACCAAGTCAACACGAAATCAGCTATCGTCTGATGAAGAATATCATGTTCTAATCCTTCGCCGAGTTCATAGTGGAAACCACCATTCCCGACTCCCCTGAGGATGAATAAAACCCCCTGTTCAGTTTACATTGGTGGGTCCTCTTGCCTCGAAGGAAATGGAAAAGGAATCATTTTGCTCGGTCCCGATGAGTTCACACTTCAGAACTCACTATGCCTCAACTTCCCTGCCTCCAATAATAAGGCCAAATATGAAGCGCTGATTGCTGGTCTCTGGTTAGCACGCAAAGTAGGTTCACTAAGAGTCTAGGTGTTTAGCAACTCTCAAATAGTCGTTAACCAGATCTAAGGAGATTATGAAGTCAGACGGCCGCATAGCCAAGTACATGTCAAATGTGATGAAATTTCTAGGTGCATTCAAAGAAGCCAAGGTCATTTGCATCCCCTACCAGTAAAATGGGCAAGCAGATGCCCTCTCAAAGCTAGATTCCTCATCTCTCAATGGGCTTGACCTCACGGTCCTCATCGAGGTCATACTCAAGTCAAGCATCGCAGAGGGAGAGTTGGAGCTCACGACTGTCATCACCCAAACGTCTGAAGACTGTTGGATGAAACCCTTGGTTGACTTTCTCGATAAGGGAATTGTCCTTGAAGACCCCAAAGAAGAAAGGAAGATCCGGACAAGGGCTGAAAGATACACTCTCGTGAAGGGACTCCTACATAAATGATCCTAAACTCTAGTCGATGGCAGACCCTACTTGAGATGTCTATCCTCTGAAGAAGCACAATATGCCAGTAGAGAACAACATGAAGGAATTGGCGGTTGCCATCAAGGAGCGAGGTCCCCGCATGAAAGATCCTTAATCATGGGTATTGTTGTCCAGCACGACTTAATGACGCCCAAGAATATGTCCACTAGTGTATCCCTGGCCAGAAGCACTCCATCATTAGGTGAATGCTCCAAGCAATCCTCAGATCCATATCTAGCCCTATCCAATTCACCATGTTTGGAATGGACTTGATGGGACCATTTCCACCAGCAGCAGGACGAAGTACTTTCCTAGTTGTAGCAATCGACTACTTCACAAAGTGGGTCGAGGCGGAACTTTGGCCCCCATCACTGAGCATAAAATTCAACACTTCTTTTGGAAAAACATAATTTGCAGTTTGGGATTCACCCACATACTAGTCTCCAACGACAGAACACAGTTCACTTGTAAAGGGATTTAGCCAACTCTGCACTGATCTAGGGATCCCCATCACTTCTCCTCCATCTCATATCCCCAAACCAATGGCCAAGCTGAAAACGCCAATCGACAGATTCTAGATGGCCAAAAACTAGGTGATGATGCAAAGGGATTGTGGGTTGAAGAATTACCAAGCGTACTATGGTCCTATAGAACAACAAAGCGAACCCCCCCCCACCAATTGGAGAATCACCGCTTAAACTTACCTACGGCTTGGAAGCACTCACCCCTTGGAAGTCGAATTGCCATTCCCTCGCCTCCTCTCCTTCAACAAACAACAAAACTCCAACAAACTACGAGCCAACCTCGGTATTGTTGAAGAAGTACGTGAAAAATCAACTATAAGGAGGAACATTTACTAACAAAAGGTTGAGAAACTCTATAACAAAAAGGTTTGCCCTACTAATCTGAAAAAAAGGGGACCTCATATTGAGAAAAATGGTGATATTCGACCTGCATGGAGAAGGAAAGCTTGCTCCCAACTGGGAGGGGCCATACAGGTCTCCGAAGTGGTCCGCCCAGGGGCCTACCAACTTAAAGACCTATCGGGGAAGATGATACCAAGAACCTGAAATGACGCATATCTCATGAAGACAACGAGTGTAATGCCCCGAATTCCAGACATAGGTAATTCGTAGCACAAACATGATCTTTACTTCAATTTCGTACAAAAATACAAGGAATTTAAAACTTTTTAATTACAATGTTATTCTTTACAATACATAGTGGAAGTTTACATCAAAGAATTACAATGTATAACATCAATCTTGCAATATCGATTAAAATCAAACTGATGCCCACGTTGCGCGCTAATCTGCATCCTGCAACATGAGAACTACGGGCACGTCAGTTGAATGCAACTGACGCAGTGCTATAATACATCGATTCCTCAATTTAACAAATCACAAACTTGTATGCAAAATGAAAAGTGACTATTCTAATTATGTCAGTGTATGATATGAACCTAATGACTAATGCAGACACTCATGCTTACAATGCAACTCTAATGTGTACTTGTTCGGATTCTATACATCCCATACTACATAGATCCGAAGGAAAGCTCTTAATGCACTCCTCATTATAAGGTTCAATCCCTCGCCATGCAATCTAATAATGGTGACAAAAAACAAGGTTTAGACGTCCTAGGAGTATGGATTCCAGCTCCGGAGTATACCGCCCTACTATACAGAATTCTCGTTGTGCAAACATCCCACAAGTGCCACTCTAGCCCAGAAAATATTGGAGATCTGCCTCCCTTCCGCCGACTATTCATGATCCCAGAGTACACAGTCCGACCCTTCATAATCCCGGAATTAATTAAGGCTCATCTCACTCTGCATAGCAATCACAGTCCCGAAGTATACCTGCCCAACTAAATCTATACTCCCGGAATACACCGCCCGGCTATATAGATACGCCCCACTTATGTTTGCCCAGGTCTTATCACATCTTCTTTTCTAGTGCATGTTCTTAATCCAATTATAGTTTTCATGGCCTAGAGCTAGCATACCCTGCTGGACTTAAACTCACTCACCAATAACTCTAGCCCATACTGGCCATTTCTCAAAATTTATCATAATTTTTTGATCACTACGGGTCTCGCTCAGCTTCTAGAAACCACACGTCTCAATTTAGGGATCTTCTAGGTTATTCTTGACCTCATTCATGAACATTTCATTCATTCATTTATAAGTCATTTCATTCTCTTGTTCGTTTCTTTGAATTCATTAATCTCAAACCACTAGATCAGGTCTTACCCGTTATAATAAAAATTTCAATAAAATTTCACGTTGATAAAACTTTACCAAAATAGCACAAGTCTAATTCTTTTTTCCAAACCCATACTTTAATTAACACTTAAATTCATTCTCCAAAATAATTTACAATGCAATTTTTACCACAAAAAGGAATTTCTAAATTTTTATATAATCGTCTCAAAGTACTCCAAAATTAACTCACCTTAAAACGAAACAATTTTTGGAATGAATCCAAAATCGCTCAATTAAACATACCTTCTAATTTGTATTATAATTTAACCGTAAATAATTCTTAAATTTATATATAACCATTTCAAAATATTCCATTAATATACTAGATTAATTTAAACCCTTCCTCAAAGTAAAATATATGTAAATGGATTTAAAATAATAATAACCAAAACAAATACACCCCTCCGGTTTCAAACCAGAGCGCAACCTGTGCCCTAAATCACACCCAACAACCAGATTTCCAACTCACTGATCGTGTAGAACTCTTCACAAAAGTTTTTTTTATATGTTTCTGTCAACTGTTTTGAAATTTATAAGAGTTTCAGAAAAGAAAAAGAGCCCCCCCAAGGACTCGAACTCGTGATCTGGACACTGTACACAGTGCCCGAACCCAAGCACACAGGGCCTTAATTTATACCCAAAAACCAGATTCCCAATCATATGATTATGTCGACAAGCTTTCAATTAATTATTATAAAACAACTATCACTTTGAATAGGTTTAAAACAAAATAAAAGTCAAATTTTGCACTCAAGTAGAATCGAACCAATGACCACCGAGGCACCCCAACCTACACGCACTAGCCAGTCCCTCAAGCCTCTAATTCTTTCAAAATCTTCTCAGAAATCCAAATATAATTTACTGCTCCATATCACATTTTCCTTATTTTAACATCGAAATATAATACCAAATCTTATATTGTAAATTTTGAGTTCTACATTTCGATCACATTACAGAGAATAATAACATGGAAATGCAGTGTTCATGATATCTACAACTACATCCATCTAGATGAGACATTAACATAATCTATTAATACAAATATGAGCAAAACATTTCTACGATTACATCTCAATACAATTTCCCCAATACAATGTGTACATTTCTACTAAAAATTTGGCTAGCACAAACAGAGCATCCTCACACTAACAAACTAATAAAATTTTAAAAGTTCTCACACTAACAAACTAATAAAATCTTAGAATTTTAAAACATGATATCGAATTTTTCCTTTTATTATAATCTCATTAAACATAAATCGACTGGCATGCATTCTATTCTAAAAATAATTTACAACCTAAAAAGAGTTTAAAGTTACACATAACATAACATGTATTTATATAACATGGCATAAACCTATTCAAGAAAATTATATAAATCAAGGAAACACCCACATCTCGATGTGTTCCTTTCAATTGAGACTCCTAGTAAAATCTCCAAGTCCCCTCCCCTCCAAGATCAGAGCTCCAATGTCAAAAGTGTTCCATTTGAAAAAATGGAAATGAGAGGCTCCCCTAAACTTGGCTGGTGCGAACTTTAAAAGGAGAGGGTGATGGGAAGTTTTTAAAACCACCCACACACTTCCAATAACTACCCACAACTCCTTAAACCCATTCAAGATTTTCCTCTTATAAAGTTTATGGCCGGCCATATGGGGTGAAAACACGGGTTCGTGATGGATTTCTAGTTGCATGAATTACACACCAAAATATTACTTGTTACTAAACTTTTATTTACATATACAATCCAATTTAATATGAATTTAATAAAATAGTTTAAATTAGTCATAATATAAAAAGGTTTCAAGCACATTTTATTAATTTTATATATGTACAACAATATAATCAACACGTGCATTAAAAAAGAAAAACAGATGTAAAACACATGTGGACAAAAAATTTAAAATTAATTTTTTTTTGTGTGGTAACAAAATATATTTGAGTTGGCTCAAAACAGGAGAAAATGAATTCAATTTACAAACAATTCTGAAAAAGTAAAAAATAAATAAATAATTGGAACATGTAGAAAATACGTAGAAGATTTTATAATGTTACGGATATTACACATAAGGATACAATACACATGTGCGTAAGACTTGTGGTGTAAAATTGTAATAACTTAATTTTGCTGGGTGTTACAAAGAGGTCACCTAGACACCCTCTCTTAGTTGTAAAGTTTTAAATTTTTTTATTTTATAATAATAATTAATCACTAGTGCAGCCATATATTTTATTTTCAATAAAAAACCCATCATTTATATTTTCAAAGATCTTGTACAATTGTCTGGATGCAAACAATGAGTTCAATGCCAAAATTACCCCTAAAAAAATGCCACAAACTCATTAGAAGCTCCTGATTAGACGAGTTTAGGTCCATACCCATGGCTCGAAGTTGCTCTAGCAATTTGCAAAGAAGCAAGTTCAAAGCTTAACTCACCATTTGACCTGCTCTTGCAACCCATCAAAACCTTTAACAACAAGTTCAAAGTCCATACCCATTGCTCAGAGTTGCCTTAGCAACCTGTGCCCAAGCACTTTCAGAGCTCAACTTGCCATTCGATATGCTCCCGCAAACTGTTAACAAAAAGTTCGGATTCCATATCCATGGATTAGAGTTGCTTTAGCAACCTGCATACAAGAAAGTTTGGATCTCAACTCATCGTTCTGTTTATTATTGAAACTTATTAAAACCCTTAAAACAGATTAGAGGTCCATAATCATGGATTGTAGTTGCTCCCCAAACCTGCAAATAAGCAAGATTGGAGCTCAACTCGTCACTCAAGGCGGCTCACAATTCATTGGAGGACCCATACAACAAGTTATGTAACAATCCTAAAATATTTTCCTTCAAATATTTTTTTCACACGTGCTTTTCCTCCTAAACACGTGTAAATTATATTATTTTCTGTTACGAAAGGTGTGCATCAAAAAGATTTAATTTAAGCAAATTATACTAAATATTTTTTTTGTTAAGAAAAATAATATAATTATTTATTAAAGAAAAGGGTTTAAAATGAAATAAAATAATAAAATAAGGTGGAATGAATAGTACACAAAACATGTGCACACGTGCACACGTGCTTTGCACACAAGAAACCCACCGCCTGCCACTTTATTGACTTGGTCTCATGAGTGGGAGAGTGGGGTGTGTGAGTGGGTGTATGAGTGGGTTAGTAGATAGTTAGTTGCTAAAACTACCCCCCTAATTACCCATATAAAACCCCCCTATTCTAACCCCAAATGAACACAAAACAAAACAAAAAAAAAGAGAACAAGAGGGAGTACTTTTACTGTTGCTTTCGAGAAAACCAAGGAGGGAGGCTTGCGGTTTTTGGACAAGGAGATTTTTGGAGCATTTTACTATGGGGTTCAACCATTAGGAGGTCTGTTTTGAGGTGAGTGTTTTCATTATCTTCTAATATGTTAGTATTTGTGCATGTTAGAAATATGTAGGTGAATAATGAAATTGGCATGTGTGTGAAGTAGCTTTTCTAGAAATTTTGTTAGTGCATACTTAATTATAATTGTATGGTAGATAATTGTATTAGTGTGTGTATGTTTTATAGATTTCTATCTATAGTAATGTAGTGGGAATTTCATATATTGAACTCATGAAATGGTTGTCTTTTATGAAATTTATTTATGTGATCACTCCTCAAAAATCTAGTCTTTTAGTGGGTATTTATTCATAAAATTCATATAACCCCTGTTCCTGTATATATGTATTTTCTGTGTATTTTCGGAATTTTGATCTTTGTAAATTATTTTTCCACTTTTAAATTATTTTCGTTAAGATTTGTTGTTGGATTCTATGATAAAGTCAATTTTATTCATTAATGGTATTTTTCGCTATCTTCAGTTGACTATATATTTTAACACAAATCTATTTCTATTCTATAAGTTATTTAATACAATCTTATTATTATTATTATTACTATTATTATTATTATTATTATTATTATTATTATTATTATTATTATTATTATTATTATTATTATTAATTATTATTAATTCTATTAGTGTTATTATCATTAATATTGTTAAAATATATTTATTAGCATTAGTACTATTAGTATTATCATTATTATTGTTGTTATTATTACTTTTGATTGATTATTGAAAATCTATTTCTATTTAATAATTGTATTTGTAGTTATTTCAAATAAATTCTATAATGTAATACGAATTATATTTTGTTATAATCCTATTTTAGACCCATTTACCCAATAAACCGTTACCCCCCCCCCCCCCCCCCCCTCTCCTTAACCTTAATTTACCCGTTTATATACCCAGTGTTAAACCCTTTTAACCTAAACTAATCACCCTGCTAATTAAACCCCGCCGCCATTGCCGAAACCCAACCTCCGTCTTCATCCCTTGTCATCACCACCTTCGACTCGCCTGAACCCATCCCGCTTGTCCCTGTTCACCCACAGCCGACCTCGACCTCATCCCCTACCGCACAGGCTTCCATCGTCTTCCTCAACCCTGCCTCCTTCTACCCTCGACTGCACCAAAGCCGTCGTCAACCTCAACTTCGCTCCACTTGAACCCGTCCTCGCCTTCCACCTCTTAGAACCCTTCCATTCTCCCCACAGTCAACCTAAGAAGCGCCCTTCCTCCTTGTAACCCATTGCCGCACCCTCATCCCTTCCGCCTCCCTCACCGCTATTGCGACCACCCATCGCTGCCCACCTCCTCGACCACCTCCCTATGCTCCCGCATCCCTACCTGTGCCGTTCGAGCTTGTATGCCACCTCCGATCGCCTCCCCCTGCACCCTCATGCACCACCACAGCTCCAACAATCCCCACGGTCGCCACACTTGCTACCATCGACCTCTAATAGTGCAGCATCTTCATCCATCATCATCTTTGAATCTGGGCCGTCGATCGCCCTGGTGATCTTGATCATCACATCGTTATCATCATCATCCAGCCCTAGATCAGAGCCGCCTGATCTGATCTTGATCTCTTGATCTCAGCCATCCAATCCGATATGACCTGATCGTGATCATCATCAACTCTTGGATCAAGCAGTTCGATTGTGTTCGTGGTCATCTTGTTCAAGATCCGCTCGTTGGTATTATGTTCGTTGCCCGGGAATCTTTTCCTGTTATTCTCTTCCTCTCGTTAGATTCGTCGTCAATTATAAGGCAAGTAACTTGTATAATTTCTGTTTGCATATACAAGTACAAAATACCACCTGTAGTATAGTTGTTTCAAGATCCATTCTCATGAACCCTTGTTAGATCTTGTCTTTATTTGTGGATCCATCCACAGTCGTCTTTGGTTACACACATGACATGAAATAACTTAGAAATGATCAATTCTTGTGCATATACGTATGTTGTTTGTGATTCATGATGTGTCGTATGATATTGCATGCATGATGTGATAGTCGTATTATATCTTATTGTAGACTTGTTAAACACCCCATACCATGTTGCTTGGACTTCTACTATAACATGCTTGTGTTTTGTTTTGATTTAGATTTGTTGCACATGAACTAGTCAATTTAATGCATAAGAGGATTTCTGTTTTTGCAGTTGTCCCATTTTTGTTCAGTATTTTAGACCCTATCAAGGTTAGTAAATCAAATTTATTTGTGAATATAAATTATAGACCTCGCTATCTATTTTCTAGAATTTCTGACAGATCTCAGTTTCAATTTGTGAGTTTCAAGTTATTGTGTTTTACTAGAGATGTGTAGAAAATTCCAGATTCTATTTTATATGAATTCTGTATGGTTATTTATTTTTATATTCATGTTAAAGATAAGATCTTGATCTAATATTTTTCTGGGTATAACTAGACTTGACTAGGATTAACCCCTTAATTTTGGTGGATTTAATTAATGACATTTACAAACTATTCTATGCTTGAAAACAACTACTAACTTCCAGAATTTTCATGCTGTTTAAAGAACCTTAATTTCAACCTTATTCTACTTGCTGTTGATAAAAACTTTGTAAATATAAAATGGAGCCTACTATATCTATTTTATCACCCTTTTGATGAATCTGGATTTCAATTTGTATTTTGTAATCTATTGCTGTTTTAGTACTGCTGTGTCAAGAGTTTCAGATTTACAAATTTGCTGCATCTTGCTGTCTTCTGATTTTATTTGTCTATACAATCCATGTGGGAATATTATGAAATTATATTTGCTGATATTAGACATAGTAGGAAATACCCCAAATTTTTCTTGGATTTAATCAGTATGTTTTTATACCAATTTCCTGTTCATGAATACAACCTTGTGATTTTTGGCTGAACACGTTTTCTGTATATAATTATGTTTTGAGCCCTGTTTCTGTGGTTATTATATAACTTATCTATATGTGTTGGATTCGGCCGAGAGTCAATTTTCTAGATTTTCTGACCGAACCATATTTGCATGTCTGTGGCAACGTGAATCTCAAATTTGGTGCGATAGTGTCTTGCTGTCAGAACTGAAAGTTTCGTTCTCCTAGCCTTTTATGAGTTGATTGTCACCTGTGCATATCTATGTCTAATCTGAACCTGTTCCTTATTCATACCATGTTATTCTAGCCCTGTTTTGTGCACGTATATGCCTGTTGATAATAATAACAAGTCAAGTCGGGGTTTAAGGGAAAGATCTAGTAGTGGACAATATAGGAGCCTGTACTCAGAAGGGGACCCGTGTTTTCCCTGTGACTTGTTTACCGGCCAAGTTACAGACTAAGTTACTGATCGAGTTTACCGACCAAGTTAATTACATGTTACCGATCAAGCATACCGATCAAGATTACCTACCAAGTTAATTACATGTTACCGATCAAGTTTACCGACCAAGTTTTATAGTCCTGTGAAAACTCGAGTACATGACCTATAGAATCCATTACGAAATCTAAACGTAACTTGTTTGTATGTATCAACCATGTGTTAAATAAATTGGATGCATGAAGTGCAACCTAGATAGAAATAAATACAAGACTTGAAATAACATGATCACCTGCATATTCCTGTTACTTGTACATGCTACTTGACACATGTTACATGTTTACTTGCTTGCATGATACCTGTTACCTGTCACATATCACATGCACCCTGGTGTCTCATCATATTACATGATTCTGTTCCTAATTTATGTTAGTCATTCTGTCTTGCTATCATGTCTATTCCATGCTTATTCTTTACTTGCTTCCGCTGTTACTCTATACCTGTCTATCTTTTTTCTTTACTTGTTTCCTGCACTACAAGCAGCTCGTAACTTGCATTGACGGTCATTTTGTTTCTTTTTTCCGTTTTCTGCAATTTGTTAAATTGAAGACTTTGGTGACGAGCTGCTAGAAGGAGTTGGTGAGCTAACGTTCTAGGCCTCGCCTGGAAGAACTTGGTTTAGTTATTTTTTATTTGAGTTTATTTAAATCTTGTTGCTACTTAAAACTTGTAACAGGCGTGTTGTCCCGAAGTTTTACTTTTTAATCCAGATCTTGTATTTATTTGGGAAGTTTATATTTGTTCAAATAATTCCTGTTGATTAATAAATTATTCATGCATACGTGGTTGAGTATATTTTGTTATATTTCATGTTATGATGTTGAGTTGATCCTACAGCTTATGAATGGTGAAAGCCATTCGCTAGACTTAGTCGCGTACCCGTATTCCGTATTCCTTTTTTGGAAGCAGGGTGTGACAATTCAAGTTATAGAACTATGAGAAATTCATGCATGTTAAATAAAAGTTTCCATAAATTTTTGAGAATAAATTATTATAGGTTTATTTCGTGCATATGTACTAATTTAGGAGAAATTATTCTCTGGAAATGTAAAGAAACAGTAATGCGAAGAAAATGTGAGATCAAAATTTTAATAAAATTTTGAAACAGGGAGTCGGGATAAAAGAATAACGATATTAATATGATATGATGTGTAGGCTTCATTTCCTGGTCTTGGCGTTGGGTTTAGGTTGCCATGTACAGTAAGCCAGGGTCTCTGGTTCGATTCCTTTGGGCGCTGTTATTTTTGTTTTATTAAAAAAAATACACCAACCATGAGTGTCTAAATATAGAGAATTAGAGTTAGAGCTTTGCACCGAATGCCTTTGGGCTTTCTGCCTAGGGGGCGATTGGGTTGTTGCTGTGCCGGGTTTGACTCATGGTATAGACTGTTTTTTTTTTCTATTTTTGATTTAAATGGTTTTTCATGTTTTAAAATTATGAGAAAATTTGTAGAATTATTCTAGTACACTATTAGAATATTCTGAAATAATCCTATACAATTTTGGGATTTATTTTAGAGATTTAATCCACATTACACATTAGGTGATGTGTTAGATTGAATATTTTGGGTTTAAATTGAATAAAGATTTCCTTACTTTAAATGAGCAAATTTGGAGTAATTGAGAGGATTAAACACAAATTTCAGAAGTTTCTTTTTGTCAAAATTACTTTGTAAATTAAATTATTTTGAGAAACAATTCTGAGTTATTTTGCTTTGAATTAGACGTGTTTTGATAGATTGAAATATGTTGACTTTACCTCGTTTTACTCTAAGATTTTATTTCTTATGAAAACGAGAGTAAATTTGAGGCTTATGTAAAGTGGGGTTATATGAGGAATCAAGAGATGAATAGAAGATGCATTTGAGATTATTAAACATGTGATTGTTTATAAGGGTTTAACCCATCAAGTGTTATTGAATGTTACTGTAAGAAGTTGGTTATTTCGTGATTGGTAATAGTAAAGAGAATGGAAGAAATAAATAAAATGATATTTAATGAATGGAAATTTTTATGAAGTGGTTAAGATAACCTATAAGATCTCGGTGTTGAGATTGTTGGAATCTAGAGGCTGAGCGAGACCCGTAGTGACCGGCAAGTTGTGATAAATGAAATTTGAGAAGTAGCCATTGTCGACTAATAATTCTCCTTGTTTTGATTTATGTCTGGTGGGGTAAGCTAGCTCTAGGTCGTAGTGATCGGAATTAAACATAAGGACATGCACTAGATAGAGGATGTGGTGAAGTAAGGGCAAACATGAGTATGAGGGCCTCAGTTGGCCTGCGGTGTGAGATTGTCTTCTCAGAATTATCGAGATGTGATTGGGAGTGTCCCCAGCTCATCTTCGGTATGGGATTCATCTCCGGAGTTATCGAGATCGAGGCGATGCTCATGGGGTGTTTGGTGACTATTAAGGCGCCATAGCTTGAGGTGTGAGATTGGATCCCCAGAATTATGCAGATGTGATAGGGATTGTCCCCAGCTCATCTGCGGTGTGGGATTCATCTCCGGAATTATCAGGGCGTGGGCTTAATACTCACAGAATATCTAAATCTTATGCTAGTCACATGTGAAAATTTTCATAATGAGGGACTGAACTATATAATAAGGAGTACGATAAGGGCTTGCCCTCAGACCTATGTAGTATGAGATGCATAGAATTCGAACGAGTGTGCATTAGTGTCATCATAAGTGTAATTGTCTGCATTAGGCACTAAGTTCATTTCATACACTGACATAATTAGGATAGTCACTTTTCTATTATCTTTGTGCATTCAAGTTTGTGATTGTTAAGATGGTGAAATCGTTATATTATAGCACTGCGTCAGTTGTTTGCAACTGACGTAACCACAGTTCCCTAGTTGCAGGAATGGATTCGGCATGGACTTGAAGTCACTATGATGGGTTGACATGAGATTGAAAGAGTTTCCATTATCATGTGTTGTATTGTACTTATTTATTTCCGATGTGCTTTTGTAAAGAACAATGTTGTAAATGAAAAAGTTTTAAATTCCGTGTAAATTTGTACGAAGTTGAAGTAAAAGATCTTGTTTTTGTTACGAATTACTTGTGTTTGGTATTCGGGGCGTGACAAGTTAGGAGTCCAACTCTTCCCTAGAGTTGCTCCTACAAATAGATAAACACAAAACATCAAGTTCGGAGTCCAACCCTCTCCCAGAGTTGCTCATACAACTAGCTATGTACAAAATGGTAAGTCCGAAGTCCAACTCTTCCCTAGAGCAGCTCCTACGACTAGCTCACCCCACAGATGACGAATTACACGACAAGGATCAAGCATATAAAAGAACTTCATCACACAAACAACAAGTTTCATTACAACCGCAGAATTATAACAAATCTATGTCTTGGATCGAATATCACTACCAATGTTTACAAGCACAGAACTATGAGCCTTGTCACAACAGCTGAAATACAAAAATTCTGCAACTTCAAGCAAAAGCATCACTACAAAAGGTTTGACAAAATGCTAAGCGATATAGTAGTCCTGCAATATGATCTACAGACCGTCCTTCCGGCCGTGTGGGCGAGGGATGTTCTTCCTAAGGGACGCAATCCACCTCGCAGGCCTTCTGTCAGATACCACCTCATCTGGGCCGCTTGAACTCTTGGTAAGAAGTGTCAATCCCGTGGCTGAGTCTGGAGACCGATCCTCCACGAGTATAAACTAAAATTGACAACACTGTTGCCCCTCTCTAAGCATCACCAGGGCAATGAGGGGCCACCTGTAAAATCTAGCCCGCTCCACCAACCATCACTCCCACTCCAACACCTACAGCACGCGAAGTGCTAGCCGTGTGCAACCCCCCAAGCTTTGCTTGGAGATCCGTAAGAATATCACACTCCCCAACACTATATTTCGTCACTTCGGGGAGCAAAGGCATGCCAACGAGGCAATCGACGTGCAGGAGGGTTAGCTCGCAGTCCGTCTCAACTAACACTTCCTAAAGGCGAAGCGTCTCCAACCATTCGTGTAACGCCCCGAATTCTTAACACAGGTAATTCATAGCAAACAAAAGATCTTTTACTTCAACTTCGAACAAAAATACAAGGAATTTAAAACTATTCATTTACAACTTCATTCTTCACAGTACAATACAATATATGATAATGGAAGCTCTTCAATCTTGATACAACCCACCACAACGATTTCAAGTCCACGCCAAATCCAATCATACAACTAGGAAAATTTGGGCACGTCAGTTGTATAGAACTGACGCAATGCTATAAAACAACGACTATTCTACTTTAGCAAATAAAAACTTGAATGCGAAATAAAATGTGAGAAGTGACTATCCTAAACATGTCAGTGTATGATATGACCTAATGCCTAATACAGACATTCACACTACGATGACACTAATGCATACTTGTTCGGATTATATGCATCTCATACTACACAGGTCAGAGGGCAAGCTCTTATCATACTCCTTATTATAGGGTTCAATCCCTCGCCATGCAACCTACTACCATGACTACTACAAGATTTGGACACTCTGCAAGTATTGGTTCTCGCCCGAAATACTAGAGATCAATCACACTTTGCGGATCATCCTAGGGCCTATTTCATCTATCGTCCCAAAATACTGGGAATTGTCTCACTCTGCGAGTCATCTTGGAACTCTCATTGTACTAATGTCCCATGAGCGTCGCTCTCGTCCCGAAATACTGGAGATCAATCCCACTCTGCAAATTAATATGGGGCCTATTTTATCCCTCGTCCTAGAATACTGGGGATTGTCTCACTCCGCGGATCATCTGGAGTCCATAACTCACGTTTGCTCTTGCTTCATCATATCTCCAACTAGTGCATATCCTTAAGTTTAAATTATAGATATTAAGACATAGAGCAAGCTTATCTAGCGGGCTTTAACCAAAATACTGAGAATGTTAGCCCACGCTGGCTACTCCTCAAAGAGAAAGGTAACCCGCACTGGCCACTTCCCAAATTTCATATATCAGAACCAGCCGATATTCTTGGTCTTGCTCAGTCTAGAATCCACACATTCCAAAATATTCACAATATTTCCAGGTTATCCATAACCTCTTTTATAATCAATTATAACTTTCATTCTTATTTATTCCATCCAATTAGTCATCCTCAAATAACTAGATAAAATCATTCAAACTGTTACAACAGGACTTCAAAAGCCTCAACTCAATGAACTTCATCTCTGTTCTAATAATTCAATTCAAATTACCAAAGTTTGTAATAAAATTGTTCATTCTAACCTGGAATTTAATCCAAAACATTTGTACCAATTTCCATCAAATCTTAATTCTCCAATATTCTAACATCCTTTAAAGATCATCTCTATTCAAATCCTTCAAATCCAATCACCAAATATGTGTTTAATCATTTATCAAAGTGGGGCAATTAACCCAAAAATGCTTGTATATATTATCAACAAAACATTTCCATGTAAATCAATTTGTATTTTCAATATACTCAAAACAATCAATACAACCAAATTCGAGCTCACCAAGACTTAAACCTACAATCTTAAAGATCCTAGGCAACATGCACTAACCAATACTCCAAGCCTATTTCTCTATCAACCTTTTTTCAAGGTAACAACATATATATAATCCACTATTTGAATGCTCAACTTGAGACATCAACCCAATGGTATGGTAAAAATCATATGAATTCCAATACTACTCCAAAAATAGATTTCTTAGTTTCATAGGAAACATAAATGAGTCTACTATAACTTTGTAGTTACGATCATCTAAATTCATCCTCAATTACTTCGTCTAAATTCATTTGCAAAATAGCAGGTTCAAAATTCGAACAACTGTAGCTCTTGCTTCATGAAACTTTGTGTTCTTTAGCTCGAATTAAAGGTATACAAGTCTATTATAACTTTGTTGTTATAAGTTTCTCCACAATATTAAGTCTATAACCCTGAATTCTTCGAAATCTAAAGTAGGGTCGAAATGTTATACAGACTGCCTCTGTTCAATCTTGTAAAATTCATTATAAATTCCATTCTCTATGGAAAATTGACTTCTTAGGCACTAAAGAAAGGTTAACGATTCTACTTCAACTTCTTAGTTTTAACCTTTCTCAAAATACTTCATCCAGGTTGCTGAAATGATCAAAATCAGAAATGTATACAAATTTCCAACAACTAGCCAAACTGCCAACCAGTCTTGAGTTTGGATTTTATTAAAATAGTAAACGACATCCAAATATTATAAAATTTTAAGGAGATTTTGTTGACATGTATGGGGTGATCATATAAAATTTATAGCATAAGATTCCATTTAGTTTAATAGATATGATTTTCTAAAGGGCAACTAAAACTTAAAACAGATGCTTATAAAAATGTCCCCAAATCAATCATATTATAATTTTAAACCCTCAAACAACAACTCATAATCTAAATATAAATACTCAATCTATATAAGTTATCATGCATCTAACAATTCACACATATATATTGTACAATTTAGCACTCTACTAACAAAATTATATTAGAAAGTTGGAGAAATACCCACCTTTCTGAAGAATTCCCTAGCAAACTGAACTCCTAGTAAAAGCTCCGAAAGCAAAAATCCCGCAAGCCTCCATGCCAATCCCAAAATCCAAAAAAAAGCAAGTCCCCTCTCTCGAGTCTCTTTTTGTTTGATTTATTTTTGTGTTCATATATGGCTAATGGTGAGGGGGGTATTTTTTTGGGTATTTAGGAGGTGGTTTAAGTAACTAACTCTCCTCTAACCTATTCCCATGCCGACTCACACACCCACTCACACACTCACCCCAATCACTCACCCCACTCACTTCTATATGCAGCCATTTTTTAAAGAGTGCATATTGCACGTGTTTTGTACACTTTTCATTCTACACTTATTTTATTGTTTTATTTCATTTTAAATCCTCTTCTTTAGTACATAATTATATTATTTTTCTTAACAAAAATTTAGTATAATTTGCTTAAATTAATTTGAATAAAACTTGAACTTGTATAGTAGAAAAAGCACGTGTAATGCACGTGTGGGAAACAATATATTCAAAAAATGGATATTTCACGTAAACTAGTTTAAGATAAAAATAAAAATAAACATACACACTTCATAATTTTTTTTAAAAAGGATACGACCAACACGTGCACTGAAAACACGTGCGTTGCACGTATCAATAAAAAAATAAATTCGAGAGAACGAAAAACATTCATAATTAGACAAAATACAAAAAATGCAGAACATTTATATTAATAATGTTACGGATATTACAAGTAATCGTAAATTATACGTAACCAACACGTGCATTGAAAATACGTGCAATGCACGTAAAAACAAAATGATTAAAATAAATGTTTAAACTGGTTCAGAATAGAATGAAAATGAATTTTGAGAAGACGGAAAATGTATAAATAATTGAAATGTACAAATACATAGGACGTTTATATTAAAATACGTTACGGATGTTACTCGTAACAGTACAAAATATATGGGCATAACACCCGTGAACAAAATTGTTATAACTCAATTTTGCAGGGGTGTTACACTCTCCCGCTCTTAGAATAGATCTGTACTAAAATCTTACTAGGGTAAAGGTTGTATCCTATACAAACCAATTTTTTTTATCATTGTATATAGAAAAGCTGCCAATACTAATAAAATAAATGTAGTATAAAAATATGTGGTGTGGAAAACAAAGCAAACTTATATAACTAAACTATGAGTATCAAAGTGAATAAGAATGAAACACAAAAGTACTAAACAAACAAGGAAGATTTAGTAGAAAAAGAAACGTGACAATTATAGATTGAAAGTAACTTTCATACAAAATAATATTAGATAAAGTATTAGATACCGTAGGAAAAGGGAAAATACAAATTAAGTCATCATTTGTGAGAGAAATTGGAAAACAAAGTAATTGGAAAGAAATGAGGAAATCATAGTAAAATGCTTTAAAAACTAGTATAGTAAAAAAAAAGGTAAGTAAGAGCATCCACAGTCGTTTGCTATAAATGCCAATTTGCCATTTTTTAGCAAACGAATGGCTGCAACGGTTTCTCATTTTGCCATTTTATAGAAAAGTTGCTATTCTTGTTTCTCAAATATGAGAAACGAAATACCATTTCTCAAATTATAAAGGACGGGATATCATATCCCGTCGCTCCAATTTTGTGATTATTTAATCGAGTGAGACAGAAGAACATATACCGTCTAAATAATTTTAATTAATTTTTTTTAAAAAATGGTCGGACGGGGAAACATACCCCGTCCGGGATATGATACCTCGTTTCTCCACTTAAAAAATTATTTTTTTTTAATATTCCCTCAGACGGGGAAACATACCCCGGCCGCGGTATGATACCCCGTCTCTCCCATTTCTTTTTTTTTTTTTAAATATCTCCTCAGACGGGGAAACATACCCCGTCCGGGATATGTTTTCCCGTATTTGGAGATTTAATTTTTTTTTTCCTAAATTGCCCTCCAACGGTTCTCTTCAACGGCTCTTCGTTCTCTTCAACGCCTCTTTTTTCATATCTCAACGGATATTAATTTGACAACGTCCATCAAAAATCAGTATAAATAAGACACATTCATGATACAATAGGGTGTAAAAAAATTAACAGCAAAAATCATAAACAAGCAAACTAGTCTTCCTACTTCACACCGAGAGCTAATCCTGAGAAAAAATTTCTTGCAACAATGGCAGCTCCAACCAGGGGATCAAGAGGGAGAACCTATACAACAAGTGAAGAAGTTATTCTTTCATAGAGTTGGATAGCAACTAGTCAAGATCCAATAGTTGGTGTGGACCAATCGGGTAGCCAATTTTGGGATCATATATTCAACGCCTTCAAAGCAATTTTAGGCAGTCCGACGGATCGAACGTCGTCATCGCTTAGTAGTAGATTTCACATTATTTCCAAAGATGTGTCTCTATTTGCTGCTAAATTGGCGAGTGTTACAAACAGAGCAGTGAGCGGAACTACGGAGGCTGACAAGGTATACTTATTTGAATCTTAAAATTATTGTTTTTTGAATGCATTGTTAGAGTTTTTAAATGAGTGTTAATTTGTTTTTCTTTTTTCTAGATACGGGAAGCAAGAACGGAATACATGCAATCTACTGGAAAAGCTTTCCGATTTGAAGAATGTTATCAATTACTAAAAGATTTATCCAAATTTTCTCTACGTACGACTACTGTCTTCGAGTATGGCATTGGAACACAATCACCCAAATTTTCTCAACGTACGCCTCTAAATGTTGACTCTCCCAACTCCGACGTAGCGGCAGGAGGTGAATCCTCTACACCACTGTCCCGGCCACCCGGGCGCAAAGCAGAAAAAAGGAAAGCGAAAAAATAAAGCCGATGGTACTGACGAGGCTATGCTTGAAGAGACGAGAAGATTTAACTCCTGCTATATTAAGACACAAGGACGTAGATTAGAAGCGACGCAATTGAAACTTGCTTTGAAAAAAAAAAGACCAGGATAAGAAAGAGCAAGCTGAGGAAGATCGAATAATGGGGTTGGATCTGACAAAATATCCTGATGAGCAACGTTATTATTTTATTTGTAGACAACGTCAAATCATGGAGAAAAGAGGTTTCATTAGGGATTAAAATGTAAGGCTATTTATTTCTGTAAGAGTTTTAAGAAGTCAACAATTTGTATCGTCAATTTTACATTAATTCCTGTTTCATAATTTACTATCGACGTATTAAGTTTTAATTTTAATATATTAAATAGGTAGTTTCATGTGTACACATCAATCATAACAATTTTACTAACATGCAATTCAGAACATTGGAGAAAACATAAAAAGAGACCATTCATAATAAGAAAAATTACAAATCTAAATAAACAATTCAGAAAGTAATACATTTTATCAATCAGCTTCCCCAAATTCGTTCCAAATATGGTCAACCAAATCTTGTCGAAGCGTATGATGCCGCTGTCGATCATGTAAAATAACGCTCCGTGCCAAACGAGCTGTCTGTTCTGTTGGAGAAGTTGTATTAGGTGTTACGAATATAGTTGATAAATTTTGTTCGTAGTCATAATCATGTATACCTTCATCTCTTTCATCCTCCACAATCATATTATGTAAAATAATACAAGTCTTCATTATATAACAGAGACTATCTGCATCCCACATTCGAGCTGGCCCTTTTACGATCGCAAACCTAGCCTGTAAAACTCCGAATGCTCGTTCAACGTCTTTACGTGCACCTTCTTGGATTTGAGCAAATTTTTTCTTTTTTTGTGTCTCAGGTGTAGTGTAGGTTTTGACTATAGTAGCCAACGGGGGGTAGATTGCATCTGCCAAATAGTACCCCATGGAATATTGATGATTGTTTATAAGATAATTAGCAGGAGGTGCACAACCATTAAGAATATCATTAAATAATGTTGATCGGTTAAGTACTTTCAAATCATTATTGCTTCCCGGCATGCCAAAAAATGAATGCCAAAACCAGAGATCATAGGACGCAACTGTTTCAAGTATAATTGTTGGTTCACGGACATGACCTGTATACTGACCATGCCAAGCTGCAGGGTAATTTTTCCAAACCCAGTGCATGCAATCTACACTACCCAACATACCCGAGAATCCACGATTTTTATTCTCTTCGAGGAGTCTGTTTACATCATCTGCGTTGGGTTTTCTTGTATATTGCGGACCAAAAATATTAACAATTGCTAAACAAAATCTACGTACCGTGTTGAGTACTGTAGTTTCCCCGATTCTGACATATTCGTCGACTGCATCAGAAGAAGATCCATACGCTAAATACCGCATTGCAGCTGTTAATTTCTGTACTGGTGACAAGCTAGGGGCGTTTGCAGCATCTACTCGTTGTTGAAAATATTGATCATAACCAACGCATGCTTCAAGTATCCACATGAAAAGAGGTCGACGCATTCGAAATCGCCGACGGAAAATAGAATCGGGGTAAATAGAGTTGTCGCAAAAATAATCCCGCATCAACCGGTTATGGCCTTCAACTCTCTCGCGGCGAATATAACGGCGATGCAAATCTCGTTGTGAAGCGAGATTTGCCCAAAGCTCTTTGTTGCATGCACCTATTGAACATGATTGCCACATCGTCTTCTTCATCCCATTCATCGGAGGAGTCAGTGGACGTTGAAGAAGAAGAGAATAGAGATATTTTTTTGATGATAAGAATATGTTGAAGGAGTAGAGTTGTAGAGAATGATGGTTTGTTCGTAGTTCAAAGGTTGGAGTTTGTTAAATAGAGAAGAAAGTGGTAACCCTTCACGTGAAAATGTACCCCAATTCTTGAAAGTTTGGAAGACTCTTCACGTGAAAGGGTTATTACTTGAAAAAGAGGCATGGAATCTATAGTCTAGGTTGGCGTGCATTGACCATTCTTCTCCACTTCATTAAGATTAATTACCAAAATAATTTTAAGATAACATTATATTTTTCGAAGAGACCCATACAACAAAATTGTAGGCAAATTTAACACAAACTAATAATATTCCTAATCATTTTGGGTGTTTGGCACAAATGAAGGAGTTCGCGTGGATTCCTCCGAACCATCTGTCTGCCGCGATGTGGAAGGGCGATGCCTTGATATCGATCGCCTTCCTGATGTTGCTATCGGCGGAACTGATTCTCGTAGCACCATTTTGTCAATAATAAATTTTTGCAGTAGACAATTATTTCTCTATAGTTCCTGGCATTGTCTGTACAGCTCCTCCTACAAATAAAGTAGAAATATATAAATAAACAAAATTTTCATAAACCATCTGCAGATTTTACAAATTGACTCATATTCTTACGTATGATTGATCGCCGCGTAGTTGAAACTCAAAAGTATCCTGATTAAGATTTTCTGTTATTGTACCGCCCGTGAATATGGGTGCTTCAACTAAGGGCTGACCAAATAAGGTTGGTCTCTCAAGCACCGGTGGTGCTATATATTGTGTGGGCATATAATAAGGAGGTGTTGGATATGGCAAATAGGTTGATGGATCGCTGCAACCAGCTGCTCCTATGAAATCAACGTTAGCACCATGCGACAGTTTAGGCATAATAGGACCAATTGAAACCTTCGCCCAATACTGATCATATACCCTTTGTGGAACAAGAGAGACCAGTCTAGAAGCATCAATCGGCATGCAGAACTCATGTGCTTTCATTCTAGACATGGTCTTAGGAGGATTTGATGGGATAGCAATAACGCCATTTGCTTGCCAGTAACATCGGTCACCGAGGTACCAGACACCCTGCATTTAAACTATAATTAGCGCTAACAAAAAATAAGTTAAGTAAGTATTAATTGAATAACTGTATATATTATTACCTGACTATCGTGCATGAAGATACGGCGGTTAAGGGATAAGATCATCGCACATTGAACATCATACTCGTTTTCATATTTGGTTCCATCATAGGGTTGCCATATAATAGATGCTGATGATCTCATCTCTAGCTGACTCCGGGCCATTCCTATATTGTAACGTATCATATCACAACTTGTTTCATCCAAATTACTGCGATTTCAACGTGATATTTTTGGTTGGATGTCCGCATTTTGCAAATGGACTGCAAAGTTTACGTCTCGCTTACACATTGGTGTACAAATGCTTGTGTATTCATATGCCCGGTACTGAAACAAACACATATAATAATATGTGACAGATTAAAAATTAGAACATTATTATTTTCAATTTTAAATATTGTAACAAAATAAAGAACATTAATTATTAAGATTACCTCTAGTACTTGCCACAGGGCCGTTAAATGATTTCAATTTAAGTCGGCTACAAGCATCCAAAGACATATATAGCAATGCCAAAGATGGACTACCCCAATCATACGTACCAACAACATTCAAATCTTCAAATGCAGTAAGGAAACCACATCTCACTACACCAGACGCATTGGGTAGAAGAAACTCACCCCCAAAATACATGAAGAAAGCTCTGCCAACTTTCATTGCCACTGCAGGATCGGCTATAGCTGCATCTATCCAATCTTTCACAAAATACTTCTTTAGAAAAGAGATACGTATACCGTGAGATTTCCAATCTTCCGGTGTAATTTCTGGAAAGAAACTAGACTGGACAACCTCAAAAGGATATGCATCGTCGTTACATGGCGGCAACGGACCGATTCCAATAGATAAACCCGTTAGTATTGCCCAGTCTAACGGGGTAAATCTCAACTCACCGCCAGGAAGGTGAAAAGTGTGGGTCGTGTCCCAGCATCTCTCAACCAAAGCCTCAACAAGACGCGTAGACGACTTCTTTGTATCAATAGTAAAAAAAGGGACCAACCCGCATTGTCGATGAGCTGCTTTATTATAGGAACATTGCAAAGTACCTTGTAGGCTTTAATCGGTCCATTTCAATTGCCTCTGAAATTAACAAATCCATCTATAGGTTCATCCGTAATCAGTTTGCAAATGGGTCGTCCATCATCAAAAACTTTTACCCACTGTGATGGATCGCTGGCATTGATAGGCGCAGTTGTTTCTTCTTCGTTTCTATTTTGTGACGGTGCGGACTGTGATGATGCGGACTCCGACAAACGCTTTGATTTAACCTTTCCAATAAATCGCTTGATTGAAGAAGACATTCCAAATTTTATGTATCTTGATTACAATAAGTATTAAGAAATTTGAAGAGGAGATTATAATAGCCGAGAGCAAGCAAGCTATTTCTTTTTTTTCAGAAGAATGCCGAGAGCAAAGATTGATGCATTCAATCCATAGTCATGTAGGAAATTTATAGTGTTCTTCAAGTTGAAAGCGTTGGGGGTATTATGGTCTTCTCATACCAAAAGTAGGAACAAAATGATTTTATTCACACCCACGCCAAGAATAATTGGTAACTTTGGGCCGGATTTTAAGGACGGGGTATGATACCCCGTCTGACGCTTTTCCACTTTTTTTTTTGTTTTTTTTGTTAAGAGACAGGGAATGATTCCCCGTCCGGTATAAGATATACCGTCCTACACCTTTTTTAAATTAAAAAGAGAGGGACAGGATATCATATCCTGTCTCTAATCCAAATGAGAAAGATTTAGCAAAGCACCACTGCACGATCCTCATCCAATTGCTATTACTATAGCTGCCATTTTATAGCATATGAGAAAAACGACTGTGGATGCTCTAAGAAGTAGTATGAGAAAGAGTCAAGCAAAAATGGAAACAAATAGGAAGGAAAAAAAATGTATGTGCACAAAATAAAAGCATTGAAATAGTATAAATTATAATGCAGTAGAAAAGTTTGCAAATAGGTTAAGAGAGTAAATAAATATTAGCTAAAAACTAATGATAATAACGATAACAGTATGATAACAAAATAAAACAACTGATAAATAATTGGGAAGATCATAACTATTTAAAAATAGTTAGCAGTAGCTAATAAGAATTTGATAATTTTAAGGAAATAGAAATTAAATAAAAGAAAATTGGAAAAATGAATGATTAAAATCGTAAACTAAGATAATATATTGCTAGATAAAAGAAAGTAGCGATTTAAGAGAATACTGTTATATTAAAAATCTGGAAAAAATATATAAATATGAGTGTTAAATTTAAGCTAAAAAGTACAAACAATATAAAATAGATATGATTATGTATATCATATTAATCTCACAAAAAATATGCATAAAAATGGAATGGTATAAAAATACAAAAGTAATAAAATAATTAATTGCAACCAGTAATATAGATTGAAAAATTAATAAAATAATAATAACAAATATGATAGATGTAGAAACAAATATAAATAATAAGATAATTAAATAAATGTGTATATAAGTATAACTGTATTATAAATAATAAAGTTGAAGCAGTATAGGCTAAGTTATAAAACATTACAAGATGGTATAAACTAGTACAAAAATGGAATAGTGGTAAGTAATATATATATAACTAAAAGTTGGGGTTATTAAAGAAGAAAAAAATATTTTGTTGTGGGTTCGCCTCGTTGGTGTTTAACAGCAGGCTTGCCTCTTTGACATCAAGCTGCAGATTTGCTTCCATGACATCCGATTGCAGATTTTCTTCCACGACATCCGGTTGCAGTTTGCCTTCTAGACATTCGGTTGCAGATTTTGCCTTCCCGACATCCAGTTGCAGTTTGCCTCCATTGATGTCTAGTTGCAGATTTGCCATCTCGACATCAGATTGCACCAAAATGGTGAATAGAATGAAGTAATCTCCCATATATACTTGGATATTGGATGTTTAATTTTAAGTATGATGTTATGTTTTTGCAATTTGTGATATAAAAGTATACGTAAGAGTAGGAAATGAAGTAGAAGATTACAATGATGAAATATTAAAATAAATGTATAGATTATAAATATCAAACATATCAATATAATTTAGTAGAAATGAAACTAATTTATAAAAGTAAGAATTAAAATGGAATGAAATACATGCTTAGGCTTAAATGCGAATGTGAATGAGAAAATAAATATGTAATGTAATAGGTTGACATAATAAACATATGTTATAAAATATATACTGTAATGTAGTAATTAGATAAGTATAAAATAATATGTATAGTAAGTGTGTTGAAATATATGACATATATAGTAATCAGTGGAAAGTATGTGTAGTAATCAAGAATGTAAATGTCTCGCCCCGCTTCCCAAAAAGAATACGGAATACGAATACGCGACTCAACCCAGCGAATGATTTGCATCATCCATAAGCTGTTCAGAATCTTACAACAAATCTCAGAATAATCAGAGTCGGAAGCCAAAAGAATCATCCTCACACAGACATATATCTCAAAACAAAACAAAGTGCCAACAGAATTTAATTGAAAACCAATGATATAATAGTCTCAAATAAACAGATTCGAACAAGTTAATATCCTGGGTCACATCCCAAATACAAATAAAATCTATATACTCAAATACATTGTTCAAAGGCAACAGATACTAATAATAGAAGTCCAGCACTAATATTTCATTTCTCCAATACCATCGGGCAAACGACTATCCTGATCTGCAATCAATAAACTACAAGAGAAGGAAAAAAAAAATAAGTACCCGTCAATGTAAGTTACGGGCCGCTTGTAATGCAGAATACAAGTACATGGAAAACTAACAAATCTAAATAATAGCAGAAATAGATATAGCATGGTATAGCAGAATCAACTAGCACAGTATACAAATATGTGTCAAGTGTCAAAGTCAAATAGCATGTAGACAGATATACAGATAGTGTCAAATAATGATGTCAAGTGATAGTGTCAGACAGATAACAGATAATCCGATAATCAGATAGCCAGATAGCAGATACAGATAATAGATTCAGATTCAGATTCAGATTTAGATACAGATTCAGATACAGATGTCAGATATAGATTCTTTTAAGTCTTGTATTAATTACTAACTAGGTAGCCCTTCATGTGTCATCCCTTTATCACATGGTTGCTACATTCAAAACATTTACATTTGTAGATTTCGTAGGAGATCATATAGGGCCGCGTACTCAGGGTTCAAATAGATATCAGACAACAGATGCAGAATCCAGACAGACAGATAGAACCTAGTGGTTTTCATCTTCCCTCCACCTTCCTATAGGAAGTAATGTAGACACGGTACAGAATAACAGATAACGGATAATCATATGGAAAACACGGGCCCCCTTCTAAGTACACATTTCTATGCTTTCCCACTACTAGATCTTTCCCATAAACCCCGGCTTGATCATTTTTATAATTATTATCAGAGAGATTTGTATATGCATGAAACAGAGTAAATCTAGCATGATATATCGACTCACAAGTTTAGAATAACAGATAAGCATCTACAGATGGTAAGATAGTCACATAACAGACAAAATAGGGTACTTCCTAATTCAGGGAAGCACGACAGTACAGTACTAAAACCGCGATTCCCGTTTCCAAAAATATCGAAACCTGAATCCGTCAGAGAATATGGAAAATAGATGTTGTACTATCTAGATGTTCTAAACCAGACACAAATTAAAAACCTCGCAAGTGTATGAATCGCTTGGAGAAGCGTAGTGACGAGCAAGGGTCGATTCCACAGAGATTGTAGAATTTAACTTACTAACCAATAAAATAGAAATAAGGATGGTAAAGGATTGTTCTAAAAGAAAAGGAAAGGGTTAAAACTAAATCAAGATGTTCTGAATCACAAATATTTATTAAGTAGTTGGGTTTCGATTTCCACCTATAGTCAGTAATGCTAAATTGTCTTCTTCACTATTCTAGTTACTCATGTTCGTTCCTTTAAGGGCATGGTATCTACTCCTTAAAGTTAATGTTTCCCTAGGCCAAGAATTAGGCATGGTATCTACTCTAATTCGTTTCTTTCCTTAAGTATTTAGCATGGTATCTACTAAGTAGCACTTAAAGAAAACATAAGAACAATGGAAACGAACAAACACTCAAAGTTCTAGAAATTGGTATCAGATCTAGATCCCTCAAGTTGATTAAACCAAGAACCCCTAAAGATTCCTGTGTTACAAGTTATGAGCACGAGATACGGGTCGTCTCAATATGCTCATATAACAGATTCAGATTCAGCATACTCAAACTTGATAAACTCAAATTCTATATGTCAGTCGACTTGCTGTCACCTCAGTCGACTGCCCTTAGAATTCTGAACAAGTTTGATTATTATAAATCTATACCAATACTCTCAGGTTTAATCAATAAGTAACAGAATAGCACTCAGAAGAATAGAAGCATTACATAACTATGGTTTCAATCTACCCAACTATGAAATTAGTTCCACATAATAAGACTTTTATTGATTAAAAAGTTCGAATACATGATTAGCATAAAAGAATTAGAAAGGGAAGGAATAAACTGATGTAGTTCGGTCAGATGGGTCGGCTGGCTGTCACACAGTCGACTGACCGTTCTCTTCTTAGTACTGGATCTCCTTTTTCCTTCTTCTATGCTGATAAAGTATTGCTCTTGGTTGATGTGTTGATGATTCTGGAACTCTGTGATTCGGCTGGTGGTGTGTGCGGAGGAACTCGGAGGAGAGCAGAAATAATGCCTCTTGATTGATATTTATAGAACACGGCACAGAAATTAGGGTTTGCCACTTTTTCAGGAAAGTCCTCCTCTTTCCTTCTTCATTTGATTGGCGATTTTATTTCTTTCTCTTTTCTTCTTTTCTTCCTTATCTGCTAACCACGTGCTCTTGCCAATCCCCTGTATCTAGCTTTGATTTGTTGGAGAAGTTATTATTCGCATATAGCCTGGGTTCAGATAGATTTGGATCTAGATACGGTTGCATCTTATCTTTTCACTCTGCCGCATACCAGTCGACTGCCTTGGGTGTAAGTCGACTGGTGTTGATACATCTGTGGCTTCATGATTCCTCAGTCAAGTCGACTGATGTTCGGGGAAGTTGACTGTGCCGAGCCCCAGCAAACTCTCTATTCAGTCGACTGATGGAGAGCAAGTCGACTGTTGCACTGCAGTTCCCTGTATAACATCTTCTCAGTCTGTATAGTCCTGGAATCTGCTTCGTTTTGCTGCTTTTGGTTGTTTCCTATGGAAAAGAGAAAAGAAGAGTAAAATACCACATATAGAGCTTTTAGATGTACATTTGCAATAAGATTATTGCTCCTAAATGTGAATATTCTTGAGTTCATCAAATACCCCCAAACTTAGCTTTTGCTTGTCCTCAAGCAAAAAGTGAAATTATGAACAAGGGAAAAAATAATAGTCTCAACCCATCACTCCAAGAAAATGTCTTATTGCGCAAGCATCAAAACTTTGCAATCAAAATTATAAACAATTTGCAAATAAAGTAAAACAAGCATAACCACTTTCTCTAGTGCACTTGTCTATTCATAACTCCAAACTCAACCACACTTGTCATGCAATTAATTATAGTTATAGTATGTAACTACCCAATCTGTGATTATCCCTTTTTTTTACTACAAACCGAGTAGCAAACTAGAGTTTTTTTTTTTTTTTTTTTTTTATTTTATGTCTCTTCTTTAAGTCGTCACTTGCCTTTTTACGCGAATGCAAGACATTTGTGATGAATCCACCCGGTTACTCAACAAGTCACAAACTTTTAGTGCTTTGCATACTCATATTTCAAGTTGCCGTTTGACGTAAAGGTAAACATTGGTGATGAATACCCCTAGTTACTAAGCACTCAAGACATTGGAGTAGATTGACTTTATTCATATATTTATTCTTTTCATTTTTACTCTATTTACTTAAACTCTGTTTAGGACTAGATCAAAGGGAATAATCACTAGAAAAAGCATCACAATTTTTTTTTATGTTTAATCGCATGACTCATATAATTTTGTAAGGCATTATGAAACTCAACAATCCTAAAGTAAATAAGTATCCTTACTCTTACTTTATAAGAAATTGTTTATCCTAAAAAAAATCAAAAGACTCCAGCTGTAACTAACTAATACCCCCAAACTTAGATGGAACATTGTCCTCAATGTTCGCACGAAACTTAAAATGTAGGCATGTGTTACCAACTAGTTTGAAGGAAAAAAAAAATTAAAGAAATACAGAAATAAATAAATGATTAAAGATATAAATAACTAGAGAGTGTAAATACTCCCCTGAAAAATTGGGTTGCCTCCCAATAAGCGCTGTGTTTTCTGTCTTCAGCTAGACTTGATGAGTTCATGCAATGTATTGAATGGTTTGAAGATTCACATCTTCCTCGTGCGGCTCTAGACTCATCTCAATGTACGGCTTCGCCCTATGCCCATTCACCTTGAATGTTTGATTTTTCCCTTTGCTATGAACCTCCAATGCACCATGTGGAAAGACTTTTGTAACAATGTATGGTCCATACCATCTTGACATAAGCTTGCCTGGAAAAAGTCTTAATCTTGAGTTGTATATCAATACCTTCTATCCTTCATAAAACTCCTTCCTTGCTAGCTGTTTATCATGGTACAACTTGGTCCTTTCCTTGTACAATTTTGCATTTTCATATGCGTCGTGCCTCAACTCTTCAAGCTCATTCAGTTGTAATCTCCTTTTTCGCCTGCTTGTTTCATATCAAAATTGAACCTTTTAATGGCCCAATAGGCTTTGTGTTCCAACTCCACTGGTAGATGACAGGCTTTTCCAAAAACCAAACGGTATGGTGACATGCCTATGGGTGTTTTGTATGCTGTTCGGTAGGTCCATAATGCATCATTCAAGCGCAGCGACCAATCCTTTCTCCTTGTATTGACTGTCTTTTCCAAAATGCTCTTGATTTCTCTGTTGCTAATCTCCACCTGCCCACTGGTTTGAGGATGATATGGGGTGCCCACTCTATGTGTGATACCATATTTCTTCATCAAAAAAGCAAATGGAAAGTTATTGAAGTGGCTCGCTCCATCACTAATTATTGCCCGTGGTGTACCAAACCTAGTGAAAATGTTCTCCTGCAAAAACTTGACAACAACTTTGTGATCATTAGTTTTTGAGGGGACAGCCTCGACCCATTTAGACACATAATCCACACCAACAAGAATGTATAAATAACCAAATGAGTTAGGAAAGGGACCCATGAAGTCGATCCCCCACACATCAAAAAGCTCGATTACTTAGATGTTTTGCAGTGGCATTTGATTTCTAGAAGAGATGTTTCCTGTCCTTTGGCATTTGTCACAAGTCCTGCAAAAAGAAAAAGCATCTTTGAATAAATTAGGCCAATAAAAACCTGATTGCAATACCTTAAGTGCTGTTCTTTTTGGTCCAAAATGTCCTCCACATGCAAATTGGTGGCAATGTTGTAGAATACTCATTCGTTCCTCTTCTGCTACACATCTTTTTATAATTTAATCAGGGCAAAACTTGAACAAATAAGGATCATCCCAATAATAGTGCTTGCACATGGCCACCAGTCTCTTTCTTTCCTGACTTGTCATACCTGGAGGGAAAACATGAGCAGTGAGATAATTTACAATATCTGCAAACCATGGAAAGTATGAGCAGTGAGATACCAGTCGACTAGTTCTGTTACCAGTCGACTGCTCCCGTTGAATGTTTATTTCAAATAAATGTTCATCTGGAAAATCTTCATTAAGTGGGACAATTCTTTCTTCCTCATGCAGTAGTCTGGACATGTGATCTGCCACAACATTGTCACTTCCTTTCTTGTCTCTAATCTCAAGATCGAATTCTTGAAGCAACAGCACCCATCTGATCAACCTAGGCTTAGCATTCTTTTTAGCAAACAAATATCTCAAAGCAGCATGGTGAGTGAAAACAATAACTTTAGAACCAATCAAATATGATCTAAACTTCTCTACAGCAAAAATAACAGCTAACATTTCTTTTTCAGTAGTGAAATAATTAAGCTGTGCATCATTTAAAGTTCGAGAAGCATAATAAATAACATGGGGTACCTTATTGATTCTCTGACCTAAAACTAGCTCCTAAAGCATAATCACTTGCATCACACATAAGCTCGAAAGGATGGCTCCAATCTGGTGCCATGACAATAGGTGCAGAAATGAGAAGATTTTCAATGTAATAAAAGCGTTTGTGCACTCTTCTGTCCATGCAAACTTAACATCCTTAGCCAACAAATCACAAAGGGGTTTGGAGATTTTTGAGAAATCTTTTATAAATCTTCTATAGAACCCTGCATGTCCAAGAAAACTCCTAACACCCTTGACTGTAGTGGGAGGGGGTAGCTTTGATATGATGTCAATTTTTGCCTTGTCCACCTCTATGCCTCTTTTTGATACCACATGTCCCAACACAATACCTTGTTGTACCATAAAATGGCACTTTTCCCAATTCAGCACTAAATTGCATTCTTCACATCTCTTAAGCACAAGCTGCAAATGGTTAAGGCATTCATCAAAACAAGATCCAAAAATACTAAAATCATCCATAAATACCTCGACGAACCTTTCCACCATGTCTGAAAATATACTCATCATGCATCTCTGAAATGTAGCTGGTGCATTGCACAATCCAAAGGGCATCCTTCTGTATGCAAAAGTACCAAAAGGACATGTAAAAGTGATTTTTTCTTGATCTTCTGGAGCAATAGCAATTTGATTATAGCCACTATAACCATCTAAAAAACAATAATGACTATATCCTGCTAATCGTTCTAACATTTGATCAATAAAAGGAAGAGGGAAGTGATCTTTCCTGGTTTCGTTATTCAGTTTCCTGTAGTCAATGCATACCCTCCATCCTGTAGTCACTCTAGTAGGGATAAGCTCATTCTCTTCATTCTTCACCACTGTGACTCCACTTTTCTTAGGCACCACATGTATAGGGCTCACCCAATTGCTATCTGAGATCTGGTAAATGATGCCAACATCTAATAGCTTCAAGACCTCTGTTCTTACCACTTCCTTCATGTGTGGGTTGAGCCTTCTCTGTGTTTCCCTGCTTGGTTTTGCGTTGTCTTCAAGAAGTATTCTATGCATGCATTTGGATGGACTTATTCCCTTGATATCTGCAATGGTCCATCCTATTGCACCTTTGTGTTCTCGTAGTACCCTCAGCAACTTCTCTTCTTCCTGTGCATTTAAGTTTGCAGCAATTATCACTGGTAGCGTCTGGTTCTCGCCTAAATATGCATGCTTCAGATGTTCAGGCAGCGGCTTAAGCTCTATGTCTGGAAGTCTCGGTACAGTCGACTGGTTCCTGGTTGTGGTCGGGACAGTCGACTTATCCTGTCCGCCAGTCGACTGGTCCGAGGAAACACAAATGTCATCAGTCACAATATTTTCAAATGCCGGCACGAGTTTACCTGAATATGACTTTGGAGTTTCAAGGTGATGTACTGTTTCTGCTATCCTCCAGTCATCGTGTTCCTGTTCAACATTAGACAATGTTAGAGACTGTGTAATTGCAGCTTGTAGTGGTTCTATGCTATGTACCTGAAATGTTTGATCAACAATCTCCTGCACCACATCAACATTATAGCATTCATGATCATCATGTGGTAATTTTAGTGTATCAAACATTTTAAATTCAACCTTCTCTCCATTTATTTTCATGCTTATAGTACCCTTTTTAACACAAATTTTTATATCAGCCGTACTCATAAAGGGCCTACCTAAAATGATTGGTAGAGAAGATGGCATTGAAGAGTCCTCCATGTCTAACACAACAAAATCAACAGGCAAAATGAAATCGTTTACCTGAACTAGGACATCTTCCAAAATACCTCTAGGTCTTTTGATGCTGCAATCCGCCAACTGCAACGTGATGGATGTTGGTTGGAGTTTCCCCAATCCTAGCTTTTCATAAACGGTGTATGGGAGGAGGTTGATGCTTGCCCCCAAGTCTAGTAGTGCTTTCTCAAAGAAGTGCTCACCAATCCTGCAAGGAATGGTAAAACTACCTGGGTCCTTTAATTTAGGAGGTAGTTTCCTTAACAAAACAGCGCTCACTTCTTTTGTCAAAGCCACATCCTCCCTAACCTGAAATGTTCTTTTGTGAGTACAACATTCTTTCAAAAATTTAGCATAAGAAGGAAATTGTTTAATAGCATCAAGTAGGGGGATATTAATTTCTACCTTTCTGAGAGTTTCAAAGATATCAAATAAATGTTGTTCTTTCTTTTGCTTGACTAACCTTTGAGGGAATGGTGGCAAAACTGTTCTTTCTTTTTCACTTACCTTGTTGGAACCCAAAACTTTTGTTGGTTGTGTTTCTGCTTCTTCGGTGTGTGTTCCAACCTTGTTTTCAATTGTCTTACCACTTCTCAGAGTTGTTACTGATTTGAGCTGTTCTTGGCCTCTAGGATTTGGTATGGTTTGTGAGGAGAGTTCTCCTGCCTTTCTCTCACTCAACTCCTTTGCGATTTGCCCGATTTGAGTTTCCAATTTCTGAATTGCTTGCCCTTGTTGATTGCTTGTTTGATGTTGTTGTTGGAGCAATTGAAGAACGGTGGATTCAAAATCCAACTTCTTCTGTTCTTGAACTGGCCTGTCAAACCCACTTCCCATTTGGAAGTTCTGTGCATGTCCTTGTGAAGACTGGGTTCCTTGATTGTTGCTCCATGAGAAATTTGGATGGTTCCTCCACCCTGGGTTGTATGTGCTCGAGAATGGGTTGTTCTTTGGTGGGAACACTCCTTGCCCCACATAGTTTGCATGCTCCTGATCTGTGAACGAAGACATGGGACATGTATTAGTTGTATGGTCACAATGAGAACAAATTGCACAAATTTCTTTTGTTAGATTTCTCGCATTGCCCATTGTTGTCATTGCATTAACAAGCATATCAATTTTTTTATTCATGTTTGCTATTTCCAATTGTATGTTATTTACTACCAGAAATTTCATAAACTCCCTGTTTTTTAGAAATGCCTCTTCCCCTTGTTGAGAATTGCTGTGAGTTCTCGCTAAGTTCTTCAAATAATTCGATGGCCTCCTCACCACTTTTCCTCATCAAGATCCCATTGCAAGCTGAATCCACAATTGCCTTGTTAGTATCATTTAAACCCTCATAAAAAGCTTGTACCTGATCATCTTTAGGCATGTTGTGTGTAGGACACTTGAGGAGCTTGTTCTTGAAATCCTTCCATGCTTCGAAGAATAAATCTCCATCTTTTTGTTGGAAGAGTTGAATCTCCCTTTTCAGTTGTTTGGTTTTCTGAGCTGGAAAGAATTCTTTCAAGAATTTTGTTGCCAATTGCTCCCATGAATTGATTGATCCTGGTTCCAAAGAATTATACCATAGTTTAGCATTAAGCTTTAAAGAGAATGGAAACAAGATTAACCTGATTTGTTCATGGGTAAGCTCTTGGACACTTTGTGTTCTGCAAAGATCAAAGAAGTCTTGCTGATGGAGGTGAGGCTCTTCATCTGGTTTGCCACTAAAGTGGGGAACCATGCTAAGTAATTAGGGTGAGAGATGCATATTCCCTGTGACATTAGGTTGATAAGCAATGCAGGAAGGTTGCTCAATATTCTTAGGCGTGAATTTATCCTGCATTGGCACTCGATTTGGTATTTCCTCAGCCATTGTTGCTCGTGAATGGGGTCTCTGTGCAGTCGACTGGTTCCGTGTAGCAGTCGACTGATTGGTCGTAGATAGCCTTCCTAGTTTGTGCAGTGTGCGTTCTGTTTCTGCGTTAATAGGTAGTAGCTCTGGACGAAGTGATCTCCTTCCGTGCATCCACCAAAATCCTGTAACCTAAAAGAGAAGATATTTATTAATAAAAGAAAATAAATGAAAAGAAAAGATTTACTGATTTGTAAGTTAAAATGCTAACAATCCCCGGCAACGGTGCCAAAAACTTGTTGTGCTATCTAGATGATCTAAACTAGACACAAATTAAAAACCTCGCAAGTGTACGAATTGCTTGGCGAAGCGCAGTGACGAGCAAGGGTCGATTCCACAGAGATTATAGAATTTAACTTACTAACCAATAAAATAGAAATAAGGATGGTAAAGGATTGTTCTAAAAGAAAAGGGAAGGATTAAAACTAAATCAAGAAGTTCTGAATCACAAATATTTATTAAGTAGTTGGGTTTCGATTTCCACCTATAGTCAGTAATGCTAAATTGTCTTCTTCACTATTCTAGTTACTCATGTTCGTTCCTTTAAGGGCATGGTATCTACTCCTTAAAGTTAATGTTTCCCTAGGCCAAGAATTAGGCATGGTATCTACTCTAATTCGTTTCTTTCCTTAAGTATTTAGCATGGTATCTACTAAGTTGCACTTAAAGAAAACATAAGAACAATGGAAACGAACAAACACTCAAAGTTCTAGAAATTGGTATCAGATCTAGATCCCTCAAGTTGATTAAACCAAGAACCCCTAAAGATTCCTGTGTTACAAGTTATGAGCACGAGATACGGGTCGTCTCAATATGCTCATATAACAGATTCAGATTCAGCATACTCAAACTTGATAAACTCAGATTCTATATGTCAGTCGACTTGCTGTCACCTCAGTCGACTGCCCTTAGAATTCTGAACAAGTTTGATTATTATAAATCTATACCAATACTCTCAGGTTTAATCAATAAGTAACAGAATAGCACTCAGAAGAATAGAAGCATTACATAACTATGGTTTCAATCTACCCAACTATGAAATTAGTTCCACATAATAAGACTTTTATTGATTAAAAAGTTCGAATACATGATTAGCATAAAAGAATTAGAAAGGGAAGGAATAAACTGATGTAGTTCGGTCAGATGGGTCGGCTGGCTGTCACACAGTCGACTGACCGTTCTCTTCTTAGTACTGGATCTCCTTTTTCCTTCTTCTATGCTGATAAAGTATTGCTCTTGGTTGATGTGTTGATGATTCTGGAACTCTGTGATTCGGCTGGTGGTGTGTGCGGAGGAACTCGGAGGAGAGCAGAAATAATGCCTTTTGATTGATATTTATAGAACACGGCACAGAAATTAGGGTTTGCCACTTTTTCAGGAAAGTCCTCCTCTTTCCTTCTTCATTTGATTGGCGATTTTATTTCTTTCTCTTTTCTTCTTTTCTTCCTTATCTGCTAACCACGTGCTCTTGCCAATCCCCTGTATCTAGCTTTGATTTGTTGGAGAAGTTATTATTCACATATAGCCTGGGTTCAGATAGATTTGGATCTAGATACGGCTGCATCTTATCTTTTCACTCTGCCGCATACCAGTCGACTGGTGTTGATACATCTGTGGCTTCATGATTCCTCAGTCAAGTCGACTGATGTTCGGGGAAGTTGACTGTGCCGAGCCCCAGCAAACTCTCTGTTCAGTCGACTGATGGAGAGCAAGTCGACTGTTGCACTGCAGTTCCCTGTATAACATCTTCTCAGTCTGTATAGTCTGGAATCTGCTTCGTTTTGCTGCTTTTGGTTGTTTCCTATGGAAAAGAGAAAAGAAGAGTAAAATACCACATATAGAGCTTTTAGATGTACATTTGCAATAAGATTATTGCTCCTAAATGTGAATATTCTTGAGTTCATCAATAGAATTCCAACCGAATCCAGCGGATACATATAAGTCATATAGTGTTTTAGAAAAACATAACTCAAAACTGAGTTGAAACCAGAAAATACGTTCACCCAGAAATCAGTAAATCAAATTCACAGTCAGGAAAATAGTACCAAAGCGCCTCAAATAAATACAGAAAAAATCTGGGGTATTCCACTATATGTCTAGTATCAGAATATAAAGTTTCGTAATTTTTCAGTAAGATTAGTTTAGCCAGCAAAAATCAGAAAACATCAAGAAACAATATTTTGGCAAATCTGGAATTCCCAACACTGCTGTACGAGAACTGTGATATCTCGCAAACCGTGAAAGAAAATCCAAATCTGCCAAAAGGAGATGAAAATAAACAAAATAAGATAACTTTCATATTTCATAAATATTTTTCATACAGGAAAAGGAATTAGGGTGAAAATACAAATCTTTACAGAACAGCGAGCAAAATCCAGCAAGTATAGTTTTTATAAATAAGCATGAAACGGCATATAAAACTCATCAATAAAATCCACTAAAATTCTAGATAATCCCTAAATAGATATAGAAATAATGTGAAAATTTTCAAATCAAGATAATATGCTTAGCAGTAGTACCAAAATAGTTTAGTCATCGAAATCATCAAGAAACAAAATATGTAAATGAAATACACTTCTGTTGTAAAATAATCATATCTCACACATACGAAATGAAATCGATCAAGGTCAGAAAGTTTGGAAAGAATACTGATTTCTCTAAAAATCATGTTTAATACTGAAGTTAAGATACATACCTTAATATGGTCTAAAATAGCAATCAAAACTGATCATCGACAAAGTACAGATTTTTCTCTTAACAACAAATCAACATACAACCTATGAAACTCGTCCCTAACAGAACCAAACATGTTATAGAGTCTACTAAATGTCCAAACATCATGAAATAGGGTATATGGCATTTCAACAATAGTATATCACATGGATCCAAACGAACACACGATTTCTCATAATTATCTCACAAAATACAATCACATCAAGAACGGTAAAACCTAAGTTGTTTCATGTCAAATTTGTGTCGTGAGGAAACTATGGTTAATAGCAATATAGAGACAATAATCATCAAGATACATCACACACGAGTTGTCTCTAGAACCCAACTACACTACAAGCCAAATTTATGACTTGTATCATACAAAGGAATTGGGTACAATTTACTTGCCTTAACCGAAGATGAAACGAACACCAAGAATAACAGAAACAAATTCCCGGCAATGAACAAAAATCACGAACAAATCCACGAACCAAGCAATCACACGATCACACACGTGCAAACCACGTGCACATGCAAACCATGTGCACGTGCAAGCCAAGAGAGAGAGCGGTCGGGGTAGCGACGGCGCTGGCCCTTGCTGGCGCTGCTGCTGCTCCTGATGCTGTTGCTGCCGTCGGCGGACGGGGAAAAGGACGGAGGGAGAGAGATGGTGAGAGCGATGATGGTGGAGAGGTGGTGCTCGACTTGGGGGTGATAGGGTTGGGTGGTCGGTAGCAAGAAGGGGGTCGGGTTAAGGGTGTGTGCAGCGGTCGGGATGAGGGCAGGTGGGGGAGATGTTGGCGACGGCTTGGGTTAGGAGCACAGGGCAATTGCATGGGTTAATATATATATGGGGTAGGCGATATGCTAGGGTTTCTGAAGTGGGTGACGGGTAGAATAGGGTTTAAATTGAGTGGGTAGTTAGGAAATGAGAGGGTATAGGATTAGTTTAAAGGGGTAATTAGAATTGGTTGGGGATTAATTATTAATTGGGTTTAATAGGGTTTGAAATAGGATTTAGAATAATTTGGCTTTGGTAGTTAATTAGGGATCAAGAGCAATAGGATTAGCAATAGGATAAGCAACCAAATCACCACGAGCACCCAAGAACAAAATAAAGAGAACAAGAACCAATGAAAAGCGAAATAATGATAACGAACAAGAACAAATCAAGGGACAGAAAAATAAATCACAAGAAGATCAAAAATGAAAAAAAATGAATATATATTGAAAACAATTCCAATATACGGTCCAAAATACAAAGAAAGTACAAATACTCCAGAAAGAAGAAAATACACCAAGAATATGAAAAACAAAAAACAGGGGTTACAATCCTACCCACCTAACAAAATGAATTTCGTCCTCGAAATTCAAAAAGAAGATACATAGGGTAACTCCGAAAGAAAAAGAAAGAAAGAAAACAAAGCAAAGCAAAACAAAACAGCCACTACACAAACAAATGAGAAAACTTCAGCTGAATCTCCTCCTCCAGCTCCCAAGTCGACTCACTAGGCGAGTGAGGATTCCAAGTAACACGAACCAGCTTGATGACCTTGTTCTTAAGCACTTTCTCCCGCCGATCCACAATAGCAACTAGAGGAATCTCACAAGTCAAATCCGGCCGCACAGTCAACTCAGAGTAGTCGATCACGTGACTCTCATCATAGATATATTTCCTGAGTTGTGGGACATGGAAAACATCATGCACTCCTGATAACGTTGGTGGCAACGCGAGACGATAGGCCACCCTCCCTACTTGCTCCAAAATCTCAAACACTCCAATAAACCTAGGGCTAAGCTTGCCTCCACCACCGAACCGAATGACACAGCGCCACGGCGAAACCTTTAGGAAAATATGGTCACCAACAACAAACTCCTAAGCCATCCGATGAATATCAGCCCACCGCCTCTGCCTATCCTGAGTTGCCTGAAGATGCTTTCTGATCTGAGTCACAGCATCAACTGTCCTGGTGATCTACTGTGGACCCAAAAACTTCCTCTCACCAATGTCATCCCAGCACACTAGTGATCTGCACTTCCGCCCATAAAGTGCCTCGAACGGAGCAGCTTTAAGACAGGCCTAAAAGCTATTATTGTACGAGAACTCTACGAGATACAAATGGTCCTCCCAAGATCCATCGAACTGCAACATACAGGACTGCAACATGTCCTCAAGGATCTGAATAGTTTGCTCTGACCGTCCATCAGTCTGGGGATGAAAAGCTGTATTGTACTTCAACTTACTCCCCAAACTAGCTTGAAGACTCTCCCAGAACTGAGATCTGAATCTCGTATCCCTGTCGAATACAATACTGACTGGAACCCCATGAAGCTTGAAAATTCCTTGCATGTACCGCTCAACAAGGCTCTCAATAGACTGACCGACACGAAAGGGAATGAAGTGAGCACTCTTCGTCAAACGGTCGACAATCACCCAAACAGCATTGTGACCCTTAGGACTCCTCGGCAAAGCGGTCACAAAATCCATGGTGATATGTTCCCACTTCCACTCCGGAATAGGAAGCAGTTGAAGAAGTCCAGCGGTTCTCTGATGCTCTGCCTTAACCTGCTGACAGATCAAACACTGAGCAACGAACTGAGCTACAGCCCCTTTCATACCATGCCATCAGAAATGAAGCTTCAGATCTCGCTACATCTTAGTACCGCCAAGATGAATAGAATACAAAGACTGATGAGCTTCCTCATGCAACCTCTGACGAACTGCACCCTTAGGGACACACAACCGAGAACCAAAATGAAGCGAACCATTGGCATGAATAACCATGTCCGTTCTGGACCCAGACTCAATCTCAGCTCGAAAACTCTGCAACTGCGTATCACTAGCCTGAGCCTCTTTGATCCGGTCAACAGAGAAGACTGAAGCTGGAATGCAAGACAACACCAACCAGAACTCAGCAACAAAACCTCCTAATCCAGCCTCCATATCTTCTCAATGAAATCACTCTGCTGAGTAACAAACATAACTGCCAATCTCCTGCTCAAAGCATCTGGCACCAAGTTTACTTTACTAGGATGGTATTGCAAACTGATGTCATAATCGTCCATAAGCTCCAACCATCGCCTTTGCCTCATGTTCAATTCCTTCTAGGTGAAAACATACTTGAGACGTTTGTGGTCTGTAAAGATCTCCACTCGGTCTCCAAGTAAATAATGTCTCCACAACTTCAAAGCATAGATCACTGCCACTAACTCCAAGTCATGAGTAGGATAGTTCTTTTCATGCGGCCTCAACTGCCTCGATGCATACGCAACGATACGGCTCTTCTGCATAAGAACTGCTCTAAGACCCTTACCTGAAGCATCACAGTGAATTACAAATCTGCCTGAACCATCTGGAATAGTCAACATAGGTGCTGACGTCAATCTGTTCTTCAACTCAACAAAAGCCTCATTACACACATCAGACCAACCAAACTTCTGAACCTTTCCGGTCAGTTTAGTTAACGGCCCTGCAATCTTAGAAAAATCGTGGACGAATTTTCGACAATAGCCAGCGAGACCAACAAAATTCCGCACTTCGGAAACCGACTTAGGAATAGGCCAATCCTTCACAGCAACAATCTTTGAAAGATCTACAGAAACACCATCGCCAGAAATGATGTTCCCCTAGAAAGAAACCCTGTCAAGCCAAAACTCACACTTGCTGAGTTTCCCATAGAGCTGATTCTCTCTCAAAGATTGCAGAACCACCCTAAGATGCTCAGCATGATTTTCACGATTTCGAGAATACACCAAAATATCATCGATGAAGACCACCACAAATCTATCCAAAAACTGAGAGAAAATCCGGTTCATAAGAATCATGAATACAGCTGGCGCATTAGTGACCCCGAACGGCATCACAAGATACTCATAGTGCCCGTATCTAATCCTAAATGCAGTCTTCAGTATATCTGCAACCTTCACTTTGACTTGGTGATATCCAGAACAAAGATCCAACTTCAAGAAAATAGCAACCCCACACAACTGGTCAAACAAATCATCGATCCTGGGCAAAGGATACCGGTTCTTCACAGTAACACTATTCAGTTCCCGATAATCAATGCACAGACGATGACTACCATCCTTCTTGTTGACAAAAAGGACCGGAGCACCCCAAGACGAAACACTTGGTTTGATGAAACCCAAATCAAGCGACTCCTGAATCTGCACCTTAAGCTCTGCTAGCTCAACTGGTGCCATCCTGTTGGGACTCTTCGATATTGGCGCAGTATCATGCTGAACATCAATACCGAACTCCACATCCCTATTAGGGAGTAAGTCAAGCAACTCATCTGGAAAAACATCCAAGAAATTCCGAACTACTAGAGGTGCAGCCTCACAGCCTGAGTGCAATTCCATCGCACCATCCACATGTACCACTGCAGTCTTTGCTCGGCCAAGGGAAGACTCTCCGGCATGGAACTTAAATTCTGCTCGATCTAGAATTCTGAAAAAAACTTCTTGGCACGGCAATCAATAATGGCATGGGCTTCACCCAACCAATCCATACCGAGAATGACATCAAATTCTGAATTCCTAATTATAATTAGGCTTGCTTTGAAATCTGCGTCCCCAATAACAACGGGACATTGACATTGCCTGCACTCATGGGAACAAATGAAAACACCACCACCTGTTAAAATGTTCCAAGCCTCAGACATGTTACTGCAATCCAACTAATGGAGAGCGACAGATCGTGAGGAGACAAAAGAATTGTTGTCCTAGAATCAAAAAGAACATGGGTGGGAAAAGAGCAAACAAGGACGACACCTAAGGAAACAAAGACAAGGGGAAAAGAAAAAGCATACAATGAAGGGTGAGGGAAAACAACAATGCAGAAGATAACAGAAAGAAATAAAGCAAGACCAAAAGAAAACAAGGAAAGTAACAAAAAGGGAAAGCAACAAAACAACAAAAGCAAAATATACTTGCCACAACTCTTTCAGCTGTCTCAGCATCCACAACAGTCAAGTTGAAAGCCTGACCTATCCTCGGAACAACGGCCCTCTGACCGGCAATCTGTCGTTAAGGAGGAAGCGGTGGCCTAACTAGACCACGAGCTGGAGCTGCGTACTAGACAGGACCCCTGGCTGGAAGAGCCACAAGCTGCTACGGGCAATCCCGCACAGAATGATCCGTAGCACCACACCTAAAGCATCGGCAAGAGGCACGGAAATAGTTCTTATGCTCATGCCCAAAGATCTGGAAAAAGTCACAAAAACTACCCCTCAGAAAACCAGCAGAAGGATACGGAGCTGCCCTGACAAGATGGGCAAGCATAGGCCTCCGAACAGGACCAACAGAAAGCCTAGCAACAGTAGCGGGAATAGTTCGCTGAGAAGAAGTCGAACCACCACGAGCTTGCTCCTGAGCTCGAGCTACCTCAAGAGCTTCAGCATAAGTACGCAAACAGAGGGAGACAAGATGCCTCTTGATATCCTGCTCAAGCCCATTCGTGAATATACTAGCCCTATCCTCTTCGGTAGCCACAAGAACGGTAGCGAAGCGGCTAAGTCCAGTAAACTCAGTGGCGTACAAGAAGTCTCATGTTACAACATTTTTTGAACAATTATGTAACAAATGCCAAAATAGAATAATGACTTAACCTGTTTAAGGGCTAGGAAATGCTGCTCCATCTCAACTTGAGTACTATTGGGAAAGAATTTCTCCAAGAATCCCCGAGTGAAGGTAGCCCAAGCAATAGGCCTCTCATGTCGCTCGGACTCAGCTATCCACCAAATATGAGCCAGATCCACCAACTGGATGGAAACCACATCCACCCTATCAGCCTCAGCAACACGAGCCACTGACAGTAAGCGCTCAGCCCGGATCAACCACTGTTCAACCTCCAAAGGCATCTCAGTGCTGGAAAAATGATCGGGATGCAGCCTCATGAAATCCGTGACTATACCTGGACGAGGCGGAAGAGCAGCCTGCATAGGCACAGCGGGAATCTGACCCCGAGAAGCTTCTAGAGCAGTCATCACTAGATCACTGTAGTTCTGTTGCTGATTAAATAGCCGCTCGAGCACAGTAGTGACAGCCTCAATTGGATCAAGTTGAGACTGAGAAGAACCCCTACAAGCCATAGTCTGCACAAAAATCAAAATAGTCAGCATTCGGATCCGAGTTGGTAAAAATTTCATTTTGCATATATATATTTGTGTGTGGTTGATGAAATATTGTGCAGATCCCAGTACGAGCCAAGCTTGTCTAATATATTAGGAAACAAATACATTAGCCAAACCTTGGCTCTGATACCACTAAAAGCCTTGTCACACCCTACTTCCTAAAAGAATACGGAATACAGATACGCGACTCAACCCAGCGAATGATTTGCATCATCCATAAGCTGTTCAGAATCTTACAACAAATCTCAGAATAATCAGAGTCGGAAGCCAAAAGAATCAACCTCACACAGACATATATATCTCAAAACAAAACAAAGTGCCAACAGAGTTTAATTGAAAACCAATGATATAATATTCTCAAATAAATAGATCCGAACAAGTTAATATCCTGGGTCACATTGCCCAAATACAAATAAAATCCATATACTCAAATACATTGTTCAAAGGCAACAGATAATAATAATAGCAAAAGAAGTCCAGCACTAATATTTCATTTTTCCAATACCATCGGGCAAACGACCATCCTGATCTACAATCAATAAACTGCAGGAGAAGGAAAAAGAAAACAAGTACCCATCAATGCAAGTTACGGGTCGTTTGTAATGCAGGATACAAGTACATGGAAAACTAACAAATCTAAATAATAACAGAAATAGATATAGCATGGTATAGAAGAATCAACTAGCACGGTATACTAACATGTGTCAAGTGTCAAAGTCAAATAGCATGTAGACAGATATACAGATAGTGTCAAATAATGATGTCAAGTGATAGTGTCAGACAGATAACAGATAATCCGATAATCAGATAGCCAGATAGCAGATACAGATAATAGATTCAGATTCAGATTCAGGTTTAGATACAGATTCAGATACAGATGTCAGATATAGATTCTTTTAAGTCTTGTATTAATTACTAACTAGGTAGCCCTTCATGTGCCATCCCTTTATCACATGGTTGCTACATTCAAAACAGTTACATTTGTAGATTTCGTAGGAGATCATATAGGGCCGCGTACTCAGGGTTCAAACAGATATCAGATAACAGATGCAGAATCCAGACAGACAGATAGAACCTAGTGGTTCTCTTCTTTCCTCCACCTTCCTATAGAAAGTAATGTAGATAGGGTAAAAAATAACAGATAACAGATAATCATATGGGAAACATGGGCTCCCTTCTAAGTATACAATTCTATGCTTTCCCACCACTAGATCTTTCCCATAAATTTTGGCTAGATCATTTTTATATTTATTATCAGACAGATGTGTATGTGCATGAAATAGAGTAAATCTAGCATGAAATATCGACCCACAAGTTCAGAATAACAGATAAGCATGTACAGATGGTAAGATAGTCATATAACAGAACAAAATATGGTACTTCCTAATTCAGGACAGCACGACAGTACCGTACTAAAACAGCGATTCCCATTTCCACAAATATTGAAACCTGAATCCATCGGAGAATCTGGAAAATAGACTTCCAACCGAATCCAGCGGATACATATAAGTCATATAGTGTTTTAGAAAAACATAACTAAAAACTGAGTTGAAACTAGAAAATATGTTCAGCCAGAAATCAGTAAACGAATTCACCATCAGGAAAACAGTATCAAAACACCTCAAATAAATCCAGGAAAAATCTGGAGTATTCCCCTATATGTCTAGTATCAGAATATAAAATTTCATAATTTTCCAGTAAGATTAGTATAGCCAAAAAAAAAGTCAGAAAATATCAAGAAACGATAGTTTGGCAAATCTGGAATTCCCAACACCGCTGTACGAAAACTGTGATATCTCGCAAACCGTGAAACGAAATCCAAATCCACCAAAAGGATATGAAAATAGACAAAATAAGCTAATTTTCATATTTCATAAATATTTTCCATACGGGGAAAGGAGTTAGGGTAAAAATATAAATCTTTACAGAACATCGATCAAAATCCAGTAAGTATAGTTTTTATAAAAAAACATGAAACGGCATATAAAACTGATCAATAAAATCCACTAAAATTCTGGGTAATCTCTAAATAGATATAGAAATACTGTGCAAAATTTCAGATCAAAATAATATCCTTAGCACTAGTATCAAAATAGTTTAGTCATCGAAATCATCAAGAAAGGAAATCTGGAAATGAAATTCACCTCTATAGTAAAACAATCATATCTCACACATACGAAAACGAAATCGATCATGGTCGGAAAGTTTGGAAAGAAGAAGGATTTCTCTAAAAATCATGTTTAATATTGAAGTTAAGTTACTGACCTTAATATGGTCTAAAATAGCAATCAAAACTGATCATCGACAAAGTACAGTTTTTTCTCTTAAGAACAAATCAACATACAACATATGAAACTCGTCCCTAACACAACCGAACATGTTATAAAGTCTACTAAATGTCCAAACATTATGAAATAGGGTATATGGCATGTCCACAACAAGTATATCACATGGATCCAAACAAATACACAATTTCTCATAATTATCTCGCAAATACAATCACATCAAGAACGGTCAAACCTAAGTTGTTTCATGTCAAATTTGTGTCGTGAGGCAACTATGGTCAATAGCACTATGAGACAATACTCATCAAGATACATCACACGCGAGTTGTCTCTAGAAACCAACTACACTACAAGAAGAATTTATGACTTGTATCATACAAAGAAATTGAGTACAAGTTACTTGCATTAACCGAAGACGAAACGAACACCAAGAATAACGGGAATGGATTCCCAGAAACGAACAAAACCCACGAACCAATCCATGAACCAAGTAATCACACGACCATATATGTGCAAACCACGTGCACGTGCAAGCTAAGTGAGATAGAGAGCAGTCGGGGTAGAAACGGTGCTGGCCCTTGCTGGCACTGCTATTGCGCCTGATGTTGCTGCTGTCACCGGTGGATGGGGTAAAGGACGGAGGGAGAGAGAGATGGTGAGGGTGATGATGGTGGAGAGGTGGTGCTTGACTTGGGGGTGATCGGGTTGGGTGGTCAGTAGCAAGAGGGGGGTAAGGTAGGGGTGTGTGCAGTGGTTGGGATGAGGGCAAGTGGGGGAGATGTTGGCAATGGCTAGGGTTAGGAGCACAGGGCAATTGCATTGGTTAATATATATATGGGGTAGGGATATGCTAGGGTTTCTGAAGTGGGTAACGAGTAGCATAGGGTTTTAATTGAGTGGGTAGTTAGGAAATGACAAGGTATAGGATTAGTTTAATGGGGTAATTAGAATGGGTTGGGGATTAATTATTAATTGGGTTTAATAGGATTTGAAATAGGATTTAGAATAATTTGGCTTTGGTAGTTAATTAGGGATCAAGAGCAATAGGATTAGCAATAGGATAAGCAACCAAATCACCACGAGCACCCAAGAACAAAATAAAGAGAACATGCACCAATGAAAATCGAAATAATGATAACGATCAAGAACAAATCAAGGGACAGAAAAATAAATCACAAGAACAAAAATCTAAAAAAATTAATATATATCGAAAACAATTCCAATATACGGTCCAAAATACAAAGAGAGTATAAATACTCTAGAAAGAAGAAAAATACACCAAGAATACGAAAAACGAAAAACAGGGGTTACAGTAAAGATAATCAAAATTAAAATAAAGTAAAAATATAAGTAGTGAGTGTATATAGTATATTAGAGAAGTATGAAGCAACAAAATTAATAAGTAGCTATTAACAGTGAGAAGTAAATATAAGATAGTAGTACATAATTAGTAATACCAATAGCATTGAATGTAAGTTGTATAAAGAAACTAGTAATAAAGGAATATTTATAATGTGCAAAAGTATATCATATTTATATAAGTTAAAATATTATAGTCTTGTGAAAGTATACTAAAATAAATGAGACAACTTAAAATAATAGAAAAATATAGTATCGCAAAACCAAAGCTTCTATAAAATGAAGGTACATATGCAAAAATAAAAAATGTAAAAATATAATAGAAATGTTAATAAAAGAAAATAACAGTTGCAATAACAATTTAATAAGTGGTAATTTAAAAGTTAATAAAATACATAAAAATAATAGCAAATGTAAATGAGTAAACACAAAAACATATGAAGGACAAAATTTTAAGATTGAAAAACAAGTGAAACAAAATTAAAAGATTAAGACTAAGGAATGTAGATAAAATAAATATTGAAGTAAATTAATAGTAGAAGAAAATATTTCTTTGAAAATATTAAGCGTTAAAGATGAAAAGTATTACAAGGAAAACAAACGAAGAAAAAAGGAGAAAAGTTAGTCTATATACAAGGTATCATGAATGTTGGTTCATGCCAACCATGAAGGAAAACATGCTCGCATACAATATCACTTCAATGTATACGAGGAGAGTTTCATGAATGCAAGTTCAATATCTATAACATTCATGACTCCAGACTGACACAAACACTCTGATGTCCACCCTAATTGTGTTTTCCTTATAGTTTTGTACTACTTGTTGAACCTGGCTCTGATACCACTCTGTAACGCCCTGAATTTCGAACACAGGTAATTTGTAGCAAATACATGATCTTTTACTTCAACTTCGTACAAAATACAAGAAATTTAAAACTTTTCATTTACAACTTCATTCTTTACAATAACACAGTGAAAATAAATAAGTACAATACAACATATGATAATGGTAGCTCTTCAAAATTGAGGCAACCCATCACAGCGTGTTCAAGTCCACGCCAAATCCAATCCTGCAACTAGGAAACTGTGGGCACGTCAGTTGCATACAACTGACGCAATTATATAAAACAACGATCCTTCTACTTTAGCAAACACAAACTTGAATGCGAAATAAAATGTGAGAAGTGACTATCCAAAACATGTCAGTGTATGATATGACCTAATGCCTAATGCAGATATTCACACTATGATGACACTAATGCATACTTGTTCGGATTCTATGCATCTCATACTACATAGGTCAAAAGGAAAGCCCTTATTATACTCCTCATTATAGGGTTCAATCTCTCACCATGCAACCTACTACCATGACTACTACGAGATTTAGACACTCTGCAAGTATTGGTTCACGCCCCAGAATACTGGAGATCAATCTCACTATGCGGATCATCCTAGTGCCTATTTCATCCCTCATCCCGGAATACTGGGGATTGCCTCACTCCGCAAGTCATCCTGGAACCCTCAATGCACTAATGTCCCATGAGCATCGCTCTCGTCCCGGAATACTGGAGATCAATCTCACTCCGTGGATTATTTTAGGGCCTATTTCATCCCTCATCCCGGAATGCTAGGCTTGTCTCACTCTGTGGATCATTCTACAGTCCATTACTCGCGTTTGCTCTTATTTCATCATATCTCCAACTAGTGCATATCCTTAAGTTTAAATTATAGTTATTAAAACATAGAGCAAGCTTATCCAGCGGGCTTAAACCAAAATACTGAGAATGTTAGCCCCACATTGGCTACTCCTCAAAGAGAAAGTTAACTCACACTGGCCACTTCCCAAATTTCATATATCATAACCTGCCGGTATTCTGGGTCTTGCTCAGTCTATATAATCCACATATTCCAAAATATTCACAATATTTCTAGGTTATCCAAAACCTCTTTTATAATCAATTACAAATTTCATTCTTATTCATTCCATCCAATTAATCATCCTCAAATAACTAGATTAAATCATCCAAATTGTTACAATAGGACTTCAAAAGCCTCAACTCAATGAACATCATCTCTGTTCTAATAATTCAATTCAAATTACCAATGTTGATACTAAAATTGTTCATTCTAACGTGGAATTTAATCCAAATTATTTGTACTAATTTCCATCAAACCTTAATTCTCCACTGTATTAATATCCTTCAAAAATCATCTCTATTCAAATCCTTCAAATCCAATCACCAAATATGTGTTTAATTCTTTATCTAATTGGGGCAATTAACCCAAAAATGTTTGTACAAATTACCATCAAAATATTTCCCCGTAAATCAATTTGTATTTCCAATATACTCAAAACAGTCAATACAACCAAATTCGAGCTCACCAAGACTCAAACCTACAATATTAAAGATCATAGGCCACATGCACTAACCAATACTCCAAGCCCATTACTCTATCAACTTTTTTCATGGTAACACCATATATATATAATCCACTATTTGAATGCTCAACTTGAGATATCAACCCAATGGTATGGTAAAAATCATATAAATTCCAATACTACTCCAAAAATAGATTCCTTAGTTTCATAGGAAACATAAATGAGTCTACCACAACTTTGTAGTTAAGATCATCTAAATTCATCCTCCATTGCAAAACAGTAGGTTCATAATCCGAACAACTGCACCTCTTGCTACTTGTAAAAATCATAGAAAAATCTATGCTTCATGAAACTTTGTGTTCTTTAGCTCGAATTAAAGGTATACAAGTCTACTATAACTTTGTTATTATAAGTTTCTCCACAATATTAAGTATATAACCCTGAATTCTTCGAAATCTATGGTAGGATCGAAATATTATACAGACTGCCACTGTTCAATCTTGTAAAATTTATGATAAATTCCATTCTTCATGGAAAATTGACTTCTTAGACTCTACAGATAGGTTAAAGAGTCTACTTCAACTTATTAGTTTTGACCTTCCTCAAAATACTTCATCTAGGTTGCTGAAATGATCAAAATCAAAAATGTATAAAAATTTCCAACAACTAGCTAAACTGCCAACCAGTCTTTAGTTTAGATTTTATTAAAATAGTAAATGACATCCAAATATTATGAAATTTTAAGGAGATGTTCTTGACATATACGGGGTGCTCATATAAAAATTATAGCTCAAGATTCCATATAGTTTAATATATATGATTTTATGAAGGGAACTAAAACTTAAAATAGAAACTTATGAAAATGTCCTCAAATCAATCATATCCTAATTTCAAACCTTTAATCAGCAACACATAGTCTAAACAAAAATACTCAATCTATATAAGTTATCATGCATCTAACAATTCACACATATATATTCTACAATCTAGCATTCTACTAACAAAATTATTTCAGAAAGTTGGAGGAATAACCACCTATTTGAAGAATTCCCTAGCAAATTGAACTCCTAATAAAAGCTCCAAAAGAAAAAATCCGGCAAGCCTCCATGCCAATCTCGAAAGCCAAAAAAAAGCAAGTTCCCTCTCTCGAGTCTTTTTTTGTTTGATTTATTTTTGTGTTCATCTATGGCTAATAGTGAGGGGGTATTTATTTGGGTATTTAGGAGGTGGTTTAAGTAACTAACTCTCCACTAACCTATTCACATGCCCACTCACACACCCACTCACACACTCACCCCGATCATTCCTATATGCAGCCATTTTTAGAGAGTGCACACTGCACGTGTTTTGTACACTTTTCATTCTACTCTTATTTTATTATTCTATTTCATTTTAAATCCTCTTCTTTAGTAAATAATTATTTTATTTTTCTTAACAAAAATTTAGTATAATTTGCTTAAATTAATCTTAATGAAACTTTAGTGCACAACTTGTAATAAAAAACTAATGAAACTTGCACGTGTATAGTAGAAAAAGCATGTGGGGGAAAAAAATTTTAAAATGGATATTTCACATAAACTAGTTTAAGATAAAAATAAAAATAAACATACACACTTCATAAATTTTTATTTTCAAAAAGCTTACTACCAACACGTGCACTGAAAACACTTACGTTGCACGTATCAATACAAAAATAAATTCGAGAGAACAAAAAACATTCATAGCTAGACAAAATACAAAGTACGCAGAATATTTATATTAATAATGTTATGGATATTATACATAACCGTAAAATATACGTACTCGACACGTGCAATACACGTAAAAGAACAAAGATTAAAATAAATGTTTAAGTTGGCTCAGAATATGATGAAAATGAATTTTGAGAAGACGAGAAATGTATAAATAATTGAAATGCAGAAATTCTTAGGATGTTTATATTAAAATACGTTACGGTTATTACTCGTAACAGTTCTAAATACATGTGTGTAACACCCGTGGAACAAAATTCATAACTCAATTTTGCAGGGTGTTAAAATTCGTCCCTGAAAAGCCGCACAAGAGGTTGAGCACTAATTCAGTTATGTCTAACTTGTTGCGAAGTTGCTCAACCTCACCACCTCGGGGATTCCCCCCAGCACTCGCAACCAACTACCATCGAGAACGACCAAAGCCTTACCTCAATGTCAACAAGGCGAAGGATACAATCACAAAAGAGCTAAACATAAAATATCACAACAAAGAGTAAATCCAAGTATGCCAAAACGATACACAAGCACTGATAATTAAGGAAGCATTTTTCATTAACTAAAAGGGAAGATACAAAGATGAGGAGACCTATCCACTATATGACATCATACTAAAATTGAAAACAAAAGAAACTAAAGCGCGGAGGAGGAATCAAATATCCACCTACCTCGGTGTGACTATGGGCAAGGAGCCCCCAGCTGCCTCCTTCCCCTTGCCCTTCTTGCTCGAGCCACCCTTCACGCCCACCACAGGAGTGCCACACTGTCATGCCCCGCTTCCCAAATTATGGGAATATGAGCACGTAACGAAGGCCCAACGAATGATTATGCATCATTCATAAACTGTACCAGTCTAACTCAACAATATACAATAGAAACAACCACGCAGGTAAAGAATATAATCACATAAACAATGAATAAACTCAAAGATAATCATGAAATAAATTCACCAAATAATAATCCAACATCTGGGATAAATACAAACTTCGGGTCATGAAGCCCAAGAATACAAAGTATGATAAAAGGAAATACAATAAGCAAATAACAAAAGATAGCTAAGTAGTCTAAAGTCCAGCTCCGATCTTTAGAGAGTTTTCTCACCAAGTTCTTCTGGTATTGCTCCTTCGGTACCTATAAGCTATTGATCTAAAAAAAAAGTGCCCTTAGAGCAAGTCGTGGGCAGCAAGTAGAGAAAACAGAGGATAAAGGAAAGCTTGAATATCAAAGAAAATGAACAGGGTCAAAATCAAAGAACACAGCAAAGACAGGTAGTAATATCAAACGTGTACAATAATCACGCATGTAATGAGTGATGTCAAGTCAAGATCAAGCATGAGATGCAGGTTATTAAGTATTTTATTAATCTATCTAGTGTACGTACTACTGCGTCCCATTCCACAGGTTCGGCGCAAGCACAGTGATCGTTTTAGATCGATGGTGAATTCACGGATCGTGTACTCGGCGTAATTAGATAACGTGATAACAAGATAATGAGCTAATGAGATAACGAGATAACGAGAAGGCCTATACCGAGTACATTTTCCGATCGTTCACTACCAAGTCCTACCTATAATATCCAAGCTTGTTATTAAGTCATTTTCATACTATGTGAGCATGCAATAAGGTGTCAGTGTTGCCTAATACTAAGTGTGTCTAATTCTATACGTTACAGACAAATCATAAAGCAAACAGGTCATTTACACAACATTCCATAATCAGGATAATATGACCTTGCTGTACTAAAACATGGATTACAGCCACTAAAAAATAGCAAATCTGAATCCGCCGGAAGGTCTTCCACACGGATCCAACGAATATAATTAAGGCATATAAAGGATACAGGAACTTGGGTGAAAACTCTATTCTATTCAGATTTTATGTTCAGGCAGCATGCAATAGGTTGTGTTCAACTAATTATTTCAGGTCAGAGAACTCAGTAATAAAATATATAAAAATTTAGGGAAGTACCTATACATGTCTAGGTCCAGCCTAATTTATTTAAGAATTTTCTTTTACTAATAACAGGGTCAAAAAAAATATGGAACAACAGAATACGCATGAAATTATGAATCTAGAATTTCTAACATGGCTGTACTAAAATGTTGATATCCAGCAAATGACACATCAGAACTTAGATCCATCAAAATGATGTTAAACTAGACATCAGAGGCTAAAAATTCATGTTTGTAAAGGAAATTCAAATTATGACATTATCATGGGTGAGAAATTGATTCAAAGTAAACAACTAACATTTCAGAAAACTGTCTTAACATGAATAGGCAAATAAATAAATCATATGATCACATATAGCATGCAAATTGCTAATCAAAGTAATCCTAGGTGTCAACATGCAAATGTCTAAGTTTAAGATACAATTATCACAGGCATGGTATCAATTCATCAATTAAATTCAATCTAGCACGTTCAATTTATCATGTCCAAATTATCAAGTAGTCCTATGCATGAAGCTAGTTATTTAAATGTGCATATGCATGAAACAATGGGGACTAGATTTTAGGTCAAAGAGATAGCACGATGTTAAGAGTATGTCGAGTTAGCTCATGTAAACCCTCAATAAACTTAACGGAATTGTCAAAAGCAGTATGATAGCGAAATGGACGAGATCTACTTGCAGGAGATCAAATAAACTTGAACAGAATAAATGCTAGTTCAAGAAGAGACTTGCATGTTATTGCAGATTAAATAATAAGAATAATGGGATCACAATCCCGGGCGAAAATCCCAAAAGATATATACGAAATACGTGCGAAGAAATCCAGGCAAAGAAAGTAACAACAACTTAGTGAAATCCCCTTACACAAATAGCAAACGCAGGATCGCCTATACCCGCAACAGCAAACATCCACAGACCCACTCAATCTCCTCCCTTCAGCAAAATAGCAAACAGCGATCAGATCCACTGTGTGTCGAACACCGTATAGTGAATTCGACCAATCGCACTTCGCCTCCTTCCTTCCTTCGACAGAGAGAGAGCATGGGAGAACTAGTGGCGAAAGCACAGCACTGTGGTAGGGGCGGAGCGACGTCGTCACCATGGCAAAGACGTCGGTACTACGGTCGGGAAGCGACGGCAGCGGTGATGACTTCGACAAGGAGCTCTGTTTTCAGTCAAAAATAAGGGAAGATGATGCGACGAAGGCTAGGGGGATCAACGGAGGTTGCGGCGGTGCACGGAGGGGGAGTGGTTGATGAGGAGGGGAAGCGACGAGGTGGATGGGTAAATGGGTTCGGCGAAGTATGGGTGCAGCGAAGCAATGGCGGCTCGTCGATGGGGGAGCGACGAGGACGGGGAAAAGGTGATGAGACGGTCGAGGTGACGAGGGTGAGGGGATGCAAGCGAGGACGAGGACATGGAGGATGATGGGAGATGGGTTTAAGGGCTGGGTGGTGGAAACAGAGAAAGGGAGAAGGAGCTGGTTGGGGGAAACAGGGAGAGAGGGATTAAGGTTAATGACGGTTAGGGATTAATTAGGGTTAGGGGATTATAGAAGATTAGTATATATAAGTGGAAAAAGATGAGATATTGGGTTATTGGGTATAGATCCAATAAAATAAAATATATTGTATATAATACAATAGATCAATATAAACCCAAACACCAAGAATAAGATATCTGATAAAATTTGCATTACATAAATTATTTGAAATAATTAAAAATACAATTATCAAATAAGAATTGAATCGCTTTAATAATCAATAATAATAATAAGTAATCATAGTAACAATAAGAATAGAAATAATAATAATGACGATAAAAATACTAACATTAAAAATAGCAATCCTCAGGATATTGTCAATATATAAAAATAGGAATTTTTTTGAAACAGTCGAAATAGAAACCCTAACTTGGAGGGTCAAAATTCAAATAGTTGATCAAGTAGGAACTTAAACAAAGTTTATTTCAAATAGTTATAACTATTGTTTACAAAATGTTTTAACTAAGAACTCAAAACGAATTTAACAATAACAATTTTATAAATCTTGAAATACAGAAAATTACTTAGAAAATACGCATTTGCGGAAATAGGGGTTACACACACGCATCACCATCACCCCTATCTCCGTCCTCCACTGGAGCCTCTCGAGGATGGAGCATCACATTGTACCCTTTCCCGGTGAATCCGAGAATATGCTTGGCCACATGAGAAATAACCCGGGCGTAGGACCTATCGATCACATTCTGCAGCTTAGCTTGGCCTCAGTCTCCCCATTGGCCTCTGCGGCTTTCACCGCCAAGTCCGTCTCAACCCTTGCATTCTTCAACTCCGACCCAAGATCGACAACCCACTTCTCTGACGTCTCAAGCTTCTAACGTGACTCTTCTTCTATCTTCTCTGACACCTCCAACTTCAGGCATAACCCTCCCCCCCTTCTTCTTAGATGCCTCCAACTCCGCCTTGAGCCCTTTGATGACCCATTTCTTCTCCCTCTCAGCACAGGAGACCTGTGGCCTCAGTTCCTTGTCCTCGACGGCATAAAAATTGACAAAGTGGTCGAAGTGACAAGTCATCTAGAAAAAAAAAGGAAAATTTTTAAGATATTGAACTACGTAGAGAAATATGAAAGTCACAACTTCAAAAGTAGTAAACATACCATCATTTGTGCCCGAGTGATCTTCAGGATGAACATCTCTGTTGGCTCCATCTTCAGCCTTTCCTAATCAGCCAGAGTCAGGAGGTGACAGATCCAGTCCAAGCAAGCAGATGAATTATCAAGGAAGCTCTCCTGATGCTTCACGCTCTAGTTGGGAATATGAGTCATCTCCCGTTCGTTGCTAAGAATCATCGCAACCTGGTGGTCAGGGGGAGAGGCATTGCACCTGCTACAATAATCGCCAAGGAGGAACCCCTTGATGCAGCACAGTCATTAGTGATGAAGAGATTGCAGTCGCTGCAGTCACTGCAGTCAATAGTGGTGTCAGGGTAACCCCCTTTTTATTTCCCACTATGCCCGGAGGTAGTCGTGCGGTCTCCCTTTTTCGACGCTACCGTAAAAATGTCAATATCATAGACAAGTTCCTCCTTCCGGATCTCTTTCAAAAACTATAATATGGGCATAAGGCCTCACCGTACCCCCGCTAGCCAAGGATATTAAAGTTCCACGTATAACGCTTCACTCTAAGTCCTTGCCCGCGTTGAATAGCACAGAACATGGTGGACTCTAAGGGTTTCCCCTCCTCTCTGCTGGATCTCGTCCTTACACTAAGTCGAACTTGTAGTCAAGATGACATCGCCCCACCAGTTCTCATCAAAAGTTGTTACTGGCATATAGGCACGCATGCCAAGAGTCGCAGAGCCTTACTCCTACCCAGATTCTTGTTCGGCGTTCCCGACCTGCATTAAACGGAACATAGGACTTGCCCAGGTGAGACGATGCTATGCGTCCCCCTGACAGGCGAACACAACATCCACTAGTGCTTGTCCTTACACACAAGAATACTCGGCCTACCTAAGTTGCTACCCAACACAAGTGGTGTCAAAAGATGCCCACAACTAAGGCCACTACTAAAGAAATAGGGCTAACTCTACCACTATGTTGAGTTATTATCATTAATACTGTTTTACCTGATTCCACTGGCACTAATTAAAGTTCTAAACCATTTTATTAATATGTGCTTAGTAACACTAGGCGACCTAGTATCACAGCCATATCTTGACCCAACCTAGGTCTTTTACTAAAATCCCATTCACTACCCACCGCTAGGGTCAACAATCAAGCTCTAGACCCAAACTTAGGGGTTACTAATTATAGGGTTTGACTCACGGACTAACCCTAATTGATAAATCCATTTTACCGTTATTAACTAACTAGGTGATCTAGTTCTACCAGACTAATCAATTAGTTAGGCGATCTGTCGACTAGCCTCTCACCTAACTTAGATGTCAAAACTAGATATTTTATAACCAGTAGTTAAGTTCTAGTCCACTCTAACTTACTCATTTAAACATAACCCAACCCGCACTAGGGTCCAACAAGGCTCTCAAGCCTGGCCCAGTACATGGGCACATGAAGACTAGTGAATCGACTACGTCAATCGCCACTGTCCGTCACGTTTAGAGTTGCACGCCACCTTGGCCCAAACAAATCGCTGCTGTAACATCCCGTAATTTCAAAGAACTATAGTATATATATATATATATATATATATATATATATATATATATATATATATATATATATATAAGAAAGGATGGCATTAGTGTAAATAATGTGTATTGGGGGGGCACGTGAATTGAAACAACAAACTTGCTGTATTTGACTTCGGTGATGTCATGATGATGTCACCCGTGAGCCCATCTGAAAGTGAGAAGTGAATGTTGTTGAAAATCTAGCTACCTAATTAAATAGACTAACTAGACACAAATTATAAAACCTCGCAAGTGCACGAATCGAATCGTAGTAATAGCAAGGGTCGATCCCACAGAGATTGTAGACTTCAACTTACTAATCAATAAAACTAATAATAAAAGTGAATAAGAGTTGTTGTACTATTCTAAAGAACTAAAAGATTAAAACTAAGATGAGAGGTGTTGAATCACAAATATCTCTTGAATAGTTGGGTTGTTGATCTCCACCAATAGTTAGTAATGCTAAGTTACCTTCTGAACTTACTTCTACTTACTCATGTTGTTCACTTCAAGGGCATGGTATCTACTCCTTAAAGTATTGTTTCCCTAAGCCAAGAATTAGGCATGGTATCTACTCTAATTCGTTTCTTTCATCAAGTAGTCAGCCTAGTATTTACTAAGTTGTTCTTAAAGAAAGCATAAGATCAGTGGAAACGAACAAACACTTAAAGTTCTAGGAACTGGTATCAGATCTAGGTCCTCTAAGTTGATTGAACCAAGAACCCCTAAAGATTCCTTTGTTACAAATTATGGGCACGAGATTCGGTCGTCTCAATATGCTTCATATAACAGATTTAGATAAATGATAACATAAACTTGATATTCTCACGTACTGTATGTCAGTCGACTGGCTCTCACCTCAGTCGACTGCTCTCAGACTTCAAGATCCAAGTTTGATGATCATTAATCTATGTCAATTCAACCAGATTCAATCAATAAGTAATTAGAAGATCTCAGAAGAATATAGCACTACATAACTATGGTTTCGATCTACCCAACTATGAAATTAGTTCCACATAATAATACTTTTATTGCTTAACAAGTTCAAATACATGATCAACATAAAAGAATAAAGAGAGAAGAAGAAATAAACTAATGGATTCCGGCAATATGGTCGACTGTCTGTCACACAGTCGACTGCCTTCTGGTTGCTGGATCTTCTCTCTCCTTCTTCGATGATGATGGAGTGATGCACTGGTTGACTTGATGGTTGGGAACTTTGTGATTAAGTTGCGTCTCAGAGATATTGGATCCTCCTGAATAATGCTTCTTTTCTGGTATTTATAGAACGCGACTGAGAATTAGGGTTTTGCACTTTTTCAGGAAAATCCTTCTTTATTTGATTTGATGATTTATATCTTTCTCTTTTCTTCTTTCCTTCCTTATCTGTTCACCACGTGCTCTTGGAAATCCCCAGTCTCTAGATTTGATTCGTTGCCTAAGATCTGGGTTCAAATAGATTTGAAATTAGATTTGGGTGAATCTTCGAATATCTTATCTGTTTATTCCGCCGCAGACCAGTCGACTTGTCTTCGAACCAGTCGACTGAGTCGAGACTTATGTAGATTTCATCTTTGATCATACCAGTCGACTGTCTTTGAGAGTAAGTCGACTGTGTCGAGAGTTGTGGAAAATCAGCTTCTCTTGTTCAGTCGCCTGGTTGAGGAACCAGTCGACTGATCCTCTGCAGTTTGCTGTGTATTATCCTTGAAGTCCTAAATCTGCTTCGTTTTGCTGTTATAAGCTGTTTCCTATGGAAAAGAGAAAATAAGAGTTAAATACCATATATAGAGCTTTTAAATGTCTAATTATATTAAGATTATTGCTCTAAAAAGTGAATAATAATGTGTTCATCAAATACCCCCACACTTAGCTTTTGCTTGTCCTCAAGCAAAAAGTGAATTTATGAACAAGGGAGTAATAATCAGAATAAACTCAACCATCATGATTTCTTATTATGTGGACATCAAAATGAAAAATATAAAACTACAAACAATTTCAGATAAAGTAAAATTAAACAGACCCACTTTCTCTAGTGCAATTGTTCAGTCATAATCCCCAAACTTAATCATATTTGTCATGCGATTAATGTAGTTATAGTATGCAACTACTCAGTCTGTGATTATCCCTTTTCTCTACTACAAATCCAGTAGCAAACTAGAGTTTTTTTTTTTTTTTTTTTTTTTTTTTTTTTTTTTTTTTAGTCTCTTCTCTAAAGATGTCACTTGTCTTTTGACGCGAATGCGAAACATTTGTGATGTATCCACCCGGTTACTCAACAAGTCACAAATATTAAAGTGCCTTGCATACTCATATTTCAAGTTGCCGTTTGACGTAAAGGTAAACATTGGTGATGAATACCCCTAGTTACTAAGCCCTCAAAACATTGGAGTAGACTGACTTTATTCAAATATATATTCATATATTGTATCACTCTATTTACTTAAACTCGATTTAGGACTAGATTTAAAGGGAATAATTATCAGAAAAAGCATCACATTTTTTATTATGTATAATCGCATGACTCCCACAAATTTGTAGGAGATTATGAAACTCAACAATCCTAAAGTAAATAAGTATCCTTACTCTTACTTTATAAGAAATTGTTTATCCTAAAAAAAAGATTCAAAAGATTCCAAATATAACTAACTAATACCCCCACACTTAGATGGAACATTGTCCTCAATGTTCGCACAAAACATAAGATATAGGCATGTGTTACCATCTAGTAAGGAGAGACTAGAAATAAAAATAACTAAAACAAAAATAAAAATGAATAACTGAAAGGAAATAAAGGAAAGTGTAAATACTCCCCTGAAAAATTGGGTTGCCTCCCAATAAGCGCTGTGTTTCTTGTCTTCAGCTAGACTTGATGAGTTGTGCAATGTATGGAATGGCTTGCGGCTCACAACTCATCTTATCATAAGGTTTCCCCCCTCTGCCCATTTACCTAGAACGTTTGATTTGTCGTCAATGCTCCATGTGGGGGAAACCTGTGCAACATTTTATGGACCGTACCATCTTGACATTAGTTTATCAGCAATGGTCCATCTCAAAGCATCATTGTGATTTTGCAAGACTCCCTGCAGCCTTGCTTCTTTGTTCATCTTGAATTTTGTAGCAACTGTCACAGGTACTGTCTGGTTGTTCCCCAAATAATCAAGTAGTGGCCTCAGGTGTTCATGTAGTGGCTTTAGCTCCTCATCAGGTGTCCTTGGAGCAGTCGACTTGTCATGATCTTCAGTCGACTTGTATGTTTCATCAGTCGACTTGTCCTCTTCATAAGTCGACTTAACCTGTAGAACACAAGTGTTATCACATACCAACTCTTCAAATACAGATGCAAGCTTACCTGGATAGGACTCTGGAGTTCCATGGTGAAGTACTGTCTCTGCAATCTGCCAGTCGTCGTATTCCATTTCAACTTGAGATAGTGGTGGAGGGTGCGCAATTGTTGCTTGTAATGGATCAACGCTATTTTCTTGAAATGTTTGGTCGCAAATTTCCGGAACCACGTCAACTTTATAACATTCATGATCATCGTGTGGAAATTGTGGTGCATCAAACATTGTAAACTCAGTCTCTTCTTCTAGTGTTGTCCTTGATTGGAGCTGTTCTTGTCCTCTAGGGTTAGGTATGGTTTGTGATGGAAATTCTCCTGCCTTTCTTTCACTTAACTCCGTAGCAATTTGGCCAATTTGAAATTCCAATTTTTGAATGGCCTGTCTTTGTTGATCACTGGTTTGTTGTTGCTGTTGGAGTAGTTGAAGAATGGTGGATTCGAAATTCAACTTCTCCTGTTCTTGTGCTGGCTCATCATACCCATTCCCGCCTTGGAATTGCTGCGTATGCCCTGGTGCAAATTGATTGTCTTGATGGTTTTGCCACCCTGGGTTATACGTGTTTGAAGAAAAATTGTTCTGGGGCGGGTACATTCCCTGTTCTTCGTAGTTTGTGTGCTCCTGATCTGCGAAAGAAAACATGGGACATGAATTAGTTGTATGGTTAGATTGAAAACAAATTGCACAAATGTCTTTTGGTTGGTTTTTTACACCACCCATCGTTGAATTCACAAGCATATCAATCTTTTTGTTCATGGTTTCCATTTCGAATTGCATGTTATTATTATGAGAAATTTCGAATACTCCCTGTTTTCTTGAGATGCTCCTTCTTGTTGAGAATTGTTGTGAGTTCTCGCTGAGTTCTTCAAATAGCTCTAAGGCCTCCTCAGCACTCTTCCTCATCAACATTCCATTGCATGCTGCATCAACAATTGCTTTGTTAGTGTAATTTAAACCCTCATAGAATGATTGTACCTGATCATCCTTAGGTATGTTGTGCAAAGGACACTTGAAAAGCTTGTTTTTGAAGTCCTTCCACGCCTCGAAAAACAAATCGCCATCTTTTTGTTGGAAAAGTAGAATCTCCCTTTTTAGTTGTCTGGTTTTCTGGGCTGGAAAGAACTCTTTCAAGAATTTTGTTGCCAATTGCTCCCATGAATTAATTGATCCTGGTTCCAAAGAATTATACCATAACTTAGCATTAAGTTTTAGAGAAAAAGGAAACAAGATTAACCTGATTTGTTCAGAGGTAAGCCCTTGGATGTTTTGTGTCCTGCAAAGATCAAATAAGTCTTGTAAATGTAGATGCGGATCTTCGTCTGTTCTACCAAAGAAGTGGGGCACCATGCTGAGTAATTGAGGTGATAGATGCATATTCCCTGTGACTTTGGGTTGAAAAGCTATGCAAGAAGAATTCTCAATATTCCTAGGAATGAATTTGTCTTGCATTGGTACTCGGTTTAAAAAAATTTCACCCATTGTTGCTTTTTGGAAAAATCCTCTTGACAGTCGACTGATCCTCGGGACAGTCGACTGGTCTGCACCTGTACAATAACTTCTGTACAGTCGACTTGTCTGTGGGACAGTCGACTGATCTGGTTCTGTGCCAAGTTTAACCTGAAAGAAAGTTCAAGAAAAAGAAAAAGAAGAAATAAAATAGAATAAAAAAAAAGAAAAAAGATTTTACTGATTTGTAAGTCAAAATACTAAACAATCCCCGGCAACGGCGCCAAAAACTTGTTGTTGAAAATCTAGCTACCTAATTAAATAGACTAACTAGACACAAATTATAAAACCTCGCAAGTGCACGAATCGAATCGTAGTAATAGCAAGGGTCGATCCCACAGAGATTGTAGACTTCAACTTACTAATCAATAAAACTAATAATAAAAGTGAATAAGAGTTGTTGTACTATTCTAAAGAACTAAAAGATTAAAACTAAGATGAGAGGTGTTGAATCACAAATATCTCTTGAATAGTTGGGTTGTTGATCTCCACCAATAGTTAGTAATGCTAAGTTACCTTCTGAACTTACTTCTACTTACTCATGTTGTTCACTTCAAGGGCATGGTATCTACTCCTTAAAGTATTGTTTCCCTAAGCCAAGAATTAGGCATGGTATCTACTCTAATTCGTTTCTTTCATCAAGTAGTCAGCCTAGTATTTACTAAGTTGTTCTTAAAGAAAGCATAAGATCAGTGGAAACGAACAAACACTTAAAGTTCTAGGAACTGGTATCAGATCTAGGTCCTCTAAGTTGATTGAACCAAGAACCCCTAAAGATTCCTTTGTTACAAATTATGGGCACGAGATTCGGTCGTCTCAATATGCTTCATATAACAGATTTAGATAAATGATAACATAAACTTGATATTCTCACGTGCTGTATGTCAGTCGACTGGCTCTCACCTCAGTCGACTGCTCTCAGACTTCAAGATCCAAGTTTGATGATCATTAATCTATGTCAATTCAACCAGATTCAATCAATAAGTAATTAGAAGATCTCAGAAGAATATAGCACTACATAACTATGGTTTCGATCTACCCAACTATGAAATTAGTTCCACATAATAATACTTTTATTGCTTAACAAGTTCAAATACATGATCAACATAAAAGAATAAAGAGAGAAGAAGAAATAAACTAATGGATTCCGGCAATATGGTCGACTGTCTGTCACACAGTCGACTGCCTTCTGGTTGCTGGATCTTCTCTCTCCTTCTTCGATGATGATGGAGTGATGCACTGGTTGACTTGATGGTTGGGAACTTTGTGATTAAGTTGCGTCTCAGAGATATTGGATCCTCCTGAATAATGCTTCTTTTCTGGTATTTATAGAACGCGGCTGAGAATTAGGGTTTTGCACTTTTTCAGGAAAATCCTTCTTTATTTGATTTGATGATTTATACCTTTCTCTTTTCTTCTTTCCTTCCTTATCTGTTCACCACGTGCTCTTGGAAATCCCCAGTCTCTAGATTTGATTCGTTGCCTAAGATCTGGGTTCAAATAGATTTGAAATTAGATTTGGGTGAATCTTCGAATATCTTATCTGTTTATTCCGCCGCAGACCAGTCGACTTGTCTTCGAACCAGTCGACTGAGTCGAGACTTATGTAGATTTCATCTTTGATCATACCAGTCGACTGTCTTTGAGAGTAAGTCGACTGTGTCGAGAGTTGTGGAAAATCAGTTTCTCTTGTTCAGTCGCCTGGTTGAGGAACCAGTCGACTGATCCTCTGCAGTTTGCTGTGTATTATCCTTGAAGTCCTAAATCTGCTTCGTTTTGCTGTTATAAGCTGTTTCCTATGGAAAAGAGAAAATAAGAGTTAAATACCATATATAGAGCTTTTAAATGTCTAATTATATTAAGATTATTGCTCTAAAAAGTGAATAATAATGTGTTCATCAGTGAACAGCCTTGCTGTGTCTTGATGTTGATGACGTGTACCTTGTGTGTGCACAGGATTCAAGGGAGAGGTAAGTTGATTAGTCCCATATCAGGAATTGCAATAAAAATAAACAACTATAAATATAATAGCCTATGATCAAGAGTCACCAATCCGGTTAACCACCTTTTGAGAGGCAACCTCTGGTGGGCAGTTGTACTATACTATAAATAATTTGTCTTCTAAATTATATAAATTGGTCTGAGCAGGGACAGGGGCGGTACAAATGGTATCAGAGCTGACTTTCGACACCGAGTGTGGGAGAGCCATGAGTTATGGACTCCAGAATGATCGGCGGAGTGAGACAATCCCTAGTATTTCGGGACAATGGATATAAGGGCCACAGAATGATCTGCAGAGTGGGATTGGTCTCCAGTATTCCAAAGACGAAAGCGATGCTTACGAACTGCTCCGCATCGACTAGAAAGTAGATACTGCACTAGATTGTGCATGCCCCGTGCTCAACGAGGACACTGATTTCTAAAGGGGGGTGTATGTAACATCCCGTAATTTCAAAGAACTATAGTATATATATATATATATATATATATATATATATATATATATATATATATATAAAATAAAACACAAAGAAAGCTATCAGGTGGCTCTCCTTCAATCCCCCAAAAATCAAAGGTCTAGATCTAACCTCACAATACACATTTTTCCTCCCAAAAGTTTCCTCCCAAAATTCAAATTCAAATTCCCCCCACCCAAAATAACTCCTTTATTTATTTAATTATTTCTCACTCTCTCTCACTCTCTCTCTCTCTCTCTCTCTCCTATTCAAAAAATTAAGAAATAAAATTTTTAAAAATTTAAAAACATTAAAAATAATTATAAAAAAATAAAAAACTTATAAAAAAAATTTTAAAAATTTTTAAAAAATTTGACAAAAATTATTTAAAAATTTTTTAAATTAAAAATTTTAAAATTTTAAAACTTTAAAAACTTTTAAAATAATTTTAAAAAATCAAAAACTTATAAAAATTATTAAAAAATTTAAAAAATTAATAAAAAAATATTTAAAATTAAAATATTTTTGAAAAAATTTAAAATTTTCAAATTAGAAAAATTAATTATTTAAAAATTTTTAAAAATTAAAACAATTTAAAAAATTTAAATTTTAAATTATGAAAATTTGAAAATTTGAAAATCTCAAAGCAAATCCAAATCCAAATTCAAATCCAATGTTGAACCCCAATCAAGTGGTCATCATCGATATCTAATCCGCTGCTGATTCCGTATCGGTGACTCCCCTCCACCAAATCGAGGGCGAATATCAAGCGACTTCGTATTGGCGACTCCCCTCCACCGAATCAAAAGCCTTTATATGCGATGTGACGACTCTAATTTTATCTTATTAACCGAATTCTCATTCTATTTTTTAATTTTGTGTGTGCGGGGGATTACTTTGTTTTTTGCTGACTCAAATTTTTTGTGTTCATGGTATCTATGTTCAGAGATGTATGATTGTTTTATTTTTGGGATTAAAAAATTTTAATTTGGTGATTTATTTGATAAGTTTTTTTATTGGTTTTGATTTATGGTGTACGCAAGTTAGAAATGGATTATTTGGTGGCCTCAATTTTGGCTTCCAAACTATAGCAGGACAGGTAAGCTGACCAACAACCTAAAATAACTTGACAAATATGCAACATTAATTTCTTTACTACAAGAGAAAATACTACCGTGAAGTTCCCTTTCACTGATTATTAGTAACCATGGATAACATAACATATAAGAACTTTTAGTATATGTTTGGATATATAGAATTGGGATGACTGAAGTTTACCAGTGAAGGGTGCAAACTCTCCACTAAAGAAAGATAGCTAAAGTAAATTTGTTATTTATCCATTTTGATTGTTTTTTATAAAGGTGCAATAGGGAGGCAAAGTGGAGATAAAAGAAATGATTAGCTTGGTTTAGAGTTTTGAGAACTTCATGTATTTCATTTTGGTTGAAATAATAAGAAGAAGTATTTCAATTGCAAACTGAGTCTCAGACAAATAAATGTTTAGATTATTGGTATTGTAGATACCTTCACATCTACACTTGTGTTACCATTGTATTTAGACTTACTCACAGTGGTTATGGGATTAGAGTAAGCTCTATAAAACCTATATGATAATGTCCTTGCATAACTATTACAAGCATCTAAAAGTGATGCTGAACTTAAAAATAACTTTATGCAATACTTCTAACAAACTATATGCATTCCAGGTAAGTTCAAGCTAATGATAAAAAAGGCGATGGTTGAGATTAAAGGTAGATATACTGCTTCCTCATATAATATGTTTGTTACTTCAATTAATTTGCTGGACCTCCAAAACTATTTTATATAATCAAACCAGGTGCACTGTAACGCCCCGCCCTAATACTCAGACAATTTTAATATTTTTAGAAGACAAATTAGATACTATGTAGTACAACTGTCCACCACAGGCTGCCTCTCAAAAGGTGGTTAACCAATTATGTGACTCTTGATCATAGACAATTATATTTATACTCAAACTATTTTTTGTATATTACCAATATGGGACTATTATTCTCAATATTCCTTACAAATCCCATGTACCTCACGTACACGTCACCAACCAAATTCAAGGCCATATCATTCAATAACAAATCCAAACTATTAACACATTTCTTAATCAAAGCCGGGCCCACAACCAAACTCAATAAAGCCAACAACAGCAGCATTCAAGCCATTTCAAACCGTGGGCCCCATTCATAACCGGATTCAAATCCAAATCATTTCAAACCAACTCATTTCACAAATTCAATATCATATACAGTCAACTTATATATTTATTTATTTTATTTATTATACTATTCACAAATTACGGGGTATTACATGCATTGTTCCGAAGACGTGTCGTAGGCACGTGTCAACGGGAAATCCTAGTATATGTATAAGAAAGGATGGCATTAGTGTAAATAATGTGTATTGGGGGGGGGGGGGCACGTGAATTGAAACAACAAACTTGATGTATTTGACTTCGGTGACGTCATGATGGCGTCACTTAGGGGGGCCATCCGAAAGTGAGAAGAGAACAGCCTTGTTGTGTCTTGATGTTGATGATGTGTACCTTGTGTGTACACGGGATTCAAGGGAGAGGTAAGTTGATTAGTCCCATATCGGGAATTGCAATAAAAATAAATAACTATAAATATAATAGCCGATGATCAAGAGTCACCAATCTGGTTAACCACCTTTTGAGAGGCAGCCTGTGGTGGGCAGTTGTACCATACTATAAATAATTTGTCTTCTAAATTGTATAAATTGGTCCAAGCAGGGGCAGGGGCATTATAGCTCCTCCAGCTAATCGTCGCGCTCCATGTCCTCCCGACAAATGGTAGCTCCTACGTTGCTGAATTTCCCTCCTTAAACGGCAAGCACGTCGGCGCCCGAGTCGTCGCTCCAACATGTACTGGGGACACAGGGTCTCTAAACTGCCAGACAAAAATTTCAAATAAACGGACTTGCATCCGAGGGTCTCTAACTCAACCAAGTGAACCTAAGCAACTGAAGCAAGTCCTAGACCGCGACCTCAAAAGTGGTCAACAATCAACTCCAACCCTAACAACGACACACATCCACATATCTCAACCCTATTCTAGTCCATCACTAAGGACCTAGAAAATAACCATGTCATAGGTAAGATGACCTAAAATTGTCTACAATTATTTCACATCAGTACCCAACCAAAACATGTCTTATAAATAACACCTACAACTCTCAATTAGTCATACAAGGATCCATCACCTCAATGTCACTTCAAACAGTAAACATGGGTTTGGGTCGGACAGAACTAGTATACTATAAAAATCATATAAAATAGCACACTGCATCAAAATTTACATTCTTAGGCTTTCTGGAAAGCTCTAGGTGTGCTCTACAACTTTCCAGTTGAACATGTTCCCAAATTTGGATGTTAACATGCTCAAAAACTGGGTTCTTTAACATGCAAAAAAATCATTTCCAGAACATAGCACTTTGGGTATAGTGCTAAAGAAATTTATCTTATATATATCAAATGTTACTGGATTGTCATGAAATTTAAGAATCAAACACATAACATACATTCACAACACATATCCAAAATTCAAGTCTTTTAATGAAGTAGATCATGAGTTATGCCCTTTTTTTATTAACACCCAAAACAGAGCATTCAACAACAGTAGTTCTGTTTATCATTTTGACTAGCTGAGTTTGCATGATTTATTTACCATAGCTATAGTGGTCCAAAATTCATGAAATTTGAAACTTAAGCTCTAGACAGATAATAGAACAACATTAATTAATTTCAAGTCATTCCCATGAGTACACAGGGAGTTCCAAGTATTTTAATCTACAACAGTAACATGCAGCAAAATATGTTATGTTTTTTACCAACATGCTAGTTCGTATTTTTATTAATTAGAAGGACAAATCATGAAAATCTAGAAAAATTACTGATAGTGTACGACACATATATGATCCCCTAAATATTTCAGGCTCTAGACAGATAATAGAACAACATTAATTAATTTCAAGTCATTCCCATGAGTACACAGGGAGTTCCAAGTATTTTAATCTACAACAGTAACATGCAGCAAAATATGTTATGTTTTTTACCAACATGCTAGTTCGTATTTTTATTAATTAGAAGGAAAAATCATGAAAATCTAGAAAAATTACTGATGATGTACAACACATATATGAACCCCTAAAAATTTCAGGCCAAAGTATCAAGTAGTGTTCATGCAATCAACTTCATACTGACAGGCAAATATTCTGCTTTTAACAATGTTACTGTTTGGGTCTCTTTTGGCATGAATCTAGTCTTTAGAATCCTAATCTTTTGCATGCATTCAGTTTTAGACATTATAAACAAGTTACAACTACAATCCAACCGTATCATAACAATAAAAACAACCATGAGGTCAGATCAGAATCACCCACCTTGATGATATGATGAAGATGAAGTCCTGCAAACTCCTAGCTTCAAGCTTGGCCTTCTTGCTCCTAGCTCCTTGCCTCGAGCTCTATCTCTTTCTCTCTTCTTCTCTTAGAATTTTTTTACAGAATTTGTGAGAATGAGAGGGTGTGAGAGGGTTAAATAAAGAGGGGAGTGAGAGGGGGCTGTGCTTGGGGGTGTGGCCGGTAAGAAGTGACAAGGGGGAGGGGGTGAGGCCAACTGTCTTGTGGTTTTTTCTAAAACCATGAGCTCTTGTGCTTGGTTTTGAGAAGGGATGATCCATGGTTTGATTTTAAACCATTGGATCAAGGATGAGAATTTGATGGAGGGCTAGATCTTGGTGCATGCAAAGGGGTATATTGATTTGTATTTTTAATAAATACAACACAAGTATGAGGTACATTATTATGTACAAGTACAATTCATTCATATACACATACATATACATATATAAAACTAATTGGAAAATATAATTCCAAAAATATAAATATATTTATAAAAAATTTTGCATACAAAATTAGGGTTGTTACAGTTTTTGAGCTTGATCCTATTACCACATTAGTTGCCCAAATTGCTACTTTATGTAAACAACTAGGTAATATGAATGTTAAAGCTATTCAGACGAATATTATTTATGATCATTGTGTAGGAGATCACTCAAGTATTGATGGCCAAGAGGGAAATCCCTTTACCAAATTCTGTAGAAGCAAATTACGTGTCTAATTTTCGAAAGTAAAACAATCCTTATTCGAACACGTATAATCCAGGACGGAGAAACCAACTAAATTTTTCTAGGAACAACAATCAAGGAGCAATTAGACCACCTCAAAATTTTTCACAGCAAGAAAAGAAACCGATACTTGAAGAGATGTTCATGCTATACACGTACAAGACAGAGCAATACATGCAAAAGACAGATTTCACGATACAAAATAATATGATTTCAGTTAACAACCTTGATGCTCAGGTTGGTCAGCTTTCAAATTTTCTTACGGAAAGAATATGAGGAACCTTACCCAGTAACATCGTAACCAATCCCAAGGAGCATGTCAAAGCAATAATACTGAGAAGTGGTAGAACAATTGAGCAGCCACAAACACAAACTACTGAACAAAATATGGTTGAAAAGAAATATGAGTTCGAGCCAATTTTGGAGTAATAAACACAACAGGTTACCAACAACCATGTTGGGAATTCTAAGAAGATTAAAGGAGGTTCAAACCTCACACTTTCCGGGAAGTTTATTTCTGAAACTTATCATAATTCAACTTATGATCCACCGATTCCTTTTCTGCAAAAACTTAAAAAGAATAATCTCGATACTCAATTCTCTAAATTTGTATGTATTTTTAAGAAATTGCATATTGATATTCATTTTATTGAAGCTTTAGAACAAATGCGTAATATGCTAAATTTTTTAAGGATATTTTATCAAACAAGCGAAAGTTAAAGGAGCATGAGATGGTGATGCTAACCAAAGACAGTAGAGCAATATTACAAAAGAAGATGCCTCCTAAACTTAAAGATCCAGTGAGTGTTACGATACCTTTCACTATTGAAAATTCTTATTTTGATAAAGCTTTATGTGATTTAGGAGTAAGTATTAATCTTATGCCTTTTTCGGTTTTCAAGAAACTTGGTCTTGGAGAAGTAAAACTTACTAAAACTTCTTTGCAATTGGCGGACAGATCTATCAAGTACCAATGAGGTATAGTTGAAGATGTTTTGGTAAAGGTAGATAAGTTCATATTCCCAGCTGATTTCATAGTGCTTGACATGGAGGAAGATGAATAGATTCCGTTGATTTTGGGACGAACTTTTCTAGCTACGGGAAGAGCTTTGATTAATATCCAGTAGGAAAAATTTATTTTGTGGGTTGAGGATGAGCAAGTAACGTTTGATGTTTTTTAATCCATCAAACTTCCTGTCGAAGTTTACTCGTGTTTTCAAGTAAGTGAAATTGATTTAATTGTGGGCAAGACACATAGGACTGGAGTTAAAAGGTTATCAGTAGAAGTCTAACAAATTTAGTAACTCTTGAATGTGACAAAGAAATTTTTTTGGAATATATTCCGATTTGGAAGCTGCACCATCTATTCATCTTTCTTAGCAGCAATTCAAAGAGGTGGGGATATCAAAGACGCCATCTTATTGAAAGAAACAACTCAAACTCGAGTTTAAACCACTGCCATCTAGTTTGTGGGATGCACAGAGAAAATACAATCCACACATGAAGGAAGTTGTTAGAAAATAGGTTCTTATGTTGTTGGATCTTGGCCTCACATAACCATCTCAGCTAGCACGTTCAGCAGAAGACTTAAAACTTAGTGCTTCTTAGGAGGCAACCCATGTTTTCTTTTTTATTTCAATTAGATTTTTCTTTTTCTTTTTGATTACTTTATTTTAATTTTTTATTTTATTTTATAGCATTGCATAAGTTTGGGGGTTTCCGTGCGAATTTGTTTTCTAGACCTAGTTTGATGACTATTTTTGGGCTGGATGGAATCTGAATTTGGAAAAATGTTCCAAAATCAATAGAAGTAAATTTTCTCAGCTTTCCAACGCAAAAAGAATCAGGGGCTTTGGACATTTGCAACCCTACATATCACAAAAACAATGAATATCACTCATCAAGAATTTCAACATGAATTAGGGGAGTAGTTCTGAACTTTTCTCATTCTTTTTCATTTTCTATTCCCATTGAGGGAATTATGACATTTAAGTTTGGGGTAAGGGGCTTAATTTTTTATTTTAAAATAAAAGAGATTTTGTTTTTTTAGTATTACCATTACACTTTTGGGTTCTTTATTGTGCTAAAGCATTGCATTTTTTTTAAGGATAAGAAATATCTTATAAAACAAGATTATGCATTCTTATTTTCTTTAGAATTATTGAAGTTCAAAATTCCTAACAAAATTGTGAGAGTCATCTGATTATACATAAAAAAGAAATATGATGTTTTTCTTGTGATTATCCCATTTGATTTAGTCCAAAACATAGTTTAAGTAAATACAGTGATAGTCATTAAATAATTGAATGAATAAGTTTTACCTACTCAAATATTTTGAGTTACTTAGTAATTAGGGGTATTCATTACCAATGTTTACTTTTACGTCAAACGGCAACTTGAAATATGAGTATGCAAAAGCACTCTAAGTGTGTGACTTGTTGTATAACTGGGTGAATCCATTACAAATGTTTGCATTCACATCAAAATGCAAGTGAGAACTTAAAAAGAAGTTAAAAAAAAAATTAAAAATAAAAAATAAACTCTAGTTTGCTATTCGGTTTGTAGTATTGAGAAGGGGTGATCACAGATTGAGTTTTTACATGATTCAGTTGAGTTAATTGCATGAAAAATATGATTGGGTTGGGAATTATGTATGAATAATTGCACTGGAGAAAGTGAGTATGCTTAGTTTTCCATTATTTGCAATTATTTATGTACTAAGTTGAAGATTTGATGCTTTCTGGATAAAATCTCTTGGTGAGATAAGTTGAGACTAATTACGTAACCCCCGTTCCCGATTATACGGATTTCTCTTTTCTTTTCTTTTCTCCGTATTCTTGTATTTCAAATTTTCTAATATATCCTTCTAATTCCTTGAACCTCATTGCTTTCATTAAATTGTTTGAACCCAGAAATTTCTACTATTATTACTATTTAACCATTGGTTTATTAATTGTATAAATACAAACCCAAATTTTATCCTATTACTACTTGGTATTTTGATTAATGCATAAAATTCCTATTCAATTCTAGAATCTTGTTCCTTCTCTTATTTGATTAACCATCTTGTTGAACACTAGAATTCTAATACATTCTATTGTGTTATTAGTGTTTGAGTATTTAATTTATGTGTAGTATTACATTACTATTTGACTATTCATATTTTAGCCAAATACCAGTTCTATTATTATTCATTCAATTATTTTAATTATTACTATCATTGTTGTTATTATTATTATTATCAACTCTTCTCGATTGTTTATTAATTTATGAAATCTCATATATCTTAACCTACCTTTTATTTATTTCTTAGAAACCCGTAGAAATGTATATTTTTGTGTACCAAGTCTATTATAATTTGATCATGGTGTTAGGCCCATGTTTTAAATCTCGATCCCTCCTATAATTATTTATTATATTTTGTGTAAATCCAATCAATGTTACTAAATTTACAATTTTTGTTTATAAAGCACTTAACAATTATTAAGTCCATACTATAATTGTTTAACCTTATTTGTTTGAAGCCCAGTGTTAATTATAATGTTAAGCTCAACCCTAACCCATATCTTATTAGATACTAAACCCAAAACCCACCTACCCTACTCCCACTAATAGCCAATCCCAAAATCTATCAACGCTCACATCCCCCACTAATTTTTTGATATTCAGAAACTAACCCCATGATCCCCAGTATCTCCATAATCCCCCACACTACTCTTAATCACTCATTATTAACTAATTCCCATCATTAATCCCTTTCCAACTACCAAGCTCCCTTGCCCTTCATCTCCCTTACTGTTCAAACCCAACCCTTCACCCCCATTACTGTGCAACCCCCCGACCTGCTCTCCTCCTTCCTCCCGCCTGCTCACCCCCGACCTCAAACCCATGCATCCTATTCCTCGCGACCCCCGTCACTGCTCCTCGACCACCACTCGAGCCACCGCCGACCTCCTCCTACCACCTTCGTCTTCCTCTTCCTTTTCCGCTCGACTCACCCCTCGCCCTCGTCGACCGCAACCCCAACCCCGATGGACTTCACTGCCATCCTGAAACCAATTGCCTACCCCGACCTTCCATCGCTGTTGCTTCCCGACCGCAACCCCTGCACAATCGCCGCTCTCCATCGCCCTCCAATCTCATCGACTCCACTGCTGCTCCTCACCTCATTCCTCATCTTCACCAGCCTCGTCCATCCAGAACCCATCACCTTCCTCATTCGCCTGTGAGCACCACTCCGTAACCAGTCCCCGATTATCTTCAACTCCGCTCAAGCCATCGCTGTCAAGCCTCCTCACCCTCGCAGCCTACCAATACCACAACTCTGCCAGTGCAGCATCACCCCCGAGCACTGCCAGGACTGAACTTAGCAGCCTTGACAGCTGCCGTTGTAGTCGCTCTCACTTTTACTACAGAATATTATGCTGTTTGCGGTGTTGCTCTTGCTATTGGCTGCTTTTGCTGTGTGTTGTGGTCTTCTTGCCGTCATTGTGCATGTAATTGCACGTGCATCGTTGCTATCGGGATCCTAATCCCATTATTCTATTATTTTGGATCATCGTCATCATATTAAGGAACGTATGCTTGTAGGAATCTTTTTGTTTCCCCGTACAAGTATTCATTGAAATACTGCAAGTGGGTTTATTGTTATGATCCATTTCTCATGCCTTATACGTTGATGATCTTCACCCTATCCTTTTTTATTTATTTCTGTTAATTTCGTATTTGTATAAGATCACGAACACATCGTTATTGCATCCATTACACGAACATGAATTAGATCTAGATATTCATCTATGAGAATTCATGCCCATGAATAACTAAGAGATATAGAATGTTTTGTTGTAGGTGATCTTACGGTTATATCGTATATTAATATCATAATCATGTTAATAATTCTTCACATCTTAAGGAGATTGAGAATAGACATGGCATACTTATTTGAATATCCGTTAAATTCTGATTGACATCGTACATCGATTTGGATCCATCGTGTTTACTATTAATGTTATAATCCAAAAAAAAACACTGTTGTCCTAATTTGGCACGACGAATTAAACCCTTTTAATATCAGAATAATGACTAAGTTTATGAACATGAAATGTAAGCCCCTGTTTCTAGTTTACAGAACATCCGGTGGTTCTGAAATTTGATCTGAGATGTGCAAGATATCCCATTTTTAATGTTGCTAGCTTTGGATTTCAAGATTTCTGATTTGCGATGTATTGACATGTTTATTAATTTAAAAGTCTGATTAATAGTGTAATTATGCCATGATAAATTCCAGTATGTTGTTTAACATGATTAAAAACCTAATTATAAATTTTATAGAATTTTAAAATGAATTTCTTACTATTCAATCAATATAAGAATTGTACCCTAAGTTTCTGCCAGAACAGGAAATTCGTAAAGAACAGACTAATTGACTTAGTTACTTTTATCGGAATGTTGAATTAAAGATATGTTAGAACCGGTGAGGAGTCTAGTTTCTGGAACTCCTGACCGATCTTGAATTGCTTTTCTTTAGCAGTGGGAATTCCAGTTTTGGTGCAGCAACGTCCTGATATCCAGAATTGGAGTTCTTGTTGTTTTAATATTTATAAGTTTGTTTATGGCACCCGAACATGTTTTCCGCCCAGTCTGTCCCTGCTTTTGCACATTCATGTCTATTTTGGTAAAAAGAATAAGTATCAAGCATGGGTTTAAGGGAAAGATCTGGTAGTAGGCAAGTGTACTCGGAAGGGGGCTCGTATTTCCCATTTGTTATCGGTTTATCCGTTTACATGATTACCTGACTGCATTCTTCCCTATTGGAAGGTGTACTCGATAGAGGGCCCGTGGGTCCCATATGTTTGCATGTTATATGATTACATGATTCATGAGTCTGTTTATCTGTTTCGATTTATCTGTTTATCAGTTTATATGATGCCTGCGAACACGACCCTATGAAATCCACCGCTAAATCTAAACATAACTTATTTGTATTCAGCAACCATGTGGTATGTGACTCATGAGTGATGTATTAGATGGGATTAAATAAAATACGTAAGAATAATATGTTTCACCTGCATATTCCCGTCACCTGTTTCACATGTTTATCTGATAAATGTTACAAGTTTACATGTTTATCTGATATCTGTTACAAGTTTATCTACTACCTGATCCTGTTATCTGATCATGTTTACTTGCTTACTAGTTTATTTGACCCTATTTTCTTGTTGCATTTCTTTCATGCTATGTTCAGTGGTCTTGATTCTTATTTTCTGCTCTGTATTCTTATTTACCTTTGATATGGCTAAAAATAGGATTAAATCGAGATCGTTCAAATCGGGCACGAATCTTAAAGCTCTCAGGGATAAAATGTTAATTTCACCTACAAACGGGCAGGAAGTGATTCTGACATTACTCCCCTAAGAAAGCCATCGTAGGCGAAGGTTCTCTGCCTCTAGCTCCACGATCCGCTCCTTCAGTGAGTCGTCCGTCACTTTGATCTTTAGGCGAGGCATTCGGCTCGAATCGCCCCCACAAGAAGCCTTGGAGATAGTCCTCCGAAGGTGCGCCGCCTCCAGACTCTTCTCGAGCACCACGTTCTTCAACTCGTCTCTCTCAGACCTTGCGTCGAATAAAGAGTGACGAAGGAACTTGAGTCTCAGACCTTGGCTGACGGCCAGCGTGGGACATGTCCCCTCACCTTCAGGGGGCACTTTGTGAAACCACTCCTCGAGGTGCCTCTTCTCGATTTCTTGATGAGCGAAGGTCAGCTTCAGATGACCCAGCTCTGGCTCGGCTCTATAGAGCATCTCTCAAGACCAAGCTAGCCCTAACTTGGCAACACCCAGATTAGACTAGAGACGAGACACCCTGCTGAACTATGAAAGTCGAACAAAAAAAAGGGAGCGTGAATTTTTAATTCCGAAGAACCAACATGACCATACTGGGCCTAAACAATGTGCCTAAACAATGCTCGTGAGACAGCTCGGAAGTAGAATAAACACTCGAAAGTTTTGAAGCCTCACAACACTTGTCAAAGAAGGAAGGGGTGGAGAAGAAAAGCTTTTCATTAAAATTCAACGAGTACAAGAAGCGGTGTCCAGTCCGCAATTAGGCTACAGTTCATAACATTCAAAACAGAAGTATGAAGTACAACAATGTCAAGGGCGGACCTCTTTAGAGTGATCCTCGGTCGCCGAGGGCTTCGACCCTTGTGTGGCAGCTACGATCGCTAGGGGCGTGACCTCCGCATCAGCCTCTACCTCTGCCTCGTCGACCCCTACATCGACCACCTCAACCTCGTCATCTTCTTCATCCTCCTCGGAGGCGTCGTCGAACCCAGGGACACTGTCGGGAAAAAGGCGCCATCCAGTGCAGTCTACCTTCGGGTAGGCCTCCTTTACCTACTCGATTGCACGAGCATAGGCCTACGCCATATTGACAGCAAGGTACCCTTTCGCCCTCTCCTTCGCTTCGGCCTCAGCCTCTTTAGCCGTGACGACCCTAGCGGCGGCAACGGCGTTCGTCTTGTCCTTCGCCTCCCACTCTTTTTGTTGGAGCCGCAGAGCATTGTCAGCCTCCAGCTTCGCCACAACATTCTCGAGATGCTCCAACCTTGAAGCCTTCGCCTCGGTTTCAACCCTCAATTGCTTGAGGTCCTCGGCAATCCGAGCCTTTTCTGCCCGAGCACGGTCGGTCTCCTGCTTCAGATCTTTCTCTAATTCGGTCATCTTCTCCATCAAATGACCGAAGTGGCAAGTTATCTGCGACAAGAAAGGCAAAGCACCATGACAAACTTGGAAAGAGTAGTTTATAAAAGGTGAAAACCACAAGTCAATGCTAGACTTACCGACACCGCCGCTCGTGCGTTCTCGAGTGCATCATCACCAACACTGCCGACGTCCATGCTGGCCTTTTCCTTCGGCGTAGCTAGGTGCCCAATGGCTTGCATGCAGGACGAAAAGTCACCAAGAAACCCGTCGAGCTTGCAGACTTGCCAGTCCGGGATGAAACTTTTCTTGTGCTCCTCAGTCAGGAAAACCTCGACCCCGGCCATCGATGGCGAGGCCTCCAAATTCAAGGCTGCTGCTAAAGGGAAGGCCCCAGTCTCAGCCGAAGCCGAAGTCGTTGTGGGGGTCGGTGGCCGCTGAACAACTGCGGCCTGCACCGCCGCTTGCTCCACGGCAGCGACGACATTCCTCACCCTCGGCGAGGATACCTTGGAGACCACCCACTTCCTCTTCCTCAGGGCGTTCCTACCGAACACCCCACGCTGTGCCAGCATGTCCTCCATGTCCATAGCTTCTACAAAAAAAAAGTTAAGCACAAGTAAAGCCAGACTTAAGAAGAAGGGCATAACCCACGACTCTCGACTCCGGACAAGGAAGTACTTTTCCCTCCAATGCTTTATCGAATCGGGGTAGCTAACGAGCTTGGCACCGTGCCTCGGAGCCAGGTAAAACCTAAAGTCCGACTTCTGTTGTTGATGAACCCCGTATACGGTCCGCAGCCCCCTCAACTTCGGTTTGAGTCCTGCCGCTTGGCAGTGAAGGATGAATCCATTGATCAGCCTCCACATGTTCGGTAAGTCTTGGACAGGGCTGATCCTAAACCATCGCAATACTTCGATGACAAAGGAATGAAGAGGGAGCTGCACACCGGTTATGAAGGCGTCGATGGGCCAGAAGCACATGTCCACTGGTATCGGAGAATTGGCTCTCACCCCAGGTCCAGGGTGTTGATTCTTGGCTTTGATGACTACAACACAATACAAAGTTGTTCTATCACATATTTCTTGCAGGGTGTATCAAAGTCAATACAATGGTGGAATACACAAAGGCAAAACAATCCAGTGAAGCTTTCAAGAGTAATTGATCAAGCCACAAACATTTAAACTCAAGCCACATTGATCAAGCAAGCTTCAAGACATAAAGACAAAGACTCAAGCGCAAGTCAAAAACTCAAAGTCAAGACAAGATTCAAGTGCTTCAAATGTTTTGTAAAAAGTGTCTTGTAATATTGTAATTTTCATTCTTTGAGTCTTAGAAACTTGTAATAGCCTTGTCACACACACACTCACACATACTTTTTAATAACTGAGTGTTTTACAAAATTAAAACGTCAAAACAAGCTGGAATATGTTCAGCTGTTGAGTACCAGTCGACCGTTCCTTGGAACTAGTTGACTTTCATAGTATGAAACTGTCTGAACTCATACAAGCTCTGGCCAGTCAACTCATTATGGAAACCCAGTTGACTGTTCAAGTTGTTTCAACAGGTTTTTTCTGAATTTAAAACTTTTTTTTTTCAAATTCAAATTCTTTTCTATCCATTTTAATACGGTTTAGGGAACTGTTTTACAACGTCTCTCTGATTCTCAATCTATAAATAGAGTATAGGAATCACTTTGAAAAGGTTCCAAGCAGTTCTTTAAGTTTCAAGCTTTTTTGTTTTTGAGAAGAACAAGCATTTCAAAAACATACAAATTGTCTAAGTCTTGGTTCTCTGAAATTCAGTCTAGTATAACATCGAATTCGTTTTAGACTGATTTTAGAAGTTAACCTAATAGCCACTATATAAAAGCACAAATCACAAACAAGACTATAGGTTATTGTAAACTCTTTTTGTTGTTGTTTTTCACTCCCGGGTTGTGAGAGGGGTCCTCTCGGTTGGAGAGTACGGCTCTTGGTTGTAGAGTCGGCTTTTCACTCTTGGGTGTAGAGTTGGTTTGCTCTCTCTAGTGGTGAGAGAGGTCTACGGGTTTGACATAGTTGTTGTCAAATGCCGTAGGGTATTCTTGTACTTTTTTCAAGAATAGTGGAAAATCTTATGTGGGTTGCTTGGGTACTGAATATAGGTCGTGAGGACCGAACCAGGATACATCGCTGTGTACTTTGTGATTGACTCTGTGGTGATTGTATTTTCTCAACTTGGAATTTCAATTTTTCTGTGTTATATTTCGAAAACTTGTCTGCTAAGTCGACTGATCAGACTAGTAACTCTTCAATAAGATACTCTTCTACTCTGACGCAACAGTCGACTGTATCTCTATTTTCAGTCGACTGGACAGTACGAAAAGTTCAATTTATTAAGTAATTTTTAAACAATACTATTCACCCCCCACTAGTGTTATTTTTCTTGCCTACGGGATCCAACACTTAGTATCAGAACGTGGTTGAGTGCAATAGCATCTACTTCAAATGCAAACCAATACCATGAAGGCCAATCCACATAAAGGTCACCCCTATTCAATGGAACAAATTACAACTGTTGGAAGTGTAGAATGAAGATCTACCTTCAGTCCATCAACTATGAGATTTGGAACATGATTGAGATAGAAGACACCGCTCGTACAATTCCTTATGCACAATGGAATGATGAAATGAAGGGCAACACAATGAACAATGCAAAGGCGATAAATGCTCTATTCTTTGCTCTTACCAAAGAGGAGTTCAATCGTGTGTCCAATACAACAACGGCGTATCAAATTTGGCATACACTCGAGATAACTCATGAAGGTACTAATATAAAGAATCTAAGATATATGTTCTTGTTCACAGGTTCGAAATGTTTCGTATGAAGGTGAACGAGAATGTGTCATATATGATAATACGGTTCACGGACATTACAAATTCTCTTGTGGCTCTTGGAAAAATGTACACTCAAGCAGAAATGGTGAGGAAAGTTCTTCGTGCCCTAACCTCCGAATGGAAGAAGAAGACCACCGCCATAGAAGAAGCCAATGATTTAACACAACTTTTTCTTGAGAATCTTGTGAGAAATCTTATGGCATATGAAGTACACCTTGAAGAACGCAAGAAGGATATAGAACCTCAACAAGCAAAGAAGAAGAAACTCGCTTTCAAGGCCATGTCGGACTCCGATGATGAAGAAGAAGATGAAGAAGAGATAGCCATGTTCACTAGAAATTTCAAGAAGTTTCTTAGAAAAGGTAAATTTAATTTCAAATTTAAAGATACTAATGAACTTTCCACTTGTTTCAAGTGTAACAAAGCAGGTCTTATGAAGAAGGACTGCCCATTGTAACAAAACAGGTCTTATGAAGAAGGACTGCCCATTAGAAAATGCGAAATCAAAAGGAAAGGCTCCTAACTTCAAGAAGGACAAGTACAAAAAGAAAAAGTATATTAAGAACAAGAAGGCATATCAAGCAACTTGGAACGATAGCGACTCTTCATCGGATGATGAGAATAAAGAGTCAAACGAAGTTGCGAACGTATGTTTCATGGCCACACAAAACGAAGTAAGTGATAACTTTGATTCAAATGACTTATTAGATGCTTTCAATGAGGTTTTTTAAGAACTCAAGAAGGATAAAATTAGAGTTAAAAACATAGAAAAGTCAATCAAACATTTTCTCAAAAGAATCTTGACTTAAATGTTGAAGTCAAGTCGTTAAATTCTCAATTTTCTAATTTGAATATAGATCTTGTATCTCTTAAGAAAAATTTTGAAGAGATATCCAAGAATGTATCTAAGTTTAACAAATGAAAGGAGAATTTAAATGAAGTTCTCCAAAATCAAGTTCAATCCAATAAGAGATTTGGACTTGGCTTTCAAAAGTCTCTTGAAAAAGATCATGTTTCTAAGAATACTAGTAGTAATAAGTCTGACTCTATTTCTAGTGTTAAAAACAAATTATATGAGTATTTTGAGAAACAAAAAATTGTTGTTTTCCATGAAAATAGTAATTCTGTAGTTCAGACCAGTCGATTGAACCCTAATTTCAGTCGTCTGTCCAGAGGTTTGGATTCTTATTTAAAGAGGCCAAACCTCACATAAGTCGGCCTATTTCACCTCCCAGTCGACTTGCTTCTCATAACAGTTAACTGAAAGGTACAATAAAGTCGACTGGACAGACTAAAAACATTTGAGTTCCAATCAATCTGAGTCTAAATGATAGAACTACTTATATAAATTCTTATGTTCTTAATGTATGTAATTCTGTAAATTATATTCCTGTTTTTGGTGGTAAATCAAACTCACTTTGGGTTTAGTTTCCCAAAAACTAATCCCTTTCTGACCCAATGAAAAGGGTACCATATTCACAATGCTTATTCTATAGGTACCTAAAAAAGAACGTTGGATACTTGACAGCGGATGCTCCAAGCATATGACTGGTCATGCTAACCTTCTTTCTTCCATACAAGAGATAGATGGAGGAACAGTGACATTCGGTGACAACAACAAAGGAAAGGTTATTGGAATAGGCATGGTCGGTAAGAACACTACTCCTACTATAGAAGAAGTATTTCTAGTTAGTGGATTGAAGCATAATCTGTTAAGTATTAGCCAACTTTGGGATAAGGAATATAAATTTTTTTTTGAAAAGATGCATGTTTAATATATGATTCATCTATACAAAATGTTATTTTTCAAGGTTTTAGGAAAAATAAGAGTTATGCTTGAAAACAAATGAATTTTCTAATGATTTTTGCTTAGTAGCTTCTAACAATGATTCTTGGCTTTAGCATAAGGGATTTGGCCATGCAAATATGAAAAATATTGCTAAATTGTCTAAATATAACCTAGTTAAAGGACTGCCAAGACTATCTTTTAAAAAAGAAATGTTATGTGATGCATGTCAATTAGGAAAACAAGTCAAATCTATTTTTAAGACAAGAAATGATTTCTACTAGTAGGCCTCTCGAATTAATCCATATGGATTTATTTGGTCCTACTAGAGTCACTTCTTTAAATAAAAGTACATATGTATTTGTTTTAGTAGAAGATTTTTCAAAATTTACATGGGTTTTCTTTTTAAAACAAAAATATGATGCTTTTGAAGAATTTGCAATTTTTTGTAAACGAATTCAAAATCAAAAATCTCGAACCATAGTCACTATTAGAAGTGATCATGATAGAGAATTTGAGAATGAAACATTTTTAGAATATTGTAACAAGAATGGTATAACACATTCGTTTGCATTTCCTAAAGCTTCACCACAAAATGGAGAAGTCGAAAGAAAGACTAGGACATTGCAAGAGTGTGCTTATTGAAAGCAATTTGCCTAAGTACTTCTGGGCTGAAGCTGTTTCTACAGCATGTTATGTTTTAAATAGAATATTGATTAGGTCTAAGCTTAAGAAAACTTGTTATGAACTATTTTTTGAAAGAATTCCTAAATTATCTTATTTTAAAGTATTTGGATGCAAATGTTTCATTTTAAACACTGAAGATAATTTAGATAAATTTTATCATAAATCTAATGAAGGTAGATTTATGATAATTTAGATAAATTTTCGTCCTTGAAGATCCACAGATGCCGATCGACGAACCAAACGGGGAGAAAAGAATGGACAATTCTAGAATCAAATGAATAAGGGCACAAAAAGAATAAAATCTATACCCAACAAGGAATCAATGAATACGAATGAATGGAAGGGACGAAACAACTGAGAGATGAAGGAACAGGATTATGAAGAGATCAAAAGATGAATCAAATGAGAGGGGTATCCAGATTATATGTTGGTATCTTCATTGGATACTCAAATTGGAGTAAGGCATATAAAATTTTCAATAAGTCAACCTTGACTATTGAAGAATCTATGCATGTTTCATTTGATGAATCATAGCCTTCATCTACTGTTATTGAAGATGATGAAATTGATTCATCACCTTTAATTAATGTTATTAAATCACTAGAGCAAACTACCCTAGACAAGTCGACTGATAAGGATATTAAGTCGACTGATGCGAATTAGTCGACTGATGGTCTTGTTAAGTCGACTGATCTTGTTGTGATGACTCAAACTTTACCAAAATCGTTTGTTGAAGTTAGAGATCATCCTCATGACTTAATAGTTGGTGACATCTCACGTGGTATTCAAACAAGATATCATCTTAACATGATTTCTCATATGACTTTCTTGTCGGATTTTGAACCAAAGAATATACAAGAATCTTGTGAGAATGAATTTTGGATAAATGTCATGCAAGATAAATTAAACCAATTTATAGGAAATGATAAATGGGATTTAGTTCCACGACCTCCTGACCATACTATAATTGGTACCAAATGGGTATTCAAGAATAAGTTAGATGAATCAAGACACGTCGTTAGGAACAAGGCTAGGTTAATAGCTCAAGGATATAATCAAGAAGAAGGAATCGATTTTGATGAAACATATGCTCCTGTTGCTAGACTGGAATCAATTAGGATCTTATTATCTTTTGTATGTTTTATGAATTTTACACTCTTCCAAATGGATGTCAAGGGTGCTTTTCTTAATGGTTTTATTAAGGAAGATGTTTATGTTAAGTAATCACCCAGTTTCGAACATGAACAATTCCCAAACCACGTTTTTAAATTGAAAAATGCTTTATATGATCTTAAACAAGCACCTCGTGCTTGGTATGATCGGTTAAAGACTTTTCTCTTAGAAACTGGTTTTGAGATAGGTAAAGTAGATACTACATTGTTTATTAGGAAAATAGAGACAGATATTCTAATCATACAAATATATGTCGATGACATAAATTTTGGTTCTACTAATAGTAATCTCTGTCAAGAGTTTGCTAATACCATGAAAAATGAGTTTGAGATCAGTCACATGGGTGGACTCAATTATGTTCTAGGACTACAAATAAAGCAGTCAAAAAATGACATTTATTAATCAAGGAAAATATGCTAAGGAATTACTAAAACGGTTTGGCATGGATAGCACTAGTAGTAAGCCCACACCTATGGCTACTACTACTACAGTTGACAAAGATGAATTAGGTAAGAGTGTCGATCAAAAACTCTATCGAGGTATGATTGGCTCACTCTTATATATAACTGCTATTAGACCAGAAATTATGTTTAGTGTATGCTTGTGTGCTAGATATCAGTCGAGTCCAAAAGAGTCTCACTTAAAAGCTGTGAAACGTATTTTAAGATACATTAAAGGCACATCTGACTATGGTTTATTTTATCCATGCACCGATAATTTTCAATTTTTGTCGTATAGTAACGCTGATTATGCTGGTAGTAAAACAGATCGTAAAAGTACTAGTGGAACTTGTCACTTTTTGGTACATTCACTAGTATCTTGGTGCAGTAAAAAGCAAAATTCGAGTTCCCTATCTACTACAGAAGCTGAATATATTACTGCAAGTTTGGCTTGTGCCCAAATTTTGTGGATGAAACAAAATTTACTGGATTATGGTATTTCATTTTCAAAACCTATTATAATGTGCGATAATACTAGTGCTATTAATCTATCTAAAAACTCGGTTCAACATTCACGTACAAAACATATTGATATTCGACATCATTTTCTATGTGATCATGTTTTAAAAGGAGATATAAATTTGGATTTTATTTCTACTGATAAACAAGTAGCAGATATATTTACCAAACTACTTAAGGAAGACACTTTTATCAACTTTAGAAGAGAACTAGGAATTTGTTGTTTTTATGATATTTCTTGAATATTTATTTTGTGAAAGTCGACTAAAAATAATTTTCAGCCGACAGACAAAGTATTTTTCGTTGTTTATTTTTTTCTTTTGGCTGAATTTTAAGTTCTGGACAGTCGACTGTATACAGTACTAAGTCGACTGCCAGAAGTATTACTTGATGTTTTTTGTTTGGTTTTAATTACTCTCAACTAAGTGGACTGATCCTAAAAAAAACAAGTCGACTGTCACGACATCAGTTAGTTTTTCTGATTCGAAACATCACATTTATGAGGCAATTTTCTATCTTTCTTTAACCCTTGACTGATCCTAACCCTCCATTCATTCCAGATTTCATCTCAGCCCTCTACTCCTTAGTAAAACCTGTTTTTTTACCCCTCTTTTTCACCTTTCCCTTTTTCACTCTCACTCCTTCAAGTAGAAGACCGGTCGGTTGCTCCTAGTGCTTGGAGATTCCAGAGATTTGAAGCATGTAGATTCAAGATTTCCTCCAAATTTTGAGTACATTTTTCCATTTTTGGAATCAATTTCGTGCTTCTTGAAGCCATTAGCTTCCTTCTCTTGTCATTTTTGGGTAAAACTCTTACTCTTTCTCTTTAAGTTTTCCAGAGTTTTACTATGCCTCCCAAGAGAGCAAGAGGTTCCAATGTAGAAGAAGGTTAATTTTCCAAAAATTATCTTCAATACTTGAGGAATCCGCATCTCATTGAGAAATTTTTTATCATATGTCAACTTGCTATCTTTCCGGGGAGATTTGTCAATATTCCTGATTTAGATAGGTTTCCCTTAGCCCCATTGTTTGATGTGGGTTATTTGACTTGCTTTCTCTTGTCAATCAACCCTATTACTATCTACAACTTATATATTTGTTTTATACAAATATGAAAGTTGCCACTTCCAAGGATGGTAGCTAAATATTTTTCATGGCATAGGTGAAAAATATTCTCATGAAACTAACTCCTGAAAAATTAGGGATTATCCTGAGTATCCCTCATGAAGGGTTAGATTTAGGGGAAATTGAAATGGATGACGACTCTATTTTTTCCAAAATTTACTTGCCAAATTGCGGTCCCTCAATGACTAACAAATTAATTAGTCCACTTGCTAAGCTAGTTGCAAGAATTTTGTCGTATAATATTATTCCTAAAATGGGGAGTTACGATCAATTTTCCTATGAGTTGCAACAAGCGGTCTATGCAATTTTGGCAATATCTAAAATAAATTGGAGTCGAGTCATTTTTAGTCGTCTTCATAAGGCTCACACCTCTTTCCATCCTTTTGGTGCAATACTTACTCATGTCTTCAACTTCTATGAAGTTGATCTTACTTCTGAGTCTAGTGTTTTCACTCATTATGAATCTTTTGATTGTGCGAGTTTAGCTCGTATGAAGATTCTTAATTCCCCTCCTAGGTCTCCTCGACGGAATGTCCCTCTTATTCCTTTAGCCACTTCAGGTCGTAGGTCTTTTGCGTCTAGTTCTTCTCGTCCTCGAGCTGTTTTTGTTGATCCTGAGAGTCTTTATACTTCAGTTAATTATCTCATGGATCGTACCGATCTTATTCTTGGTCGACAAGATTACCATGAGGCTACCCTTGCTAACCTTACCCATTTATTCACTCAACAATTTCCACCTCCTCCTCCTGCCTCTCAAGGGTCTGATGACGAAGAAGAAAACTAAATTGATGTATTTTCTGGTTTTTTTTTGTAATTTTTTTTAATGTTTTCTGTATTTCAATTCTATGTAGTATTTGCAACTCTGTACTTCATTTTCTTTGTATTAATTTGTTATGGTTATGCAATGCTTTTGTTCGTTATGTAATGATTTACATTATGTTTTGTTTATTCCCTCCTATTTTTTTGTTTTGGTTGATGACAAAGGGGGAGAAAAGGCTTGTTTTTGGTGCATGCTTTCTTTTGTGCATGTTTTTATGCATATTTTTACTTGTGTGCTTGCTGTACATGTTGTGCAATCTAGCTACCTAAATAAACAGATAAACTAGACACAAATTAAAAACCTCGCAAGTGCACGAATCGTTTGGAGAAGCGTAGCGGCAAGCAAGGGTCGATCCCACAGAGATTGTAGATTCTAACTTACTAATCAATAAAATAGAAAACAGAATCTTTAAAGAGTTGATCTAAAAGTCTAAGGAAATAAAAGGATAAAAATCTAAATTAAATAGCATCACAAGTTGAATCACAATTCTCTATTAAAGTAGTTGGGTTTTGATCTCCACCAATAGTCAGTAATACTAAGTTATATACTACTCCAATTACTCATGTTTGTTCTCTTCAAGGGCATGGTATCTACTCCTTAAAGTAATGTTTCCCTAAGTCAAGAATTAGGCATGGTATCTACTCTAATTCGTTTATTTCATTAAGTATTTAGCATGGTATCTACTAAGTTGCACTTAAAGAAAACATAAGAACAGTGGAAACGAACAAACACTCAAGGTTCTAGAAATTGGTATCAGATCTAGATCCCTCAAGTTGATTAAACCAAGAACTCTTAAGGATTCCCTTGTTACAAGTTATGGGCACGAGATACGGGTCGTCTCAATATGCTCATATAACAGATTCAGATAGATGGTAATGCAAACTTGATATTCCTAAGTTCTGTACGTCAGTCGACTAGCTCTCACCTCAGTCGACTGCTCTCAGAACTTTGAGAACAAATTGATTATCATAAATCTATATCAATTCAATCAGATTCAATCAATAAGTAAAATAGAAGAATTCAGAAGAATATAGCACTACATAACTACGGCTTCAATCTAACCAACTATGAAATTAGTTCCACATAATAATACTTTTATTAATCAACAAGTTTGAATACATGGTTAACATAAAAGAATAGGAAAGAGAAGTAATAAACTGATGTAGTTCGGTCAAATAGGTCGGCTGGCTGTCACACAGTCGACCGGCCGTTCTTTTCTTAATGCTTGATCTCCTTTCTTCTTCTTTGATGCTGATAAAGTGCTTCTTGTTGATGGCTCTGGAACTTTGTGATTTGGTGGTTTCGGAACGTGGGAGATGGCCCCTTTGCTTCTTTCTTTATTGGTATTTATAGAACAAGAGAAGAGAATTAGGGTTTGTACTTTTTGCAGAGAAGTCCTCTTCTTTTGTTATTTCTTTCCTTATCTTGATCTGCATTTTATTTCTTTCTCTTTTTCTTCTTTCCTTCCTTATCTGCTCACTACGTGCTTCTTGCTTTGATTGTTTAAGAAGTTGTTATTCGCAGAAAACACCTGGGTTTGGATAACTTAATTTTGATTCGGGTTTGGATGAGGATGCATCTGCTCTTATCTTCTGACTCGCCGCGTACCAGTCGACTGGCTTGGGGAGCAGTCGACTGTGCCGAGCCTTGTCAAACTCTCTGCCCAGTCGCCTGGTTGAAGAGTCAGTCGACTGATCTCTGCTGTTCCCTGTATATCATCCTCTCAGTCTGTGTTAGTCTGGAATCTGCTTCGTTTTGCTGCTTTTGGTTGTTTCCTATGGAAAAAGAGAAAAGAAGCGTAAATACTACATATAGAGCATTTAAATGTCTAATTGCCTTAAGATTATTGCTCCTAAAAGTAAATAATATTTAGTTCATCAAATACCCCCAAACTTAGCTTTTGCTTGTCCTCAAGCAAAGAGTGAATTTATGAACAATGGGATACTAATAACTATAGACTCAACCATCAAGAATTCTTATTATGTGATCATCAACATAGAAAGGTATAAACAATTTCAGATAAAGTAAAATTAAACCTCCCCACTTTCTCTAGTGCAATTGTTTATTCATAACTCCAAACTCAACCACACTTGTCATGCAATTAATTATAGCTATAGTATGTAATTACTTAATCTGTGATTATCCCTTTTCTCTACTACAAACCGAGTAGCAAACTAGAGGTTTTTTTTTTTTTTTTTTTTTTAGTCTCTTCTCTAAAGTTGTCACTTGCCTTTTTACGCGAATGCAAAACATTTGTGATGAATCCACCCGGTTACTCAGCAAGTCACAAACTCTAAAGTGCTTTGCATACTCATATTTCAAGTTGCCGTTTGACGTAAAGGTAAATATTGGTGATGAATACCCCTAGTTACTAAGCACTCAAAACATTGGAGTAGATTGACTTTATTCAAATATATATATATATTTTATCGCTCTATTTACTTAAACTCAATTTAGGACTAGATCTAAAGGGAATAATCACCAGAAAAAGTATCACATTTGTTTATTATGTATAATTGCATGACTCAAATAATTTTGTAAGAATTTTATGAAACTCAACAATCCTAAAGTAAAGAAGTATCCTTCTTCTTACTTTATAAGAAATTGTTTATCCTAAAAAATTTCAAAAGTCTCAAAAATTAAATAACCCTAATACCCCCAAACTTAGATGGAACATTGTCCTCAATGTTCAAAAGAAAATGTAAAGATAGGCATGTGTTACCATCTAGTAAGGAGAGACTGAAAATAAAAGATAAAAAAAATGAATGAATGAAAGAAAATAGAGGGAAAGTATAAATACTCCCCTGAAAATTGGGTTGCCTCCCAATAAGCGCTGTGTTTTCTGTCTTCAGCTAGACATGATGAGTTCATGCTATGTATTGAATGGTTTGAAGATTCACATCTTCCTCTTGCGGTTCTATGCTCATCTCTATGTATGGCTTCGCTCTATGCCCGTTCACCTTAAATGTTTGATTCTTCTCTTGGCTATGAACCTCCAATGCACCATGTGAAAAGACTCTTGTGACAATGTACGGCCCATACCATCGTGACATAAGCTTGCCTGGAAAAAGTCTCAATCTTGAGTTGTATATCAATACCTTCTGTCCTTCATAAAACTCCTTTCTTGCTAGCTGTTTGTCATGGTACAACTTGGTCCTTTCCTTGTACAATTTTGCATTTTCGTATGCGTCGTGCCTCAACTCTTCAAGCTCATTCAGTTGCAACCTTCTTTTGTCACCTGCTTGTTTCATATCAAAATTGAACCTTTTTATGGCCCAATAAGCTTTGTGTTCCAACTCCACTGGTAAATGACAAGCTTTTCCAAAAACCAAACGGTATGGTGACATGCCGATGGGTGTTTTGTATGCTGTTCGGTAAGCCCATAATGCATCATTCAAGCGCAGCGACCAATCCTTTCTCCTTGTGTTGACTGTCTTTTCCAAAATGCTCTTGATTTTTCTGTTGCTAATCTCTACCTGCCCACTAGTTTGAAGATGATATGGGGTGCCCACTCTATGTGTGTTACCATATTTCTTCATCAAAGAAGCAAAAAGAAAGTTATTGAAGTGGCTCCCTCCATCACTAATTATTGCTCGTGGTGTCCCAAACCTAGTGAAAATATTATCCTGCAAAAACTTGACAACAACTTTGTGATCATTAGTTCTTGAGGGGACAGCCTCGACCCATTTAGACACATAATCCACACCAACAAGTATATATAAATAACCAAATGAGTTAGGAAAGGGACCCATGAAGTCGATTCCCCAAACATCAAAAAGCTCGATCACTTGGATGTTTTGCAGTGGCATTTGATTTCTAGAAAAGATGTTGCCTGTCCTTTGGCATTTGTCACAAGTCCTGCAAAAAGAAAAAGCATCTTTGAATACTTTAGGCCAATAAAATCCAGATTGCAATACCTTGAGTGCTGTTCTTTTCGGTCCAAAATGTCCTCCACATGCATATTGGTGGCAATGCCGTAGAATATTCATTTGTTCTTCTTCTGCCACACATCTTCTTATAATTTGATCAGGGCAAAATTTGAACAAGTAAGGATCATCCCAATAATAGTGCTTGCACATAGCCACCAGTCTCTTTCGTTCCTGACTTGTCATACCTGGAGGAAAAACATAAGCAGTGAGATAATTTACAATGTCAGCAAACCATGGAAAATTTGAGCAATGAGATACCAGTCGACTGGTCCTGTTACCAGTCGACTGTCCCGATGATATGTATATTTCAAATAGATGTTCATCTGGGAAATTTTCATTAAGTGGCGGCACAATTCTTTCTTCCTCCTGCAGTAGCCTGGACATGTGATCTGCAACAACATTGTCGCTTCCTTTTTTATCTCTAATCTCAAGATCGAATTCTTGAAGCAACAGCACCCATCTGATCAACCTAGGCTTAGCATCTTTTTTCGCAAATAAATATCTCAAAGCAGCATGGTCAGTGAAAACAATAACTTTAGAACCAATCAAATATGATCTAAACTTCTCTACAGCAAAAATGACAGCTAACATTTCTTTTTCAGTAGTGGAATAATTTAGCTGTGCATCATTTAGGGTTCGAGAAGCATAGTAAATAACATGGGGTTTCTTATTGATTCTTTGACCTAAAACAGCTCCTAAGGCATAATCACTTGCATCACACATGAGCTCGAAAGGATGGCTCCAATCTGGTGCCATGACAATAGGTGCAGAAATGAGAAGATTTTTCAATGTATTAAAAGCATTTGTGCACTCTTCTGTCCATACAAACTCAACATCCTTAGCCAACAAGTCACAAAGGAGTTTGGAGATTTTTGAGAAATCTTTTATAAATCTTCTATAGAACCCTGCATGTCCAAGAAAACTCCTAACACCCTTAATTGTAGTGGGAGGGGGGTAGTTTTGATATTATATCGATTTTTGCTTTGTCTACCTCTATGCCTCTTTTTGACATCACATGTCCCAACACAATACCTTGTTGTACCATGAAATGGCACTTTTCCCAATTCAGCACTAAATTGCATTCTTCACATCTTTTAAGCACAAGTTGCAAATGGTTAAGGCATTCATCAAAACAAGATCCAAAAACACTAAAGTCATCCATAAATACCTCGATGAACCTTTCCACCATGTCTGAAAATATACTCATCATGCATCTTTGAAATGTTGCTGGTGCATTGCACAATCCAAAGGACATCCTCCTGTATGCAAAAGTACCAAAAGGACATGTAAAAGTGGTTTTTTCTTGATCTTCTAAAGCAATAGCAATTTGATTATAGCCACTATAACCATCTAAAAAACAATAATGACTATATCCTGCTAATCTTTCTAACATTTGATCAATAAAAGGAAGAGGGAAGTGATCTTTCCTGGTTTCATTATTCAGTTTCCTGTAGTCAATGCATACCCTCCATCCTGTGGTCACTCTTGTCAAGATAAGTTCATTTTCTTCATTTGTCACCACTGTGACTCCACTTTTCTTAGGCACTACATGTATAGGACTTACCCATTTGCTATCTGAGATAGGGTAGATGATGCCAACATCTAGTAGCTTCAGAATCTCTGCTCTTACTACTTCCTTCATGTTTGGGTTAAGCCTTCTCTGTGTTTCCCTGCTTGGTTTTGCGTTGTTCTCAAGGAGTATTCTATGCATGCATTTGGATGGACTTATTCCCTTGATGTCTGCAATGGTCCATCCTATAGCCTTCTTGTGTTCTCGTAATACCCTTAGCAGCTTATCTTCTTCCTGTGCACTCAAGTTTGCAGCAATTATTACTGGTAGCGTCTGGTTCTCGCCCAAATATGCATGCTTCAAATGGTCGGGCAACTGCTTAAGCTCTATGTCTGGAAGTCTCGGTGCAGTCGACTCATCCTGTCCTCCAGTCGACTTGTCTGGTCCACCAGTCGACTTGTATAGTACACCAGTCGACTTGTCTGCAGAAACAAAAATGTCATCAATCACTAGTTTTTCAAACACAGGTGCAAACTTACCTGAGTATAACTTTGGAGTTTCAAGGTGATGTATTGTCTCTGCAATTCCCCATTCATCGTACTCCTGTTCAACATTAGATAAAGTGAGAGATTGTGTAATTGTGGCTTGTAGTGGTTTAACGCTATGTACCTGAAATGTTTGATCAATAATCTCCTGAACCACATCAACATTATAGCATTCATGATCATCATGTGGTAATTTTAGTGTATCAAACATTTTGAATTCAACTTTCTCTCCGTTTATTTTCATACTTATCGTACCCTTTTTAACACAAATTTTTATATCAGCTATACTCATAAAGGGCCTACCTAAGATGATTGGTAGAGAAGATGGCATTGAAGAGTCCTCCATGTCTAACACAACAAAATCAGCAGGCAAAATGAAATCGTTTACCTGAACTAGGACATCTTCCAAAATACCTCTAGGTCTTTTGATACTGCGATCCGCCAACTGCAATGTGATGGATGTTGGTTGGAGTTCCCCCAATCCTAGCTTTTCATAGACGGTGTATGGGAGAAGATTGATGCTTGCCCCCAAGTCTAGTAGTGCTTTCTCAAAGAAGTGCTCACCAATCTTGCAAGGAATGGTAAAACTACCTGGGTCTTTTAGTTTGGGAGGTAATTTTCTTAATAAGACAGCGCTCACTTCTTCTGTCAAAGCCACATCCTCCCTAACCTGAAATGTTCTTTTGTGAGTGCAACATTCTTTCAAAAATTTAGCATAAGAAGGAATTTGTTTAATAGCATCAAGTAGGGGGATATTAATTTCTACCTTCCTGAGAGTTTCAAAGATGTCAAATAAATGTTGTTCTTTCTTTTGCTTGACTAACCTTTGAGGGAATGGTGGCAGAATTGTTCCTTCTTTTTCACTTACCTTGTTGGAACCCACAATTTTTGACGGTTGTGTTTCTGCTTCTTCTGTGTGTGTTCCAACTTTGTTGTCAATTATCTTACCACTTCTGAGAGTTGTTACTGATTTGAGCTGTTCTTGGCCTCCAGGGTTTGGTATAGTTTGTGATGGAAGTTCTCCTGCCTTTCTTTCACTCAATTCCGTAGCAATTTGACCAATTTCAATTTTTGAATGGCCTGTCCTTGTTGATCGCTTGTTTGCTGTTGCTGTTGGAGTAAGTGAAGAATGGTGGACTCGAAATCCAACTTATTCTTTTCTTGTTCTGGCCTATCATACCCATTCCCACCCTGGAATTGTCGCGTATGCCCTGGTGTGAATTGATTGCCTTGATGGTTTTGCCACCCTGGGTTATACGGGTTTGAAAAAAAATTGTTCTGGGGCGGGTACATTCCCTGTTCTTCATAATTTGTGTGCTCCTGATCTGCGAAAGAAAACATGGGATATGAATTGGTTGTATGGTTAGATTGAAAACAATTTGCACAAATTTTTTTTGGTTGGTTTTTTACGCCACCCAACGTTGAATTTACAAGCATGTCAATCTTTTTGTTCATGGTTTCCATTTCTAATTGCATGTTATTATTATGAAAAATTTCGTATACTCCCTGTTTTCTCAAAAGACCCCTCCTTGTGGAGAATTATTGTGAGTTCTCGCTGAGTTCTTCAAATAGTTCTATGGCCTCCTCAGCACTCTTCCTCATCAACATTCCATTGCAACCTGCATCTACAATTGCTTTGTTAGCGTCATTTAAACCCTCATAAAATGATTGTACCTGGTCATCCTTAGGTATGTTATGCATAGGACACTTGAAAAGCTTGTTTTTGAAGTCCTTCCACGCCTCGAAAAACAAATCGCCATCTTTTTGTTGGAAAAGTAGAATCTCCCTTTTTAGTTGTCTGGTTTTCTGGGCTGGAAAGAACTCCTTCAAGAATTTTGTTGCCAATTGCTCCCATGAATTAATTGATCCTAGTTCCAAAGAATTATACCACAACTTAGCATTAAGTTTTAAAGAAAAAGGAAACAAGATTAACCTGATTTGTTCAGGGGTAAGCCCTTGGATTCTTTGTGTCCTGCAAAGATCAAAGAAGTCTTGTAGATGTAGATGCAGATCTTCGTCTATTCTGCCATTGAAGTGGGGAACCATGCTAAGTAACTGAGGAGATAAATGCATGTTTCCTGTGACTTTGGGTTGAAAAGCTATGCATGACGGTTGCTCAATGTTCTTTGGAATGAATTTGTCTTGCATTGGTACTCGACTTAATACATTTTCACCCATTGTTGCTTCTGAAATTCTTCGCTGTACAGTCGACTGGTCCTTGGGACAGTCGAATGGTCAGAGTCTGTTTGTGCAGAAAGTAAACTAAAAGAAAATGTTTAGAAAAGAAAAAGAAGAAATAAAATAAAATAAACAGAAAAAGATTTTACTGATTTGTAAGTTAAAATACAAAACAATCCCCGGCAACGGCGCCAAAAACTTGTTGTGCAATCTAGCTACCTAAATAAACAGATAAACTAGACACAAATTAAAAACCTCACAAGTGCACGAATCGTTTGGAGAAGCGTAGCGGCAAGCAAGGGTCGATCCCACAGAGATTGTAGATTCTAACTTACTAATCAATAAAATAGAAAACAGAATCTTTAAAGAGTTGATCTAAAAGTCTAAGGAAATAAAAGGATAAAAATCTAAATTAAATAGCATCACAAGTTGAATCACAAATCTCTATTAAAGTAGTTGGGTTTTGATCTCCACCAATAGTAAGTAATGCTAAGTTATATACTACTCCAATTACTCATGTTTGTTCTCTTCAAGGGCATGGTATCTACTCCTTAAAGTAATGTTTCCCTAAGCCAAGAATTAGGCATGGTATCTACTCTAATTCGTTTCTTTCATTAAGTATTTAGCATGGTATCTACTAAGTTGCACTTAAAGAAAACATAAGAACAGTGGAAAAGAACAAACACTCAAGGTTCTAGAAATTGGTATCAGATCTAGATCCCTCAAGTTGATTAAACCAAGAACCCTTAAGGATTCCCTTGTTACAAGTTATGGGCACGAGATACGAGTCGTCTCAATATGCTCATATAACAGATTCAGATAGATGGTAATGCAAACTTGATATTCCCAAGTTCTGTACGTCAGTCGACTGGCTCTCACCTCAGTCGACTGCTCTCAGAACTTTGAGAACAAATTGATTATCATAAATCTATATCAATTCAATCAGATTCAATCAATAAGTAAAATAGAAGAATTCAGAAGAATATAGCACTACATAACTACGACTTCAATCTACCCAACTATGAAATTAGTTCCACATAATAATACTTTTATTAATCAACAAGTTTGAATACATGGTTAACATAAAAGAATAGGAAAGAGAAGTAATAAACTGATGTAGTTCGGTCAAATAGGTCGGCTGGCTGTCACAGAGTCGACCGGCCGTTCTTTTCTTAATGCTTGATCTCCTTTCTTCTTCTTTGATGCTGATAAAGTGCTTCTTGTTGATGGCTCTGGAACTTTGTGATTTGGTGGTTTCGGAACGTGGGAGATGGCCCCTTTGCTTCTTTCTTTATTGGTATTTATAGAACAAGAGAAGAGAATTAGGGTTTGTACTTTTTGCAGAGAAGTCCTCTTCTTTTATTATTTCTTTCCTTATCTTGATCTGCATTTTATTTCTTTCTCTTTTTCTTCTTTCCTTCCTTATCTGCTCACTACGTGCTTCTTGCTTTGATTGTTTGAGAAGTTGTTATTCGCAGAAAACACCTGGGTTTGGATAACTTAATTTTGATTCGGGTTTGGATGAGGATGCATCTGCTCTTATCTTCTGACTCGCCGCGTACCAGTCGACTGGCTTGGGGAGCAGTCGACTGTGCCGAGCCTTGTCAAACTCTCTGCCCAGTCGCTTGGTTGAAGAGTCAGTCGACTGATCTCTGCTGTTCCCTGTATATCATCCTCTCAGTCTGTGTTAGTCTGGAATCTGCTTCGTTTTGCTGCTTTTGGTTGTTTCCTATGGAAAAAGAGAAAAGAAGCGTAAATACCACATATAGAGCATTTAAATGTCTAATTGCCTTATGATTATTGCTCCTAAAAGTGAATAATATTTAGTTCATCAGTACATTAGTTTGGGGGAGCATACATGTTTATATTTTATATATCTTTCAATTTTGTATGACTTCATGATATGTAATTGTTATTCTTATAAGTTATTGTGTTGTCATAATCAAAAAGGAGGAGAATGTTGATTCTTGGTTTTGATGACTACAACACAATACAAAGTTGTTCTATCACATATTTCTTACAGGGTGTATCCAAGTCAATACCATGGTGGAATACATAAAGGCAAAACAATCCAATGAAGCTTTCAAGAGTAATTGATCAAGCCACAAAGATTTAAGCTCAAGCAACAATGATCAAGCAAGCCTCAAGACATAAAGACAAAGGCTCAAGCTCAAGTCAAAGACTCAAAATCAAGACAAGATTCAAGTATTTCAAATGTTTTGTAAAAAGTGTTGTAATATAGTAAATTTCATTCTTTCAGCCTTAGAAACTTGTAATAGCCTTGTCACACACACACTCACACATACTTTTTAATAACTGAGTATTTTACAAAATTAAAAGGTCAAAACAATCTTGAATATGTTCAGCTGTTGAGTACCAGTCGACCGTTCCTTGGAACAAGCCGACTGTCGTAGTACGAAACTGTCTGAACTCATACAAGCTCTGGCCAGTCGACTCATTATGGAAACCCACTCGACTGTTCAAGTCGTTTCAACAGTTTTTCTGAATTTAAAACTTTTTTTTCAAATTCAAATTCTTTTCTATCCGTTTTAATACGGTTTAGGGAACTGTTTTACAACGTCCCTCTGATTCTCACTCTATAAATAGAGTATAGGAATCACTTTGAAAAGGTTCCAAGCATTTCTTTAAGTTTCATGCATTTGTTTTTGAGAAGAACAAGCATTTCAAAAACATACAAATTGTCTAAGTCTTGGTTCTCTGAAATTCAGTCCAGTATAATATCGAATTCGTTTTAGACTGATTTCAGAAGTTAACCTAATAGCCACTATACAAAAGCACAAATCACAAACAAGGCTATAGGTTGTTGTAAACTCTATTTGTTGTTGTTTTTCACTCTCGGGTTGTGAGAGTGGTCCTCTCAGTTGGAGAGTAGGGATCTTGGTTGTAGAGTCTGTTTTTCACTCTTGGGTGTAGAGTGAGTTTGCTCTCTTTAGTGGTGAGAGAGGTCTACGAGTTTGACATAGTTGTTGTCAAACGCCGTAGGGTATTCTTGTACTTTTTTCAAGAATAGTGGAAATTCTCAAGTGGGTTGCTTGGGTACTGGATATAGGTCGGGAGGACCGAACCAGGATACATCGCTGTGTACTCTGTGATTGACTCTGTGGTGGTTGTATTTTCTCAACTTGAAATTTCAATTTTTCTGTGTTTTATTTCGAAAACTTGTCTGGTAAGTCGACTGGATTTCCGTGCTAAGTCGACTGATCAGACTAGTAACCCTTCAGTAAAATACTCTTCTACTCTGACGCAACAGTCGACTGTTTCTCTATTTTCAATCAACTGGACAGAACGAAAAGTTCAATTTCTTAAGTAATTTTTAAACAACACTATTCACCCCCCTCTAGTTTTATTTGCCTTGCCTACAGGATCTAACACAGGCAACATCAGGTCGTACTCTTTCGGGATCTGAAAACATTCCTGAATCAATGCCAGATCTACCTCGTTAAGTATGGAGATCGTCTCATCGACCTCTGAGGTCTCTCTGGCGGCATTCTCCTCGAAGCTCCGCACCATGCCGTACATAATACGCTCGGCCTGTTCGTCCGGAAGATCCCAAACCCTTTGAAGTCCGGTTAGCTCCCCTGGCAGTTTGCAAAACTCCCCCATCCTCCGCTGGCTCTCAACCACGGTCTCCACTACGACTGAAGAGGACCCTACCACGGCCTTGCCTTTGTTGATTGGAGGAACTTGGCTTGAGGTCGGCTCATGGGCGAGAGTAGGGGAGGTCTCCTGCCTCGAAGGAATGCTAGATATTCTCTAAAATTAAACTAAGTATGAAACTACCTTGATTTGGGAAAGACTGCCGGAAAAGATCGCCGGAAGAAGAAGATTCTCGCCTGATGCTTCAGTAAGAGAAAGAAATCACCGGAGTAAAAAAATAGAGTGAGCAAATGAGAAGGGGGGTGGAGTTCTATAGAGAGGGGCACATTGAGCGAGACTAAAAGGCCCTTAAAAGCGAGAAGGCCCGGCCCATTTATACCAAAATGACAGAAAATATGGAAAACTCAACAGACCTTTGACTGGTCAATGGTCAACGGTCAACGTGCTACGAGTCGCTCTCCTGGACTTTGGCAACGTGTGCCGAGCACTCTTGTCACCGACGTCCAAATGCGAGAAAAAAATTCTCCTGGACCTCGGTAACGTGTGCCGAGCACTCTTGCCACCATCATCCAAATGCGAGAAAAAAAATCACTTGGACTTCGGTAACCTGTGCCGAGCACTCTTACCACCGACGTCCGAATGCGAGAAAAAAATTCTCCTTGACTTCGACAACCTATGCCGAGGTGGACGTAGGCAACGTGTGCCGAGCACTCTGCCACCGACATCCAAATGGAAGAAAAAGTTCTCCAGGACTTCTGCAACCTGTCCCGAACACTATTGTCACCGACGTACAAGTGCGAGAAAAAAATTCTCCTGGACTTCGGCAACGTGTGCCGAGCACTATTGCCACCGACATCCAATGCGAGGAAAAAAAATTCTCCTGGACTTCGGCAACCTGTGCCGAGCACTCTTGCCACCGACGTCCAAATGCGAATACAAATTCTCCTGGACGTCGGCAACGTGTGCCAAGCACTCTTTCTGTCGATGTCCAAACGTGAGAAATAATTCTCCTAGACTTCGACAACCTGTGCCGAGCACTCTTGCCACAGACGTCCAAATGCGGAAAAAAACACTGCTGGACATCCGCAACCTGTGCCGAACACTCTTTCCACCGATGTCCAAATGCGAGAAAAAATTCTCCTAGACATCGGCAACCTGCGCCGAGCACTCTTGCCACTGACGTCCAAATGTAAGAAAAAATTCTCCTGGACTTTGGCAACGTGTGCCGAGCACTCTTTCCACCGACGTGCAAATGCGAGAAAAAATTCTCCAGGACTTCGACAACCTGTGCCAAGAACCCTTGCCACCAATGTCCAAATGCGAGAAAAAAGTTCACCTGCACTTCAGCAACCTGTGCCGAGCACTCATGCCACCGACGTATAAATGCGAGAAAAAATTTCTCATGGACTTCGGCAAAGTGTGCCGAGCACACTTGCCACTGACGTCCAAATGTGAGAAAAAAATTTCTCCTGGACATCGGCAACCTGTGCCGAGCACAATTGCCACCGACATCCAAATGCGAGAAAAAAAATTTCTCCTGGACATCGGCAACCTGTGCCGAGCACTCTTGCCACCAACATCCAAATGCGAGAAAAAAATCTCGTGGACGTCGACAATCTGTGCCGAGCACTCTTGCCGCGGACGTCCAAATGCGAGAAAAAATTCTCCTGGACTTCGGCAACCTGTGCCGAGCACTCTTGCCACCGACGTCCAAATACGAGAAATTTTTCCTGGACTTCAGCAACGTGTGCCGAGCACTATTACCACCGACATCCAAATGCGAGAAAAAATTCTCCTGGAGTCGACAATCTGTGCCGAGCACTCTTGCCGCGGACGTCCAAATGCGAGAAAAAATTCTCCTGGACTTCGGCAACCTGTGCCGAGCACTCTTGCCACCGACGTCCAAATACGAGAAATTTTTCCTGGACTTCAGCAACGTGTGCCGAGCACTATTACCACCGACATCCAAATGCGAGAAAAAATTCTCCTGGAGTTCAGCAACCTGTGCCGAGCACTCTTGCCACCGACATTAAAATGCGAGAGAAAAAAATTTCCTGGACTTCGGCAAGGTGTGCCGAGCACTCTTGCCGCCGACGTCAAAATGTGAGAAAAAATATATTCTCCTTGACTTCGGCAACCTGTGCTGAGCACTCTTGCCACCAACGTCCAAATGTGAGAAAAAATTATCCTGGACATCGGCAACTTGTGCCGAGCACTCTTGCCGTCGATGTCCAAATACGAGAAAAAATTCTCCTAGACATCGGCAACCTGTGCCGAGCACTCTTGCCCCCGACGTCCAAATGCGAGAAAAAATACTCCTGGACTTCGGCAACCTGTGCCGAGCACTCTTGCCACCGACGTCCAAATGCGAAAAAAAATTCTCCTCGACTTCGGCTCACTCTGTCGAGCACTCTTGCCACCGACGTCCAAATGCAAAAAAAAATTCTCCCAGACATCGGCAACGTGTGCCGAGCACTTTTGCCACCGACGTCCAATGCGAGAAAAAAAAAATCTCCTGGACATCGGCACCCTGTGCCGAGCACTCTTACCACCGACATCCAAATGCGAAAAAGTTCTACTGGACTTCTGCTACGTGTGCGGAGCGCTCATGCCACCGATGTCCAAATGCGAGAAAAAAAATTATCCTGGACTTCGGCAACCTGTGCCGAGCACTATTGCCACCAACGTCCAAATGCGAGAAAAAAATTCACCTGGACGTCGGCAACCTGTGCCGAGCGCTCTTGCCGCCGACGTCCAAATGCGAGAAAAAATTCTCCTGGACTTCGGCAACCTGTGCCAAGCACTCTTGCCACCGACGTCCAAATGCGAGAAAAAATTCCACTGGACTTCGGCAACCTGTGTCGAGTACTCTTGCCACCGACGTCCAAATGCTAGAAAAAAATTATCCTGCACTTCGGCAACGTGTGCTGAGCACTCTTGCCACCGACGTCCAATGCGAGAGAAAAAAATTCTCCTGGACTTCGGAAACCTGTGCCGAGCATGCTTGCCACCGACGTCCAAATGCGAGAAAAAATTCTCCTGGACGTCGGCAACCTGTACCGAGCACTCTTTTCGCAGACGTCCAAATGCGAGAGAAATTCTCCTGGACTTCGGCAACCTGTGCCGAGCACTGTTGCCACCGACGTCTAAATGCGAGAAAAAATTCTCCTGGACTTCGGCAACTTATGCTGAGCACTCTTTCCACTAACGTCCAAATGCGAAAAAAAAATCTCCAAGATTTCGGCAACCTGCACAGAGCACTCTTGCCACCGACGTCCAAATGCAAGAAAAAATTTTCATGGACTTCGTCAACGTGTGCCGAGCACTCTTGCCACCGTTGTCCAAATGAGATAAAAAATTCTCCTGGATGTCGGCAACCTGTGCCGAGCACTCTTTCGACCTACGTCTAAATGCGAGAAATTTTTTTCCTGGACTTCGACAACCTATGCTGAGCACTCTTCCCACCGACGTCCAAATGGGAGAAAAAAATCCCCTGAACTTCGGCAACCTGTGCCGAGCACTCTTGCCACCGACATCCAAATGAGAGAAAATGGGGTGACCGGTCAACGGTCAACGGTCAACGGTCAACGCACCATGTGTCGCTCTTGTGGACATCGGCAACGTGAGCTGAGCACTCTTGCTACCGATGTCCAAATGAGCGAAAATGCATTGACTGGTCAACGTCAACGGTCAACATGCTACGTGTCGCTCTCCTGGACCTCGGCAACGGGTTCCGAGCACTCTTGCCACTGACCCCCAATGGCGGAAAAATGCTTACCTCCCGATGCGCGCTCATGATCAGAGAGCTCAGATTGCGCCACGTCATCAGGCTGCGAATCTACCGTTTGATCGCCTAGGAAATCGTGTCAGAGCTCCGATGGATGCTCAAAATCGTGCCACGTCGATAATTAGCTGATTAATCCTTTTTTATTTATTAATTCGAATTAATTATTTAAAAAATTGCGAAAAATAAATAAAAATTCAAAAGGTTAATTACAAATTCTAAAAAATAATTATAAATTCGGGAGAATATTTTGAGCTCCTGGACAGATAATTATTGATTAGGATAATTAATTTGTGCTTTTTGAAATTAGATTGTTACTTTGCAAAATTAAATAAATAATTCGAAAAATAGTTTTAAAATCTGGAAAAATCAAAAAAAATCTAGAAAAATCTAAGAATAATTTTGGGTATTTTGCTACCTCAGAAAAACACTGTTACACCTCGAGCAAGATCCAAACTCCCTCAAGAACTCCGATAGTTAAAAAATCTGGAAAAATCAAAAAAAATTAGAAAAATCTAGGAATAATTTTGGGCATTTTGCTAGCTGAGCAAAATACTGTTACACCTCGACCTCTGTAACATCCCGAATCCCAAATACAACTGAATTCGAGAGTTCTACAGGATCTTTTCATCTCATTCGGTATAATTTTACAAGGAATTGAAAACTTTCCATTTTACATCAGATTTACAAGAGATTTTACACTTTATGTTTTACAGCGGAAGTATATACATCAATAATTTACATGTAATGACAGCGGAAGCAATTATAACATTATACAAAAGATGCAGCAATAAATAATGATCTTCGAGCATTGGCTTTCCTTTAACCTTTATCAAACCAATTATCCTGCATATAAAACTGTGGGTACGTCAGTTTATTCAACCGACGATAATTATACATGGCTATCCTCTCTATGCCAGAAACAGTATAATGATTCTCATTTCTTAACAAATCACAAACTTGTTCACATATCAAATTAAAGGGAATACCCTATTGATGTCGCGTTGTGATTGTGCACTTAGTCCTTAATGCAATTATTTATATTATATGACACTAATACGCACTTGTTCGGATTCTATGCATCCCATACTACATAGGTCCGAGGGCAAGCCCTTAATCGTACTTCATCTTGTAGGGTTCAATCCCTCGTCATGACTTACTCTACTACTGTAACTACGGTAAGTGTCCTAGATATTTTCTGACCTACGAACTCATGTCTAGGCGCCCTGGAGGGAATCCCAACGCACTGATACATGACTCATCATGCAGGCATCCTGTGGTAATTCAGCTCCTACCATAGACATGACACCACCCGTAGTCTTCAAACATCCCACGAGCGTCGCCACCGGGATAGTACTCTGGAGCAGTATCCTCGCCCTGACTCATCATGGGACATCCTGGGATATGCTCTCACCGCTAATCCAATGGCCCTCATACTCGGTATTTTTCTCTTACTTTCATCACATCTTCACTGTGTAACTAATCCTTAATTCTAATGAAATAGAATCATGAACAAAATCAAAGCACTAGAGTTAGCCTCTCCACTAAACCAGACTTATTCATTTATTCAAACATGACCAACCTTGGTCTTTCATTTCAAATTTCATTTCATTTCTTTCTAATTGCCGGGGGAGACTTAGCTACTCTTTTATTTCAATTCCAATTCACAATTACTAAAATAATCTGAGCACTTCCAGCTCATGAGTTCATTTTTCATAATCACCATGGATTTTCTTTTTCATGTTCATAATTCCAAAATTATAACCATCATAAATTCAAATAAATGATTCACTTCATATTAATTCATGCAAAGACAAATAGAGTTTACTGTCACAACCAATATTCAACATAAGATTCACAAAAATTCATAGAATTTCTGAGATGTCAAAAAGTGCTCTGAACAGTCGACTTAGAACTCATCCAGTCGACTTGTTCAGTGAAACAAAGTCCTTCAGTAAACTGCTCGGAAGAGTCGACTTCTGCACATGGCCAGTCAGCTGTTCCGCAGCGTTTAAAATTCCAATATCATTTACAGTGCAGTCGACTGTCAATCAACCCAGTCGGCTGTTCAGCAGAGTTCAATTATGTAACCTTTCAAGTTCAGTACAGTCGACTGTTACATACATTCGGTCGACTAAGCAAATTAAACTTTCAATTTAAAGAATTCTCTCTTTATTCTGTTCTCACATCATTTCCTTTTTTTTTGTCACACTACAATGTGCTCATGCCAACGTAAACATGAAATTCTTATATGTTTATTAACATCACGACACAGTTTTCGGTTAAATGTAAATTCCACATAACAAGTGTTTTCTTTTCTCAAAAGGGAATGCTAAACATATATTTTTACTTTTACTCATCATTTACTCACGGAGAAGACTACTAATCTCAATTTAACATGCTAGAACATCAAGTTAATAATTCACATTAAAAAGTACATCGTTTCATGAAAATCCGAACTGTATATGTTTTCTTTCAATATACCAGTCGACTGTTCATACGACCGGTCGACTGTAAAGGTCATTTCCAGTTCTCTAATTATTATTAGTCCTTTTTCATCAGTTCATAATTTCTACACTATGTACAGCATAGGAGATATCAATTTAGCAATCATTCTATCACTTCAGTTTGCACATACTTACACAATTAAATCCTCGACCTTAACATGAATTTTAATTTAGAAGTCATGGAAAACATCCACCTCGTACCAGTCGACTTATTCACATGACCGGTCGACTGTACAGGTCAGTTCCGATCTTTTAAATTTCATTAATTCCGCTCATTCATTCACATCTTTCATACTAAGTATAGCACAACGCATTTTAGTATAATGATCACCATATCAATCCACATTTCACAAGCATGATAACAATCAAAATTGCCCTATCATGATCTCTATATTAGAAGTCCTGAGAAACACCCACCTTGTTGACGAAATAAACGAAATCCCGAAAAGCCTTCTAGTGATAATGTGACTCCTCCTCCTTGCTCTTTGCCACCGAGAATCTTCTGAAGTAATGTCGGCCTCCCAAGACTAATCACACTCACAACTCTCTTGCAAATATATCTTTCTCTTTTCAAATAGATTTTTTTTTGTGTAGATTACACTTAATTGGGGGGGGGGGTTATTTATACACAAACTTTGGGTAAAATGGAGGGCTAGAATCTAGTGGATGGTTATGAGATGGAGGGCTATGATGAAAGTAGGACTTGCATTAACTACCCACAACTAAGTAACCACCCATGCATGATCTCCATTTGAAAATTTCCAATTCCCTCCAAAGACTAAAAAAAACCGGCCATGGAAGGAATAGTGTGCAATGCACACTATGTTGCATGCACGTGCTATTCTAGTCTCCATATAAACAAACTTGTACATACACATTTTTACAAAATAATCTTTTAAAAGAGTTTTACTTTACAAGTTGTTATTTAAAAAAAGAGAATTAATTCTTGGGCTTAAATTAATGGGCCAAAACATTAACTTTTACAAAATAAATAATTTTGATTTTGGGCTTAAGTTTATTTGAAACAAGGACCCTTTTAAAAATAAATAATTTAGCAAACATATATACATAGACATGTACTCATCATTCATTATACAATTTCATAAAATGGTACGTGCACACTACGTGCAAAATAATGAAATAATAACTAATTTTCATGAATGAAAATTCAGGGCATTACAGCAAGATCCAAACTCCCTTAAGAACTTCGATAAAGTCCCGTAGGCCATTGAAACAGTAAAACTACTCCCCAAAGGCTGTAAAATAAAGTCTTTAGGAGTAGGGGGCTCTTGATATTGATATGGCTAAAAATAGGATTAAATCGGGACCGTTCAAATCAGGCACGAATCTTAAATCTCTCAGGGATAAAATGGTAATTTCACGTACAAATGGGTCCGAAATGGAAACTGGTCTCTTCTTCAAAACTTAATAACCAATAAACGGATCTGTCCTATTGGATACGAGTACCAACCCGTTACAAACCAATTCAGAAGGATAAAGAGTAATTCAAATTCGTGATTATCCCTAAGAGGCGGTTTTAAACACTTCTTATCATGAAACGAGTTTAAACTCCCCAGCTTATCCATCAACACCGGGAAGTAGAGATTTAGCCTTATCTCGAAACGGGTCCCTAAGGCGATTATAAATACCCCTTTCTCCCCACCGTAACAAGTTAATGAATCTTTTCTTACCTAAAGATCTTTCTTAATCTTCGAGATTACTAACAATAGCGTCGGAGGGTTCATCGTCGGGATCCATCCTGGTGAATCAAACTTTGTGCAGGTTTGTGGCAGTGATAAGAAACAAGTCAACGCGTAGGTGAAGGTCAACAGGTTTGCTTTACGATATGCCTAAAAAAATCTACAAATTTGTCTGTTTGCTCACACACCCAAAATCAACAACAATAAACTTGTTCTTGTACCCTTTCTGCTTGTAATACTTGCAGCCCATAGCTTGCACTAACGGGCATATTTTTTTTTTGCTTCTCTGTTTCTTTCGAATTGATAAATATACAGGCTTTGGAGACCAGTTACCTGCAAGAGTAAGCGATCAAGTATTCTAAGCCTTTTAGACTGGGATCTTTTGTGCATTAGTTTATTTCTGCGTCGAGGTTATCAGTTTCTTTTGTTGCTACTTGATACTTTGTAATTGGGAATGTTTGACCCGGAGTTCTATTGTTTCCCCAGATCTTGTTTTATTTGAGAATTATGTATTTGATTTCAAGTAACTCTTATGATTATGAGGTTTTGATTTATGCATGTGTGGTTGTATCTTTCTATTTACTGTTAAGTTGATTCTTACAACTTACGAATGATGAAAATCATTTGCTAGGCTTCTTACATACTCGTATTCTGTATCCTTTTGGAAAGCGAGGTGTGGAAAATTATGATTACAATCATTTTATTTATAGTTTTCCATTTTTTGCTTGAGGACAAGCAAAATCTGTAACACCCCGCAAAATTGAGTTTTGAAAATTTTGCTCCACGTGTGATATGAACATGTATTTTGTACTGTTACGGTAATATCTGTGACATATTTTAATATAAATATCCTGCGTATTTTGTATTTCGATTATTTATATATTTCCTGTCATCTCAAAATTCATTTTTTACATTATTTTGAGCCAACTCAAATATTAATTTTAATCTTTGTGTTTTTACGTGCACTGCATGTGTTTTCAATGCATGTGTCGTTTACTTATATTTTTTCGTTACGTGTAACATTCCTAACATTATTATAAGTGTTCTACGTATTTTATATTTTTATTGTTTATGAATGTTTTCATTCCCTCGAATTTATTTTGTAGTGATACGTGTGGCGCACATGTTTGCATTGCATGCACTGATTGTATTCTTTTTCAAAATAAAAATTTATGAAGTGCGTATGTTTATATTTATTTGTGCATGAAAACTTTTTATTATTAATCAATAGTTGTTTTATCAAATTTATATTAATTTGAGTAACATATGCTATTTTATTAAATAAAATTCATAACTTTTGGTGTGTATTTCATGTGCAGACAAAAAACACGTGTACGTGTTCTAGCCACTAAAGTGACCGAGAGGGGGAAAAAGAATTAAAATTGAATGAGATAGATTAGTGGGTAGCGGGTTAGTAGTTTGTTAATACAACTCCCCATTAAACTCACCTCCTTACCCCCCCCCCCCCTACCGACCTACAAGAAAGAAAGAGAAAAAATAGAAAACTTTGCATTTGGGGACTTTGTTGAGGAAGTTTGTAGCCTGGAATTTTGGGGAGGCTTGGAGGTGATTTCTTGGAGTTTCTACTTGCTAATTTCATCATGAAAAAAAGGGTGGGTGTTTCTTTTATTTGTAAATGTTTTGTAGAATCCATGATTAGATTTGAATGCATTCGAATGATAATGTGTGTGTGTTTCTTTTTCTTTCTAGGGATTTGCAGAATTCATGATTTGATGTAAATGCATTGAATGATAATTAGATAATTTGTGTGTTTCTAGCAATTGCTAAATATTTGTAGAATCCATGATTATGTGTAGAGGTATTTAAAAGGTGATTAGATTTCTATATGAGTATGTGTATGCCTAGGAATGCTCCGAAAATTATGTTTAAACTATCTTAAGAGAAAGTTTCAATTGATTGTTCTATATTAAAGGAGTTAGATTATAGAATTGTGCTTCATTTATTAATCTAGATTAAAGTAATTTAATCATGGAATTTTGAAATGGTAGGGATAATTAATTCCCTGTTGTATGAATACTTCCATGTGGTTCTTTATATACGAAAATTAATTTGAATGAATCTATGCATGAAACTTGTACATTGAGTCTCATGAGAATTTTTAAATGGATTTTGAAACATGTATAAATCCATAGCAATTGATTAGTTTAAATAATTTGTCTTTCTGTAATTTACTAAATTTATATAAAATACTGTATAGGAGTTGTAAAATAATTGTAGAATCAAATTATAGTATAAGTGTATCTTTGGAAGGGCGAAATAGAGAGTCACAACTTAAATACACTTCAAATAGAAAAGAATCAGTTGTGTACGCCTGACTGTCTGGTCTTGGTGTGGGATTTAAATCGCTTTGAACAGTACCCCGGGTCTCATGTTTGAGCCCCAGGGCACTATTCTGTTTTTAATTCTTCAACGAATAATACCGACATAGAGTATGACATATGGGGATTTAAAAGTGGGAAATGATACATAGAAAGCGATGGGCTTCCTAGCTAGTGAGGAGGGGGTGGGGTGACTGACCTCGCTGCTATGCCTGGGTTCAACTCCGGGTATACACCCTTCTGATAATTTTTTTTTGTTTTTAAATGATTTATGCTTTTAAATTAGGAGAAAATTTGTAGAAGTATTCTAGTATACTATTAGAATATTTTGCGATAATCCTATAGAAATTTGAAGATTTATTTTACGGATTTTTTTTTGTCATGCCCCGCTTCCCAAAAAGAATACGCAGTACGGATACGCAACACAAGTCCAGCGAATGGCTTTCACCATTCGTAAGCTGTAAGGATCTTTACAACACGTATAATAATAAACAAGAGATATACAGGAAAACAATCAACCATGCATGCAAGAATAAATTAACATAGTCAACAGGATTACTTGAAAACAAGAATACATAATCTCAAATAATCAAGTCAGGAAACAAGACATAAATCTGAGACAAAATGCCCAATGCAAAATCCATGTAGCAATTACAATTTATTCAAAAAAAAAACAGGAAAATAAATTGTTGCAAGAACTCCAACCAGCTATAATACTTGGTCACTTACTCCCTCGGGCAGTTGGTCACCATAGTCTGCAAGTTTAACAAATTGCAGGAAGAGAAAAAAAAAACAAAATGCCCATCAATGCAAGTTACGGGCCGCTTGTAGTGCAGGCAATAAGTACAGAAAAGATAGACAAGCATAGAGTAACAGCAGAAGCAAGTACTGAAAAAGCATGGAATGCAAATGACAGCAACAACAGAATGACTAACAGTAACCAGGAACAGAGTCAAGTAATGTGATGAGATAATCAGGGTGCATGTAACATGTGATAGGTATCAGATAGCATGCAAGCAGGTAAACATGTAACAGGTGCCAAGTAGCATGTACAGGTAACAGGAATATGTAAGTGATCATGTTATTCTCAAGTCTTGTATTTAATCCTATCTAGGTAGCACTACATGCGTCCCAAATTTTGACCACATGGTTGGTACATACATGCAATTTGCCTTTAGATCTACTGGTGGGTTTCTATAGCGCCGTGTACTCAGGCGTCAAGCACAGGTAACAGGTAACAGGTAACAGGTTCATGAATCAGGTAGTAACATAACAGGTTCATAAATCAACTGGTTCATGAATCAAAGCATAAAGTACAACAGGTTCATGAATCAACATAAAGTAAAATAGGTTCATGAATCAAACATAAAATGGGAAACATGGGCCCCCTTCTGAGCACACATACCTATATTGTAAACTATTAAGGTCTTTTCCTTAACTCCGGCTTGCTTACTTGTTATTATTATCAAAACAGGCATACGTGCATAAAACAGGGCAAGAAGAACATGGCAAGAACAAGAGACAGGTTCAGGGCGGATAGAAACATACACAGGTGACAGCAAACTCATAAAAGGCTAGGACAACGAGACATTCAATTCTGGACAGCAAGGCATGACTGCACCAAAACCAAGATTCCTGTTGCCACAAGAATGCAAATATGGATCCATCAGAAAATCTAAAAAATATACTCTCGGCCGAATCCAGCACATATACAAAATCCATATAATAACTACAAAAATAGGGCTCAAAACAACGTTTTATACAGCATTCATGTTCAGCTAGAAATCGCGAAGTTGTATTCATCAACATGAAAATAGCATAAACAATTACTAATTTAAATCTAAGAAAAACATGGAAGATTTCCTAATATATCTAGTATCAGCAAATAAATTTTCATAATATTCCATTACAGATAGCATTGTCAAATAAATTCGGAAAATAGAAAAATACAGCAAGTTTATGAATCTGAAATTTTAGACACAACAGTACTAAAAAATTGATAGATCACAAGTATAACTCGAAATCCAAATCCGTCAAAAGGGTTGTAAAATAAACACAGCAGGCTACATTTTATCTTCACAAAGTTTTAATCAACAGTGACTGGAATCAGGTTGAAAATATGGTTCTTTACTTAACAGCATGCAGTTTGGGAAAAAATTGGTTTGTTCACATGCATGGAATAGTTTATAAAAGTCATCAAATGAATCTACAAAAATTTGGGGTTAATCCAATCATGATTGGTCATACCCAGAAAAATATTAGATTCAAATCTTACCTTTAACATCAGTATTAAAATGAATAACTATACCGAAGTCACATAAAACAGAATCTGGAATTTTCAGCACATCTGTAGCAAAACAGCAATAACTCAACCTCACAAATCGAAACTGAGATATGTCAAAAATTCTGGAAAATAGACAACGGGGTCAATGATTTATATTCACAAATTAGTTTGATTTACTGAACTTAAAACGGTCTAAAATACTGAACCAAAATAGGGCAGCAGCAAAACGAAAACTCTTCTCATGCATTTAATAAAATAGTTCATATGCAATAAATCCAAATTAGAACAAAATACAAAACATGGTATAATAGATGTCCAAAACAATATGGTATGGGTGTTTAACAAATCCACTACAAGATACTACAACCAACACATCAAGCATGGAAGAAGTATACAATATATCATGGATCACGAAACAACATACATCCACGCATCAAGAGTCTAGTTAGATCTAAATTATTTTTATGTCGTGTGTGTGACAATTACGGCTACGGATTGATCAACAAATTGAGTCAAGATCTTACAAGAGATTTTTAGGAAGGCGAATCTAAAAACAAAAACAAGACTACAGGCGGTATTTTGTACTTTTATATACAACAAAAATTAATACAAGCTACTTGCCTTAGGATAGTTGATGATTCTGAAGGAAAGATGAGAATAACAGGAATGAATTCCCGGCAACGAACACAACACAAATAAATCACGAACAAGACGAGAAAGATTATCATGAACACAACGCTTGGGATCAACCACGTGCATACAACAAACATGGGGGAGGAGGGTGTGCGCACGGTGATGAGAGGACGACGACGGCGAACAGAGGCAGTGATGGCAATGGCACGGCGTGTGGCTGCTAGCGTCAAAAGGGAACAGGCCGAGAAAGGGGGTTTGCGGCTGGCTGTGGGTGCTGTTGTCGGCTTCGGAAGGAGAAGGGGAGAGAGGTCTAGAGGGCTCTTGCATCGGGATGAGGGCAGGGCGACAGGGGGTCGCGAGTAGGCGCCGGCGACGGGGGTGGCGCGTCAGTCAGAGGGCGGCACTGTAATATCCCAGTCTGATATTATATGTGTATTATTATTATTTTTAAAATTTTAAATATTTTTATAGAAATTTCATAGCTTTATTAATAAAAACTTATCTGTATATATATACTAGTAAGTATATATATGTATTGTATCAGTTTTGTGCACTTGTACAAAATCCTGTAAAATGCATTTTGAGAAAATGTCTGTAAAATCTCGGGCTGGTATTAAAAATTATTATTTTATTATTATTTTATTTTTATTTTCAGAAAATATTTTTGTTGATATTACCCGGTTTTGTTAATAAACATTATCTATGTATATATACCAATCCGTATACATCTGTATTGTATCAAATTGGTACTGAAATCTTCCAAGCCAGTAATAAAATTATTTTTATTATTATTTCTGAATTAAAATATTTTCGGTAGAGATTATTAGTTTTAACTAATAAAAATTATCTGTATAGACAGATATATGTACATATGTATACTGTATCGATTTGTACGAAATCATATAGTATGTGATTTTAAAAAAATATCTCTTATTTTTTATCAGTCATGATCAAATGGAGGGTAGGAATTAGATTGGGTGTTGATTGCAAAATTATTGGGTTTGATTGCAATTTAAATTTGCAAATTGAACTCCAATTGTTTTGAGCCACAAAGAGAAAGAGACAAGTGGACTCTTCTCAACCACAAGACCATCTCCCTTCACCTATAAACCACCATCCCCCCCCCCCCCCTTTCTACCCCTTGGCCGGCCTTCATCAAAAAGGGAAAGAAAACCCTATCATTCATTCTCCATCTCCTTCTCATCTACTCCTTTTACTTCTTCTTCTACTTGTTTTAATTTTAGAAAAAAATTGAGAAGGAAAGAAAAGAAAGAGAGATCAAAAATCAAAAGAAAAGAGTGGGTTCTCTTTTCATGAGGAGCACGAACAAGGAGGAGAAGTGAGCTAGCAAGTCCTTCCAACGATTTTTGGGTGACGGTTTCTCTACTTTTATGCCTTGTTTATTTATTTTTATTGTTGTATGTTAAAGAACATGGACTAAAAACATGTTCATATAAGAGTGAATATATTAGAATAAAATGCATACAAGATTGAAGTGGTAGAACACAAAAATAAAGAAGAAAGATTCAATCTTTGTACTTTTAGGGTTAGAATTAATTACGTATGCTAAAGTTGAAATCTTGAGCCCAAATTAATTTTAGAGGTTCTCATATGTGTTATTATCTTGTTCTAATTTTTATAGAATTTTCTGGGTTAATTTGATGGGTGAAACAAATCGTTTCCCCAAAACAGCAGCATAAAAAAGAAATCATTGTTTTGGTTGATTCGACTTGTATTCAAGGGACTGGATTTTGAGTTCCTTACGAAATCTGAAAAACAGTTCAACTAGAAAGTTGTAGTAGATGTTCTCCCCTTTCCAAAATGGCCTATTTGGTTAAATTCTGGCAAGTATAGCAAAATTTATGTGCTTTACAAATCACAGCAGTCAGCTTTTGATTGAAAGCTCGCTGTTTAGATTGGTTGATGTTTTTGTACCTCTTACTTACTGAATTTTAAAAAGTGATCAACTATAGAATTATAGCAGAGATTCTCACCTTTCCGAAATGTCCTATTTGGTTAGATTCCGATAAGCAGAGTAGGAGTTATGTGCTTTACAAATCTCAGCAGCTGGCCTTTGGACTGAAAACTCGCTGTTTGGATGGTTCGATATTTTTGCACCTCTTATTGATTGAATTTGAAAAAGTGTTCAACTAGAGGGTTGTAGTAAAGTCTCTCACCTTTACAAAATTTCCTATTTGGTTAGATTCTGATCAGCCGAGCAAGAATTATGACCATTACAAAATCTCAGCAACTGGCCTTTTGGCTGAAAGTTCGCTGTTTGGATTGTTCGAAGTTTTTGCACCTTTTATTTATTGAATCTGAAAAAGTGTTCAACTAGAGAGCTGTAGTAGACTCTGATAAGCGAAGTAAGAAATATGACCCTTACAAAATTTCAACAGCTGGCCTTTTGGCTGAAAGGTCGCTGTTTGGATTGTTCGAAGTTTTTGCACCTCTTATTGATTGAATCTGAAAACATGTTAAACTAGAGAGTTCTAGTAGAGTATCTCACCTTTCCAATATGTCCTATTTTGTTAGATTTCGATAAGCGGAGCAAGAGTATGGCCCTTACAAAATTACAAAGCTGGCATTCTGATTGAAAGCTCGCTGTTTGGATTGTTCGAAGTTTTTGTACCTTTTAATGACTGAATCTGAGAAGTTCATTAACTAAAGAGTTGTAGTAGAGATTCTCACCTTCCCAAAATGTTCTATTTGGTTAAACTCTGATAAGCGGAGTAGGAGTTATGACTTTTATATGTCACAGCAGCTAGTCGTTTGGCTGAGCTTCGCTGTTTGGATTGTTCGAAGTTTTTGGACCTTTTACTTACTGAATTTGGAAACGTTATCAACTATAGAGTTTTAGTAGATGTTATCACCTTTTCAAAATGCCCTATTTGGTTAGATTCCGATAATCTGAGTATGAGTTATGGCTTTTACAAATCACAGCAGCCAGCTTTTGGCTGAAAGCTCGCTGTTTAGATTGTTTGTTGTTTTTGTACCTCTTACTTACTGAATTTGGAAATGTGATCAACTAGAGAGATGTATTATATGTTCTCACCTTTTCAAAATGTCCTATTTTGTTAAATTCTGACAAGTATAGCAAAAGTTATGAGCTTGGAAAGTTTCAGCTTTTGGCTGTACTGTTCTTGTTTGAATTGGTGTTTAACGGACTGGATTTTGAGTTCCTTACCGAATCTGAAAAAAAAAAATTCAACTAGCGAGTTGTAGTAGATGTTCTCACCTTTTTAAAAAAGTCTGATTTTGTCAAATTCCAATAAGCACAGCACTGTTTGCTTCTAGGTTGTTAGAAGACTTTTTATGTTGCTTTTGTGTACACATTAGTAGTATGCTTATACTAGGCTGTTAGAAGATTCTTCTGTTGCTTCTAATTATAAAATATCAAGTTTTACTAGTGAGCATGTTACTTTGCTTCTAGGTTGTTAGAAGACTTTATGTCGCTTCTATGTGATTCATCTGTCTCGTATGTAGCTTATTTGGCTCATAGATATATGGTTGTCTCGTACGCAGCTCACCTGGCTCGTACGTAGTTGTTGGTTTAATACGCAGCTCGTTTAGCTTGTATGTATTTTGTTTACTCGTATATAGCTTATTAGCTAGTACGCAGTTTGTTGTGCTCGTTTAGGGTGATATCATTCCCCTAGGGGCCATCGACTATCAAGATGTGTATTTATTTTACTCCTAAGGGACTATGGATGAGTCAGTCCTCGTGTATCGTCAGATCTTAACTGGTGTAGGTTGATCGCAGATCGGAGTGAAGATGAAATCCAGGTTCGGGGTAGTAGCATGCAAATACATTCATATTGCCGGGGTCTTGGATCGATAGGCTATGAACAAGATCCTTAAGGATTCTTGTAGGTCTAGGTTGACCACCTAGTAAAGTTATGTTGCGAAGTCTAGCTAAGACCCAGCATGTTGTGTTAGTACTTTCGTCACCCCTCGGGTTGTTTAGGGTTACTGACATCGTTAGGGTAGTAACTTATGGCTATTACTACTTAACCCTTATTTATTATCATTTTCGCTGAAGGGAAAGAGTGGGGTATTAAGGGTGATACCTTATGATCCGACCTATTCTATAGGCTAACACTAGGTGGTGTTATTGGTTGTACCCTTCCTGTCAAAGGGATACGGTCTGTGCCTTCTCACGAGTTGGGAGCACGGTATCTGTATCTCGTCTGTTAATTTCTGATATTCCATGATAAGAGTGGGAGTGATTCCTGTCGGAGCTAGGGGATGGACCTCCAGAACTCCGTCATGCTCTATATCAAGAAAGGCAAACAGGCCAAAGACTACGGTCTATCTACTAGTGGGCCACAGGGGATGCTTCGATCTAACTTGTGCTGTAGTTAACTCCAAGGGTTCGTCTGATTTTTGAGTGAGGTCCGGTACACCAGGCAATAGTGGCAAATAGAGACACCACTATATGACTACGAATGGAGGGATTAGACCATTTCAGAGCAACCTCATTAGTCACGATGTATCTTCAGAAACATGTTGAGTACAAGAGTACAATTCATTATGCGAGTTCAAATCCCTATATATGAAGAAACGGCTTGTTATAGGCATATGTGGTATGGGACGCGTACTGTTCCAGAGACTTGCTTGCATTAGAGAGCATCCTTGCATTAGTTAATCTTGCATTAGAGTCTAAGTCATAGCATACACTGATACATCAATTATATATATATACATGTTTCTCATTTCATCAATCTGTTTGTTTAAACTTGAGAATCGCTGCTAGTTGTCAGCCTTAAAGCGTCAGTATATGTACTGACGTCCCCATTTCAATAGGTACTAGATTGCAAAACTACAGGTGCAGGATTCAGGAGGACTCAAGGCAAGAGAAGCAAAGTGTTGATTTCAATTGTAATATATGTTGGTTACCATTGTAACATCTATTATAATTTATTTATGTTGAGGAGCATCCAAGTGAAATTACTAAGTGTTATATATTATTCATTGTACTCTGATTTAATTTCTATTGAAAGTTTGTAACACTTGGGCTTGTATGGCATTATTGTAACACTGATATAATGTATTGCAGTTTTATAACATTCTGACTTGTAATATATTTGTATTGAATAAAAAGTTTTAAATTTTCCTGTTTTTCTATGTATTGTGGCTAATTAAAAGAAAAGATTCTGGCTTATGTCACAGTTTCCTAGTGTATGGAAATCGGGGCGTTACAGGCACGGCAGGGGCAGGGGACCGGGATGCAATGAGGGAGAGAGATGAGGTGGAGAAAGGGAGATTAGGGTTAGGGTTTAGGAGATAGCAATTGTACATAGCAGTGACAAATTTTGTTGGGGGTTTTAATGGAATTTTTGGCTAGAAGGATTTTGGGGAATCAAGGGAAGATAGGGGAAAAGCATGATCTGCTTGTTAGATGATACAGAACGTGAAGAAATATCTGGGGGAGACTGGGTAGAACAAGAGGGTAATTGGTAGCGGGTTAGGATCCAGTAGGACGGATAGAAGGGTTAAAAGAGAGTAGACTGGGTAAAAATCGGATCCAATAAGCCAGAAACAAATGAATGAGCAATTAGGCCATGAAATGAAATAGATTAGGAACAATAAATCATTCAAAGATAAAATAATTGGCATACAACGAATCAAGAAGATCAAATCACAGGTGATAAAACAATAGATGAATTTATATTGAGAATGAAGAACAAATACACAGTTCAGAAAAAATGAAAGAATACAATCAGGTAGAATACACCGGAAAGAAAATACTAACAAAAATAAAAGAAATGGAAAATAGGAGTTACAAATCCTACCCATCTAACAAGAAGAATTTCGTCCTCGAAATTCAAACAAGAGGCCCGTAGGGTAACTCCGAAAAGAAACAACAACAACAACAAAAACAAAGCTACACAAACAGATGAGGAAACCTCCACTGGATATCCTCCTCTAGCTCCCAAGTCGACTCACCCCGCAAGTGAGGATTCCAAGTAACCCGAACCAACCTAATGATCTTGTTCTTCAGCACTTTCTCCCGCCGATCCAAAATAGCAACTGGCGGAATCTCATAAGTCAGATCCGGCTGCACGGACAACTCTGAATAGTCGATCACGTAGCTTTCATCATGGATATATCTCTTGAGTTGTGAGACATGAAAAATATCGTGCACTCCAGATAAAGCCGGTGGCAATGCAAGACGATAGGCCATTCTGCCTACTCGCTCTACGATATCAAACGGCCCGATGGACCTAGGGCTTAGCTTGCCCCCACCACCAATCCAAATAACACCTCTCCACGGCAATAACTTAAGGAAAACATGGCCACCAACCTCAAACTCCAAGGCTCTCCTATGGACATCTGCCCATCTCCGCTGCCAGTCTGGTGCTGCCTGAAGATGCTTCCTAATCTGAGTCACCGCATCAACACTCCTGGTGATCAAGTTTGGACCTAACAACTTCCTCTCACCAATGTCATCTCAGCACACTGGTGATCTCCGACCAAATAGTGCCTCGGACGGTGTAGCTTTAAGACTGCCTAAAAGCTGTTATTGTATGAGAACTCTACAAGATGCAAATGGTCCTCCCAAGATCCACCAAACTGCAACACACAGGACCTCAACATGTCCTCTAGAGTCTGGATGGTCCTCTCTGACTTTCCATCTGTCTGGGGGTGAAAAGTTGTACTGTACTTTAATTTACTCCCCAGACTACTCTGAAGACGCTCCCAAAATCGAGACCTGAACCTCGTATCCCTGTCGGATGCAATGCTGACTGGAAGCTCATGAACCCTGACGATATCTTACATGTACTTCTCAGCTAGGCTCTCAGTAGACTGTCCGACTCTGAAGGGAATGAAGTGAGCACTCTTCGCCAGTCTGTCCACAATCACCCAAATGGCATTGTGATCCTTGGGACTCCTTGGCAAAGTGGTCACAAAGTCCATCGTGATGTGTTCCCACTTCCACTCTGGAATGGGAAGAGGTTGAAGAAGTCCGGCGGTCCTCTGATGCTTTGCCTTCACCTGCTGGCAGATCAAACACTGAGACACAAACCTAGCCACAGCCCTTTTCATACCATGCCACTAGAAGTGAAGCTTCAAGTCCCAGTACATCTTAGTACCTCCGGGATGAATAGAGTACGGCAACTGGTGGGCTTCCTCAAGCAACCTCTGACGAACTTCACCCTTCGGGACACACAACCTGGACCCAAAACAAAGCGATCCATCTCCATGAATAACCATATCCATTCTGAAACCAGCCTCAACTTCTGCTCTGAATCCCTGCAACTGCTTATCACCAGACTGGGCCTCTTTAATCTACTCAACAAGAGACGACTGAAGTTGAAGCATCATGCAACTCCGATTAGAACTCGGCAAAACCACATCCAACTCCAACCACCACATCTGCTCAATCAACTTACTCTGCTGAGAAAAGAACATGGATGCTGGTCGCCTGCTCAAAGCATCTGGCACCAAATTGATCTTGCCAGGGTGATACTGCAGATTGATATCATAGTCGTTCATCAGCTCCAACCAGTGCCTCTGCCTCATGTTCAATTCCTTCTGGGTGAAGACATACTTAAGACTTTTGTGGTCAGTAAAGATTTCCACTCGGTCTCCATGTAAATAGTGTCTCCACAGCTTCAAAGTGAAGATCACTGCTGCCAACTCCAAATCATGAGTTGGATAGTTCATCTCATACGGCCTCAACTGCCTCAATGCATAAGCAACATCTCGGCCCTTCGGCATCAAAACTACACCAAGACCCCTGCCAGAAGCATCACAGTGAACCACAAATCTACCTGAACCATCCAAAAATGTCAACACTGGCGCTGAAGTCAACCTGCTCTTCAACTCTGCAAAATCTCTACTACAAGCCTCATCCCAACAGAACTTCTGGTCCTTCCCTGTCAGTTTAGTCAACAGCCCAGCTATCTTCGAAAAGTCTTGGACGAATTTCTGATAATATCCAGCTAGACCAAGGAAACTTCTCACCTCTGAAAACTGACTTAGGCACTGGCCAATCTCTCACTGTAGCAACCTTGGATGGATCAACTGAGAATCTCTTGCACGAGATAATGTGCCCTAAGAAGGTAACTCGGTCAAGCCATAACTCACACTTGCTGAGTTTCCATAGAGCTGATTCTCCCTCAAAGTCTATAGAACCAACCTTATATGCTCAGCATGCTCCTCCTGGTTCCGAGAATACACCAAAATATCATCTATGAAGACCACCACGAATCTATCCAAGAATGGGGAAAAGACCCTGTTCATTAGACTCATGAACACAGCTGGCGCGTTCGTGACTCTAAAAGGTATCACAAGGAACTTATAATGCCCATACCTAGTCCTGAATGTGGTCTTTTGTACATCAGCAGCTTTCACCTTGACCTGATGATACCCTGAGCGAAGATCCAACTTTGAAAAGATAGCTGCTCCACCCAACTGATCAAACAAGTCATCGATCCTGGGCAACGGGTACCGATTCTTTACAGTAACACTGTTCAGTTCCCGATAATCGATGCACAGTCGACGACCACCGTCCTTATTGCTGAAAAAAAAGAACTTGAGCTCCCTACGGTGAAACGCTAGGCCTAATGAATCCCAAATCAAGCAAACCCTAAATCTGCACCTTCAGCTCTGCTAGTTCAACCGATTTCATTTGTAGGGACTCTTCGATATCAACGTCCTACCAGGCTGAAATTCCATACCGAATTCTGCATCCCTATCAGGGGGTAGGCCAGACAACTCCTCTGGAAACATATCCAAAAACTCCTGCACTACTAGAGGCGTGGCCTCATAGCCTGTGTGCAACTCCATCGCACAAGTCTCCTGATCAACTGCAGTTTCAGCTCGGCCAATGGGCATCTCCCCGGCATGGTACTCAAACTCTACGCGACCTAAGATTCTGAATACAACTTTCTTGGCTCGGCAATCAATGATAGCATGGGACTCACTCAACCAATCCATACCGAGAATGACGTCGAATTTAGAATTCCCAATTACGATTAGGTCAGTCTTGAAATCCGCACCACCAATAACTACGGGTCTCTGCTTGCACTCTCGGGAACAGACGACAACACTGCCACCTATGACAATGTTCCAAGCCTCCGGCATGATGCTGCACTCCATCTGATGTCGATCTAATTTGCAGGAATAGACAAAGGAATAGGTTGCCCCAAGATCAAAGAGAACATGAGCAGGAAAAGAACAAACTAGGATAACACCTAAGATAGAGTCAAAAAGGCAAGGGAAAAGAAATGACAATTAAGGAATGATGAATAACAATGCAGAACAGATGATATGAATCAATAGAGCAAAGCAATAAAAGAAACAAGGGAAATAACAAAACAATGTAATGCAAAGATACTTGCAACAACATATTCTGCTGTCTCAGCCTTTGCAGCTGTTAGGTTGTAAGCCTGACCTCTCCTGGGAGCCGTGGTCCTTTGACCGATGATCTGGCACTGCAGAGGAAGCGGTGGCCTGACCGGACCACGAGCTAACGCTTCCGGCTGAACTGGATCCCTGGTTCGAAGAGCCATCCTCTTCTATGGGCAATCCCGCACTGAATGGTCACCAGTGCCACATCCAAAGCACCTGCGGTTGGCTCGCCTGCAGTCTCTGTGCACATGCCCCAATAACTGGTAGAAGTCACAGAAACTATCACCCCAAGGGACAGCAGGTGGGTAGGGAGCCGTCCTGACAGGATGGGCTGATACAGGCCTCCGAATCGGGCGACCAGAAGGCCTAACTGCAACAGCACGGTGCTGAACTGTTTGCTGGGGAGGAGCCAACCAGTTCCGAGCCTGCTCCTGAGCTCGGGCTGCCTCAAGAGCCTCAGTGTAAGTACACAGACAAAGGAAAACGAGATGCATCTGAATATCTCGCTCAAGCCCCAGGAGAAATCTCCGAGCCTTGTCCACTTTGTTCGCCACTAAAGCGACTGTGAAGTGGCTAAGCCTGGTGAATTCTACTGCGTACTCATCCACTGACCTAGCACCCTGTTGTAAGAGAGTCTCATGTTACAGTATTGCATGAACAATATGTAACAAAGTTCCAAAAATATAACAACGACCAACCTGTTTCAGGGCAAGGAACTGTTGCTCCATCTTAACCCAAGTGCTGCTAGGAAAGAACTTCTCCAAGAAGCTCCTGGTGAATGCGATCCAAGCAACGGGCCGTGCGTGCCTTTGAGACTCAGCCCTCCACCAGATATGGGCAAGGTCCACCAACTGGATGGTCACCACATCCACACGATCAGCATCAGCAACTCTCACTGCCAACAACAACTGCTCCGTCTTGATCAACCATTGTTCGGCCTCAAGCAGTGTCTCAGTCCCCAAATATTTGTCAGGGTGCAGCCTTATGAAGTCTGTAATTGTACCCAGACGAGGAGGAAGAGCTCCATGCATAGGCACAATGGGATTCAGGTTTTGAGCAACTTCCAATGCGATCATCACAAGATCAATGTGATTCTGCTGCATGTGGATCAGCCGCTCCAGCACATTCGTAATAGCCTTTAATCCAGGCTATTCCTCATGTGGACAGGAAGTGGAACCTCTTCGAGCCATGGCCCGCACAAACCAAAACAATTAGCATCCAGATCAATATTGATTATAACTTCTTCATGTAATGCATGGTCTATGTACTGTTGAGCCAATCCTTGATCGAGCCAAACTTGTCTAACATATTAGTCAAACTAATACATTAGCCAAACCTGGGGCTCTGATACCACTAAAAAAAACCTGTCACGCCCCGCTTCTCAAAAGGAATATGGAATACGGATACGCGACACATGTCCAGCGAATGGCTTTCACCATTCATAAGCTATAAGGATCTTTACAACATGTACAATAATAAACAAGAGCTATATAGGGAAACAATCAACCACGCATGCAAGAATAAAATAACATAGTCAACAGGATTACTTGAAAACAAGAATACTTAATCTCAAATAATCAAGTCAAGAAACAAGACATAAATCTGGGACAAAATGCCCAATGCATAATCCATGTAGCAATTACAATTTATTCAAAAACAACAGGAAAATAAATTGTAGCAAGAACTCCAACCAGCTATAATACTTGGTCACTTACTCTCTCGGGCAGCTGGTCAACAAAGTCTGCAAGTTTAACAAATTGCATGAAAAGGAAAAAGAAACAAAATGCCCGTCAATGCAAGTTACGTGTCGCTTGTAATGCAGGCAATAAGTACAGAAAAGATAGACAAGTATAGAGTAACAGTAGAAGCAAGTACTGAATAAAGCATGGAATGCAAGTGACAGCAACAACAGAATGACTAACACTAACCAGGAACAGAGTCAAGTAATGTGATGAGATAATCAGGGTGCATGTAACATGTGACAGGTATCAGAGAGCATGCAAGCAGGTAAACATGTAACAGGTGCCAAGTAGCATGTACAGGTAACAAGAATATGTAGGTGATCATGTTATTCTCAGGTCTAGTATTTAATCCTATATAGGTAGCACTTTATGCGTCCAAAATTTTTTACCACATTGTTGCTACATACTTGTAATTTGCGTTTAGATCTAGTGGTGGGTTTCTATAAGGCCATGTACTCAAGCATCATGCACATGTAACAGAACAGGTTCATTAATCAATAGGTTCATGAATCAAGATGTTCATGAATTAAAGCATAAAGTACAACAGGTTCATGAATCAATATAAAGTAAAATAGGTTCATGAATCAAACATAAAATGGAAAACATGAGCCCCTTTTGAGTACACATACCTATATTGTCCACTACTAAGGTCTTTCCCTTAACCTCAATTTGATTACTTGTTATTATTATCAAAACAGGCATACATGCACAAAACAGGGCAAGAAGAACATGGCAAGAACAAGAGACGGGTTCAGATCAGACAGTAACATACACGGGTGACAAACAACTCATAAAAGGCTACGACAACGAGACTTTCAATTCTGGACAGCAAGGCACGACTGCACCAAAACCAAGATTCCCATTTGTCACACCCCTCTTTCCAAAAATACGGAATACGAGTACATGACATTGGCCCAGCAAATGACTAACGTCACCCGTAAGCTGTATATCCGATCAACTCAATAATATAATCAATACAGAACAGTTGCGCAGGCAATAATGCTCATGCACAATAATACTTGGAATGAAGTAATGTGAAATATCCAAATACAATAAACCAATGTCTGGAAACAATAATAAAATCCGGGTCATAAGTCCAATACAAAAATAATCCAATCACAGATAAATAATAAGTGTCAATACATTAAGTTGATAAAACAATAAGCAATTAAAAGCATTAAGATCTTCAGAATCTTTGTTCTCCAATCCCAGCAGGCAATTCTCTTTCATTACCTGTGAACACTTCATCTAAAAAGAGAAGAAAAATTATCCATACAGCAAGTCATGGACAGCAAGTAGAGAAAGCAATGAACAATGGAATAACGGTATAACAATGAATCAATGGATCAATAGAAATCAATAACAATAATCAATATCATGATAGTCTATACAATGAATATAAATAATGATTCAATATTCGGTAACAATAATTTATAATCAATAAAAATTACACGTAGCCAATATTCAATATCAATAGGAACAGTGAGGAACAATATGTAGTGTCGATGTTGTGTGATCCTGTCTGCTATTCATTTTAATCCTAACTAATGCATGTACTCCTGCATCCCATACTACAGGTTCGATGCATATAATCAATGTTGTTTAGAGATAAGTAGAAGATTCTATAGATCATGTACACGGTACGATAACATTATTTGCAACATTGGTGTACACTGGTTGGCTCAATAATAATAAAACAATACACGATCAATTGGAATATTGTGTCAGTAATCCAACAATAAACCGATAACAATAACAATAGCCAGCACACAATATTTTGGGAAACATGGACCACACTTCCGTGTACAGTCACTATATCATTAACTACTCCAGTCAATCCCGTAAACCCCGGCTTATTAATTATTATATAAATGCAACAATAAAATATGCAAATATGAGACATAAGATGAACGATAAAAACAATAGGAAAATAATAGGATGGTAAACAATGACAATAACTCATTAGGATCGTGCAATGCAAGATACACACTTCAATTCATGCAATAGTACGATATAGGAATAATTAATTTATTAAAGACTAGAAGATAAAATTCGGGACAACAAAAGTAGTCCGTACAAAAATACAGTTTCCCTCTGTTTTAGAACTCGAAAACTGAATCTGTCAGAAAATATCAAAACTAGACTTCCCAACGAATCCAACGCATATTTAAAGTTCAAAATCCGACAACAGTAGCTTGGTCAAACAGATCATTCTTTACAGATTTTATGTTCAGGCAGAAAATCGACATCATGTTATTTTACTTTTAGAATCAGCAAAAAATCAATAATAAATTCATTAAAAATATTTATTAGACTCCTAAACATGTTAAGCAACAATCTGGAAATTATCAGAGTAAAATTGTATCATTTAATCAGCCTTCTAATAGTTTAAGCATGCAAAATATAAGAATCTGAAAATCTGGAAATAAAAACACAGCTGTAGTAAAACGACCATAACTTTTTCTACACAACTTAGAACTCAGAAATTTATGATGTTCTGGAAACTAGAAAGATAAGGATACAATTCTTATTTAGAAAATTATTCATTTAAAGATAATTTACTGAGCCAAATATAACAAACAAAACACAGCCAACAAGCAACATATAGATTTTGGGGTATTTTTCATGAAATAAATTAATTAAACATGATGGGTATCAATTCTACTAGTTGATCAATTATATAATCAGCATGATGGGTGCAATAACAAGATGAATAAAATTAGAATACACTCATACATCAATTTATCATCAACAAACCTCAATCGGTCAACCACATACAACCTAGCAATTCTCTCTACAATAATTTATTTGTGTAACAATTATATAAATAACCCTATTATCAATTCTATATGCACACATGAAAGATTCAATCTTTGGAGTCAAAAATGGCACGATGTCAAGTAAATTAGGGTTAGTTCGTGTAAACCCTCAATATACCCAACGAAAGAGATGAACAATGTATAATACGATAAATAAGGGATCTACTTGCAAGAGTTTTAACAAAACATGAATTTGATACAATTAACAATTCAAGAGGAAGTGACTTGCCTTTTGGACAATCAATTTGAATACCGCGAATAACGGGATGAGAATTCTGGCGGCAACAGTGATGATCGCAAACCAAACAAATATCGATGTGATGATCACGATTGGGTACGGATCCTGATGAAAATCGTCAATCAATGATCGAGTGCAAGATCGAAGATCAAAATCAATGGTCGAGATCAAGATGATCAAGGATCAAAGATCTACGGCCGAGATCAAAGTAGATGATCAAGATCAATGGCGATCGACGATCGAGATCAAGACCAAAATAGCAAACATCGATCAGTGATCTCCCACCCTCAAAATAGCAAACAGCGATTTCTCGGATCCCAAAACAGCACACTGCAAAAAAAATTCCACACAGCAATTGTGGCTGGGCGTGGCCTCGACGGCGGGGAACTGTTGCGGTGGACTGAGCGAGGAAGGAATGACGGTGGTGGTCGACTGGAGGTAGGGTGGTGGCTGAGGGAAGATAGCGGCTGGGCGTGCAGCTCGATGGGTTTGGGCAGGAAAAAATAGAGGAGATGAAGGGCAGCTGTGAGGTTGATCGGAGGGAGCAGTCGATGGGGTGGAGGCTGTAGGAGGCGACTGTGGGTGTTTCGGGTTCAAGGGGTGCAGTGGTAGACTTCGACAGAGTGGTGAGGTGACTGGCAATGGCGGATGGGTTGAAGTCGGCTATGATGGAGGGAAGATGATTGCGGTGCTAGTGTTGGGCGTGGACGAGAAGAACACGGTGGACGGCACTGGGGTTGCAAAGGATGAGGAAGGGGTCTGATGGGTTCGATGAACGAGGTAGAGGAAGGGGAGAAGGACGGTGCAGGTCGGGAGGTAGGGGAAGCGGAGAGGGTGTACAAGGGGGTTTGAACAGTGAAGGGTTGGGGTTTTGGCGGCTGCAAAGTATCTAGGTTTAGGGTTAGCTTAGGGGATTAGGGTAGAACAGTACTGTATTTATAGGGATTTAATAGGATATTGGGTTTTGGGTATGATCCAATAAGAGAATGGGCTTGGGTTAGGGGTTTAGGATCCAATAATAGAGGTTTTGGGTCAAGAACAATTGAAATTGGATTTTAGGGTTCAATAAGAGATGATTTTAAGGCAATAGGGTTCACAATCCAATAAAATAAAATCCACAAAAAATAGGTAGTCCATCAAAATGAAAAAAAATAGCTCATGAACAAAAAATTGAAATCCAACTAGATAAATAAATAGTACAACAAAAACAATATAAGTTGGCGCAAAAATAATTTAGGGTTCGCCAAGAACAATAGATCAAAATAATTTGATAGATGAATTTTAATAAATAATCAAGTAAAAACAATTAATTGTTTTAATCATAATAAAATAAAATTATATAACAAATTAATATTCGGGTCTAACAATTTACTAAAATAATCCAATAATAATAATATATTTGATTTGGGATCAAATATAATTAACCGTTCAATAAGAAATAGAAAGTAAGATTAAAGTACACCGTTATTCGAAATAAATAAAATTTTTCGATTAGTAAAAGATACAAAACAAATTTAGCACAAAATAAATTTATAAAAATTAAATTATAGAAAATACACGGAAAATACCTATTGTCGGGAATGGGGGTTACAATCCTACCCACCTTACATCATGATTTTGTCCTCGAAATGTGCTCAGGCGGTATATAGGACAAGGTAAAAGCAAACTGTGAAATAACAAAACAGGGGATTCATAAGGAAAGAAAAAATGGTGGCAATACCAGAAATACAAAGAATATGGAAATGAATGAAGTGATCTAGAATGATGTTAAATCAAGATTCGATGAAGAATGACAATGCAAATTAATGAACAAGAAAGTAAACAATGCAAGAAAGAGAAGCAACATGAGAATCCTGGGACCTGTGGGTTATGGGCCCACCACGCTTTTACTGCACCACTTTGATGGTGAAGTTCCAAGTTGTAGACATGTCGTTGTAGACCACATGAGGCAAATCGACGAACCAAGTAGGAATAAGAGAAAGGATAGCACCAGAATCAGAACAATATGGGTACAAAAGAATAAAATTATACCCAACAAGGAATCAATGAATGGAAGAGACGAAAGACAACAAGAAATGAAGGAACTGAATATGAAACGATCAAAGAGGAATCAAATAAGACTAGTTTCCAGATCATAAGTTGGATATCAATTGGTCATGTGATCTCTGTATTGAACATACTGTTGAGTCAAACCAGTTAAAACCCAAATCTAATTAATATATCAATCAAAGCCAAACTTCCTTTCGTTAGTCACGTTTGACTGATATATTTTCCAAACCAGGGCTCTGATACCACTAAAAACATTGTGACACCCCACATCCCAGAAATACGGAATACGAATACATGACATTGCCCAGCGAATGACTAACGACACCCATAAGTTGTTTATCCGATCAACTCAACAATATAATCAATACAGAACGATTGCACAGGCAATAATGATATTCTCATGAACAATAATATATGGAATGAAGCAATATGAAATATCCAAATACAACAAACCAACGTCTGGAAACAATAATAAAATCTGGGTCATAAGCCCAATACAATAATAATCCAATCACATATAAATAATAAGTCTCAATACATTAAGTTGATAAAACAATAAGCAATTAAAAGCATTAAGATCTTCAGAATCTTTGTTCTCCAATCCGAGTAGGCGATTCTCCTTCATTACCTGTAAACATTTCATCTAAAAAGAGAAGAAAAGTTGTCCTTAGAGCAAGTCATGGACAGCAAGTAGAGAAAGCAAGGAACAATGGAATAATAGTATAACAATGAATCAATGGATCAATAGGAGTCAATAACATTGGACAATAACAATAATCAATATCATGATAGTCGATACAACGGCTATAAACAATGATTCAATATTCGGTAACAATAATCAATTATCAATAACAATAACTCTTAGCCAATATTCGATATTGATGTTGAATTTTTGCAAGTGTACAAAATCGCACAAGTAATATAGATAGGTGAGTAGAGTGTCGAACCCACATGAACTAGATATTTTACTGAGTACCGATATCGCTAGATTAATCACTATTTGGAAGATCGAATTTAATTAAGGATAAAACAAATAAACTAAATTAATCTAATTAAATCTAACTAAATTGGTGAAGAGGGAGAGGGCTGTGAAACTATGAAGCTCTTGTAATTTATTAAAGGTAAAATTAGTTCTAGGGCTCTTGGTTCACCTCGTTTATCACACACACAAATTATAATTCCTTATGAATAAAAATATTATCTTTCCAAATTGTCGACCAAAATCCTAAAGATATTAACCACTCTATCCACGTAGTCTAAAAATTATTCTTAACTAATTCTTCGCCTATCCATCAAATTATTAAATGAAAATTTGGATTTCTTAACGGTCACGTCCTCCAATATACGGTGTTAATTTTTATTAATCACAAATAACCTGTTTGGTCTCTTTATGATTCGAAAAATCATACAAATGTCTATCCACCATGTTGTACGCATAAATAATAAAAATTAAAACACAGCCAGGAAAAATAGAGTAATAATAAGGATTTAAAATTTGTGTTCTACAAAACTCGGCTACATATTAGCCTCTAGAACAATAATAAATTCAGTTCATGTTTAAATTGCAATTAATAAAAATGTTTGGATTGCATCTAGAAGAAATTGGAGAAGAAAAGATACAAAAGAATACAAAGTTTAATTCAAACCCCTTTTCTATCTCAAAAGTCGGAGCCAAAAGTGTTGCTGTCACGCGCCGTCACATCAACGCGTCAGTCTGTCACACTGCCGTTGTCGGGCCGCGTGTCCCAAAACTAGAGGCATCACGTCGCTGTCAGAGCTGCCTGCTGCTGCTGTCACTTCACGCCGAGAAGACAGCAGCTCAGAGCCGCAAGCTGTCCCGTCGCACGTCCCAGGATCTGTCACTTCCTGAGTCAGCAACTGGGTCCCACCGCCTCTGAAGCTCTGCTGCTCTCTCTTTCTTTTTCTCTTTGAACGCACGCAAGGGAGATGTCAGCTCTCTCTCTCCTTTCTTTGTTTCGTTCAGCACGCAAAGAGAGATGCTGAGGTTTTTTTTTTCAATTTAATTTTCATTTTGTGTTAGCCGTCACCTCCTGAATTCTTTTCTCTGCCTTTGCTTGTATTTATAGAGAACGGAAGAGGAGTTTAGGGTTTGCACTTTTTGCATAAAAGTCCACACTCTTCCTTTATTTCTTCCTTTTAATCCAGAATTTTATTTATTTCTCTTTCTTTCTTTTCTTCCTTTTCTGCCCACCACGTGCTGCTGCATACACAAAATAATACCAGAAATTAGGATTTTTAAATAAAATAATATTAATTAGTTTGAAATTATTTAAACTAACTACAATTCATATTAGCGTATACAAATCCTTTTAAAATTTTTTGTCGCACTTTTAACTCAACAAAACAATAAAAATTGATAAATCCATTATTCTACTTTGTTTGTTGATTTTTTCCACAAATCATTACTCTTTGCATCAAAAATATTATTTCTTCAAAAATAATTAATTAAATGAAATCCTATAGAAATAAGATGAATTATTGACAATATCAATGAAAACAAGCCATTTTAATAGGTAAATGAGTACAAATATTTGTATATAAATTAGACACATCAAATACCCCCAAACTTAAGATTTTGCTTGTCCTCGAGCAAAAAGTAGAATCATAAATAAGGGAATAATAATCTCAACCCATCACAACAGGAGATCATATCATGCAAGCATCAAAATTTCCATTAAAAATGTAAACAATTGCAAATAAAGTAAAACTAAGCATACCCACTTTCTCCAGTGCAATTATTTATTCATAATTCCCAACCCAATCGCATTTGTCATGCAATCAATGTAATTATAGTATGTAACAACTCAATCTGTGATTATCCCTTCTCACTACTACAAATCGAGTAGCAAACTAGAGTTTTTTTTTTTTTTGGTCTCTTCTTTAAGTTGTCACTTGCCTTTTGACGCGAATGCAAAACATTTGTGATGAATTCACCCGGTTACTCAACAAGTCACAAACATAAAGTGCTTTGCATACTCATATTTCAAGTTGCCGTTTTACGTAAAAGTAAACATTTGTGATGAATACCCCTAGTTACTAAGCAACTCAAAACATTGGAGTAGATTGACTTTATGCAAAAAAAAAAAAAAAAAAAAAATTTCATTATTACTCTATTTACTTAAACTCTGTTTAGGACTAGATCAAAGAGGATAATCACAAGAAAAAGCATCACATTTGTCTTTAATGTATAATAGCATGACTCACACAATTTTGTATGGAATTTTGAAACTCAATAATCCCAAAGTAAATAAGTATGCTTACTGTTGCTTTATAAGAAATTGTTTATCCCAAAAAAAATTATTTCAATGTTCATCTCAATGAAGAACTCAAAAGTGTAATGGTGAGCTTACAATGCTTTGCATACTCATATTTCAAGTTGCCGTTTTACGTAAAAGTAAACATTTGTGATGAATACCCCTCGTTACTAAGCAACTCAAAACATTGGAGTAGATTGACTTTATCCAAAAAAAAAAAATTATTTTTTTTTCATTAGTACTCTATTTACTTAAACTCTGTTTAGGACTAGATCAAAGAGGATAATCACAAGAAAAAGCATCACATTTGTCTTTAATGTATAATAGCATGACTCACACAATTTTGTATGGAATTTTGAAACTCAATAATCCTAAAGTAAATAAGTATGCTTACTCTTGCTTTATAAGAAATTGTTTATCCCAAAAAAAATTATTTCAATGTTCATCTCAATGAAGAACTCAAAAGCGTAATGGTGAGCTTAATTGAAATCCTTCTAAAATTTTGTTTTTTTCTTTTCTAAAAATAAATCATAAATTTGTAAAACTTCCCCCTAAACTTGAATATCACATTGTCCTCAATGGGAAAGAAAAAGAAAAACAAAAAGAATGCAAAAAGTTTAGAATATCTCCCATGATTCGTCTTTAAATTTCTGCAGGCGCAGTGTTCTGTATTTTGGTGATATCTGGAGCTGTAGATGTCCAAATGGGCTAAATTTTTTTTGCTGGAAAGCTAAGAAGATAGGCTACAACTTCTCTTTGAATCACTTTTCCATATTTTGACTCCAAACTGCTCAAAAACAGCCATCAATGCATGTGTTCAAAACAGCTCCGCCCGGCGACTTCCAAAATTTATGCAATCCTGCAAGATAAAATCAAAAATTAAAATAAAATAAACTAAAAGATAAATCAAAACTAAATGCAATAAAATAAAACATGGATTGTCTCCCAAGAAGCGCTAAATTTTAAGTCTTCAGCCAGACATGGGGGTGAGATGGTTATGTAACGCCAAAATCCAACAATATTAACACATCTTTTCTAATTTTCTCTTCAGATGTGGATCTGGTTCCAGCTCCAATTTGAGGCGTTTTCTTCGTGATGATGATGTCTTTGATTCCCCCACCTCTTTGAATTTATGCTGCAAAAATGAATAAATAGAAGGTGCAGCATCCAAGTACATAACATTTTCAAAAATAATTTCTTTAACAGGTTCAAAAATTGTTGAATTTGTTGGACATACTTCTATTAGTGTTTTTTCAAATTTAGCCTTATGTTCCTCGCCCACAATTAAATAAGTTTCACTTACTTGAATAGATGACTGTTCTTCGGGAGGAAACTTTATGGAATTAAAAATATCATACATTACTTGCTTATGCTGAATTTGATCCTCCACACTTTGTTCAATCTCACTTCGCTTTTCAACCACATTCTGTTCGTCATTTTCTCCTTGTGGTTGCTCAATTGTCCTCCCGCTTCTTAGTGTTATAGCCTCGACATGCTCCTTGGGATTGACAACTGTGTTGCGTGGTAATGTTCCTGCAGTTTTTTCATTAAGAATATTTGAAAATTGACTAATTTGTACCTCAAGATTGTGAATGGAAGTCGAAGTTGAATTTGTAACATTTTGGATTTCCAAATCTGTCTTTTGGATGTATTGTTCTGCCCTTTGCATGTAGTGCATAAACATGTCTTCAAGTGTCGGCTTCTTTTCTGGATGTGGAAAATTTTGAGGTGGTATAACTGCTTCTTGATTGTTGTTCCATGGATAATTTGGAGTGTTTCTCCATTCTGAATTGTATGTGTTTCCATAATGATTGTTTTGTATTTGAAAGTTCGACACAAAATTTTCATGTTCGGCATTTGATGGAGCAAAAGGGTTCCCCACTTGACAATCTGAACTTGAATGATTTCCTGCACAAAGATCACAAATCATATTAGATTGAAAAACATTAAAATTCATATTTTCTACTTGTTTTGATAAAATATCATTTTTTGCATTTAAAGTAGAAAAATGATCAAGTTCAAAAACTCCAGCCATTTTTCTTGGCATTGCCCTCTCTGAACACCACTGATAATGATTTGATGCCATTTTCTCTAAAAGATCATAGGCTGCTTGGTATGTTTTGCTCATAAGTGCACCACCAGCTGATGCGTCAACCATAGATCTATGTGTAACTCCCAAACCATTATAGAATGTTTGCATTTGCAGCCATTTCGGTAGTTCATGATTAGGACAATTTCTTAATAACTCTTTGTACCTTTTCCATGCATCATACAAAGACTCAGTCTCAAATTGAATAAATGTGACAATATCATTCCTTAGTTTTGCTGTCTTTGCTGGAGAAGAATACTTGGCCAAAAATTTTTGTGCAAGTCCCTCCCAAGTAGTGATACTACCGGGTGGTAGATAACGTAGCCAAGCCTTCGCCTTATCTTGTAGTGAAAAAGGAAAGAGTCTCAATCTAATTGCGTCATCTGATACTCCATTGTGCTTGAAAGTGTCACAAATTTCTAGAAAATCTGCAATGTGAGCGTAAGGATCCTCGTGTGATAGTCCCCAAAATTGAACAGTCTGTTGAATCATTAGAATCATCGCCGGTTTAATTTCAAAATCATTAGCTTCAATAACCGGCTTCTTTATGCTTGACTCATAAATTGGTGTGGGGGCAAACAGATAGTATTTGTGGATTCTTAGGGAAACTGAATAGTAAACCTGTATACCTGTTCCGCCGGAGTTTGACCGCTGACTCCCGCTATTCACCTGCAAGGAAGTGCGAGACACCGGGGTTGATCCCGGCGACGCACCCTCCGATGCTCAAGTCAGTAACCAGAAATGATTATGAAAGAGCGTTTAACTAGCAAAAGATTGATTACCTCTTAATGGAGATGGATGGGGGGTATTTATAGGCGTCTTAGGGAATAGATTAGGCATGTAATTCCTGTGTATAGATAAGGAATGTAATCCCTAATCTCCAGTGAAAGGATAGATATGAATCAGGGCAGTTGATTAATATTAATCAGAAACCCTAATTCTATCCTGCTGGACCGGGTTTGTTGCGGGTTGAAACCCGCACCCAGTTGAGGTGGATCCATTCGCGGGTTAATGGCTATTTGGGGGGGAGACCCAGTACCCGCTTCAGACCCGTTTGTAGGTGAAATTACCGTTTTACCCCCGGGCTTCAGGATTCGTGTCCAATTTGGAGGGTCTCGATTGAACCCCTATTTTTAGCCACACTAAGCAACTCAAAACATTGGAGTAAAATGACTTTATTCATATTTTTTTTTCATTATTACTCTATTTACTTAAACCCTGTTTAGGACTACGTCAAAGGGAATAATCATAAGAAAAAGCATCACATTTGTCTTTTATGTATAATAGCATGACCCACACAATTTTGTAAGGAATTGTGAAACTCAATAATCCTAAAATAAATAAGTATGCTTACTCTTGGTTTATAAGAAATTTTCTATCCCAAAAAAAATTTATTTCAATGCTCATCACAATAAAGAACTCAAAAGTGTAATAGTAAGCCTAATTGAAATCCTTTTAAAATTTTGTTTTTCTTTTCAAAAAATAATAAAAATAATTTGTAAACCTTCCCCCCAAACTTGAATATCACATTGTCCTCAATGGGAAAGAAAAACAAAAACAAAAAGAATGCAAAAAGTTTAGAATTTCTCCCCTGATTCGTCTTTAAATTTCTGCACGCGCAGTATTCAGTATTTTGGCGATATCTGGAGCTATAGATGTCCAAATGGGCTGATTTTTTTTTTGCTAGAAAGCTCAGACAATTGTCTACAATTTCTCTTTGAATCACTTTTCCAGATTCTGACTCCATACCGCTCAAAAACAGCCATCAATGAAGGTGTTAAAAACAGCTCCGCCCAGCAACTTTCAAAATTTATGCAATCCTACAAAATAAAATCAAAAATTAAAATAAAATAAACTAAAAGATAAACCAAAACTACATGCAATAAAAGAAAACATGGATTGCCTCCCAAGAAGCGCTAAGTTTTAAGTCTTCAGCCAGACATGGGGGTGAGATCGTTAAGTAACGCCAAGATCTAACAACATTAACACATCCTTTCTAATTTTCCTTTTCAGGTGTGGATCAGGTTCAAGTTCCAATTTGTGCAAGTCCCTCCCAAGTAGTAATACTACCTTGTGGTAGATAATGTAGCCAAGCCTTCGCCTTATCTCGTAATGAAAAAGGAAAGAGTCTCAATCTAATTGCATCATCTGATACTCCATTGTGCTTAAAAGTGTCACAAATTTCTAGAAAATTTGTAATGTGAGCGTAAGGATCCTCGTGCGGTAGTCCCCAAAACTGAACAGTCTGATGAATCATTAGAATAATCTCCGGTTCAATCTCAAAATTGTTAGCTTCAATAACCAGCTTCTTTATGCTTGATTCATAAATCGAGGGCATAGCATAGTCTCTCAAATGCCTGTTTTCATCGTTCCCCATGATAATGTACGTGTATGTCCTGCAATATAAGTATCGAAAAAGAAAAAAAAATAGAAAAACTAAAAAAAATAAAATAAGAAAAATAAATAAAAGTAAAAGTTAGTCAAAAGAAAATAAAGATGTAAAATAGTAATAAAATAAAAATAATTACAAAAATCCAAACTAGCAATAATCTAGCAATTTTCAAATATCAATAAAAGAATAGCTAGTTCCCGGCAACGGCGCCAAAAACTTGATGTGAATATTTGCAAGTGTACAAAATTGCAACAAGTAATATAGTAAGTGAATAGAGTGTCGAACCCATAGGGACTAGATATTTTATTGAGTACCGATATCACTAGATTAATCACTATTTGGAAGATCGAAATTAATGAAGGATAAAACAACTAAATTAAATTAATCTAATTAAACCTAACTAAATTTGTGAAGAGGGAGAGGGCTGTGAAACTATGAAGCTTTTGTACTTTCTTTAGGGTAAAATTAGTTCTAGGGCTCTTGGTTCACCTCGTTTATCACACACACAAATTATAACTCCTTATGAATAAAAATATATTATCTTTCCAAATTGTAGACCAAAATCTTAAAAATAATAACCACTCTATCCACGTAGTCTAAAAATTATTCTCAACTGATTATTTGCCTATCCATCAAATTATTAATTGAAAATTTGGATTTCTTAATGGTCATGTCCTCCAATAATGGTATTTAATTTTTATTAATCACAAATCACCAGTTCGGTCTCATCATGATTTAAAAGATCATACAAATATCTATCCACCATTTTGTACGCATAAATAATAAAAATTAAAACACATCCAGAAAAAATAAAATAATAATAAGGAATTGAAATTTGTGTTCTACAAAACTAGGCTACATCTTAGCCTCTAGAACAATAAATTCAGTTCATGTTCAATTTGCAATTAATAAAAATGTTTTGGATTGCATCTAAAAATTGGAGAAGAAGAGATACAAAAATGAATACAAAATTTAATACAAACCAGTTCCTCTCTCTCTTTCTGTCTCAAAAACTGAACCCCAAACTGTCGGCCGTCACGTCGCCTTGGAGTCAGAGCCAGTCGAATCGCCACATCACTGTCACATCAGCCGAGTCAGCTCCTTGGAACTCGTGCGCCTACTGCTTTTCCTTTTCTGCTTCGATCCACACGCGCAAGAGAGAAGAAGAAGGGGCCGCTGTCTCGTCACTTAAGTCGCTAAGTCAGCAGGTCAGTTGCTGCAACCTCGGGACTAGCGCCGACTGTCAAGTCGCCGAGTCAGCACCCAGGTACGGACGCCTGTCAGGTGCTGTCGTTTTCGTCACCAGGTGTGCAACAGCCGAAGCCTTCGTTTGTTTCGAGCCGCGTGCGCCAAAGAGAGAGAAAAGAGTTGCTGTCTCTCTCTCTTTCTTCGTTCCGTCCGCTGTTCTTCTTTTTTTTTAATTTTATTTGATTGAGTAGCCGTCACCTCTTGAATCTTCTCTCTTCCTTTGGTTTGTACTTATAGAGAACGGGAAGAGCAATTAGGGTTTGCGCTTTTTGCAGAATAGTCCTTCTTCTTTTATTTCCTTCCTTATTTGACCAGAATTTTATTTCTTTCTCTTTTCTCATTTTCTTTCAACCACGTGCTTCTGCATACACAAAATAAGACTAGAATTTAGGATTTAAAAATAAAATAAATTAATTAGTTTAAAATTAATTCAACTAACTAAAAATCATATTAGCTCGTTAAAATCCTTTTAAAATTATTTCGCATTTTTAACTCAACAAAACAATAATAATTAATAAATCCATTATTTTATTTTGTTTGTTGATTTTTTTCCATAAATCTTTACTTTTTGCATCAAAAATATTATTTCTTCAAAAATAATTAATAAATTGAAATCTTATAGAAATAAGATGAATTATAAACAATATCAATGAAAACAAGCAATTTTAATGGGTAAATGAGTACAAATATTTGTATATAAATTAGACACATCAGGGTGCGACATGGGTCGCGAGGTGGCATAGTCGAGCGAAAGGCTTGAGCGGGACGGTGGTCGGTTGGAGTAGGGTGAAGGGAACGATGGGGAAGCTCGACGGAGAGGTTGCGGTCGATGGACCGGGGACGGGGGCAGAGGAAGAAGATGAAGAAGGTGGAGGATGAACAGTTGTATGGGCTAGGGTTAGGGTGTGCACAGTAGACGGGGGTATGAACAGTAGGGAGAGAAAGGTGAAGGGTTTTGTTTGGCTGTGTATTAAGAGGAGAGAGAGAGAAAGTGGGGGGATTGTGGAGATATGGGGAATCGTGAAGAGCAATTCTAGGGGATATGGGGAGGTGAGTAGTTGAGGGTTGATCTGGTCAAAACAGATTGGAGGGAGAATTGGGTTATTGGGTTTGATTAGGATTCGGGTTGGGATCCAATAGGTATGGGTTTGAGTTTGGGTTAGAATTCAATAGGAGATGTGCTTGGGTTGGGCTCTAGTTATAAATTAATAAATAATACAATCAAATAAAATTGGGCTTTAGATGATGGGCTACATATTAGGAAATAATAATACAAGATTATATTAAAATCAATGGGCTTTACAAAAATAATAATACTAATAGTACTAATAATAGTACTAATAATAATAATAATAATAATAATAATAATAATAATAATAATAATAATAATAATAATAATAATAATAATAATCATAATCATAATCATAATCATAATCATAATCATAATCATAATCTTACTGATAATAATACATGACAGAATTGGATTCAACACATTCACGAAAATAATGCAATAATTCACGAAAATAATGCAATAATAATAATAATAATAATAATAATAATAATAGCAATAATAGTAATAATAATAGTAATAATAACATTATACAACAAAATAAGAATTTGTCTTATCAACTTTATATTAAAATAATCTAAACAGGAATATATATAATCGATCAAGTATAAAATGAAGAGTGAAGTTAAAATACACCATTATTCAAAATAACATAATTTTCATTTAGAAAAGATTTTAATAAAAGATCCAAAATGAATTTAACAAATAATAATCGAAATATAGAAAATATTCGGGAAATACGTATTTACGGGAATGGGGGTTACATTCAGGGAAGTGAATTTATCGAAGCGGGGTGTTGGAGGAGGACGACATTGACCTGTGTCATGTTTCTAGAACTTCTTGGGGGCTTCCTTGCTTGCATTCTTCCGTTTGCTCCCAGAAGGTGATTCTTTCTTGCCTTGTGGATTGAGAGCTTCCTTGACACTGATGTATTTGTCACTCATTTCTAGGGGCTCAGTGAAATCTTTAGGAGGTTTCTTCGCAAGGGAAGCTTTTAGTTCTTTATGGGTGACGTTGTGGCGGAAAGCTGCAACCATCATTGATGAGTCCAAGGAATCAACCTTGCTTCGACTGTGAAGCGATTGATGAAGTCTTTCAGCAATTCCCCTTCCTTTTGCTTCAGTTACAACAGAGAGACACTTGTTTTTTCAGCCTTATTTCTAGTAATGTAGTGTGCTATGAAGAGCTCATCGAACTGGCCGAAGGAGAACATTGACTGTGGAGTGAGGCGGGAGTACCATTCCCTTGCAGATCCTTTCAAAGTTGTGGAAAATGTTCGACACATGAGTGCGTTGGTAACATGTAGACCATCATGAAGGTCTTGAAACTTTTGATATGGTTAGTTGGGTCTGATTTTCCATCATATGATTCGAATTGAGGAGCCTTGAAGTCCTTTAGAATGGGTGCATCAAGAATGGTTTTGCTAAAGGGAGGTCAACGGGGGCGGTAGGCCCTACTGGACCCTTTATCTTTCATCTGTTCCAGACGATCCACTACATCTCGGATACGACGAAGGACTTGGTCGTCCTTCCCCTTCGATCCCATTGAGTCTCCGAATTCTTCATTGGAGGCTGACCCTGGTCTTGACAACCCTGGATAGCTCAGAGGATGTCGAGCATGAACTTTCCATTTCGGTCCTAGTAACTGTGGCATCTTTCTCTTTGTTCAGCTCATGAAGCTTTGACTCTTACGAGTCAGGCTTCTTTTTGTAGAACGCGCCCTGTGAGAGAATGAATGCCTTGATCTCTATCTAAGAGAGTTGCTTCTCCGGTTTTCTTGATATTTTGAGCGGGAGGCCTCAGTGCGGGCGCGCCTCTCGTCCAAGCAGATTCGTAGATCAATTCCTTGTTGCCTGGCACTGATGATTTGGTATAGATCTTTAGATCCACGGGGGCCTCACAAAGCAATTGAATCGGTTGAAGCAATATGGACTGAGATACAGTCGTACAGATGGTGATGTTCATGACGGCTTTGTCGGGAGCCCCCTGGTGGCTCTCTGTTGACGGTAGTTTAACTAGGCTTTCGGGGCTGCTGTTGAGGAGGAATCAGATCTTCCACGGAAAAGTTGGTTGACAAAGATAATTGGTGCGACGACTTGAGGCCGTCGCTCTGCCTCTTAGTCTTGGTGGCTTGGAGGTAAGTCGGATTTGTGTAGTTTTCCATAGACGATGCCAATCTGTTGCTGCTTATTTTAGTGTGGGAGCAAACAGATAGTGAGTCAATATTTGATGGAAACTTCTAAAGATATGACTTTTGATCGTTCCCGTGAAAAGTGGTTAGAGTTCCTAAGAGTGGATCTGGATCGTTAAATGAACGTCGTGATCTGAATTCGACGGTTGCTGACGCGTCCGATGGAACTGAAAAAAGCCTGAAACACAGGGAATGGACCTGGCCACAGACCCTCCGACGCTCAAGTCAGAACTAGAGAGAGAAAGAGTTTTTTCTGACTGAGGAGGGGGAGGATATTTATAGGCTCGAGAAACAATCTAGGAGACCAATATGAATCCATTAGATCGATATGAAATCCTTATCTCCTGTTTGAATCTCCCCCTTGAGTTATAAACTCTTTTGTTTGGGGATAAGAGATTTGACTAACCACCCTTATAGGCTGGGTCTCTCTTAGTGGGCCTAATCTATCATTTTTAATGGGCTTGAGAGTGACCCATATTTTTGTAGATGAACCTGGAGAAGGCGTGGACATGTTAAAGAGGTCTGTTATGGTTAATCTGCCTGTGGAAGATTTAGGATCTATGCTGGAATCGTACAACACTGATTTGCTACGATTTTTACCATTATCAGCAAGTTCAAATTTTCAAACCATGACAATAAATTTCATTTTGATAGTCTAGCTATGCATCTGTAGTATACTCATTCAAATTATCCTTTTGTAAGGATTGTCCAGGGTGCACTACAACACACACGCCCTACCCCGGCGTATCTACCTCGGCATTTGGGTAGAAATGCTTGGTAGGAAATTCACAAAAAAGAAATAAAAATCTAGCCTACCCCGGCGTTTTATTTTTTAAACCCCAGGGTAGGATGACCCCCAAATTTCACTCCTATCTTCCCCGATTTATTTCACTCTCTCTATCCATATTATCTCCCCAAATTTATTTCACTCTCTTTCTCCATCCCGCTTAAACTCTATCCTCGACCTGACCCCTATTTGTGTCCCAGGTTGTCGTGCCCCCCCCCCCTCCCTGCCATCGTCGACCACTGTCATCTCTCCCTCACCAAAACCCTCTCGGTCCTCTCTCTCTCCCAAATCAAAATCCTAACCCTAGTTATCAATCGATCTCGTCGTCTTCTCCGATCGAGCTCCGTCCTCGATGCCAACACCCACTGTCGACGTGGTAGATGCCAACACCCACCGTCGCCATGCCTGATGCTAGCCTCTCCTCGCCGTCTCCATCCTTGCCCTCGCCTTTCCGTCACCGTCCCTTCCTCCTCAATTTTGTTTGGCCAAATCTCGGGTACCGCTACCTAATCGATTCTTAACGTTTGGTTTAGGTTTTGATGAGACTTCTATTTTATTAGTGATTCAGAAGTTTTGAATTTCATCTTTGTTTCTACATGTGAATTGGTTTGGGTGTGTGCAGAGTTTGGGGAAAAACCCCATCAAGTTTATTGTTCTTCTTTATATTATCCCCAAATTCTATAACCCTCATCCAACTGTGTTTCTTTTAGAAGATTGTTGGCTATTACTATTATGTTGTTGTTGTTGTTGTTGTTGTTTTGCAGTTTAGGGTTTTGTTACACAATTTGGGAGAAATTTGGCCTACAATCAGTTTTGGCTTGATCACTTGAATGGTGTGTATTTAGTTAGATTATGCATTTCGTTAGTAATTTTCTAGTTGGCGCTTGTCGCTGGTCGCTGATTTGATAAAATACAAGTTTAATAACAGTCCTAAATTCAGAGACTGGTGCCTGTTTGCTGTTGGTCTTGGACTTTAGGGCACATGCATAGTAGGGAAGGAGAAGATAATCCATTGCATCGTTAGCATATGTCTTCTATAGAATAGAAACTAATATTACTTTGTGGCCATCATAGGCTCACAATTAGTATGTTACCTCAACTGCTTTGGAATCCTGTAATTGTATAAATTAGTTATTATTTTATTTCAACAGTCATTCTCATAATTTTGTCTTAACTCTCAATATTTTATAGCCCAACTCTAAATAATATTAACTATTATGTAAAGTTGGTTTGCACGCATCTCTATCCTTTCAGGCCATGAATTATAGGGATTTTCATCTGTGTAAAATGCTCAGGTTTACACAGAAGCCTGGGTACACATATCTCGAAGGTATACATTCACATAGTTTTTTTTATTATTAAGATTATTGCATTCAAAACTCATTATGTAATTCCTCAAACACCCATCGAGCATGGTAACAAATACTAAATTTTAAATCAAAGATGGAGCTCCTACCAATTCCATCCTCTCCCCTTCCTCACCACCAGTCCACTTCTCCGTCACTCTCCCCGACCCTCCCTCTCTTCCTTTCTAATCCTTCATCCTCTTCTGCTTGAAAGAACCCCCACACCTCTCTTCTCCTTAAACCTTAACCTCCCTCTAGAATCGTTTGTTTGCACTCGCCATACTCTGCTTCGGCTGGACGTTACACCTTCGTCTTACATCGGACCTCTTGACTTCATTCCAGTATGTTGTCGGAATTGGAGCTCAGTGGGTGCGGACCCAACGAGAGGGTCCGCCACACCACTACCACCCCATTACCCCCTCCCCCTACCTCCGACACCCCAGACCCTCCACCTCACAAAATTGATCCTACGACAGACCCCAATCCAACACTGGCCCCAAACCCAACTACAAATGCTATCATACAGTCCTTCCATGGTGAGGGCGAACCCTCAGGGCTCAGAGACGCCATCTCCCCTCAGCGGGCACATCGAAATGCACATCCTAGGCTTGAGGGGAGAGGCTCAATTCATCACCGCCCATCGGTAGCACTGCAGCCAAGAGGACGAGCCCAAAGAGAGGGTCCTCCTACAGGCCAGTTTCGGCATAAGAAAACCCCCCCGGTGAGCCAGGCGTCACGCTCAATAACAACACCACAAAAATGAAGTGCATCACAGGGACTTCTACAGGGACACTTATGCAAGAGAAAGAAAAAGAAGCCACCGTGATACAACCCACAAACCCCCTCACCACAAAGAACCAAGAAAACTTCACAGTGACCCTTACCAGCATCCACACAACTACAGAGAGCAAGCTCGCTCATTCTCTCCACCAAAACCAATAGCGCCAGTGGCCCATTACCTATCTCCAAATGCTACCACACCCCCGATGGAACCCAACAAGCACATCCAACTCCAACCTACTGCTTCCCCCCCTAGCTACTTCCAAGGAAGCTGCCCCCCGACCATCCAAGGTCCACCATTGTATGGGCCCAAAGAAGGGGTCCAAACGATGGAGCTAAGGAGGGCGAAGGGCTACCTCCGATTGGAGTAGAGATGGGGAATTGGCAGGAAGTTATTCACAAAAGAAAAAGAAAATCAAAGTCCCCACCACCAGCACCAAAGGATTTCAGGAAGCAACAGAGAAAGGAAAAGCGCAAATCGGTGCCGTGCTTCAACTGCGAAGAGTTGGGACACTACCGGACGGAGTGCACCAAAGAAGTGTGTTGTCTAAGGTGTATGATGTAGGGTCATATGTCTTACAATTGCACAAATGTCATCGCTTCAAACAATGACGAAGAGAGGCGCGTATACCGGGGGAGATCTCCTGACAACCCAGCGACCATCAAGCTCGCCAACAGCGTTGCTACTATAAAATCGGAGGAGAAATGGCTGAGGCAGTGGTGCGGAGTGGCACGAGTTACTGCAGGCAGACCATCGGAAGCCCACATTCTCCAAGCTTTGAACGCGAGATGGCCACTGAAGGCGCATCGTGACTGGGTCGTCAAGAGAATGTGTCCCCTCCAGTTTCTGGTTTCCTTCCCCTCACCACAAAAGATGATAGAGGTCACCGGAATTGCTACAGTGGACTTTGGGCATTTTAAACTGGATTTTAAAGCATGGTTGCCGAGCTTCGGTGCTGAAAGACCACAGGGGGATAGCTATTGGGTATGGATTCACAATGTACCGCTTCATTTTTGGAAGAAGGAGGCCTTACAAGAGATGGTCTCCGACTTCGGTACTGTGGAAGAAATCGAAGAGAAGACCGTTCGTCGATCGGAAATAGTATCGACAAGGATACTGATAAGAAGTAGGGACATCGCACTAATACCGAGATTTGAAAAGGTATTCTCATACGAGGACTCCTATCTCATATGCTTTGTCCTCGATAAACGCGCTGACGAGTAGACAGACCACACCTCCATAGCACCCTCAACCTCTCTCAGAGACGATCGAAGCTACAAGCAAGTGACCTTGCCAACATGGGAGCTCACCATAGATGGGACCCACGAGGTGGAGAGGGCCCATCGTGAGGTGATCCAGGCGGCGAGAGAGATGGAAGCGCGCCAAGAGGCCACAGGGGAGGGATTAGAGAGACTTGGGGCAGGGAGGGACGCCGGTGGTCGACTTCAGGGTCAGACCAAGGGATCCACCGGCCAATATATCCCTAGCCCAGATCTGGTAAACCTTTCAACATCAGGGGCTGCTCAGAAAAAGGGCAAGGAGCAGATTACCCAAATCGGCAAGCGAGCGCTGCAAAGTGGTCAAACACTGTAGGCATCTAAAGAGGGACAAGCTGTGGATCTGGGTAGGGAGACAGGGCTTGCAGGCCCCAAAAATGGCATTCACCAACCCCGCTGCAACAAGCATGCTTCGGGACGAGAGCTGGTGAGTAACAAGCCCAGCTTCGAGAAAAGCCAAAAGAGAAAGCTCTATCCACCAGAGAGTGGGTAGAAAAGGTGTGGAAAGCACCAGATGGGAAAAAAGGTACTTCTTTGGAACCAGGGAGTCAGATCTCAGAGGCCAGTTTGGGGAAAGAGACGAGCGGAGTGTTGCTCGCTCACAGAGATGAGAGCCCAAAGGGAAGTGAGAAGAGAAGGGTTTCTGGCGCTCGAGATTTGAGAGAGCCCAAAAATGGGAAAGAAGCCAACGAAGAAGGAGATACCCAGCTCATTGTGAGACTTAATGAGAAAGAGGACAGAGTTTTGGCGCTCAAAGCATCGACAAGAACGCCTTTAACTTCGTTAAAGGCGAAGACTGCAACAGCCACTACTTCACCCACTAGGCATTCGCCACGTGGGAGGGGGGGTGAGTTTACCACCTGCGACAGTAGGGGTGCCATTTTGAAGATCGAGATGAGCGGTGTGTTGCACCGCTGTATAGAAGAGATGAGCGGTGTGGTGCACCGCGGAGGAATTGAGCGTAACGTGGGATTTTTATCCTATGCGGGTGGGGTTGGTGGTGTGAAGCCTATAGGAGGTAATGGGCCTATAGAGGGGCCCAAGATGCTTCTTTTCACCCCTGCAACAAGTGACTCTATTATCTTGAGTAAGCAGACGGAGTGTGGGCCCATTGAGGGGTCCGCCATAGGAAGCACCGCTATTCTTGTAGAGCCTTCGGCAATTTGTGGGCTCAATAAGGAGTCCACAATGAGGGAGTCCACTCTACAATTACAAAACCAGCATGCAGATAGTGATGAGGACCCAGAAGGGCGCCTGAACCTGGACGTTGACTTCTTATTTACAGACGAGGAATCTGAGGATTTAGAATTTATTGCTGATACACAAAGGGAGCTTTCGCCAGAGATGGTCCTTGTCCACACTGCTAGAGTCGGCTCCAGGATACAGTACTGGATCGTCTCACAGGACGGTTGGATTCAGGGTGCAGCGGTCGCCTAAGAGGGCTCACGCGGAGTCCTTGAATGACTATTTGGAGGTTGCAGCGGCAGCCAAAGTGGCTAAACTTGACGACGGAGGTACAAAAATTGTTTTAACTAATATTTTAAATTTCATGTCAGACTCTGAAGTTTTTCTCTTAGCCAAAACCTGTGGTTTAGAAGTATGTGATAAAGAACGTAACGCTTTACTTCTCAATAAAATTAGGGGTTGGAAAACTGAAAGGGTTAAATCTAGTGATCAAATGGAACTAGGAACCAACTCTATGGGATAGTGGTCTCTGAGGGCGAAACCCATCCATCTCCCTCACACACGGTCATCACGGACATAGCTCCCCAATGAATACACTATTCTGGAATGTCCGGGGGCTGGAGGATAGAGGGAAAAAAGATATGGTTAGGGATGTCATCATTAAGTCCATGGTGGAAGTGGTTGGGTTACAGGAGACCAAACTTGTGCACGGGGCCAAACTCAAGAGAACAGCGGGAACAGAATCAAGGAATGGGTGCTACGCCCATCCACGGGAGCCTCGGGGGGAATTTCTATTGGCTTCAACCCAGACCTGCTCACTTGTTCCGAGGTTTACAGTGGTACATTCTCCCTGACTACCCGGCTGGAACGACGATCTGATAAGTGGATGCACACTATCACTGTCGTTTATGGACCGAACGTCGCTACAAAGCGTGATGCCTTCTGGCAAGAGCTGGTCAGTATTCGACTCTGTTGGCCGGGTGCCTGGATTGTCAGGGGGGACTTCAATATTACCCGATTTGCTTTCGAGCACAAGGGAAGAGGTTCCAGCGACAGGCACAGAGCAGAGTTCAATAGGGTGATCACGGACCTAAAGCTGATTGATATCTTTATTAATGATAGACTATTTACGTGGTCTAACATGCAGTTTGCTCCAATAATGGCAAAACTGGACAGGATATTAGTTTCGATGGATGGGGAGGCTAAGTTCTCTCTAGCAACTGCTAGATCGATCTCTAGGCCCACGTCAGACCATACTCCGATCTTTCTTGACACTGGGATGCAGGGAGCCTAAAGGCCTAAAAAATTCAGATTTGAGAAGGCCTGGCTAGAGATTTAGGAGTTTCACCACATGGTTATGGAAAACTGGGCGCTCCCAGTGACTGGCACGGATGCTGCAGGCCGATGGTGTGAAAAAATATGCAGATTAAGGAAGTGCCTACGTAAATGGAATCGATCAAGGTTCTCGACCATCTGGCGCGCAAAAGACTCCTTTTTGGAAAGAATTGATGAACTAGAAAGATTGGAAGAAACGAGAGTCCTGTCACAGGAGGAAAGAAACAGACTTCTCGAGCTTCGAAAGAACATCGCCAATCTCTATAAGCTGGAAGAAATCAAATGGCAACAAAGGTCAAGGATCTCGTGGCTCAAAGAGGGAGACGCGAACACGACTTACTTCCACCGAGTGGCAAGCGCAAGACGCAGGTCCAACCTTATTCCGTCATTAGAGACAAACTCGGGGATAGTGCAAGACAAACAAGTGATTTCCACAACCTTTCAAGGCTACTACAAGGATCTCTAGGAGAAGAAGAATGACTTTAGGATCCACTTAAGAATGATTTTTGGCAGACATACCAGATCGAGTCATCGCCAACTTTATCCACCCTGGAAGCTCCTTTGTCGGAGGAGGAAGTAAAAAAGGCCATCAATCACATGGGAGCTGACAAATCGCCAGGGCCAGACGACTTCCTAATGATGTTCTTCCAAATTTTCTGGGAAGAAATTAAAGGGGACTATATGGCGCTGCTGGACAAATTTTTTAACAACAATCTCAGATTGGGCATGTTCAATTTTGCAGAAGTCGTCCTGATACCCAAACAGGAGGAGTCAACGAGAGTGGGAGATTTTAGACCGATTGGCCTCATAAACTGTTCAGCTAAGATTATCACAAAGGTCCTAGTATGGACAGTCTAATCAGCAAATCCCAATCGGGTTTCATCAAGGGCAGAAATATTCTAGACTGTGTGGCCACCACTGAGCAAGTTATCTACCGCTGCCATACGAGCAACTCTAAGACTTCCTCCTAAAACTGGACTTTGAGAAAGCTTATAACTCCGTCGATTGGGAGTGCTTGCTGGAAGCTCTCAGGGGAAGGGGCTTCGGGAATAAATGGATAAGCTAGATATGACAGTGCTTGCACACTAGCAAAACGGCAATATCAGAGAATGGACAGCCTGGACAGTCGTTCCCTTGCAGGAAGGGACTCCGAAAAAGGGACCCGCTATCTCCACTCCTATTTACTATCGTAGCGGATGAGGGGTATGCTGGAGAATAGTCAGCAAAAAGGTTGGATTACACCGGTGGCCAGTAGCTCGTCTAATCAAGGGTGCACGATCCTTCAATACGCAGATGACACCCTACTTTTTGGTAATGGGACCAGACCTGAAATAGTCTGCTTTAAAGGGACCATCTACTGTTTTGAGGCCTGGTCAGGCCTCAGGATAAATTTTCACAAGAGTGCTTTGATTCCAATTACCCTATCCGATGACGAAACATGGGAACATGCTACCATACTTAACTGTATGACGGATGGGTTCCCAATCAAATACCTAGGGCTCCCACTCAAATCAGGGAAGCTAACTAAATCGGACTGGCTGCCTATCATAGACAGGGTGGAGGACAGACTGTCTGGTTGGAAAGGTAAATCACTGTCACTCGAGGGCAGAGTGGTACTCGTCAACTCAGTATTGTCTAATCTACCTATCTACTACATGTCGTTTTTTGAGCTTCCAAAATGGGTGATCCAGAGGATTGACCGGATCTGAAAAAGATTCCTTTGGAAAGGGACAGATTCGAATAAGGGAGGTTACCACCTGATCGAATGGAGTATCGCTTACATGAAGAAGAAACATGGAGGACTAGGCATCATCGACCTTAGAGATATGAACCTCGCCCTCCTGGGAAAAATGGTGGTGGAAGGTATTCCACAACAGCGGGGAAGGATGGCAGGATTTCATTCAACCTTACCTACGGAGAAAAGGCACGAGAAGCCTAGGCTTCAGAGTAAGGGCTAAAGTCTCGCGACTCTGGAAAGGAATTACCACGGCAAGCGGACCGTTCAATTCAGCAGTTACGTTGACTATCGGCAATGGACGATCCACCAGATTCTGGTGGGACAAGTGGTGTGGTGCTCATACCTTAAAGGAAACTTTCCCAGAACTGTATGAGAAGTCGAGTCGACCGAATATGTCCGTAGCCAAGGGTTGGAAAAGGGAAAACTGGAGGCCGTCGTTCCGAGGAACGCTTACCCCAGAACTTCGTCAGCAACTACTTGAGTTGCAAGCACACATCACATGAACCAGCGTAAGGTGCGCCCAAGGCCCAGATCAGATGCGTTGGGGGCTTGAGAGCGAGGGAGCTTTCACGGTCAGATTTCTATATCATCGAATTCACTATCGAGGATACAGACCCAGCTGGGCACAGGTGTTGTGGAAGGCGAAAACCCTCCTTAAAATCAGAGTATTCCTATGGCTAGTGCTCAATAATGCAATCCTCACTAGAGAGACCTTGCCAAAAGAAAACCACAGATTGCGACCAACTGTGGTTTCTGCAACATGCATGCGGAAGATCTAAATCACCTTTTTATTCACTGTCTAAGAAGTAAGGCAACTATGGTGGAGGTACTCCGAGCCTTAGGAATATGTGACTACCCCTGCGAATATGAGGATTTGTGGATTGACCCCAAATTTGCCTCGATTCGCCAAGAAATGAAGGATGCGTGGTACATCGCAATTGCGGCAACAACATGGGTGTTATGGCTAGACAGAAATAATTTTTATTTTCGTGCTTCATATAATAGTATTTCTGGTAACCTTACTCATATCATGCATCTAATTTCTTTTTAGGCCACAGCTGCGGCCACTGGGGCAAGAGGAAGGATTGCCAGAGTATTCCAGGTGGAGGAGTTTGACGATGAAGAGGTAGAGTTCGAGCCGACACTGGACTGAGGGGCTGGCTTCACCAGTCGTGTCAGATTCTCTGCTACTTTGTGTTTTGTATCAACCTACTGTACTCTTTGGTTGTTTGATGTATGGATAGTTAGACCCACCCCCTAGGGTGAGTATGTTTTTCATTTCCTGCATTGTACTTTTGTGTTCTCCCGATTCACCGGGGTTGTTTTATTAACCTCTTATTAATGAAACAGGGTGGCATTATTCCACCTTTAACCTCAAAAGAAAAAGATTATTACATTCCTTAACCATGAATATACTAATATGAAACCGAAATTCAAACAAATTGATGAGTTCTCTTATAGCTGGAAGGTTTATAGGAATTTCTTTCTTTTACTTCAAAATTAATTACTCTGCATTGAAATATGCACTGAGCTCAATTACATATTCTACTCAAGTTTTGTTTCTCTTCTCACCTCTCCTTACTTCATTGTTATACAGTTGCTCTTTGAAAACCCAGTATCCTTTATACTTAAGAATGTTATAACGATCGAAGTATTATACTGACATGAAGTATTTAGGCTTACATGCCCTAAATGAACAATTTTTTAAATTGTCATCAATGTCTTTCGATCGATCTACTTCGTATTTGATGTGCTTGGATGTAGTAATTGATTGAACTAGCCTATCACGGCATTTGAAAAAAAATTAAATTAAATTAAATTAAAAGCTTATCTCGGCATTTTAAAACACCGGGATAAGCTATTTAATGGAAAAAAAATAAAATGAAAATTATCCTATCCGGGCATTTGCAAATGCCAAATGCCGAAACGGCCGGGATAGCCATTTCACATTCCGGCACTTGCGGTGGCATTTAAAAAAAAACACTGCTCATATCAAGTCCGATGTTTAAAACCTACGGAATTAGCCGAAAAAAAGTCGGAAATGCCCTCTTTGTATGTAGTGGTGGAACCAACAGTTTGTTCCTGGGCCAGTGGACATCCCAGAGCCCGTGGTGAGAGCGATGAACAGGAATAATGAGGACTACCGATCTCCTGTGCTGTGCCTGCAATGACACAGACTTTTTGAAGATGTTAAGAAGATCTTAACCACTACAAGTGGGACCCCTTTCCTTTCTCCCACAACTGGCATTGGTTGAAACCTTAAGTATGTTTGTTGGTAGAATAACAATTTTAACATGTCATGCCTATGCCATCCATTTGATGTTTTCCATCATCAGTGTCTCATCTAATACTGTTCTGTTATGACCCGGATGATTATGAAGTGGCAGTCTGATGTAGATAAAGGATAGTAGCTGATGCAGTTTGTTTTTGGAGGGTGGCTGCACCACGTGTGAGTTCTTCTCGATTTGTATTTTTGCGGAAGCTTCGATACAGATGGTATGCCCGATCCCTCAGCTGAGGGAACGGCTCGGGAGTAGGCGGGAGTGAGGTGGAGACCGGATGCTCTGCTCGGATCTGGAGGCTCAGATCTAGAGGTCTCGTGTACCTGCACTCGGTCTAGAAACACCGAGGTTGGTCCCGGTGGCAGACCCTCCGACGATCTAGTCAGTCACTGAATAGTAACAGTAACTAGGATTTTAGAGGGGAGAGGTTGAATATTCATTACCTCTTGAAGGGGTAGAGGGCCTGGTATTTATAAGCAAAGCCAATCGGGACTGGACCCGTTTGGGGGTCGGTCTGGACCCGGTTGCCCGAAGGCCTGACGTGGCGGAAGCCCAAGTGGTTTAGGGCTGACGTGGCAGGAGCCCTGGGTAGTTTAGGGCTGATGTGGCGGATCTGGATTGATCGGGGGTAAGCGCCTTTTGAGGGGATCCTGTGGCCCAGGAGGGGCCAAATCATCTGACCCATATCAGGAGCCCCCCACTCCTGGAGGGCTGGGGGATCCAGCCGTGCATGAGTGGCCTTTTGCCTCTGTAGGAAAAGTGGGGGTGGTGTGTACGGCGAAGAATGGGACCCGTATTTCCCAGAAGAGGTCAGTGGGGTAGGATGAAGGGATCCCCTCTTGGAATCATGCAAGGTCGTCGAAGCTTCGAGGGTCGGCGGGCGAGCCCCTTGCTGGTTGGAAAAGCAAAGGGCGATGCTGATGCCGTGGAGCAGGAGACCTCCTTGACGAGTGTGGAGGGTCGGCAGGCGAGCCCCCACATTTGTTGGAAAAGCAAGGGGGCCGTCGAGACCGTGGAGCAGGAGGCCTTCTTGACGAGCGCGGAGGGTCGGCAGGTGAGCCCCATCACTTGTTGGAAAAGTAAGGGAATCTAGGAGTCTGGAGCGAAGGTCCTTCTTGACAAGCAGGGAGGGTTGGCAGGCGAGCCCCTCACTTGTTGGAAAAGCAATGGGATGTTGGAGTCTAGAGCGGGGGTCCTTTTTGACGAGCGTGGAGGGTCGGTAGGCGAGCCCCCACACTTGTTGGAAAAGCAAGGAGGCGTCGAGGTCCTGTTCAGTAGGGGCCAGCTTGCGAAGCGTCGAGCGCCGAGCCCGAAGTGTCGAGCTCGGAGGGTCGAGCCCAGAGTCCCGAGCCCGGAGGATCGGGCCAGGAGAGCTGAGCGCGGAGGGCCGAGACTGGAAAGACTGTGAAATAGCTAGTAGGTGGCTAGGAGTCAGAGCCGAGCGCCGAGCCTAGACGGCTGATCCTGGAGATCCGAGCCAGGGCAAGACTGTGAGATAGCCAGTAGGTGGCTAGGAGTCAATGCCGAGCGTCGAGCCCGGAGTGCCGAGTCTGGAGGGTCGAGCCTGGGCAAGACTGTGAGATAGCCAGTAGGTAGCTAAGAGTCAGTGCCGAGCGTCGAGCCCGGAGTGCCGAGCCTGGAGGGCCGAGCTTGGGCAAGACTGTGAGATAGCCAGTAGATGGCTAAGAGTCAGTGCCGAGCGCCGAGCCTGGAGTGTCGAGCCCGGAATGCCGAGCCTGGAGGGCCGAGTCAGGAGAGCGGAGCCTGGGCAAGCTGTGAGGTAGCCAGTAGGTGGCTAGGAGTCAGTGCCGAGCCCGGAACGCCGAGCCTGGAGGGCCGAGCTAGGAGAGCTAAGCCTGGGCAACACTGAGATAGCCAGTTGGTGGCTAGGAGTCTATGCAGAGCGCCGAGTTCGGACTGGCGAGCCCAGAATGCCGAGCCTGGAGGGCCAAGCTAGGAGAGCTGAGCCTGGGCAAGACTGAGATAGCCAGTAGGTGGCAAGGAGTCAGTGCCGAGCACCAAGACTGGAGTGCCGAGCCTGGGCACGATAGTGAGATAGCCAGTAGGTGGCTAGGAGTCAGTGCCGAGTGCCGAGTCTGGAGTGCCGAGCCCAAAATGCCGAGCCTGGATGGCCGAGCCAGGAGAGCGGAGCCTGGGCAAGACTGTGAGATAGCCAGTTGGTGGCTAGGAGTCCGTGCCAAGTGCCGAGCCCGGAGTACCGAGCCTGGAGGGCCTAGCCTGGGGAAGACTGTGAGATACCCAGTAGGTGGCTAGGAGTCAGTGCCGAGCACCGAGCCCGGAGTGCCAAGACCAGAGGGCCGAGCCTGGGCAAGACTGTGAGATAGCCAGTAGGTGGCTAGGAGTCAATACCGAGCGCCGAGCCCGGAGTGCCGAGCCTAGGCAAGACTGTGAGATAACTAGTAGGTGGCTAGGAGTCAATGCTGAGCGCCGAGCCTGGAGTGCCGACCCCGAAATGCCGAGCCTGGAGGGCCGAGTCAGGAGAGCGGAGCCTGGGAAAGACTGTGAGATAGCCAGTAGGTGGCTAGGAGTCAGTGCCGAGCGCCGAGCTCGGAGTGCCGAGCCTGGAGGGCCGAGCCTGGGCAAGACTGTGAGATAGCCAGTAGGTGGCTAGGAGTCAGTGTCGAGCGCCGAGCCTGGAGTGCCGAGCCCAGAATGCCGAGCATGGAGGACCGAGTCAGGATAGCGGAGCCTGGGCAAGACTGTGAGATAGCCAGTAGGTGGCTAGGAGTCAGTGCTGAGCGCCGAGCCCGGAGTGCCGTGCCTGAAGAGCCGAGCCTGTCAAGACTGTGAGATAGCCAGTAGGTGACAAGGAGTCAGTGCCGACGGTTGATCCCGGAGTGTGGAGCCTGGGCAAGACTGTGAGATAGACAGTAGGTGGCTAGGAGTCAGTACCGAGCGCCGAGTCAGGAGTGCCGAGCCCGAAATGCCGAGCCAAGAGAGCGGAGCCTGGGCAAGATGTGAGATAGGCAATTGGTGGCTAGGAGTCCGTGCCAAGTGCCGAGCCCGGAGACCGAGCCTGGAGGGCCTAGCCTGGGGAAGACTGTGAGATACCCAGTAGGTGGCTAGGAGTCTGTGCCGAGCGCCGAGCTCGGAGTGCCGAGCCTAGGCAAGACTGTGAGATAGCCAGTAGGTGGCTAGGAGTCAGTGCCGAGCACCGAGCCCGGAGTGCCGAGCCTAGGCAAGACTATGAGATAGCGAATAGGTGGCTAGGAGTCAGTGCTGAGCGCCGAGCCTGGATTGCCGAGCCCGAAATGCCGAGCTCGGAATGCCGAGCCTAGAGAGCCGAGTCAGGAGAGTGGAGCCTGGGCAAGACTGTGTGATAGCCAGTAGGTTGCTAGGAGTCAGTGCCGAGCGCCAAGCTCGGAGTGCCAAGCCTAGAGGGCCAGGCCTGGGCAAAACTGTGAGATAGCCAGTAGGTGGCTAGGAGTCAGTGCCGAGCGCCGAGTGCCGAGCGCCGAGCGCCAAGCCTGGAGTGCCGAGCCCAGAATGCCGAGCCTGGAAGGCCGAGTTAGGAGAGCTGAGCATGGGCAAGACTGTAAGATAGCCAGTAGGTGGCTAGGAGTCAGTGCCGAGCACCGAGCCCGGAGTGTCGTGCCTGCAGAGCCGAGCTTGGCAAGACTGTGAGATAGCCAGTAGGTGTCTAGGGGTCAGTGCCGACGGTTGTTCCCGGAGTGTCGAGCCTGGGCAAGACTGTGAGATAACTAGTAGGTGGCTAGGAGTCAGTACCGAGCGCCGAGCTTGAAGTGCCGAGCTTGAAGTGCCGAGCCTGGAATGCCGAGCCTAGAGTGCCGGGCCTGGAATGCCGAGCCTGGAGGGCCGAGCTAGGAGAGCTGAGCCTGGGCAAGGTTGAGATAGCGATTTGGTGGCCAGGAGTATATGCCGAGCGCCGTGCCCAGGAATGCCGAGCCTGGAGGGCTGAGCTAGGAGAGCTAAGCCTGGGCAAGACTGAGATAGCCAGTAGGTGGCTGGGAGTCAGTGCCGAGTGCCGAGCCTGGGCAAGACTGTGAGATAGCTAGTAGGTGGCTAGGAGTCAGTGCCGAGTGCCCAGCCGGGAGTGCCGAGCCCGGAATGCTGAGCCTGGAGGGCCAAGCAGGAGAGCAGAGCCTGGGCATGACTGTGAGATAGCCAGTTGGTGGCTAGGATTCAGTGCCGAGCGCCGAGCCCAGAGTGCTGAGTCTGGGCAAGACCGTGTGATAGCCAGTAGGTGGCTAGGAATCATGCCGAGCGCTGAGCCTAGAGGGCTAAGCCTGGAGAGCCGAGCCTGGGCAAGGCTGTGAGATAGCCAGTAGGTGGCTAAGAGTCAGTGCCGGGCGCCGAGACCGGAGTGCGCAGCCTGGAGGGCCGAGCCTAGAGAGGAGAGCCTGGGCAAGACTATGAGATAGCCAGTTGGTGGCTAGGATTCAGTGCCGAGCACCGAGCCTGGAGGGCCGAGCCTGGAGGGTCGAGCCAGGAGAGCTGTGCCTGGGCAAGACTGTGAGATAGCCAGTAGGTGGCTAGGATTCAAAGCCGAGCACCGAGCCCAGAGTGCCAAGCTTGGAGGTCTGAACCTGAGCAAGACTGTGAGATAGCCTGTAGGAGGCTAGGAGTCAGTGCCGAGAGTCGAGACCGGAGTGCCGAGTTTGGAGGGCCAAGCCTAGAGAGCCGAGCCTGGACAAGACTGTGAGATAGCCAGTATGTGGCTAGGAGTCACTGCCGAGCGCCAAGCCCAGAGTGCCGATCCCGGAGTGCCGAGCCTGGGCAAGACTTTGAGATAGCCAGTAGGTGGCTAGGAATCAGTGCCGAGCACCGAGCCTGGAGTGCCGAGCCCGAAATGCCGAGTCAGGAGAGCGGAGCCTGGGCAAGACTGTGAGATAGCCAGTAGGTGGCTAGTAGTCAGTGCCGACCGCCGAGCCCGTAGTGCCAAGCCTGAAGGGCCGAGTCTGGGCAAGACTGTGAGATAGCTAGTAGGTAGCTAAGAGTCAGTGCCGAGCACCGAGCCCGAAATTCCGAGCCTGGAGGGCCGAGCTAGGAGAGCTGAGCCTGGGCAAGACTGTGAGATAGCCAGTAGGTGGCTAGGATTCAGAGCCGAGAGCCGAGTCCAGAGTGCCGAGCTTGGAGGGCCGAGCCTAGGCAAGACTGTGGGATAGCCAGTAGGTGGCTAGGAGTCAGTGCCGAGAGCCTAGCCCGGAGTGCCGAGTTTGGAGGGCCAAGCCTAGAGAGCCGAGCCTGGGCAAGACTGTGAGATAGCCAGTATGTGGCTAAAAGTCAGTGCCTGATCCCGGAGTGCCGAGCCTGGGCAAGACTGTGAGATAGCCAGTAGGTGACTAGGAGTCAGTGCCGAGCGCCGAGCCTGGAGTGCCGAGCCCGAAATGTCGAGACAGGAATGCGGAGCCTGGGCAAGACTGTGAGATAGCCAGTATGTGGCTAGTAGTCAGTACCGAGCACCGAGCCCGTAGTGCCAAGCCTGGAGGGCTGAGCCTGAGCAAGACTGTGAGATAGCCAGTAGGTGGATAGGAGTCAGTGCCAAGAACCGAGCCCAGAGTGCCGAGCCTGGAGGGCCAAGCCTAGAGAGCCGAGCCTGGGCAAGACTGTGAGATAGCCAGTATGTGGCTAGGAGTCAGTGCCGAGCGCCAACCCCGGAGTGCCGTGCCCGTAGTGCTGAGCCTGTGCAAGACTGTGAGATAGCTAGTAGGTAGCTAGCAGTCAGTGTCGAGCACTGAGCCTGGAGTGCCGATCCCGAAATGTCGAGTCAGGAGAGCGGAGCCTGGGCAAGACTGTGAGATAGCTAGTAGGTGGCCAGTAGTTAGTGCCGAGCACCGAGCCCGAAGTGCTAGGCTTGGAGGGCCAAGCCTGGGCACCACTGTGAGATAGCCAGTATGTGGCTACGAGTCAGTGCAAATCACCAAACCCGAAGTGCTGAGCCTGGAGTGCTGAGCCTGGAGGGACGAGCTAGGAGAGCTGAACCTGGGCAAGACTGAGATAGACAGTAGGTGGCTAGGAGTCAGTGCCGAGCGCCGAGCCTGGGCAATACTATGAGATAGCCAGTTGGTGGCTAGGAGTCAGTGACGAGCGCTGAGCCTGGAGTGTCGAGCGCCGAGCCTAGAGGGCCGAGTCAGGAGAGCGGAAGCCTGGCAAGACTGTGAGATAGCTAGCAGGTGACTAGGAGTCAGTGCCGAGTGCCGAGCCTGAAGTGCCGAGTCCGGAATGCCGAGCCTGGAAGGCCGAGCCAGGAGAGCGGAGCGTGGGCAAGACTGTGAGATGGCCAGTTGGTGGCTAGGAGTCAGTGTCGAGCGACCGAGCCTAGAGTGCCGAGCCCGGAATGCCGAGCCTGGAGGGCCGAGCTAGGAGTGCTAAGCCTGGGCAAGACTGAGAAAACCAGTTGGTGGCTAGGATTCAGTGCCGAGCGCCGAGCCCGGAGTGCCAAGCCTGGAAGGCCGATCCAGGAGAGCTGAACCTTGAAAAGACTGTGAGATAGCCAGTAGGTGGCTAGGAGTCATTGCCGAGCGCCGAACCCGGAGTGCCGAGCCGGAAGGACTGAGCCTGGGCAAGACTGTGAGATAGCTAGTAGGTAGCTAGGAGTCAGTGCCGAGGGCCGTGCCCCTCACATTTGAGATAAGTCTTCTATAATGAGAAGTTTGAACTAGCAACAAGGGTTTGAGAGGCTGAGAAGTCTCCCATATTGTGAAGTCCGAGCTGAGTGGCAAGGACTTGAGAGGCTGAAAAGTCTCTCGTAGTGAGATATCGGATGTATTTCTCGGCCCGATACAAGAGGTCGGGAAAGTTGACCGGGGGTCTCTTCGCCAGGGATGCTTTGTGCTGAGGGTGTCGAACATTGTGTCTGAAGGCCGCCGAGAGACCCCGGTGTCAAAAGAGGATATAGCTCGAGCTTCGATAGGGAATCTTCTAACCAAGTCCCGGAGGGACTCATTCTCCTTGTGCTTCAGGTCCAGGAGGGAAGTGCTGGGCTTTTCGACTTTTCGACTGGTTACAAAATGGGCCAAGAAGTTCGTTTCAATTTGGTGGAGTGAGAAGACCGAACCGGGGATGAGCTTTGAGATCCATTCCCTAGCCGGACCGCGCAGGGTGGCAGGGAAAGCACGGCATAGGAGAGGATCCAATGCGCTGTGAATCAGCATGAGGGTTTGGAGCCCCTCCATGTGATCAGCAGGATCACCCTCGCCGTCGTAAGTCTCGAACTAAGGAGGCCGGAAATTCCTTGGAATCTCTGCTTCCAAGATAGGAGTAAAGAAAGGCGGTCGAGTAGGCCTATGACCCTGAGCCGAGATCGGACCTTCCTTGCCGAGATGGGCAAGGCGGTTCTCCACTTCCTGTAGGCGTCGGAGGACGGCATCTTTCTGCTCTGGCGGGAGGGTCGAGCCGCGAGGTCCACTGCCCCCGGCACCCAACCGGGTATGAGAGTGGTCGAATGCCTCAGTTTTGGGAGTCCCCAAGATGGCCTCTAGGATCTCATTCCTAAAGTTCTGGAATTCGAGACGCGTGATCGGGTCCTGCACAGACGGGTCGCGTTGATTTCGCAGCCTACGGGGCTAAGTTCTGGCTTCAGTTTTTGGGATGGCTGCCTGGCACAGTTCAGGGCCCAGTTGGAAGCGACCCCTCCCCTATCATGGCTAGCTCACTGGCTCAGGACGACATGGCGGAGGTCGCCTCGACCGAGTGGGAAGCACCCGGCCAGGATCCGAGTCTGCCGTTCACCCCAGGATGGTTGGACCCCTGGGCGTCGGCATGACCGGGATGCGGAGAAGGGTCTGGATGACATCCAGAGGTGGTTGCTCTTTTGGCTTTGGAAGCCATGCGAGAGCTCGAATTCCAGGTGATGACGTCTCTGGCCGGGACCGGACTGAGGTCAGTACCCAGGGGTTCCCACAGATGGCGCCAACCTGATGCGGTTTGTTTTTGGGGAGGGTGGCTGCACTAGGTGTGAGTTCTTCTCGATTTGTATTTTTGCGGAAGCTTCGATACAGATGGTATGCCCGACCCTCAGCCGTGGGAACAGCTCGGGAGTAGGCAGGAGTGAAGTCGAGACCGGATGCTCTGCTCGGATCTGGAGGCTCGGCTCGGATCCAGAGGTCTCGAGTACCTGCACTCGATCTAGAAACACCGGGGTTGGTCCCGGTGGCAGACCCTCCGATGATCTAGTTAGTCACTGAAGAGTAACAGTAACTAGGGTTTTAGAGGGGAGAGGTTGAATATTCATTACATCTTGAAGGGGTAGCAGGCCTGGTATTTATAAGCAAAGCCAATCGGGTCTGGACCCGTTTGGAGGTGGGTCTGGACCCGGTTGCCCGTGGGCTTGACGTGGCGGAAGCCCCAGGTGGTTTAGGGCTGATGTGGCAGGAGCCCTGGGTGGTTTAGGGCTGATGTGGCGGATCTGGATTGATCGTGGGTAAGCGCCTTTTGAGGGGATCCTGTGGCCAAGGAGGGGCCACATCATCTGACCCATATCAGTAGCTAGACAAGTATATAAATTGTGTGAGGTACAAGACCCGCCCTGAGCTTTTAGGGCCTTGTGCAGAAAGAAAAAAATTGGGCATTCTTTACATATTTCAATACTAATTTTACTTTATATTGGTTTCGACGTCATCTATCATATTTATATATATTATAAGAATTCAATTGAAAAATATGGGTAGCGCAGATTTCATATCAATCAAAATTTTACATGAATTCATTTAAAAATACATTTCAAAGTTGCAAAACATTAGTATCTTCAAAAAACTCCAATCTCTCGAAAATTCCAGCATCTTTTAGAAATTTTATGAAAAAACCTTACAAAATAAAACAACAAAACATCAAAATTAGTCGTTTAGATACAAACCAGTTAAAGAAATACATAATATATTAACCGACAAATCAAGATAACTGTGCAAAGAATTGAACTAAGACCTCTACCAACACAGCAACACGCACTGATATTCTTCTTATGGCGGTTTATTAAGTTTCAGGTGTAAGGGCGGTGACATATGCCTTTAATCTGATATAACTAGTTGTACCAAAAATATCACATGAAAATTCACTACAAACCGTATGGGCTATAACGGCATACCTTTCCCGGCGTTTCCACACTGCGCCGCTATAGGAGAAATTTATTTTATAAAAAACACTCTCTATAACGGCGTGTGGCAACAACGCCGCTATAGACTCAAACAGTAATGCCGTTATACATATATCTATAACCTATCGCGGCGGTTATTTATATGCGCCGTTATAGGGTGGGGTAAATAATGTTCTGAAAAGCTATCCCGTTCTAAACCACCGCCCCCCTTTTTACTTTCCCCAATTTTTACAACCTTGATCCCGCTCTACTCTAATCCCGCTCTTCTTCCCGCTCTACTCTAACCCTAATCCCGCTTACTCTAACCTTAATCCCGCTATTCTTCCGATCCCGCTCAGCACACACCTCCCCTAATCCCCTCTAAACCCATCGCGTTGCTCTCTCCCCTCCCCACTCACCGCCTCATCTCCCTCGCGCGCACATCCCTCGCGCGCACCACCCTTGCCGCTCTCTTCCTTCGCTGCTCCTACTTCGCCGCTCCTCCTTTGTCGCTCCTCCTCCGCCGCTCCTTCGCCGCTCCTCCTTTGTCGCTCCTCCTCCGCCGCTCCTTCTTCGCTGCTCCTTCTCCGTTCCTCCTTCCCCGCTCTTCGACCGCCCTTACCCATCGCCTCCACCGTTGCCGTCCTCTCTCACTCCATCAAGGTAAGTTGGGTAATTTTTTATCTTGAAATACAGAATGATATAAAGAATGATAAATCTGAATTAAATCTGAATTACAAAAAAATGTGTAAAGACAAAGGGGATGAGCAGAGGCTCGTGAGAACAAGTTGCTCTGGCATATTCTGGAATAGAAGAAGTTGCCACAGAGAGCATCAATGCAATTCTGAGATAAATGCGTGATCTATGTGTCATACAGATAGTCAAATTTGGAGTAAAGAACACTTTTTCTTTCCAATTGGGTGACTGGCTGGGGGTTTTAGTGGTCTTGCCATTCATACAATCGGAATGAGTTTTTAGTAACAAAGAGGGCTTTCCTGTTCTTTTCTTTTTACTGCTGATGAAATATGTGTGTATGGTTTTGGCAAAGTAGAAAGTAGAGTGGAGATGTAATGCCTTGTAGTTTAGTAACTTAACAGTGTTTTTTTTTTTTAATAAAAATCTTTTCACTGTTTGGAAGTAATTCTCTGTTTATTGGTTCACTTGCTTATTTAATGATGTAATTCTGAGTTCCTTTTATAGCAGGCTTACTTACTGCAGGTTGAGCTGCAGCCTATTTAATTGTGCATCCTTTTACATTGTATTTGTTGTCTAAATAGAGCATGAACTCTAGTATGTTCTCGAGTTCTATCTGATTCTTACATGTCTTACTTGATAGACTAGTCTGCACATGTACATGTAGGGATTGTTGCTAATTGTACTAAACAACAATAACATTATTCTTCTTACAATGGCATACTAGTCAATAGCAAAAGGTTTCTACTTTGTTATTTCCGAAAAACAATATATATATAGCAATGGCATCTGATTAATGTTATTTCCGAAAAACAATGGCATCTGATTAATGTTATTTTGTAGCAAAAATTTTCTTACGCTGCTGTTGTTAACGGATGGGTGGATAAATCGGTCTCTAAGAAATGGAGGGACTACAAGAGCTTTCTAAAAGGAAAGTACTATGTGCCAGAGAGGACTGGGGCTGAGAATGCGAGGGCGGTTCCCGTAGGAGTGACACCACAAGATTGGCAATTTTTTGTCAATTTTTGGAGAAGTGAAACGGGAAAGGTATATACTAACGCAACTTCCGTCCTTTTGTATTTTATTGATGATATATTTTCATTGATGTTGCGAATTATAATCATTACCAGAGAAAGGCTGACATCGACATAAAAAGTCGAAAGATGTTGAAACTGAAGCACACTACTGGGAGCGCCAGCTTTGCGGTAGTTCGAGATGAGCTGGTAAACTATGCTTCAATTTTTCTTTTTTTGAAACTCTTTTTATTATAGTTATATACAAGTCATGAAAACTCTTAAGATTAATTATGGGATGGAACTTTATTTATAGACCTGTGTATGAACTGTGTAGACTGTAGAGTTTATATGACATCATTCGTGCATTTTGCCATTCAGCCGGACATGTTTTCAATTGCATCCAGAATGCAATTATGCATAGTTTCTTTTGTCTTTGCAACAATACTAACCGCAACAAAGTCATCAAGTTTGATCCATTGGTCACTTCAATCGTTGTATGACAGTATACCTCGTATCTGAAGCACATAGATAGCTAGTAACTCCTTAATCCTTCTTAGCAAAGTCCTTATCTGCTTATTTACTTACGAATGGTCCATAGCTTATAATATAAATGATGTGTGAAAATTTTTGCTTGGAGAAAGAATTATACTTCTTCGACATTGATGAATGCTTAATTGTATGTTTGCTGTAGAATCTATGACTGCCCATACTAGAGTTTGACCTTCATTTGGGTATATTTTAGAAGAATTTATGATTATCCTTTGAAAGATCTAACTTTTTCTGGATTACCTGTGTTCGTATATAATATATGATGTTCACACGCACTCATTAAGCTTGTTCAGGCATTTTAAAGACAACTAAATCTCATCCCATATTAATGGAAAATCTTGACCATATCTCTCAATTTTTTGGTTTACATGGGAAAACTTAACTGCAAACAATATTTGGGGCTACATTATTCATCAAATATTAATTGCATTTAAAGCCTCTGCACAGTGTTAGTAGAAACACTTATCAGCTATCACCCTTGCAACAGGTTTACTAGCATGCACCACATGCAGTGCACACTTTGATATTTAGTTTATTACATGTTTATAACACCGAAAAGAGTGTTGGCATGGTTGTATAGACATGCTGAGTATTTGGATGCCCATTGAGACAACTGACCATAAGGATTTATTTGAAGTATTTTATTATAGTTCTAAATACCGAACTTGTATATAGGAAGCATCAAATGAGGGAGAGAACATCGGCGATGTAGATTTTTTTTAAACTACCCACACGGGTAAGGATGGAAAATTTAGGGATGACGTGACAGCCGATATTGTGGTAAATAAAAAGCTATCAAATTAATTTCAATTTGGTATTTAATCTTTTCAATCAAATAATTTTGAAAATAAAATTTGTCTTTGTTATCTTTTGCAGAAAGATGCCAGAAAGAAGATTGAGGAAATGTCATCTTCTTCTTCCGCCAATCCATTGACGCTACAGTGTGAAGTTCTCACCGAATTGAGGGGACACGAGCGTCCCAATCGTGTGCGTGGGATGGGGCTTGGACCAACACCCACCAGCGTCTTCGGTTCTCGTACATGTTCTTACACTGGGGCCGGGCCCACACAGGAAGATGTTGATCAGCTGAAGGCAACAGTGGCACGTCTGGAGGCAGCAATGGTTCAAATGGCGACGTTGGTCCGGCAACAGTCACAAGGAATTCCAACTCAAGCACCGGTTAGTATTCTACAACTAAATACCCACTTTTAACTAATTTAAATTAATAAGAGTCAACTTTATTATTGTACAATTAACGAACATAGCTGAATAGATCTGATTTTTCAGTACCATTATATAAAATTAATGGTACTGAATAGAATTGATTTTTCAGAAAGGTTGTTGTCAAAAGGACATTTTTACTATATATACTTTCTAGCAACTTGTGTTTACTTGACATGGAGACAAGTGACTGGTACACTAAGAGTGAAATTGAATGGTTGACATTATATATACATACATCTAAGAAGCATTGGAAATAGGAGTTTGATGGAATCTCACTGTCTTTATTTTGAAAGTTTTGCATATTAAACATCCAAGGGTAGACTTAGATATAGGTGAAAATGTATTTTTTTCTCTCCTAATCTAACCCTCTAATTTCAAACAAATTAATTTTTTTTGAAAACAAGCTTGTTTCCAAAGCTGAAGAAAATAGTTATATAACTATTCCTTTTAGCAACTAGTTATGCCTTTACTCTTTTTTTTGTTCCTCTTCCTTTCTTTCTTTCCTTCCACTCGTATGCTTATTAGCATGACTATATGTATGTAAAACATATAAAATACAGAATAATATATAAATGAACTACAGATAGAAAATCAATGGAAACGATCGAAGCAACACTACATAATACTGCATAACTCTCTAGTACTAACAGAATCTAGTCGCTCGATCTATTGTTCTTGTTAAAGGAGTCTGCAGCACGCACGCTTCACGACTATAATTCTTTAGAACTTAGAACATGTAAAAAAAAGCAAGAATATGAATTTAGTTCATGAACATAGATGATTGAAATTTTCCTCAAATAAATACCATAAGGATGAAGAATGAATAACTCACAAGAGCTTGATCAGGTGAAAGGTCTAAATCAACAAGATAAAAGTCACCTAAAAAAATAAAAAAACATTTATTAGCTTTCAGAAAATGGTAAACTTGGACATACTGCACCATTAGGAGAGTGTACTATCAGTTGTTTTAGATATAGAAGTTAAATAATTAAATTTGTATCACTTACTTTTTGTAAAAGTTAAAAAAAAAAGGAATTGTGAAATTAAACCTTTATGAGCTTCTATGTGTGTTGGTCACATTGTATGAGCTCCTATTGTCGGTTGTATTGTTCTTTTCTGATGCATACTCATTTTCATTTGTTCTTCCTTAAAGTTCAGTTCCTCATATAATTTTGAAGTTTAGTTAAATGATTATAACACCTATTGATAGGAATTTGTAAAGTGTTAACTAGATTTGAGTGGATGAGGAGGGTTTGTGTAGCTGACCCCAAAATTTTTGGATGAAGGCATTATTATTGTTGTAGTTAATTGTTTAGAATACATGCAGAACTTGCTTGGTGTATATCATTTCTGGAAAACACAGTGCAAAAGATTGTCTTGATCAGTAATGTTTTTATTATTAAAATAAATTAAATAAATTTTCATGGAACACAGTGCAAAAGATTGTCTTGATCAGTAATGTTTCTGTTGTCTATGAAAGTTGCCCAGTATGTATTTAATTTTATTATTTAATTTAGTTTGATTATATGGATTATCTACTCAAAATCCTACATGTAAGTGATACCTAGATGGATTATATGGATTATCTACTCAAAATCCTAGACGTTTTGCTTTAGGATGTAAGTGGGATGGATCTGAAATTTGTCAATGCACACTCCTCCTTAGAGGATGCATATTGAGAGGATGTGTTTGATAATCAGAAAGCATTTGTTTTTGTTAAGCTAAATGTCTGACTGTATAATAGATAAGCACATAGCTGACATAAAAGATACTTGTTTGAGGCCATATCATTAATTTGTAAAGTTTGTTTCCACTGGAAAACAAATTCAGCATCACACTAGGATAATATATACTCAAAATAAAGTTTGTTTTAGATTGCAGAATAAGTGTCTGGAATGCATCTGATGGGAGTTTAGTCCATTCTTTGATTTTTCTTACAATAGGATAAGATATACGATATGGTATTCTAGGAAAATGATAGATGATAAGTATAACGACTTGACAACTATCAGAATTTCACTTAAGCTTAAATGTGCTTTTCTTGTTTCAATGTTTAGTGTACTACAATCTTATAATAAACTTTGCTTCTTATTGATATACTTCAGATTTTTTGTATTAATTTTATGAATTGCTTCATTAATCATCCATTTTCTTTATTGAGCCTCTCTTTTGCACCATCCAAGTCCCTAATAACAACTACTTCTTTTGTTTGACAAATTGATGATGAAATATTTATGTTTTTTCTACAGGGCCAGCGTATTCCATCAGTTTCCAGTCACACACATACACTAGGGCAAAATAACGATGGAATTGGAAGCAACAGCGGGCCACACGAAGAGACTTCCCTACTGTAGTTTGTCGAATTTGGACTTTTTTAAAAATGTTTTGTAGGAATTATATCTATGTTTTGTAATAACTAAGTATTGTACAGCATATACATTTGATACTCGTTGTATGACAGTTTATATGTGTTATATATTTTATTTTCTATTGAGTTGTTTTTGTGATGTGTGACTTTTGGCTCTTGATTATGATATTATTGATTTACCTGATTTGCATTTAAATTTAATATGATTACATGTATTTGTAATATGCGATTAATTACTGATTTTTTCAATTGAAAATATTATAATAAAATGTAAAAAAAAAAAAAAAAAACCCCACCTATGGCGACGTTTACCACGAAACGCCACCACAGGTACTTCAGCTTCTGAGTATCCTCTATCGCGGCGCTGGACCAGCGCCGCAGCAAGGTACCATCTAATTGTGGTGCAGTCCCTGACGTTTCACAAAAGCGCCGCTATAGCTATTTTTCCCAAAACGAAACGCTCCTATAACGGCGTTACCAAACTGCCGTTATAGGTGGACACCCTATAGCGGCGGCGACCGAACACGCCGCAGTAGCCTATATGGCTGTAACAATGCATGTTCTAACAGCGCTTTTAGCGGCGATTTCAGAAGCACCGTTACGAGCTATAACGGCGCCAAAAAACGCCGCTATAGCCTTGTAAAAGCGCCGCTATAGCCCATGCGGTTTGTAGTGATTGTTCCTTACGCACTACTCAACTTGATTAATAGTATTTAACATCATCAAAATTCTTGCTTATATCTAATAGATTGATAATAGCAAACAAAAAATCCAACTGCTCATGTTTTTCTTTGTTATAGGCTGGCAGCTGTGATCTTTGAAGATCCTCTAAACCCTTAAATCTAACAAAATTGGAAACAGAAAGCACATGGAGGTACAAAAAGAAAGCTCATCCTCGGACTTTGGGGCGCAGTGAAGAAGATGAAGAAGCGGAGAAAGTCACTTGGTTTCTCTATCTAAGAGAGAGAGAGAGAGAGAGAGAAAGAGTTTGTTGAAGAAGACCAAGAGTTTTTCACTTTTTCTTGTGGAAGTTCAAGAGTTCCGGATTTCATGGGGGTGCTCTTGTAATATCCCGGTCGGATATTATATTTGTATTATAATTATTATTTTAAAATTAAAATATTTTTTTATGAAAATTTCTTGGTTTTACTAATAAAAACTTATCTGTGTATATATACTAGTAAGTATATATATATGTGTTGTATCGGTTTTGTGCACTTGTACAAAATCCTGTAAAATACGTTTTTGAGAAAAATGTCTGTAATATCCGGGTCTGATGTTAAAAATTATTATTTTATTATTATTTTATTATTATTTTTAGAATTGAAATATTTTTGGTAGATATTACCCGGTTTTGTTAATAAACATTATATAATATATCTGTATTATATCAAATTGAAACTGGAATCTTCCGAGCTGGAAATAAAATTATTTTTATTATTATTTCTGAATTAAAATATTTTTTGGTAGAGATTATTCGTTTTAACGAATGAAAATTATTTGTATAGACAGATATATGTACGTATAGGTATTGTAGAGATTTCGTACATTTGTACGAAATCATGTAGTATGTGATTTTTGGAAAATGTCTCTTATTCTTGATCAATCATGATCAAATGGAGGGTAGGAATTAGTTTGGGTGTTGATTGTAATATAATATTGAAAATTGACCTTAAATACCATTTCAAAGGCTTAACCCTGCTATAAATCCACGGTCCTGATCTGGTTATACCTGGAGAAGGCGTCCATGAAACTTAAGAGTTCGTGATCGGAGGTTGCATCAATCAGAGCATCAATACTAGGAAGTGGGAACAGATCTTTCGGACAAGCCTTGTTCAGATGAGTGAAATCAATACAAATTCTCCAGATCCCGTTGGCCTTTTTGACCATCACGATGTTGGACAGCCACTCGAGATAATTAACCTCTTATATCAATCGAGCATTCAAGAGTTTTTCTACCTCTTTTTTGATTGCCTGCTGGCGTTCTGGTGCAAACTTGCGACATTTTTGCTGGACAGTTTAGCTTCGGGAGCAATGTTAAGGTGATGCATGAGAAGTTCTTCTGAGATTTGAGGCATGTCTGTCGCGGTCCAAGCGAACTGGTCGCGGTTTCCCCTTATGCATCGGATAATGTCGGCTTTGACAGGAGGGGAAGGACCTTACTAATTTTGAATGTCTTGGTCGGGTTTTCTTCTGAGAAGACTATTTCTTCCAACTCATCGACCGACTCTGAGCTAGCTTGGCTACTCCTTTGGGGGAGCTTGAGGGCTTCAAGAAAGACGACCGCCCCCCCTACCGAAGTCATGTAACATTTCCGAGCAGTCTCCTGGTTTCCTCTGGCCTCTCCACCCCAACTGTGGTAGGGAATTTCATCTTCATATGGTAGGCTGAGGGTACGGCTTGAAGAGTGGCTAGGTCGGGTCGGCTAAGGATGACATTGTAAGCGGCCTTTACGTCAACAACCATAAAGTCTATTGGCTCAGTTCGGGTGGCCGGGGTTTGCAACTGGTTACGTCGAGAGTTATAACTCTCTCGATCGTCAGTGACACCCAGGAGAATCCGTGGAGAGTGTAGCTGGCGGATTTGAGGCGGTCTTTAGACAACTTGAGGCCCTGTAAGGCTTCCAAGAAGATAATATTGACCGAGCTTCCATTGTCGACCAGGACTCAGCGTACTTTGTAGTTGGCCATATGGAGGCTTGCCACAAGAGCATCAAAATGAGGCGTTCGAATGCCTTCCAAATCTTTATTTGAAAAGTTTACAAGGACCCCAAAGCCCTTGGGCGGGGGATGAATCTGTATTGAGTTTACCTCTCGGATGAGGGATTTTCGGGAGGAGTTCGACTCCCTCCATTGGACCTCCATGAATGAGGTGTAAGATTGCTTCAACTTCGGAGTCAGGGGACTCGACAAGTCTCTCAGTTCGCCTGTTAGCCCCTCTGCTCTGTCTTTCCTTACGAACTTGGACAGTTGCCACCTATGAATGAGGGCCTCGATCTCATCTTTGAGGGCCCGACAGTCATCTGTGTCATGGCCGTGGTCCCTATGAAAGCGACACCATTTATCCCGATTCCTCTTCTTACCAGGGGTATTCATCATCGGGGGTGGTTGGAGCAACCCTTCTTTCCCGGTCTCCATTAGGATGGCTGAGACACTGGCATTAAGAGGGTGAACTTCTCAAAATGGGGAGGAGGGCGGCGCTGGCCACCACTATCCTTCTGTAGCTTCTTAGCACCTACTTCATCCGCACTCTTCCAATTGTTCCCGGAAAGGGAGCTCTTTCTGATCAAGCGGGAGGAGGGCCTCCTCCGCCCGAATATATTTCTCGCTCCTCAACAGGAGTTCTGAGAAGTCTTGGGGCGGCTTTTTAGCGAGAGATGCATTTAGGGCGGCGTGGTTGATGTTGTGTCGGAATGCAGCAGAGGCCACCGACTGATCAAGGGAGGCGATAGACCAAGCCTCTGTGGTAAAACGCCTGACATAAACCCTTAAGCGCTTGCCCTTCCTTTGACTGAGTGCCAACAAAGATGTGCTTGTCTTCTCGGCCCGGCGGCTACTCACAAAGTAGGTAAGGCAGAGCTCCTCGAACTGGTCGAAGGAGAAGATGGAGGCAGGGGTCAGTCGGGAGTACCATTCTCTCACGGGTCCTTTCAGCATGGCTGGAAAGGTTTTGCAAAGGAGCGCATCTGAAGCCCTGGTGAATCATCATGAGTGTTTTAAAACTCTCAATGTGGTCGGCAGGGTCCGTCTCACCATTGTAGGACTCGAAGTGGGGATGCTTGAAGGCCTCAGGGACATGGGCCTCCATAATGGTTCGGGAGAAAGGAGGCATGCTCGGGCGAAAATTCCTCGCTGGCTGCTCTTCTTCTAGGTTGAGCCCGTTGAGGCGCCTCTCCATCTCATGGAGACGGCAGTGGACAGATTCATCCCTCCGATCGGATCTAGTCGACCCTCGGGACTCTCCTTCATGAGTAGCGGTACGGCGAAGGCTAGGCGTGCACTAGTCATGACTCGGGGCAAGGAGAGGGCTAAGCGCACGCCGATCCTGACTTGTGGCGATATTAAGAGCTAGCATGATATCTTCCTTGAAATTCTGAAACTCGGCCTGAGTGACTGGTGCTCCTCCAGCCCGGCGGTCCCTCTGTGCAGCCCGGCTTATTGGAGTATGGCTACTTCGCCGACGACGTGGAGGGGACTCTCTTCGCCTCCTCAGGGAGGGGGTTCTTCTAGGCCTTGGTCTGCGTGGAAGCCGGCCTCTGGGAGCCCTTTGGCGCTTGGGTTAAGGGACTTCCTCAAGGGCCCGCCTTTCATTCAAGCGGGTTCGGAGGTCGACCCCCTGCTATCGATTAACGATCACTTGACGGAGATCTTGTCTGGGAGGGCTTTGAGAAGCCATAGAGTCAGTTGAAGTGTTGTGGGCTAAGATGCGGTCATGGTGGTAGTGTTGTCCCTGACGGCTCCGATGGGAGCCCCCCTGGACCTGGGAGGAGGCTGATCAGGCTGCGGTTGCTGAACTTGCTGGTCGAGTTGAGGAGGAAGATCTGGGAGTTGTGGAGGAGGAAAAGGAATGGCTCTTCGGTTGGATGTCGTTGCCTTCCCTTTTCCTTTAGGAGGCATGACTCGGAAACTGCCTTTACCCGTGATATGTAACTGGATTGTTTTTTCATTTTCCACAGATGGCGCCAATCTGTTGCTGCTGATTTTGGTGTGGGAGCAAACAGATGAATTTGTGGATTCTTTTGGAAACAAATAAGGAAAATCTGTAGACTTTTGGCCGGCGTTTGACTGTTTCTTGCTACTGTCGTTGACCTGCAAAAAGTTCGATACACCAGGATAGATTCCGGCGACGAACCCTCCGACGCTCAAGTCAGTAATCAAAAAAATTATGAAAGAGCACTTTTATGGAAAAATATTGATTACCTTTTTTATGGTTGGGGGGGGGGAGGGGTATTTATAGTCGCCTTTAGAGATAGTTTAGAGATAATCATTTATCTCTATGTCCCGGTGTTTTTGGATAAGATTTAAAGTTTTAACTCGTTTCGTGATAAGAGAGGCGATTTAAACCGCCTCTTAGAGATAATTACGAATTTGAATTACTTTTTAAATTTCTGGGTTGATTTGTAACGGGTTGTCACCCATACCCAATAGGACATATCCGTTTTTGAGTTATTGGGACTTGAAGAATGACCCAGTTTCTATTTTGAACCCGTTTGTAGGTAAAATTACCATTTTACCCCAGGAAGCTTTAAGATTCGTACCCGACTTGAACGGTCCCAATTTAATCTTATTTTTAGCCATATCACCTTCCATTGTCCCAGTAATACCATTGGACACACAATTAAGGTTCCCCCTTTTATAGAGAAAGATTTTCCAGTTTGAGTAGCACTACCCGAGTCTTCTTTGGAGTTACTTTCATCCTCCATCATCGAGTCGGTCATCTGCTCTTCCCCTTGGACTAGAAAATACTAGAGCAATTGTCATGGAAGTCTTCCCGATCGGTTAGAATCTGAATGAAGAATAAATTATATGTAAAAGTGCGGTTGAAATAGTCTTTGCAGATCATAAAAGCAAGTTACAATTGAAATAGATAGCATTTACTGAAGGCTAAAAACTTTTTCAAATGGAATGGGACTATCCATATCTTGAATTTACAATGTACATACCACTGCTTAAAGAAGTTGTCTAAGAGGGTATTCTGTCTCACTATCTAGATAAGGTTAATATAGTAATTAATATTTTTTCTCACCTTCTGGATAAGGTTATTAAGTTTGTTGAAATACAAATACAAACTAAAACAAGAATTGTTATAAACGTAAAAATAAATATTCTCAACGACAGATATATAATTGTGTCGAATTTAATTCTGACAATCATTTTATCAGGCATATATAGAGGATAATATAAATCGTAGCACCACCTTTCAGCACGCCAAGTGACAACTTAACATTTGCACAGTAAGTTTAAAGATAATTACCCCTCCTCGTGCCATTTGAGTTGCACTAGGAAATTCAGTAGTAGCTTCCCCGGAGAAAATATTTACATACATAGCAGCAGCAGCTCCTGTTTGAAATAGCCAGCAACAAATTTAGAGACAAATTGATGTAAACATAATTTTGGATAGAGAATTTCTAAAAATATTAAGTTTACCAACACGCAAGGCAAATTAAGTTAAAAATTAAACTATTAACCGGTTTGATGGTTTTCAGATATGAGATAAGTTTAACAAGCTCAATTAATGATCCAGTTCTAACAATCAATAATCATATACCTAAGTGTTCTTAGTAAGTAAAAGATGCAATAATGATTTGTACTCTAATTGGCAAGTAAAATCACACACTCTCAATTATTTATGGACGACAGATAAATTAAATAATATTATAGACATGATAAAGCAGTAGCACAAATATTTGAGAAGTGCAAAGAGTTTACCGGGGTTTGCAGACATGGGAACACAGGAAGCAGCAGCAAGGTGACAGTCGACCGGCGGGGGGGACGCTGCAGTCGAATCCGGTTGGTGGTCGGCGAGGGAAGCGCGGGGGAGCAGCATCGACGGGGGGCTCAATGGTTGATCGCATTTGCGGTTGCGATGGAAGATGATGGCAATCGGGGAGCAGCGTCGACGAGGGGCTCGATGGAAAATAACAACATTGACTATAAGAATTACCTCACATACAACATAATCTCTTCCATCAAACTAAGCTCTAGAGGTGCAATCACAAGCCGTGCCCAGACTTTAACTTTAGATGCATTCACAAGTGGGATGATACACCTCGAACCCTCCGTCAGAAGCCTCCCAATCTGTTACAATCAAGAACAAGAACCCCCAAATTAGACATAAAAGATATAAAATAAATAAAAAGGGAATGTGAATACATGAGACTAAGTTTACACACCTCTCCTAATTTCTTGGTTGAAAATCGAACAATCTCAGAAGAGGCAGCCACAGTCTTAGCGCTGACCCACTGCCTCCCAAACTGCTTCATCACATTACTCTTTGGAAACTGATGTGGGTAATTTAGAATAAAATCTTAACCATTTAAAACGGACACAAATATTAAAGCTCTTACTAAACAATGACAAATTTTAGCAGATAGACCCAATAGAAGTGGTTGAGCTAATTTCAGGCCCATCAACCCTAACGTAAAATAGTCCAAGTCCATCTGAAAAATTCAGTTTAAACCCTTATCTGTAACCGCTTCTATTTCTCCATGCAAAAGAGAAAGTTTGAAAATTCTATCTCTTCATCAAGAGAAAAGTCCTGACTCGATATCATCACATCGAAAGGGTAACTAACCTTATTCTTTACTGGGAAGTAAAGAATAATCCAATATCTTGAAACTGGCCTCTCGAGCGACTATATATACTTCTCGACCTCTTCAGAAACCAAGTAATTGCAAATTCTGCTTTCAAAACATCCATATCTCTGTGTTTTCTGACTTGGGCGCCGGAGGGTCTACCATCGGGGCCAACCCCAGTAATTCAGACTGTTTTGCAGGTCCACGGGAGCGATCATACCCGTCCCCAACAATCAGATCTCAGAGTTAGCAACATTTTGCGACGGTCAACATCGATGAAAGTAAAAGATAAGATCTTTATTGTTTTCATTTAAAGAATTCACATATCTATTTGCTCCCATACAGAAATTAGCAGAAACATATTAGCTCCGTCTGTGGAAAACAGAAAAGATCTTCGATCCAACTTTGTCGATCAAAAACTACTTTCTCTGTCATGCCTCCAAAAGGGAAAATGGAAGGCGGCGACTACTAACTGACGAGTCAACCATCTTCCTTCACCTTCTCCACATACGTAGGACCCCCTTCAACCTCCTCAACTGGATCAACAACCTCAACCAGAACAACCTGTTCATCAGCAGACTCAGCCTCCTTCCAAAAGGGCCGTCCCAGGGGGGCTCCCACCGAAGTCATCCCGAACATCACCTTGAGTAGCGCGTGGTCAAAAACAGGGGTTTTGTCCATACCTCGACCCCTTCAACAGTACCCTCTATGATGCCCCAGTCGCAGCAAGACTTCCATCAGGTCATCTTCAACCGACAACAGGGGTCTGATATCTGAGATCGCCTAAACGAAAGGCAAGTCCATGACGAAGTTCCCCCGTCCAGAATGCTAGGGAAGCAAGATGACCCCCTCTCCTCAAAGACAGAGATCTAGAAGAACTCCCTCTTCCAGGGGGCGAAGAAGATCTCTTCCTTCTAGGGGATGAAGAAGGTCTCCTCCTTCTCAGGAGTGAAGAAGCCAGACTACAGCAAGTCAACCAATTCACAGGGCTAACAGAGAACCAGAGGCCTCCATCACCAATGCAAAATTTGAAAACTTTATAGATGAGATCCTCCAAGCCTCCACGTTGCTCCGAACAGGAGCCGACAAAAAAAAAGTTGTCGATGCACAACCATACATGAGGAAGAATCTTATGGGTCGACCAGGTCCGACCAAAGGGAAAAACTAGTTCTCTGCTGCCTTTGAGAGATGGAGGACCATCTCAATAGAATCAACCGAGAGAAAGACCATCTAGCCAGAAGCTTTCGCCCTAGCAGACCTCCCTTCTCTAGGTCAATAATGGTGGCCCACGTCCCTGGGACCTTCAAGCTTATAGCACCCTGAATTTCCAATAAATTAAATTAAAAATAAGTGGTACAATTTCCAGAATCAACTTCAATGTATCCAAAACCAATACTTGAATATATTGAAAATTGAAACTAGAATTTCACCAAAATCAGAAAGTTACATGATTTCGTTCTTCAAAACAGTACACTCTAAAATCAATATTAAATTCTAGAAAAATTAACTTAAATTCAGCACATAACAAGGAACTCATCACAAAAATCTGGACTCAAAAAAATTAAAAATTAACTTAAATTCACTTGAAATAACATCCACCCCGATGCAACTTATAGAAGTAGACACCAATCTCTGAGTTCCCCTCCTAAGTTCATCCTCCTGCAAGCCTTCGATCACCTCTGCTGTGAAAAACTTCTCATTGGTAGACTCTCCATATGGCATGGTGTTTCTCAGATGCTTGTGTGGATCTGATAGTGATTTTATCAATTTGAAAGTTTAAAGAACATCTACGTTTGACACCCTCAATTCTGTAGCCTTTGAACTGGATTCCTCTATATGATCTTGAAGAGCGATACTTTCCTTCATTGATTATCTGAACAATTTCTTCTTCCAGTACATCAGTTCTTGTAATGACGATTATGTGGTATTATATATGTGTATTGTCCAAAGACTCACGGCGTTTCCACTCATGACTCCGTTTGCCGAAAACATCTGAATTAAATCAATGTCTTGTGCATAATTCTTCACCTTAAACTCATGCTTTATGTCAAACGGCTTCTCCTGGTTGATCTGGGTAGAATTTTAATTTGTCATCTTCTCCAAGGAAACTCGAGCAACTTCTGAACGCAGAAGATTTCTAACCCGACGCTCTAATACCAATTGTTAGGGAATATGATGAGTTTTTGCAACAACTGATCTTGATGACGAACAATCAAACAAGTAGATTTATACAAATCACACAAAGCACACAAATAATTTGTCCCGGTCGAGGCTTTTGCCTTATTACGGGGGAGAAAGAAGGAAAATATTATTCAACTAGAGAAAATACATGATATTACACTCGCACCACGAACTTATATATCTCTCATGCCTAACTAGAAGATAATAGTTGTTTACAATGGAAAACTCTCAATCTCAACTCCCAATGAAGTACTCTCTCTTGTCTCTCTATGAAGACTTACATAAACATATATAGAGAGAACCCTAGTTTGTAGTCTTGTCACATAAGCCACCCAATATGTCATGTAGAATAAGTCGCTTAAAGGAGCGTACGATCTGACTTGGAGTTGAAGATTGGGATGAAACGACCACCAAGACCTAGTCCCAAAACGTTGCTTCAGTGATGGACGATCAACTGCACCCAAGTGCGGTCGACCGCACCTCATTAGTGCCCAGACCCGAGGGGTGTGCATTCGACCACACAGTCGACTACACAACTCTCTGTTGCTGTTATTGTTGCTGCTTTATTTCTTCCTTCTCCTCTTTTCGAATACTTCGACCTCCGTGCTTCATCATATCTTCTTCTAATACAAACTATAAGTATGAAAGACATATAATCTCAACATATGTCACACACACACACATTGCTTCGACCTCCGTGCTTCCTCATATCTTCTTCTAATACGAACTACAAGTATGCAAGACATACAATCTCAACATATATATATATATATATATATGTCTCTCTCTCTCTTTCTTTCTCTCTCTCTCTCTCTCTCTCACACACACACACACACACGCGCGGCATGCAACAAAAAGTAGTAGTAACGAAGTAACTGATTGAATTTACTAAAAAAAGAACTAATTGATTGAGCAAATGGGTATAAGAATATATATATGTAAATAGTGATCCCCTAAGAACTTGTTATATAGCTTAATTTAGGATTCAATACTCGTCAGCCATTATGAGTAGTCAGATTTGAGATTCATCATATTCAAATGCTTAGATTCCTTCACTTAATCAGAAAACATACATAACCTAAGCTCTGGTTCACTCGCAAGTAAACCAGACTGCTTTTTCTGTAGCTGTCTGTTCTCCCCAAAATGTTAGCTTTGATTGCTCCATGATTCGCACACATCATAAGTGAAGGTGAGGTCAGAACTCTACAGCCGTCCAACCTTCCAAAATGTGCCATCCGATTCGCTCCACGATTCGCCCATCATAAAATTTAAGTGACTGTGGGGTTAGAACTCTGCAGTCGTCCGAACCCCCCCCCCATTAAAACGTGCAATTTAATCAGACGGCCTTCAGATCTCTGTTGGAAGAGAATCTCAAACTAAGGTAGAAGATCAGTTATATATACACTATGATCGCTCCACGGTTTGTACCTATCATGAAACTTAAGTGAAAGCAATGCCAGAACTCTGCAGTTGTCCGATCTTCCAAACATGGGCACTCCTTTCTCCACGATTCGCATCCATCATAAAACTTAAGTGAATGTGGGGTAAGTACTCTGCAGCCACTCCCCAAAATGTGTAATCCGATTACTTAACTATTCACGCTCATCGTAAAACATAAATAGATATTTTGTTTGGGCTTGAACCATATTTTTTTTGCTTTTTTTTTCGTTTGTTTTTTTCTTGCCTTCTTATGCGTACCGATTCAATCAAACGACCTTCAGATATCTTCAGAAAGTGAATCTCAAACTAAGGTGTGTGTATATATATATATATATATATATATATATATATATATATATATGAAAGCACGGGAGTGTGTGTGTTTGAACAGGACATATGACTTATGACTTGTTCAAACACACATGACATGTCATATTAAGGAGTTTTTCATGTAGTGTATGTTATACTAGGGGTGGCCGATCATACCGAAATGAGCCAACCGACCGGTTTTCCAACCGAACCATTCGATTCGGTACCGAAAAATTCGGTTACCAGAAGTATGGTATGGTACAACCGTATCGAGTTTTAAAATCCAGTTCGGTTTCGGTATGAATATGGTTCAGTCGGTATTTTACCGTACCGTACCGAATGGTAAAATACGGTAAAATAACCAATGAAAATAACTAACTGAGCAGCAATTAGCAACCAATAAAAGATGATCAATTAATATACAACCGATAACCAGGTCTTTGGCTTCCAAAAGGGCAATGCTGCCGTTGAAATCTAGGGTTGCGCTAGCATAGGAAAAAGAAGATGTACAGATAGTAATGTAGAAATTGTACTAACGAGCTGATTAGTTGCTCTTTATTCGGTCTGCACAATCATCTACGTATAGATATAGCCTCTAGGCCATGAAGTTTGCTTTAGGTAGCAGATGCCTAGGAGACATGGGATCTTTCAGAAGGAAGAAAGAAATGAATGATCATTCAATTGAAGATATTGATATTTCGATGGATGCTAGCATTGCTGCGAACTGGACAGGTGGTACCACTACTAAATAAGGCCTAAGGAAACTGAATACGTTCGAGATGACAGCAGGATAGGTGAAGAGGAGCAAGATTTTATTTAGCCGGTTAGGCTTTAGAGGATGTTATTTAGCCGGTTAGGGTTTAGAGAACTGAATATGGAATTTTTTAGTGAAATATAGGTGAGTAATTGAGTTCAGATTGAATATTATTGCTGTTTATTATTGTAGTTTAACTTGGTTATCTACAGCGGATATGAAGGATGCAAATGTTAGTAGTAGTGATTGATGAAACAACGATTCTTGTAGCCACTCAAGAGTAATTTTTTGACATTGTACTATTTGTTGGGTCATATTTGGTATAACACAAATACCGAACCGTACCAACTGAAGTAGTCGGTATACCAAAGTTTCGGTATACCAAACTTTTTGGTTGGTAATGGGTATATTTTCAAATCGAACTAGTTTGGTATGGTAATGGTACAATGTCAAAAAGTCCGGTACCGTACTGAGCCCAACCCTATGTTATACTAGCTAGAGACTATGCATCATTCTCACAAAACTTTGGATTTACTATATTTATATACTTGTTTTCTTCTGCCATAATAGAAATTTTTTGGTTGTGATAGGGGTTGACCCTACTCCTTTTTTTATATAAGTTTTTAGATTTCCTATTTGAAAAGGCATAATTATTTAAATATTTAATTTGTTCAGATTTTTTTTTCATTACACGGTAGGTGTAGCTCACATTCAAAACAAATTAAGAAAGAATTGTCTCAGGTGGTTTGGACATATCACAGTAGATCTGGTGGTGTGCCCAGTAGAAAGAGTGATTTGATAAGTATTGAGGGTAGAGTTCTGGGTAAGGGAAGACCTAATTTTATCTAGGTGGAAACGGTAAGAAAAGATATAATGACCTGTAGCCTTATAGAAGATATTGCGCTAAACTGAACAGAACGAAAACCAGAATTCATGTAACCGGCCCTAATTAGTTGGGAAAAAAAACTTTGTTGTTGTTGTTGTAGTTGTTGTTGTTGTAGAACCGTTTTTCATTAATTAAAAGATTAGCTTATAGCTCAGTGGGATATTGAAGGAGATTGAAATTAGTACAAAAATTATATATAGTTTCTTTTGTGGACTATTAATCTTAAGAGTGATTGTTAGTAGCTGACCCACTTCCAATATTTATTTATTAAAGTGACCCACTTTTCAAAAAAATTAAACACCTGACCCACTTTCAAAAAATATTACATCTAACGGACACAGTTAATATTAAAACCAAAAAAACAAAATTTTCCATATAACCGTACTTCAGAAATTATCAACTATAATTTCTCTTAATCTTTATAAACTTGGATACCTAACAGAACATAAAGATACTAAGGTTAAAAAACCTTTCAAAATTTAAAATACGATACGTTGACAAAAGATTCATAGAAAGAAAATATATAACTGATAAAGAAACAGCATAACATTTATTATAACTAGTAGAGTAACCAAAAACCTCCCTAATGAAATACAAAAAGAAATAGCATGTAAGGTATTAGACTATATAAATGAAGAAGCAAGTTGGTATTACCAACACCTACTATCACAAAAAAAATTAATCTACAAGAATTAAGCTAGGATGGATAATATTACAAAAATAGAATCATCAATACACTCGAAAATTTATATGGTAAACATTCAAGAGTTTGAAGAAGATTATAATGGTCCAGAATTTATAGGAACTATAAGAAAAGATTAAAAAATCTTAAATAAGAACATAAAAGAATTAAGTAGATATATGTAACTACCGTTTTCGCTATTTTCATTTTCCCCATTTTGTAATATTTTATTTGAAATTAAATAAAATACTCTATTTTATCCTTGATTATTTCAATTAAATCTTGTTCATGGGATTCTTCGTTCTTCGTGATTGAGCTATTTTTGTTGAGTTTATTTTTTCTTCTATTATTTGTGGATATTTTTATTTGAACTCTATTGATTTAGATCTATCTCTTGTGGAACCCTAAAATCTAGTTTCATTTGTTCTTAACCCAAAACCGCTTTTATTGGATCCTAAATCACTAACCCATTACCCTAATTGTACCCTATAAATACAACTCTACTATAAACCCTAAAAAAATTGCACACAATTGAAATCCTAGCTGCTTATTCTCTCTCCCCTCGCCGTTTTCTCAACCTGATTGTTTATCGCCCAATCTCCAAAGAAACCCATTGCTGGCCTTTCATCTTCTCCGCCCATCTCCCCACTTTCTGGCCACGCCCTCGTCGTCACCTATTCCCCGACCTCCCATCGCCACCCCCTGACCCTCCTCCTCTGTCCTCGACATTAGCAGCGGCCAAAACCCCAAAGCTCCGTCTGAAAAGAAACAGCTTCGTAATGGTGGGGGGTGGCCGTTCCATATTTAAAGTAATTTAAATTCATAAAGTAATTTTCAGTTTTGATTGTCATTTAAAGTCATAAATTCATTTTCAGTTTTTTGAGATAGGCAGAGCAATTTTTTTTGGGGAAGTTGGTTCGTTTTTGTTTGAACTCTGCTATAAATACAAGCCATCCCAAAAGAGTTGTATACCATTGAAAACCAAGTGCTACTACTCCAAACAAGAGAGATTGTTGGTGATTGTTTTCTTTGTGAGAGAGAGAGAGATAGTTTATCCCTCATTTGTAATCCATCACCGAACCTCCTTCGCCCTCTCACCTGCACCATTGTCGCCTTCCATCTCCTCGACCCTCCAGTCGCCATCTTCTCAACAGATGCCACCTCTCGTCGACTCCCCATCCTCCTCCTCCTTCGATCATCCCCGTCCTCCACTTCGCCTGCATCCTGAACCCTGAGAACCCATTGCAGCTCCCACCATCTGCGAACCCATCTTCTCCCTGTTGCACCCTGCCTTTCCCCATCGTATTCTCAACCACTGCATCCCCCTGTGTGCCTCCTACCACCTCCACTGTCCCGAGAACTCATTGCCGTAGTTCATCACCACCAACCGCCATGGTCGCTCCTCCTTCTTCTGTTTTCTTCCAAAACAGAGCCACCGACTGACATTGCTTATCCACCGCCTGTGCACCGACAGCACCCACGTCCCCCCGTCCCTGGTCTCCACTACCAAGCCACGATGACCACCGCCAACCCAGCCATCCCCATCGTCCGCCAATCAAGCCAGATCCGAAGCCATTGTTGTTTGCTGTTTGATCAGGGATTCTTGATCATTGAATCTCAGCCATCTGATCGATCTGATCGTGATCATCATCATCATCATCATCAAGCGATCTCCAGCCATTGATCATGTTGATCTTGATCATCATCAAGATCCGCGCCAGACCTGATCCATCCGATCCTGATCATCATCAAGTTCATCATCCAATCAAGGCAAGTACTTGTATGAATTTTCTTGTTCCTCGTACAAGTAAAAATACCGTCAGTAGATCTCATTATAACTTGTTTTTCATGTTCTTACTCCTTGATGATCTTAATTCTATTCGTCGTTTGATTTTTATCAACCCTATAGTCAAATGAGTTTCCCAAACAACCCATTAATATATCCGTCACACAAACACTATGTAGATCTAGGAAATTTATTCATATGAATACATGTTGTAGATGTTTGGTTGTGTGTTAAGCGTGTGAATAATGTCTCCCTTGTTAATAAGGTTGAAAATACATGTGGATTGCTGATTTGATACCTATTACTTTCTGATTTGTATCACACATTAACTTAGATCCATAATAAATAATAATTATAAGACATTTCATGCAAAAAGTATCTTTATTTGCTGCTGTTCTGTTTTTGCCTACTGTTTTCGACCTAGATAATGTCAGAATATTGACTTGCGTTCTAAATATGAAATGTAGCCCCAGATGTCTAGTTTACAACCCATTTTATGGAATCAAATTCTGAATTATATTTTGTGAGTTATGACTGTTTTAGTTCGGCTGGGTCTGAATTTTCAGATTTATAATTTTGCTGCACCACCTTGTTTTACAATTTAATTTGAGCATACTAACTATAATATAATAAGATGAAATTTACCATGCTAAGAATAGACATGCTAGAGAATCTTCCCAAATTCTTATGGATTTATTTATCGAGTTTTCAGACCTGTTTTATGCATATGAACACAACTTTGAAAATTCTGGCTGAACATGAACTCTGTGTAGAATGCTGTTTTGACACCAGTTGCTACAACTTTTATGTATCTTGTTTATCTGCGCTGGAACCAGGAAGAGAGTATAGTTTCTAGAACTTCTGACGTATCTAGATTTGCATTCTTGTAGCAACAGGGAATCTCAATTTTGGTGCAGCAACGTCCTGCTGTCCAGAATTAGAATTCTCGTTGTTTTTGTTAATTATAAATTATGTTGACACTTGAACATGCTTTTTACCTAGCCTAAACTCGCTAATACTAGATTCATGAAATTGTTATATTACTATCGCATTCATGAACTTGCTTGCTTGATACTTGATTCCAGGAGTACACAGCCCTATAAAATTCACCACTAGGCCTAAACGTAACTTGTTTGTATGTAGCAACTATGTGGTAAATAATTGGGACGCATGAAGTGCTACCTAGATAGAATTAAACAATAGATTTTTGAATAACATGTTACTTGTACACACTTGTCACCTGTCTCGTATGCTACTTGATACATGTTCCTTGGTACTTGATACAAATTACATGCTCACTTGTTACCTGTTCATGTTACTTGTTACTTATTACCTGATCCTGTTACTTGATTCGTTTTACTTGCTTACTAGTCTCTTTGAACTTACTACTTGTTGTATCCCTGCCATGTCATGTTGTATACTCTTGATTCCAATTCTCTGTTTCATGCTTTCTTAGACTTGTTCCCTACCCGTTGCTTGTACTACTTGCGGCTCGTAACTTGCACTAACGGGCGTCTGTCTCTTGTTTCTCTATTTTCTTCCACATGTTAAAATACAGGTTTTGGAGATCAATTGTCTGCAGGAGTTGGTGAGCAAACATTTTAGGCTTCGCCTGAGAAATCTTGATTTAGTTATTTGTGCTTGAGTTCATTTATTTCTTGTTGCTACTTGAAACTTGTAATAGGCCTGTTGTCCTGAAGTTTTACTTTTGATCCAAATCTTGTATTTATTTGGAAAATTTATCTTTGTTTCAAATAATTTCTGTAGATTAATAATTTATTCATGCATGCGTGGTTGAATATATTCTGCTATATTTCTTGTTATGCTGTTGAGTCGATCCTATAGCTTATGAATGATGAAAATCATTCGTTGGGTTTTGTTACGTACTCGTATTCCGTATTCCTTTCGGGAAACGGTGCGTGACAGATTAACTATCATGGAAGTGATAGAATGTGGATATTTGATGTTTATTATCCTCAAAGAGTAACAAGCATGTATGACTTTTATAAGTTTAAATTATTTTTTTTTAGCGTACAACGAGTAATAATTATAACAATAAGTCAAATTAATCCTGGAGAAACAAGTAATATAGGAGTTCAAATAATTGATGACTTCTTTTTTACGAAAGACCTTTATTATTTTATGAAAATGGAGAATTTAGTCGTTATATTTGGAGTCCTACAACAACAAATAGACAATTTTTTAAAGAAAATTAATATATAGAGGAAGAAAACGAACATATTGGGGAAGGAAATGAACATATGGAAGAACCCAAAGAACATATGATAGTGAAGTATCATAAGCAAAATCAGAAGCTATGAAAAATCCATACAATATATTATGCTAAACCACTTTTGTCCAAGGATTTTTTTCATTTATTTTAACAAGAAAAGAAAGAAAGGACATCTAAAGGATGCTGGAAACGACTATGAAAAAAGAAGAGCAAATGTAGGAGGCAACCCCCTACTCTTTCTCCATCCAAATTTTGAAGTGCAATCATATCCCTTAATCAAACCTTAAAAATCGTGCAATATTGTATAGATTTTATTAGAGAATTTTTCAAAAATAGTTTTGTTATTTTCTCATTTAACAAAGTTATGTGCAATATATTGCACAGGGTTATACTAGTTTTGGAGTTATGCTTGATTACTTTAATATTTTTTAAATTGATAATGCACGTTATTTTCAAGAAAATAATTTTACCGAAGGATATCATCTTTAAAGTTTTTTGATACTCTTTTTGTTTTTCTTTGCAAGTACAACAACTATTTCATGCTTCGTATCTAGTTGGTATTAGAGCCAATTCAGAATAAGTAATTTTTACCTAATTTCTACAATTTTTCACAAATTAAATACTAATTTATAACATGTAGAATAAGAAACTAAAGATTTAATATAAAAAATAGAAACTATCCTAAAACCCCAAAACAATTAGAATTTAATAAAAGGTCACACATTCAATAAAAAATATTATAGAAACGATATTATAGAAATTTAGTTATAACTAGATCTTAAGTGAAATTATTTTCAAAACAATCTCGTTTTCACAAATATTTTTAAAACGTAGGTCACGCTGATAATCTCTACTATTTTAATGGGAGAGTTGAGGTTTGTAACAAACAAACCCTAACTTTATAACTATATAAACACGTAAAATACACGTCCAAACTATATCCAACAAACAGAAATGTGCACCGCACGTGTAACCCAAATCAAAACATTCAAATATAAACTAATTTTTTTCTTATTCAATATATATTTATTTAATTTGATGACTTTACTTTTTTAGACGTGTATCGCACGTACATTATACTAGTTAGCTTTAATCTCAACTCCTTCAAATGTTTTTATCTGTTTGTGTTTCTTTTACTCTCTCACATCATTCTCAGTACTGAATGACAAAACTCCAGTTACTCTCCCTCCACTCTATTCTTTATCTCTTGCCTTCTTTCCTATGTCGAGCTAAACATCACCCAGCTATCTCTGGACATCAACTTGGTCTTACAAATTTCTCATCCCTCAAATGGAAGGTGAATAATCTCTTTTCAGAGATGGAACGGAGGAAATTTCATGAAGAAATTCAGATTGGAGTGTGCCCAATATTGACCAAATTTCATAAGAGTACAAATTTTGTCTAGAATTTATAATATTTTCTTAAGTGATGTACATCTTTTGTCTAGAATTTATAATCAGTTCAGAGGAGATGTACGAGATGTACATATTTTGTTAGATTTTATAATAAAAACTTACATATGTTATGTTTAGTATTTATGTATCTCCATTACGAAATGTTTTTCTTCTTTCATATATATATTGATGATCCGAGCCATTCACATTGATATACACATCTAAATTAGTCTAAATATGTAAAATCAAATCATTTGAAGTTCATTTGCCCATCCATTTAAGTGCTACAAAATTGTATGGCTGAAAATCGTTGTTTATTATAGTCTCATGATGGATGGGCAAATGAATTTCAAATAATTTGATTTTATATATTTAGACTAATTTTGATGTGTAGATCAATGTGAACGGTTCAGATCGCCAATACGAAGGCGGGAAGGCCGAGTGCACACGAGTGCACACGGCGGCCTAGTGCACAATGGAAGGGGATTATATATATATATATATATATATGGAAAGCTTCGGTTGTGCACTCCTCCAGTCCACACAGCCGTGTGCACTCCTCCATAGCCATCCGATCCGAGAGCTTGATCAAGATCATCATCCAATGGTTGGATTCCTCTCCCGCTTATCTGACTTATGGGGGGGGGGGGGGGTAAATGCGTCATTTCACACCCCCCATCCCCAAATCTCCATTCCTCTCCTCACGATCTGAGTCCCCTACGCTCTCATTCTTCCCCAAATCTCCTTTCCTCTTCTGAAAACCTTAGCTCCCAAAAATCCCCAACCAAAGCTCATCCCCAATTCTCCTCGCGGTCTCATCCTCCTGACGCTCTTAGCATCCTAACGCTATCACCTTCGTCCCTCTCCTAGTCGCCTTCTCAAAACCCTAGCTTCAATAAATCTCCAAATCGAAACTTCCTACCCCGATGATTCTCCTCTCCCTCTATAATCTCCCGACTAATCACCTCTCGAAATCCAACAAACCCTTGCTCCGAATCCAATGTGAGGTCTCTCTCTTGGTCGACGAAGCTGTCCCATTCTCGATCGACGTTGCCTTCTCAAAAATCGAAACCCCAAGGTATAAAATTTTCTCTTCAATTGAGTTACATCGAAACCCTAGTTTCTTCTTGGATTAATTTTGTTAAAAAAAATTATGGTAAGTTGCAGAGCTTCATAAAATTAGGTACAGTGGGGGATAGAATGGGGATAGATTTGGGATAGTAATTTGTAGAGTTTTTAGTTAATGGAAAAAAAAATATTCTTAGGTTAATCTGAAAAATCGAAACCCCAAGGTATAATATTAGGTAGATTTTAAACAGTTTAGTCATTCAGGTTTTTTATAGCTATTGAAGAGCTTCATGAAATTGAATTATCGGATCTCATGTTAGTATCTTAAATATTTCAAGTAACAATTTTTCATGAATCCCAAAATTTGGGATAGTAAATTGCAGACTTTTAATCGGAAAGCATTGTTCATGTAACGCCCCGAATTCCAAAAACAGCTGAATTCGAGATTTTCCACAGGATCTTTACACTTCTTTCGTACAATTTTATAAGGAATTTAAAACTTTTATTTCAACAATAATTACATCAGAGTCTTTTACATCAATATGCAGCGGAAATCAATAAAATACAACAATAATAAAAGTACAATTGTTACAACTTTAACATTTAAGTGATCAACAGCATCAATTCTCTTTATATCTTCATGTAACTCCATACCCTGCATATAAGACTGTGGACGCGTCAGTTGCTTACAACTGACGAAATATTATACACGGCCATCCTCTCTATGCCGGAAACAGTATAACGATTCTTAAATACTTTAGCAAACACAAACTTGATCACAAATAGAACTACAAGGGACTATCCTACAGATGTCGTGTTGTGCGGTGCACTTAGTCCTTAATGCAATTATTATATTACATAACACTAATGCGCACTTGTTCGGATTCTATGCATCCCATACTACATAGGTCCGAGGGCAAGCCTCTTAATCGTTCTTCATCTTTGTAGGGTTCAATCCCTCGCCATGACTTAATCACTACTGTAACTACGGTAAGTATCCTAGATGTTCTATGAGTACGAGCTCATGTACAGAAAATCTGGAGGGGAATCCCACGTCATGTCACGATGCATCGTGAAGAACCTATGGACAATTCAGCATCCTTCATGGCACATGACACCACCCGCAGTCACCAAACATCCCATGAGCGTCGCCACCGGGACGGTACTCTGGAGCAGTATCCACGTCATGTCACGACGCATCGTGAAGAACCTGTGAATACTCTCACGCCGCCAATCCAAAGGCCATCATACTCATGTTTTTCTCCTACTTTCATCACATCTCCACTATGTATCTATCTGTAATTTCGGTAAGTATCATAGATGTTCTATGATTACAAGCACGTGTACAGAAAACCTGGAGGGGAATCCCACGTCATGTCACGACGCATCGTGAAGAACCTATGGACAATTCAGCCGCCTTCATGGTACACGATCCTCTTGCAGCCACCAAACATCCCACAAGCATTGCTACCGGGATGGTACTCTAGAGTAGTATCCACGTCATGTCACGACTCATCGTGAAGAACCTGTGCATACCCTCACAACACCCATCCAATGACCCTCATACTTGTGTTTTTCTCTTACTTCCATCACAGCCTTACAAAGTTTGTTTTAAAAGAAAATCATCACAACCTAGAGCTAGCTTATCCTTACCGGACTTAATTCCAAACAACAGAGACAGTCAGCCTACCTGGCTACTTCTCAAGAGACGCTCAACCCTCAATGGTTAGCTCCCAAAATCATTAATAAAAACTGCCGGTCACTAGGGTCTCGCCTAGCCTCTAGATTCCAACAACTATCTCTTTCTAGAGATCAACAATATTTCACAATCAATCTCAAATAACATTTGCATTTCTTTTGTTCACAAATTCTTTATCAAATTTTTTTTTTTTATAATCTCATAACATGAGAACAATTCATTTTGATTTCAATTTCATCTTCCACCTCCTGGTGTGCATTTCACAATAAAACTCAATCAAATATTAATAACCATAAAATCTCATATTCAACTTATTTAACTTTCATTTGTCAAGAATCAAATCTAAACTCAAGAACCAGAAAATAGTTCGGTTCAGTCGGCTGGTGACAGTATCAGTCGACTGTTCAGCGAAAACATCTCAGTCGGTCTCAGTCGACTCTCGACAACAAATCAGTCGACTGTTTTATGAAACTTTAAAACATCAATAATAACACAGTCGGTTCAGTCGACTGTCGACCAGGAATCAGTCGACTATTCCGCGAATACTTTGAAAACCCAAACACCAGCAGCAGTCGACTGTGGAAGTGGACAGTCGACTGTCCTGCCGACGAAAACCAATTTCCTATACTTACCAGTCGACTGTGGAAAGTAAACAATCGACTGTCGATCACACAAATTGCAGCCTGCATATATTTTTCGACCTTTTAATCGGTTTGTACTCCCATATAAAAATATAGATCATTTCTAGAATATATTCCTTTTAAAAACAATATCGTATATGTTATCCAATTCTCAAGTTCCTCATTTTTCAATGAAATTCTTAAAATGCATCAAAACATATAATCCATTTCCCAAATAAACTGTTTTCTTTTATCAAAATTACTTTACAAAAATCTCTATACTCGTATAAATAATATTTTGAGGTTATAATCACACTTCTTTGCCCCATTCTCAACAAACAATATATTTGCATTATTCTAATCATGGCTCAACATGTATCAATTTCATGCAATAACTTCAATTCTAGCATTTCAACTAGCAATCATAATAATTTAAGGAATAGCATAGCAATTTGCATTTACCACAATCAATCAAAATTTAATGATTCATTAATTTGCATGTAATCTCATAATACCAATTCAATTTCAACCAAATGAATTCTATATCATCTATCATGCAATATCTACTCCTAAATTAGAAAGCACTTAAGAAACACCCACCTAAAGTTGAAGAATTGGTGCCCAAATGAACTCCTAGAATTAGGAGCTCCTAAAGAAAACTCCAATTGCAACTCCTCGAAATCCGTGCACCAAGGCCAAGCCTTCAATCCATTTCAGCAAGCAACAATCATCAAGAGCATCTCCATCCCCACTCCATTTCGGCAACATCAAGAACAACTCCCATCTTCTTTCATATACATATACTATGTATATACACATGTCTACACATATATATATATATATGCACACATTGAATTGTATGGTGGATATTAGGAGAGTAGGACAAAAGCTTTGATTCTTTTGGTGGGTTTTGCTTTCGGAATGGGCAGGAGAGAAGAGAGAAAAGAGATGAGAGAATGAGAGACTAAGGGGTATTTTATAGATTAACTAATAGGTAGTTAGAATAACCACCTCCACATGAACACCACTAATCCCATGATTTAAATTTGAAAATTGCTTTCCCTCCTATTTTCAAAATAAAAACTTTCAGATTTCCCTCTTCTCTAAACAGCCCGGCTCTCAAAAGTGTGCACATTGCACGTGTGCATGTGCACGTGCTTTGTGTACAAAATAATTTATTTATTCAATCTCTTTAATACAATTATTTATATATGTAATAAATATATAAAATTAACTTAAAAATTATACTTTTCATGCATAATAAAAATACACAGACATTTCATGAAATTTTCTTTGAAGGAAGAACGCGCTTAAGCACGTGCACCAAAACACGTGCGTCGCCCGTAAAATCACAAAAATACAAAAATTGATTTTGTCAACCAAAAAATATTTATAATTAATTGGAATGCAACAAAAAGTATATTTAATATACATATTTGATAATATACTCAAACGTACAGAAAGCACGTGTATTGCACGTAGAAAATTTATTTTAATAAAGATAGTCAAAAATTGAATTTTCGTTTACAAAACAAATTCAAACATGTTTTATAAAATAAATGATTGAAATCCATTGAAAACTTTGCACGTAACGGTGAAATATCCGAAATTGACACGTGCATCGATAATACGTAAAAAGCACGTAAAACCCAAAGATTGAGATATAGCATTTGAGTTGTCTCAAATGAAATTTGAAGAATACGGGATTGCATAAATAATTGGAATTCAAAATACATATCAAAATGCGTTATGGATATAATCAATAACAGTACAAAATGCATATACGTAACACCCGAGGGCAAAATTGTCATTTAAATTTTGCGGGGTTTTACAGTTCATTGGGGGATAGACTAGGGATAGTAATTTGCAGAAAGTTTATCGGAAATCATTGATCATTGGGAGAAAGATTAGGGATAGTTAGTTGCAAAATTAGAGATTTATTATCGCAAATCCCTTATCATTTACAAAATTGCTAAATTGGATTGGTATTTTTATCGCAAATCATTGAGCATGAACTTAATTTAAGATTTTTGAAAATCTAAATTTTAGCAAAAAATTGCTTAATTGAACTGGTATTTCTTAGAATGAGAATTGTTTATAATATCAACTGACGTAATGTATATTTTGCAATAAGTTAATAGAATGTGATTTTTGTGTGTTTAGTGGCATAAACCTGACAGAATCTTATAGGATGGCATCGAACTACGCTTCCAACCAAATCCACAATTACTATGGTGGTAGCTCCAGGTGTTCCAGAGCCAGTTCAGGACAGAGAATTAGAGCTCCCAAATATTTTTGTCAAATGCAGATAATGGTCAAATATTCTACTTCGGGGAAGAACTCAGGTAAAGCCTACTACAACTGTCCTAATTTTCCTAGTGGATGTGAATTTTTTTTTTGGGTAGAGAATTACGGGGAAGAAGAGGATAAAGATGCGACAATTAGAGAATTGTATGACGAGCTTATGATTCAGTCGTTGCTGAGGTCAGAAGATTGTGCCGGTGCGAGGAAGAATGGTTATTGGGCGGGTGCAAAGCATTATTCAGTGGTCAGATTTCTCTGTTGGGTATTGGTGTCCATCTTGTTGTTTCTTGCGTTCTTGAAGTAGTGGTGCAGTGGTGGTGGTGGTATCCCTTGAAGTATAAAGTTTATCTTTGGTATTTTGTAGTGGTGGTGTATTTTGGGTGGATGTTTATATTTTAGTAGATGTATCTATCTTCTATGTTGTATTTTGGTGGTGGTGGTATATTTTGGATGTATTTTGGAGGATGTACCTATTTTCTATGTTGTATTTTGGTATGTTGTATGGTTTACTATGTAATGTTTAATTATTAGTGAATTTATGAAGGGTACTAGAAGATTATGCATGGATTTTGTAATCCCACCTTGCTAAGTATGAATTTGATGGTTAATATTTATTTTTTTGTTAAGTAATCCCATATTGCTAAGTTTGTAATATTTTTTTTTGTTAATTTGAATGACAAATAAGAGTAGTTATCTTAAATAAAACAGCTGAATTACTATGCAGTTTATTGCTAAATTAAAGTTGAGAATGTTATTATCTGTTTGTTTGCTTGGTGTTGGTGGTGTCTCTGATCTATGATGTGTAAAGCTAGCTCTACTAAGGTCAGTAGCAACACACCTGGATAAACTATAGAAAAGCTAATACCTGAACTTCATACCATAAAACGTTAATGCAAACATGTTTTGTTCATTCAGTGAAGTTACAAAATGATATTTTTTTTGATTGAACAGTTATGACTACTCAATGCGCAAGACAAATTATACTTTGAGAGTATTTCTTGCTCGTCGTGTTTTATGCGATTCTGAACATAATGAACGGTATTGATCATGCATTTAGAAGGAAAGATGATTTTTTGAAGTGGGTATAAGAGTAGTATAAGCCACATTTCCTCCCATTTTCTTCGTTGATGACACAGTCAACTTCAAGAAGGTAAATTGTATCAACCGTTTCAATCCCACCAATCCCGTTGTCTCATCTAAACTAACAATAGGATTGCCATAGTTTTTTTGTGTTTCTTGGTAAGGTCCTATAGGGGTTTGATTAGGGAAATACACTAATCACTAGAAGTGAGGGGGAGTAAGAATAATCACTCTATATCCTTTGAAAAACACCACTCCGTAAGGAGCATATTCAACTCAAGAAAGAAAAAAAATACAAGCAGCTACTGCAGACACAACCGTTACTCATTTCAACAACTCTCCGATGAGAAACACATTCCGAAAATCTTCTTGCAGTATTGTAAGAACATTTTAATGACACAATCTGGTTCTCATAGGTACGCTAACTGAGGTGCAGATTTTTCAAGGCAGTCTAGTTCGAGCAATCAATAAATAGAAGCTTTCTTTTCAATTAGACGGGCTCTAATGCAAATATTTATTTCTATTTCCATAAAAGGTTGTAGCTCAGCTCCAGTTTGAACAAAATCCTAGGACTTCGCTCAACACAACCTCATCACTGTATACTTTCAAACCTTAATCAGGAACATGCAGTTAGATACTTGGCTCAGACCTTCTAGTACAATAAAGGCAAAACTAGCAAGTGCTATTAAATAGTACATAAACATAATCCAGGCTTTCATTAGAAATTAATACTACTTCATGGTTTGCAAAAGCAAATATTATTTCAAGGTTGAGCACAGCACCTCCGAGAGAGAAGCATACAAGGAAGAAAACAAAAGGTAGATTAAATTTAATTCCAACACATAAATTTGAAGGATTTACCCATTTGAACAAACTCAAGTTATTCACATATCAATGCTACTACATAAAAATTTTGCTTCTCCAAAAAAATTATTCCTTCAGCCCAGACAAACCGCTACTGCTGCTCTTTTAAATATAAATGCTGCTACTGTCATTCAAACAAACTGCTACTGCTGTATTTCTTCATATGAGTTTCTACATATCTTCCACGGGAAAAAAATACATAAAGTTAAATGAATTTACCTTCGATTTATTAGATAACAGGAAAAAATATTAACAGAGAGGATGATTGTGTTCATAACATGAACTTAATTAGGCCCAGAAATCACATTAATTCACAACACAAGGTTCTCAAATGATCACAACATCTTCACTGGGGGAGCATAAGTGTATCAAGCATAAGTGTTTTGGTTTAGCACTATGGCTGCAGTAGATTGCCACGCCCAAATAGCTGCAACCTTCACAAACCCCCACCTCTTCCAAAATTAAATTTATGCCTTCTCTCAAAAATCAACACAGTATAATTGTAGCTCACATAGTTTTTCCAAATCTCACATTTTAACAGAGCTCAGAAATAATAACAGCTCAATTGTAAACACATCCCGGCTGTAAACTGAAAAAACCAACAAAGCTCAATGTGAAATAGAGTCAAATTGAGTTCCTTTGCTACTACTAATATCAAGGGAGATCAATAACCAATTTTTAACAGAGCTCAATTTTTAACAGAGATCAATAACCAATTAATATCAATGGAGGTCAAATAGAGCTCAACTTTTAACCAATCAAAAAACTTAAACTATCAGAGCTCAATTTCAAATAGAGCTCAAGTTTTGAATCAGAGCTCAAAGAAGGGTAATTATACAAACTACCCCTCTTTAAGTGTGAGATGAGCGGGAGTGTTGCCCAGCCACTAGATATGGATCATGATCAAGTGTAAGATCAGACGGCTGAGGAGGATTGCACACAACTATATGCACCAGCCCAATAAGTATATAAAAACAGAGAAGCACAAAAATATATTTGACTTGGTAGGTGGGGAAAACAAAAAATTCAACCTGATGTTCCATGCATTCATCACTGCCTACCAATTCATCCCCAAAATAAAATACAGTAAGGCATCAGATTTACCAAATTGTTTGCGAGTAAAATACTTCCCTCGGTTCATATAATCGTTACCTTACTCGGAACTATCTCCAGTAGAGGAATTCACCTCTTCTTCATTGAATGCACTACTGACATTGAAAAGATGAAGCAAAAGTAAGTCATTATGCTGATTTTAAACAAATAATAAGAAAGTGTATGTTTAATTAAGACAAATCAAATGTAGACAAATTCTTGATATACCTATCAAGCCTCTTTGGGCAAGTTCTCGCATCATGGCCTTGCCCGTGCAATCCGCAACAATTGCACTTCCTTGGTTTTCCTCTTAATTTTTCGCGCATTGGTTTCAACCTCTTCCCACTTGATCTTCCCTTGGTATTACATTGACGAGGTTCCTCCACCGAGACTTGAGACAATACCAAATCCTTCCTATATAATCTTGTTCCACTACCTTTAGCCCCACCACTACAACCTTCGGGTGCTATTATATTAAAGCCTTCAATAGACTTGATCATATTGTCACGCATGAACACATACCCTTCATCGGAAGATAGTCCAATCTCAACTTGTTTTTTGGATAAGTTATGTGACTCACAATAGCGGGAAGCAAAATTCTCGCTATTATTGACTTCATATGTACCAAAATTTGTGAATGTGTAGCTTCTTCTAAATACTTCTCGGCTCCATCTTCTTAAAATATATTGCTACGGAAGTTCATTACAATTAGAGAATTTAAGAAAGGCCAAAATATGCTTGCAAGGGATGTCAACAAATTCAAACATAAAGCATGAACAATACCCAAAGGAGTGCTCAATCGATCCTTTCCCTATATATATATATATATATATATATATATATATATATATATATATATATATATATATATATATATATATATATATGGAAGTCTTTCGTTGTGCACCACCTATGGTACACACGGTGTGTGCACTCAGTCTTCTGACATTTGTATCGACGATCCGATCCGTTCACATTGATCTACACATCTAAATTAGTCTAAATATATAAAATCAAATCATTTGAAATTCATTTGCCCATCCATTGAAGTGGTACAAAATTGTATGGTTGAAAATATATGTTTTTTATAGCCATATGATGGACGGGCAAATAAATTTCAAATGATTTGAATTTACATATTTAGACTAATTTAGATGTGTAGATCAATGTGAACGGTTCGGATCGTCGATACGAAGGCGGGAAGGCCGAGTGTACATGCCGTGTGCACCATAGGTGGTGCACAATGGAAGACTTCCCTATATATATATAGAGAGAGAGAGGGCAATGCTCCATTGAAAACACAAATATTGTGAAAACTCGTGAAAACCAGGTTGTTTTCATGTTTTCAACGCGGCAATAGCATTTTCATAGTGCTCAATGGAAGGGGCCTTTATATATGTACATAAAGAATAATTTGTATAAAACTAAATCCATAAAAATAGAATATATATATATATATATATATATATATATATATATATATATATGTATGTATGTATGTATAGGGAAGTCTTTTGTTGTACACCACCTATGGGAAGTCTTCCGTTGTGCACCACCTATGGTGCATACGGCGTGTGCACTCGGCCTTCCCGCCTTCGTATCGATGATCCGAACCATTCACATTGATCTACACATCTAAATTAGTGTAAATATATAAAATCAAATCATTTGAAATTCATTTGCTTATCCATTGATGTGTTACAAAATTGTATGGCTGAAAATTATTGTTTTTTATAGTCACATGATGGATGGGCAAATGAATTTCAAATAATTTGATTTTACAAATTAGACTAATTTAGATGTGTAGATCACTGTGAACGGTTCTGATCGTCGATACGAAGGCGAGAATGCCGAGTGCACACGGAGGGGTGGTGCACAATGGAATATTTTCCTATATATATATATATATATATATATATATATAAAATAAAACACAAAGAAAGCTAGCAAGTGGCTCTCATTCAATAGGGTTGAAATCAATGGTCCAAATCTAACCTCACAAAACAAATTTTTCCGTCCAAAAGTTCTCCCAAAACTCAAATTCAAATCCCCAAAATAACTCCTTTATTTATTTGTTTATTTATTTCTCTCTCTCTCTCTCTCTCACTCTCATTCTCATTCTCTCTCTATTTACTCAGAAATTTATATTTTTAGATTTCAAGTTTGTAAATTTTCAGATTTTTATTCGTTTTTTTATTTCTCATGTTACATTGAAATAGCAAATATCTCATCAACAGTTAAATTTCATCATTTTCCATACTCAAAGTTCTAAGAAGTTGGATTTACACTCCTATTTATAATTATTTTTCAATATATACTAATGGAAATATGGACTTTTATTTACAACTAATTATTGTTTTACTATTCAAACTTGAGCTACATAATTGTTGTTTTACTGTTTACAAGACTTTCATAAGATGTATCGTTCCGAAGACGTGCCGTAGGCACATGCCCACGGGCAAATCTAGTGTGTGTGTGTGTGTATATATATATATATATATATATATATATATATATATATATATATATATTATAGGTTGGATAAAAATTCAATACGTAATATAGAATTTTATATATATCGGTGCCCATACCTACATACTACACCAATACCATATGCTTCTAATTTTAAGTGAATACATGCATGTATGGAGAACATCAACTAAGGCCCAGGCCAATAAACTCAAAGCAGGTCTGTAAGCTAGGAGTAAGAGTTATTGTAGAACTCCATATTTTCAAATATTATTTTAATATTTGAAAATGAATTAAAATGATTTACTGGAAATTTAATAAAATATTTTCTAAAAAGATTTATCTTTTTACACGTGCGAAACACGTGCAAATAATTTTGGTGTAAATATACAATTTGATATTTTTAATAAGTTTTCATACTTATTATGGAGTGTATTCTAAATTTTGGGATTTTTCTGAATAAAGAAACTATTTTTACAAATATCTCGAAAGAGAGGGTCTTTTATGTAAAAAGTCGTTTGGATCTTAAATAAACTATGAAAAGTCATTTTTACTAATATTTTGGTTCCCCATGGTCATCATTTGAATTTAAATATATTTATATTTTATTTAAAGTCAATTTGGTGAAGATTTAAACAAAAAGGGTGTTTTTGCAAATATGAAATTTATGTAGAATCTTGTGCAAATGTTTTTCTGGAAAGTCAAGGTCAAATATTTTGATTGGAAAATATAATATGTATTATTAGATATTATTTCGGATTTTTATGAATATTTTATGAGGTATTTGCAAATATTACAAATGGAGGGCTTTTGTGCAAAATCGCCACCCTGAGTGTAAATCCGGGATTTTCTTATCTCTGGACCGTACTGGGTTGTTGGAAAACTTATTGGTAAAAATATTTTATTTAGTTTTGATCTATTTAACATATTTTTAACTAAGAAAGGTTATATATGTGAAGTAATAAATTGAAAAAGGACTATTTTCCAAAAGTACTTCAAAATCCTAATTCCTTGCAACCCCGGCCTGTATAAAAGAGGGTGTGCAGCCGTCATTCGCTGCACAACTCCAGATTTATTAAAATATTATTTTCTTGGTGATCGGGAGGAGGATTTTTGGATCTAGCAAAAGGAAGACCTTTTCGTGGATTCTTCTAAAAATCAAAGGTGAATGACATTGTTTGTGTTATTGTTTGATTTCGTGGGTGTTATGAAATCGTTGTTGTGAATCATGTGAATGACATCGTTTACTTGTTTTGTAAATGAATGATATGGATCTTATATTGTGGTATGTATGTGAACCATTGTAATTTGTTTGGACCATGTAGTGAAACTTGTGGACATTGAGTGGATCTTGTTTTATGAAATTATATTGTTAGAAAGCATGCTAAGAATTGATCATGGTTGTGATCGGATGGTGAACATCTGGATCTAGGGTATACAAATCAGATTTTTGATCATAGTTGTGAAAGAAATTAGTTTTAAGAAACCCTAATGGAAAGATTAGTGATTATGGATCTTGAGAATTGAATTCCGATATTTGGATGATTAGGTAATATATCCTTAATGGAGATTATTTGAGGTTGATTAATTTGCCTGAAAACAACTATCTTTTGTGAACAGTGAATCTTTAGAAACTCCAGTTTGGATTTTGTATTTAGACCTAAAATAGGAAAACTGTAGGCTGACAGTCGACTGGCCTACTATGCAATCGACTGGTACGACCCTACTGCTGTACCTTCAGACCTTTGAAAATTGTTCGGGACAGTCGACTTAGACTTCTGTCAGTCGACTGGTCTGCTGAGAACCTTCTTAGTAAAATTTGTTCAGTTCTTTCTCGACAGTCGACTTAGCCTTTGTTCAGTCGACTGGTTCACTGAGAATTCTATTGTGTGAAATTTGTTCAGTCCCTTCGGGACAGTCGACTTAGCCTTTATGCAGTCGACTGGTGACCTCTGAGGTCGACTGATATGACTTAGTCTATTTTTGTGAAATTTTGGATATAGTCCTCTGGACAGTCGACTTACCACTGTATAAGTCGACTGGTACTGAAGGATCTGTGCAAACTTTAGTGTTACTTCGAACGATTAGTTTTCAGATAATTCAGTCTATAATTGATCTTCAGTTCAGTATTTGATTTTGAGATATTCAGTTCAGTATTTGATTTCAAGATGTTCAGTTGAGCCACTTTTGCTAGTGGAAATTTGTTAGACTTTTGAGTTTGAGTCTCTAGAGGTACGTGACCCTAGCATACCGGTATTGAGTTATTTGTTGAGTTATTTTGTTGAGGCCCATTGAGGCATTTTCAGTTATTCAGTTTTGATTTTAGTCCGGTAGGGTACACTACTCTAGGAGATTCGTTGAGAAATTAAATGACCCACAAATAATAAGGACAGACACTAGTGGTGATATGATGAACGGGAACATGAGTTATGCTCCTCAATACGGCTTTAGATGAGAGATTTGATCTCCTGAATTATCCAAGTAACTATCTTGAGATGAGGGATTTATCTCCTGAATTATCCAGGTAAATTACCTGAGATGAGAGATATATCTCCTGAATTATCCAAGAGGTTTGCTTGAGATGCGGGATTGAACTCCTGAATTATCAAGGTCGAGGCGACTCACATGGGGTAATCATGTGATGATGTGTCTATGTCTAGATCTTGGATGATCTCCTGAATTATCCAGGTAAAATACCTGAGATGTAGGATCCATCTCCTGATTTATCAGGCATGGGCTAATTCTCACAGTTTATCTTTATCTCGTAGTAGTCATCGTGTTAAGATTAGTTGCATAGCGGGGATTGAACCCATATGAAGTGGAGACGTTAAGGGCTTGCACCGAACCTATGTAGAATGGGATGCATAGACTTCGACAAGTATGCATTAGAGAGTCCACATATAGCAATTGTGTTTTTCTTGACTTTGTATTATGCATGTGTTTTCCAGTTTTCCTACACTTGACCTTTATACTAGATGCACTTATTGTTTTCATTCTATGACGTTTTCATGCTTTACATCTTTGTTACCCCTTACTCATTTATTATTGTGTTAATACCTGTTGATGATGACTTTACGTTTTATGATTAAATTATATTGATTGTTTTATGTCACTCACACCATTTATGGCTAACCCCTTTAGTTTTGGGGGTTAGGGATCATCTCTAGCCTCACATGATGCAGGTTGTTGCTTAAAGTTGGAGGTGGGATGCATTTTGAGATAAATTGGATTATTAAGAGTTTGGTGTAAATTTGTAAAGACATATTTGAGATGCTTTGTGTTGTAAATAAAAAGAAATCATGAGTTGAGTTTGTTTTTGAATTCCGCTGTGATTTGTAAAAGATTTGTTGTAATAAAGTTGAAAATTTTAGTGGTGTTGGTTGTGTTTATTGTTACATTGACGTGGATGCTGGGATTGTGCCACGTATGTTCTAAGTTATTTTATTAGAAATTCGGGGCGCTACAGTTTGGTATCAGAGCATGCTTCAATGGTAATAATAGACATAGTATGAAAACCAGCCTAGGTGTGGACACTAGAGCGTGAGTACCTAGGTGGACATTAGAAGTGTGAGTACCCTAGTGGACATCTGATATGTGTGATTTGATTGTTTGGTCATGAAGACCTGTAATGAGATTTAGGCTGTTTGTATGCTTAGACTTGAAAGAAATCTCTCTATCGCAAGTGTAATGATTATTTTTGTATAAAGCAAATATTTTCTCACTAGCTATTTTTGACATCTTTGTTCACTTTGTGTATTCGATATTATTTATGTAAGGTATTACCCTTTCGACTTATATAATTTCTATTATACGGTATGTTTTGCTATCTTACCCACTATATATAATTTCTGGATTATATGATTTTCGCCAATGAAATTTTCATTTATTTATTTATTCCTAGTTATAAAATTTAATTATCTTCCGTTAGATTCTTTTAATTATTTGCTCTCTTGTATATTTTGTGCACCTAAATTTTGTGCTCACTCTTGTATCCTATCACTCTTACTGTTTTATATTTGTTTGCTTCCTAAGTAACTTTTGTGAAATTAACTTATTTTACTTTTATTCGGTTCTCTCTATTGTCAGCAACTGAATTTATTTCTTTTTCTATATCTCCAACCGAGTTTATAATATTTCTATTTATGAGTGCAAACATTAAACTTTTACCAATCGTCTTGTTTTCTTTTAAAACTGTTTCTTTGACTTTACTAATGGTTTTTACTTCTTATTCTTTTGCCCAAGTTATTATTTGGCAACTTTTGCTGTAATTCAATAGTGCATCCTTTAGCATTTCACAAGCTTATTTATTTTGCGACTCTTACCCATTTCTTTCTTGACGTCTTATTTATCTTACTTTCATGCACTTTTTCCGTTACTCGTATACTTTGATATTACTTATATATATTACATTAAAGTTTTGAATTACTACGTGTTAAGATATTATTGCTACTTCTATTTTCCTTCATTACTGTCTTGCTATACAATAAATTTTGTTTTGCATATTTACTTTCAATTTATTATATATACTTGGATTTTTCAACACCATATTTTCCATTATTTGGTATTATCTATTTTGGAGCATTTAAACTTGATTGCAATATTTTACTCATATAAATATGATATGTTTTCTACACATTTAAATCTTTATTATGTATTTGCACCTTATATTCGATACCCTTATTATTACTTACAGTTGACCGCTTGTTTTATAATTTCTTTCCACTATTTAGAAGCTACTTATTAAATGTGTTGCTTCATACTTTTTCGAATATACTATGTGCACCCACTACTTATATTTTGCTTAAATTATATTATCATTACATTCTTGATTACTACATGTACTTCCTACAAATTTCTATATATGTACCACATATTTCAACATATTTACTAAGCATGACATTTTACACTTGTTTAATTTCTACGTCATTGTATATTTTATGATATATTCCTTATGTAAATTTGCTATACTATATATGTATTTTCTTATTCACATTTGTAATGGTGCTTAGGCAAATATTTCATTCTGTTTGAAACATGATGCTTTGGTTTGGGGTATGGTTATGGTTCTACCATAGGGTATGGATGTGAATGTGTAATGTGTGTGTGATTCTCTAACTTTACCCTCGTTTTGTAGTGATCAGTATGGTTGCATCCAGACCCCGGAACGAGGACAACAATAAGGATGGATCTGGAAGTTCTTGAGGAACTGGAATTGACCACGAGGCTGAATTCGCCAAGGTGTATCAGACTCTGGATGCGCTGATGGCAGTTAATTTGGCGCAAATTCGGAACCAGGAACGGGATTATAGGATTGGACAGGTGATCATTAACGCTGATCCCACCAAGCAGGACGAGTCTCTCAAGAGGAGAAGGTCAACATCAGATCAGGAAGGGAAGGAATCCCCAACGAAGCAAATCAAGATCAGGGGCCCGGTACAGAAGGCACCAGCAACTAAGAAAGTAACTTGTTATTGCTGCAAGGAGGTAGGACATTACCGGTCAACGTGTCCAAAGTCGACAAAGCAAATCAAGCTCAGCAATCCAGTGCAGAAGGCCCCGGCGACTAAGGAAGTGACTTGTTTTTACTGCAAGCAGGCAGGTCATTACAGAACAACATGTCCGAAGTTGGCAAAGTAGACTTGTTTTCATTGTGGCCAGGAAGGGCATATTCGACAAATCTGTCCGCAGCTAAAGAAAGAGAATGAAAGGAAGAGAAAGGATCTGAGGAAGGGGCGAGAGCCCGCATTGACTGATGAGGATGCAGATAACTTAGGAATGTGACTTGTGTGTGCAAGAACTTGGAAATTCATTCTTTTGTATTAAATAAAACTTTTATTTGGAATAATTGAAGATTGAGTATTTTTCTTCATGTAACAAGATTTATTTGGATTATTGGAATAAAGACCAAAGTTTTATTGATATTGTCTTCTTGTATGCAATTGTGTCGCCCAAATCTTATTAGTCTTAGTGTGGAATTTAAGGTGTTTTCAGGCAAGGTCTTGAGGTGGTTATCCTTAGTCATGTCCTTTCTAAGGAGGGAGTGGCCACTGATTCTTGGAACAAATGTGGAAGGTCAGAGTTGAATGTAGGGGTTCAGTAGTTGTGGCAGCATGGCTTCCGGTGGCAGTTATCAGAGTTGCGCAGCGGAAGTTTGATTTTCTGAATTCTTTGCATGATTGTTTTTCGTCTGTATGATGTACATCTTTTGTTGAGAAGCATTCCCTTGTGTGATTGTATTTCTTTAAATTATATTCCTATCCATAAGTTTTCATTCCTTCTTGATGTGCTTGTTTGGACCCCATTAGCAGTAGTTCTGAGGACAGAACTCTTCTAAGGAGGGAGTGATGTAGAACCCCATATTTTCAAATATTATTTTAATATTTGAAAATGAATTAAAATGATTTACTGGAAATTTAATAAAATATTTTCTAAAAAGATTTATCTTTTTACACGTGCAAAACACGTGCAAATAATTTTGGTGTAAATATACAATTTGATATTTTTAATAAGTTTTCATACTTATTATGGAGTGTATTCTAAATTTTGGGATTTTTCTGAATGAAGAAACTATTTTTACAAATATCTCGAAAGAGAGGGGCTTTTATGTAAAAAGTCGTTTAGATCTTAAATAAACTATGAAAAGTCGTTTTTACTAATATTTTGGTTCCCCATGGTGATCATTTGTATTTAAATATATTTAGATTTTATTTAAAGTCAATTTGGTGAAGATTTAAACAAAAAGGGTGTTTTTGCAAATATGAAATTTATGTAGAATCGTGTGCAAATGTTTTTCTGGAAAGTCAAGGTCAAATATTTTGATTGGAAAATATAATATGTATTATTAGATATTATTTCGGATTTTTCAGGATTTTTATGAATATTTTATGAGGTATTTGCAAATATTACAAAAGGAGGGCTTTTGTGCAAAATCGCCACCCTGAGTGTAAATCCGGGATTTTCTTATCTCTGGACCGTGCTGGGTTGTTGGAAAACTTATTGGTAAAAAGATTTTATTTAGTTTTGATCTATTTAACATATTTTTAACTAAGAAAGGTTATATATGTGAAGTAATAAATTGAAAAAGGACTATTTTGCAAAAGTACTTCAAAACCCTAATTCCTTGCAACCCCGGCCTGTGTAAAAGAGGGTGTGCAGCCGTCATTCGCTGCACAACTCCAGATTTATTAAAATATTATTTTCTTGGTGATCGGGAGGAGGATTTTTGGATCTAGCAAAAGGAAGACCTTTTCGTGGATTCTTCTAAAAATCAAAGGTGAGTGACATTGTTTGTGTTATTGTTTGATTTCGTGGGTGTTATGAAATCGTTGTTATGAATCATGTGAATGACATCGTTTACTTGTTTTGTAAATGAATGATATGGATCTTATATTGTGGTATGTATATGAACCACTGTAATTTGTTTGGACCATGTCGTGAAACTTGTGGACATTGAGTAGATCTTGTTTTATAAAATTATATTGTTAGAAAGCATGCTAAGAATTGATCATGGTTGTGATCGGATGGTGAACATCTGGATCTAGGGTATACAAATCAGATTTTTGATCATAGTTGTGAAAGAAATTAGTTTTAAGAAACCCTAATGGAAAGATTAGTGATTATGGATCTTGAGAATTGAATTCCGATATTTGGATGATTAGGTAATATATCCTTAATGGAGATTATTTGAGGTTGATTAATTTGCCTGAGAACAACTATCTTTTGTGAACAGTGAATCTTTAGAAACTCCAGTTTGGATTTTGTATTTAGACCTAAAATAGGAAAACTGTAGGCCGACAGTCGACTGGCCTACTATGCAATCGACTGGTACGACCCTACTGCTGTACCTTCAGACCTTTGAAAATTGTTCGGGACAGTCGACTTAGACTTCTGTCAGTCGACTGGTCTGCTGAGAACCTTCTTAGTAAAATTTGTTCAGTTCTTTCTCGACAGTCGACTTAGCCTTTGTTCAGTCGACTGGTTCACTGAGAATTCTATTGTGTGAAATTTGTTCAGTCCCTTCGGGACAGTCGACTTAGCCTTTATGCAGTCGACTGGTGACCTCTGAGGTCGACTGATATGACTTAGTCTATTTTTGTGAAATTTTGGATATAGTCCTCTGGACAGTCGACTTACCACTGTATAAGTCGGCTGGTACTGAAGGATCTGTGCAAACTTTAGTGTTACTTCGAACGATTAGTTTTCAGATAATTCAGTCTATAATTGATCTTCAGTTCAGTATTTGATTTTGAGATATTCAGTTCAGTATTTGATTTTAAGATGTTCAGTTGAGCCACTTTTGCTAGTGGAAATTTGTTAGACTTTTGAGTTTGAGTCTCTAGAGGTACTTGACCCTAGCATACCGATATTGAGTTATTTGTTGAGTTATTTTGTTGAGGCCCATTGAGGCATTTTCAGTTATTCAGTTTTGATTTTAGTCCGGTAGGGTACACTACTCTAGAAGATTCGTTGAGAAATTAAATAACCCACAAATAATAAGGACAAACACTAGTGGTGATATGATGAACGGGAACATGAGTTATGCACCTCAATACGGCTTTAGATGAGAGATTTGATCTCCTGAATTATCCAAGTAACTATCTTGAGATGAGGGATTTATCTCCTGAATTATCTAGGTAAATTACCTGAGATGAGAGATATATCTCCTGAATTATCCAAGAGGTTTGCTTGAGATGCGGGATTGAACTCCTGAATTATCAAGGTCGAGGAGACGCACATGGGGTAATCATGTGATGATGTGTCTATGTCTAGATGTGGGATGATATCCTGAATTATCTAGGTAAAATACCTGAGATGTGGGATCCATCTCCTGAATTATCAGGCATGGGCTAATTCTCACAGTTTATCTTTATCTCATAGTAGTCATCGTGTTAAGATTAGTTGCATAGCGGGAATTGAACCCATATGAAGTGGAGACGTTAAGGGCTTGCACCGAACCTATGTAGAAAGGGATGCATAGACTTCGACAAGTATGCATTAGAGAGTCCACATATAGCAATTGTGTTTTTCTTGACTTTGTATTATGCATGTGTTTTCCAGTTTTCCTACACTTGACCTTTATACTAGATGCACTTGTTGTTTTCATTCTATGACATTTTCATGCTTTACATCTTTGTTACCCCTTACTCATTTATTATTGTGTTAATACCTGTTGATGATGACTTTACATTTTATGATTAAATTATATTGATTGTTTTATGTCACTCACACCATTTATGGCTAACCCCTTTAGTTTTGGGGGTTAGGGATCATCTCTAGCCTCACATGATGCAGGTTGTTGCTTAAAGTTGGAGGTGGGATGCATTTTGAGATAAATTGGATTATTAAGAGTTTGGTGTAAATTTGTAAAGACATATTTGAGATGCTTTGTGTTGTAAATAAAAAGAAATCATGAGTTGAGTTTGTTTTTGAATTCCGCTGTGATTTGTAAAAGATTTGTTGTAATAAAGTTGAAAATTTTAGTGGTGTTGGTTGTGTTTATTGTTACATTGAAGTGGATGTTGGGATTGTGCCACGTATGTTCTAAGTTATTTTATTAGAAATTCGGGGCGCTACAATTATGCCCTGCTTCCTAGAATACGGAAACACGGGCACCCAACTAAGGCCCAACGAATGATATAAGTATACAAACTTATATCATCCATAAGCTGTACAATACCAGTAAGCTCAACATTACAATAATAATCACAGGAACAAGAATATAATATAATAGAAAATATCTGAGACACAAAACTTACAGAATGCCCGAGAATAAACAATGCAATAATAGTTCGTCAAGTTCTTTCAGTAACCCATTGTCTATACCTGTAAAAATATTAACTCAAAAGAAGGAGGGAGGGTGTCGGTTAGAGCAAGCTACGAGCCTCAACTAGAAACAAACAAAATAGGAACAAGAACAAGGTATAACAGGGAAAGAAGTAAGAAATGACAATTCAAATATGGAACAAGCATGATAAAGAGAAACAATATATATAACAAAAGAGAAATAAGAACTGGACAAGAAGAGAGATAAGAACTTGAAATGCAATTGTAATACAACATGATCAAGTGTAATGCAAGTGACAGCTGGAACAAGTCTCAAAACATAACCACTCAGGAAACATGGAATCCAGAATGTAGGAAACGTATCATTTAAACGGGAAATAAATAACATGTAAACTTGTAAACATGAATCATCTAAACTTGTAAACAGAAATTATGTAATCTTGTAAACATGAATCATATAACTTGTAAACAGGAATCGTATAACTGGAATCATGTAACTTGTAATTAGGATTCATGTAACAAGAATCATGTAACTTGTAAACAGGAATCATGCACATGCTCAGTGTTAATCTTATGTCTATCAATCTAGTACAAATCCTAACTAATGCACACAATCCTGCGTTCCATACCACAAGTTCGGGTGTATACAAACACGTTAATGCTTAGACTATAACGGTGAATTCTATACGGTTTGTACTGGGGTCTTGCAGTGACATTAACATGAAATATATCATATCATGTAACCAGAAATCATATCATATCATGTAATCATGTAATGGATTCTAGAGGTGACCCCCTGTAATGCCCTGATTTTTCAATTTATGAAAAATTATTTATTTTGCACGTAGTATGCACGTGCAATATTTTTGGTAAATATTTTCATCATGATGAGTATAGATTTTTTTTAAATATGTGTTTTTAATTATTTTTACAAAGCCTTCTTTCAATAAAACAAAAAGCCTTTTCTTTTAAAAGCCCAAAGTTAATTTAATGTATTATTTTATAATAATTATTTTGGCCCATAAACTAAAGCCCATGAGTTGAATTATTTTTAAATATGACTTGTAATGTAGAATACAAAATTAAAGTTTATTTTTATATAAAATAAAATGTACAAATTTTTGGAGGCAAATGCATGCACGTGCGTTGCACGTACACGTGCAAAATGCACTCCCCATGCTTGGCCGGATTGCTTCTTTGGAGGGAAACCCAAAAAAGTTTGAGTGGGATCATGGTGTGGTGGTTACTTGATTATGGGTGGTTAGTATAACTCCCCCTTAAATCTCAACCATTTAACCCTAACTCCTACTTCAATCTTAGCCATCCATTCTCCTTGATTTTTAGTATAAATACCCCCCTCCATGGCTAGTTATTCTTGTGCTAAATAATTCCTCCAAATCTATAGTCTAAAATACTTTATCTAGTAGTTATTTTGTGAGTTAAAAGTTTGAGTTGTGTGTGGGAGTGTGCTTGCAACAAGGAGGGGAGGCCGGTTTCATCAAGAAGGGGAGCTCTCAGTTGTGTGCTTGGAGGCTTGTGCGTGCGTGTACAAGGAGGAGGAGCATTCGTTTGCAAGGACATTCGTCTAGGAGGTTGCTAGTTGTATTTTTTCTCTCCAATAAGGTGGGTAAATTCTCCATATTTCTAAATTAGAAATGCATGTTAGAAATGAATGAATGAAGCATGAAAAAGGTTAAGAAGAGTGCACTTTACTTAGGAAAAATAACCTATTGAGTGATTGAAATGTGGATATGCAAATTTGTATGTGGTTCTATTACTTAAGTTGTATGTGAATTGATTAGGATCATGGATTGATTGAAGAAAACACATTTATTACCATCAAGAATTACATACAAAAGTTAGTAGATTGATAATGCTATTTCATGTGTTAAATAGACCTTTTGTGTTAATGTGGGCATGAATAATTTAAAATATGAGTTTGTATGTTGGGAAAATGATTAAACACAGAAAATTAATGTGAAATTGTTGATAAAGAGATTAGAATGCTAATTGCTAAGAAATGTCGAAAAGAGAAAAAAATGTGGTAGTGATAGTTCATATTTCGAATTAGTTGTATGAAAATATGTATTAATTATTGAAAAAATTATTCTTTATTATACTGGAGTATAATTTATGTTGAGAATAGCCAATCTGGAAATTTACAGTAAATTCTATAAAAGCAAATTGAAATGAGAATTCGTTGAACATTGAAATGTTTTAAATAACGAAGAGAATAGATTTAACTAGACAACTGTTGGAATTACGACAACATGAGCGTATAGCTCAAGTGGTCGACACGACCCTAATCGCTACAGTGGGTCGGTGAGTCACTGGTTCGAATCCCCTTAGTATCATACTTTTTGTATTTTTGACACGAAATGAAAGAATAGCGGCCGAAAGCATTTTGTGCTCTCAGCACTTTCTTCTAACGACAGCAGCCTTTGGCCTAGTGGTCTGTGCTTCGGCTATGTTCTCTGTGGTGCTGGGTTCGAATCTTGCCCTCGGCAAGATTGAAAAAAATATATTTTTGGGTGTTTTAGTTATCAAAAAATTATGAGAAAAATATGACTATTCTTCTAAAAATATGTAGGACTTTATAAAAATAATCTGGGAATTATTTGCATGAATTAAAGTATGATTTGAGAATAAAATGTGTAAATAGAACTATGGTTCTATATGTATATTTTTTTTGTGTAAAAATTATAACTTGCAAAAAGAACTAGAAATGAAGGATTGGAAGGTTAATGTAAGAAATTATATTATGTGATGGATGTGAATTATTCTCATATGTGAATAGTGTGAAATATATTAAATGTGAATATTCGTAGTGATGTGAATTTTAATGTGAAGTTGATAATTGATGAAGTATATAATTCCATGTATGATTATGGATTATTGAACAATTCAGAGATCATGCTATAAGAAAAAGAAATCTGTTGTGATTATGAAAATGAATTTATGAGTTGGAAATGCTCAATTTAGAAATTGTGAATTGGAATTGAAACAAAAAAGTAGCTAAGTCTCCCCCGGCATTTGGAAAGAAATGAAATGAAATATTGAAATGAAAGACCAAGGTTGGTCATGTTTGAATAAATGAATAAGTCCGGTTTAGTGGAGAGGCTAACCCTAGAGCTTTGATTTTATTCATGATTCTATTAAATTAAGAATAGTGCATAGTGAAAATGTGATGAAAGTGAGAGAAAACACGAGTATGAGAACTAGAGTTTACGGTGCGGGTGTGTGAGCCACAGAATGCATGCTTGATGAGTCAAGACATGGCGTGGGCACAACTCAGTAATGATCGGACTTTAGGCACGCTTGTGGGATGTTTGGTGACTGCAAGAGGATCGTATTCAGGGAGGAGGCTGAATTGCCACAGAATGCATGCTTGATGAGTCAAGACATGGCGTGGAATTCCCCTCCAGGGTCCGGTGCACATGCATGTACTCATAGATCATCTAGGATACTCATCGTAGTTACAGTAGTAGATTAAGTCATGGCGAGGGATTGAACCCTACAAAGATGAAGAACGATTAAAAGGCTTGCCCTCGGACCTATGTAGTATGGGATGCATAGAATCCGAACAAGTGCGCATTAGTGTCATCTACTATAAATAATTGCATTAAGAACTAAGTGCACAATCACAACACGACATTAATAGGGTACTCCCTTTAGTTTGATATGTGACAAGTTTGTGTTTGTTAAATATGGAAAATAAGTTATACTATTTCTGACATAGAGAGGATGGCCGTGTATAATGTTCGTCGGTTAAATAAACTGACGTACCCACAGTCTTATATGCAGGTAAATGACATATTAAAGGTTAAAGAGGAACGGATGCTTAAAGATTATACCATGTTGTTGTACATTTATTTAATTGTTGTAAATTTTACTTCCGCTGTGCAATGTAAAGTGTAATATTTTATTGTAACTCTGATGTAAAGTGAAAAGTTCAAATTTCCTTATAAAATTGTACTAAAGGAAGTGGAAAGATCCTGTAGAACATCTCGAATTCAGTGTATTTGGGATTCGGGGCGTTACAGAGTGGTATCAGAGCCACGCTTTCACACTTGTTCAAATTTATAAGGAACGACACCCTAGAAGTGGACATTAGAGTGTGTGTTTAAGTCTAGAGATTTAAATGTAAGTGAGTTACATTTGTGTTGCTCCATGACTTATGCTTCTTCCTCTCTATTTCTAAGATGGCTGACCACTTCGACTCTGCTGGAGGCGACGACTGGCATATCATCGAGGAAGAGTACCATCCTGGACAGGCAGATTCCGAGGACGAGTACTATCCAGGGCAAGCAGATTCTGACGGAGAAGAATGGCCTGAATCCTGAGAGATTACCCCACCTCCGGATTCATTTGATGATTCTTCTGACGAAGAAGAAGAACCAGTTCCAAATAGTCTTGTGATATCTCTTCAGAGGCAGGTAGAAACACTGCGAGAGAGAGTCGGATTATTGGAGGCTCAGCTGGCAAAGCGAAAGGATGACTTTTCAGTTCTCAGTCATCGGATATGGGAACTCGAGAAGAGGAAGAACCTGACAGATGTGCTGAAGGATGAAGTTGATGAACTACGGGGAGAACTTCGAGAAGCGAAGAGGAATTGTAGGAGTTAGACTGTTGTAGCTTCTACTATTTTCATTCTGATGTCAAGAAATGTTTTTCAATTCGAATGTATAAAGTTTGGAATTCAATGAAATGCAAGTTGATTTAAATTCATGTCTTATACTTCGAATTTAATGGATCTTCTGCATCAGAATATGTCTAGAAGAGGAGCTAGAAATGGGGAAGGTCTGGATCTGGAAATGGAACTTGCGAGGGTCTATCAGACGCTCAACGCCGTGGCTATGAATCAGAACCAAGGAAGGGGGCCTGCAAATCCGGTGCCCGAAGCGATTAAACTAGTGGAATCGTTCAAACGAATGAAACCACCTGTGTTCGAAGGGAAGTCAGACCCTGATGCGGCTGACAACTGGATTCGTCAAGTAGAGACAATTTTCGAAGTGCTGGAGACCCCTGAGGGCAGTAAGGTGAAGTTGGCGACTCTGCAACTTGAGAAGGATGCGGCTGTTTGGTGGCAGTCGATGAAGAGGACAATGGGAGGCATAGTGCTTGGCTGGGAGAAATTTTTGGAAGAATTCTGCAGTCACTATTTCGCCTCCGATGTTCAAGAGAAGAAGGCTATGGAATTTCTATCACTACAGCAAGGCGGCATGTCAGTGAGAGAGTACGAGACCAAATTTACTCAACTCTCTAGGTATGCTCCGGAATTAGTGATGGATGAAGCTAAGAAGGCTCGTAAGTTCGAGCATGGATTGAGGCCGAGCTTGAGGTCCCGGATGATACCTCTTGGTATTAGGAGATTTGACAAGTTGGTCAAGAGGGCAGCTTCTACGGAAGCAGACATGGAGCAGTTTCATGCTTTTCAGAACCGGAGGAACAACTGGCAGTCTGGAAAGAGGCCTGCACATTCTGGAAGTTTCAAGGGACAACCATCTGCACAAAGTTTCAAACCGACAGGGGCAAACGCTATTAGTGTGGCTGGAGGACCTGGGAATAATGTGGTGAGACCTTCTGCGGCAACTTGCTTCAACTGTGGTAAAACGGGACATTACCAATCTCAATATCTCAAACCACGGAATGGTAATCGCAATGTACCAATGCAACAGACTGGAAGGAGAACGTACCAACTAGGGCGAGTATTTGCCTTGACGGAAGCTGATGCTGATGAGGTTGATCATGTCATCACTGGTATGAGGGCTGACGTTTAGAGGTTTTTGTCATTTCTTTTTCTGCTGTTTAGTGAACTGTTACGTAATGAGTGTGTATTATGTAACAGGAGAAATTTATCTTAATGGAATAAAAGTTGTTGTGTTGTTCGATACTGGATCCTCTCATACTTTTGTGTCTCCTAAATTTGCTAAAGTGTTGGGAGTTGAACCGAAGATTTTTCCAGGAAGATCTTAGCAGTAGCTACTCCATCAGGGGAAACTTTAACCACTGATCGGTACTATGCTGATTGTGAGATTGTGATTGGAGATAGAATCTTTGGGATTGATCTGATCGAGCTGACTATCTTGGGAGTTGATGTTATCATTGGCATTGATTAGATGTCAGTGTACAGTGCAAGCATCGAGTGTAAGACCAAGACAGTAACAGTGAAGGCTCCAGGTGGACCTGAAGTCACTTTTCAAGGGAAGAAGAAGTGTTCTAGGCTGGTGGCAACTATCCGCAAGGAAGAGACTCCTGTGGAAGTGCAAGGGATTCCTGTGGTTCGGGACTATCCGACTGTGTTCTTGGAAGATTTTTCTGGGTTACCCCCGCATCGTGATGTAAAGTTTCAGTATCACTGTTCAACCGGGAAGTGCACCCATTTCTAAGGCACCGTATAGGATGGCTCCAGTGGAACAGGATGAGGTGAAACGGCAAATTGAGGAACTGTTGGAGAAAGGCTTTATTCAACCTAGTGCGTCACCTTGGGGAGCACCAGTGCTTTTGGTAAAGAAGAATGATGGATCGATGAGAATGTGTATCGATTACCGAGAGCTGAATAAGGTCACTATTCAGAATAAGTATCCTATTCCTCGAATTGATGACTTGTTCGATCGTCTACAAGTAGCAGCTGTTTTCTCGAAAATAGATCTTCGATCAGGATATCACCAAGTTCGAGTAAAAGCTGAAGATGTGCACAAAACTGCATGGGCATTACGAATTCTTAGTTATGCCATTTGGAGTGACGAATGCACCCGCAATCTTTATGGATTTGATGAACAGAGTTCTGAAGGCCGTTCATTGATTCTTTCGTCGTGGTGTTTATCGACGATATCCTCGTGTACTCCAAGTCAGAAGAGGAGCACACCGAGCATCTGGCAGCAGTTTTGAAGAAGCTGGAAGACCAGGAGTTGTATGCCAAGTTATCCGAGTGTGATTTCTTAAAATTTGAAGTGGCATTCCTAGGTCACATCCTTTCTAAGGAGGGAGTGACAACTGACCCTCAGATGATAGAGGCAGTGAGAGATTGGGCTAGGCCTACTACAGTAAAGAAAGTCAGAAGTTTTCTTGGGATGACTGGATACTACAGGAGATTCATTCAAGGTTATGCTCAGATAGCCGTGCCGCTTACTGGACTGACCAAGAAGAATGTGAACTTCAAGTGGACTGAGCAATGTGAGGCAAGCTTTCAGGAGTTGAAAGAGAAGCTGACTACTGCACCTATTTTGGCTTTGCCTAGAGCAGGTGTTGAGTATGACGTTTACAGTGATGCTTCACATCGTGGGCTTGGTTGTGTCTTAATGCAAGAAGAAGAGTGATTGCTTATGGGTCTAGGTAACTACGACTGCATGAGAAGAATTACCCTGCGATTATCTTTGCCCTAAAGCAATGGAGACACTACGTGTACGGTGAGAAATTGAACATGTACACGGACCACAAGAGTTTGAAGTACATATATCAGCAGAAGGATCTGAATTTGAGGCAGCGGAGATGGTTGGAAGTGCTTGAGGACATGCGACCTGAGATCAAGTATCATCCTGGGAAAGCTAATGTTATTGCTGATGCACTTAGTCGCAAGAGCAGTTTAGCCAGTTTGATTACAACTCAGAAGCATCTGATTGAGGAATTGGACCGAGCAGGTATTGAAGTTGTCTTGCAAGGATTGGGAGCATCTTTAGCTCAGTTGAGGCTTCAGCCTACTTTGAATGGAAGGATCATTGCAAGTCAGGAGGTTGATGCTGATATCTTGGGGATGAAGGAGCAGGTTGGTGCTGGCAGGTTGCCCGGATTTCAAATCAAGGATGGAGTGCTGTGGTTCGGAGATAGACTGTGCGTTCCAAATCAGGCGGACCTGAAAGAGAGTATTCTTCAGGAGGCGCATGCTACTCTTTTGTCGGTACATCCTGGGAGTACTAAGATGTACAAAGACATCAAACAGCATTTCTGGTGGTCAGGTTTGAAGCGGGATGTGGCTGAATTTGTAGAGAAGTGTGAGGTTTGTCAGCAAGTCAAAGCCAAAAATCAGAGACCCGGAGGTCTATTACAGCCGTTACCTATACCGAATAGAAGTGGGATAACATCAGTATGGATTTCATTACGGGATTGCCTAAGAGTTCTAAAGGCAATGATGCGATTTGGGTTATAGTCGATCGACTAACCAAGTCCGCTCACTTTCTGGCGATGAAACTCACTGCTTCGATGGACAAGTTAGCTGAGTTGTATGTTAGAGAGATCGTCAGGCTTCATGGTGTTCCGTCAACTATTGTGTCTGATCTAGATGTGCGGTTTACTTCGCATTTCTGGAAGAGTCTTCAGACAGCTTTGGGTACCAAGATAGATTTCAGTACTGCTTTTCATCGGCAAACCGATGGGCAGACCGAGAGAGTCAACCGTATTCTTGAGGATATGCTTCGATTTTGTATACTAGACTTTGGAGGCAGTTGGGAAAGGCAATTACCTTTGGTAGAGTTTGCTTACAACAACAGTTTTCAGACCAGTATTGGGATGGCGCCGTACGAAGCTTTGTATGGTAGGAAGTGCAGAACACCTGTTTGTTGGTTTGAAGTTGGGGAGCGTCAGTTGTTTGGTCCTGAGCTTGTGCAGCAAACCTCTGAGAAGATTGATCTGATCAGGAAAAGGTTGGTGGAAGCTCAGAGCAGGCAGAAAAGCTATGAAGATAACCGGAGAAGGGACCTTGAGTTTGAGGTAAGTGACTTCGTCTTTCTAAAAGTATCGCCCAGTAAAGGTGTGGTTCGATTTGGCAAAGGCGGGAAATTAGCCCCGAGGTTTATAGGCCCGTACAAGATATTGAAAAGGATCGGGAAAACTGCTTACCGGCTTGAGTTACAAGAAGAGTTATCTCAGGTGCACATTGTCTTTCATGTGTCTATGCTGAGAGGTTACATTCCAGATCCGAGTCATCATTTGCCTGAAGTGCCGAAAGGTTTGCAGTTGGATCTGAATTACATCGAGTCTCCTGTCGAGATTGTTGATCGTCGAGAGAAAGTCTTGAGGAATAAGACGATACCGATGGTCAAGGTAGTCTGGAGAAACCATTTGGTTGAAGAGGCTACTTGGGAGTCTGAGGAGAGGATGTTGAAGGACTATCCTAAGCTTTTTGCTTGATTTATATCTTTGTATTTTCTTGTGCTGGTTGTAAGTGTTTGTTTTCTCGCTCTTGACTGTAGTTCCGGGGACAGAACTATTCTAAGGAGGGAGTGTTGTAATGCCCTGATTTTTCAATTTATGAAAAATTATTTATTTTGCACGTTGTGTGCACGTGCAATATTTTTGGTAAATATTTTCATCATGATGAGTATAGATTTTTTTTAAATATGTGTTTTTAATTATTTTTACAAAGCCTTCTTTCAATTAGACAAAAAGCCTTTTCTTTTAAAAGCCCAAAGTTAATTTAATCTATTATTTTATAATAATTATTTTGGCCCATAAAGTAAAGCCCATGAGTTAATTTATTTTAAATATGACTTGTAATGTAGAATACAAAATTAAAGTTTATTTTTATATAAAATAAAATGTACAAATTTTTGGAGGCATATTCATACACGTGCATTGCACGTACACGTGCAAAGTGCACTCCCCATGCTTGGCCGGATTGCTTCTTTAGAGGGAAACCCAAAAAAATTTGAGTGGGATCATGGTGTGGTGGTTAATTGATTATGGGTGGTTAGTATAACTCCCCATTAAATCTCAACCATTTAATCCTAACTTCTACTTCAATCTTAGCCATCCATTCTCCTTGATTTTTAGTATAAATACCCCCTCCATGGCTAGTTATTCTTGTGCTAAATAATTCCTCCAAATCTATAGTCTAAAATACTTTATCTAGTAGTTATTTTGTGAGTTAAAAGTTTGAGTTGTGTGTGGGAGTGTGCTTGCAACAAGGAGGGGAGGCCGGTTTCATCAAGAAGGGGAGCTCTCGGTTGTGTGCTTGGAGGCTTGTGCGCGCGTGTACAAGGAGGAGGAGCATTCGTTTGCAAGGACATTCGTCTAGGAGGTTGCTAGTTGTATTTTTTCTCTCCAATAAGGTGGGTAAATTCTCCATATTTCTAAATTAGAAATGCATGTTAGAAATGAATGAATGAAGCATGAAAAAGGTTAAGAAGAGTGCACTTTACATAGGAAAAATAAACTATTGAATGATTGAAATGTGGATATGCAAATTTGTATGTGGTTCTATTACTTAAGTTGTATGTGAATTGATTAGGATCATGGATTGATTGAAGAAAACACATTTATTACCATCAAGAATTACATACAAAAGTTAGTAGATTGATAATGCTATTTCATGTGTTAAATAGACCTTTTGTGTTAATGTGGGCATGAATAATTTAAAATATGAGTTTGTATGTTGGGAAAATGATTAAACACAGAAAATTAATGTGAAATTGTTGATAAAGAGATTAGAATGCTAATTGCTATGAAATGTCGAAAAGAGAAGAAAATGTGGTAGTGATAGTTCATATTTCGAATTAGTTGTATGAAAATATGTATTAATTATTGAAAAAATTATTCTTTATTATACTGGAGTATAATTTATGTTGATAATAGCCAATCTGGAAATTTACAGTAAATTCTATAAAAGCAAATTGAAATGAGAATTCGTTGAACATCGAAATGTTTTAAATAACAAAGAGAATAGATTTAACTAGACTACTGTTGGAATTACGACAACATGAGCGTTTAGCTCAAGTGGTCGGCACGACCCTAATTGCTACAGTCGGGTCGGTGAGTCACTGGTTCGAATCCCCTTAGTATCATACTTTTTGTATTTTTGACACGAAATGAAAGAATAGCGGCCGAGAGCATTTAGTGCTCTCAGCGCTTTCTTCTAACGATAGCAGCCTTCGGCCTAGTGGTTTGTGCATCGGCTGTGTTCTCTGTGGTGCTGGGTTCGAATCTTGTCCTCGGCAAGTTTGAATAAAATATATTTTTGGGTGTTTTAGTTATCAAAAAATTATGAGAAAAATATGACTATTCTTCTAAAAATATGTAGGACTTTATAAAAATAATTTGGGAATTATTTGCATGAATTAAAGTATGATTTGAGAATAAAATGTGTAAATAGAACTTTGGTTCTATATGTATATTTTTTTTGTGTGAAAATTATAACTTGCAAAAAGAACTTGAAATGAAGGATTGGAAGGTTAATGTAAGAAATTATATTATGTGATGGATGTGAATTATTCTCATATGTGAATAGTGTGAAAGATATTAAATGTGAATATTCGTAGTGATGTGAATTTTAATGTGAAGTTGATAATTGATGAAGTATATAATTCCATGTATGATTATGGATTATTGAACAATTCAGAGATCATGCTATAAGAAAAAGAAATCTGTTATGATTATGAAAATGAATCTATGAGTTGGAAATGCTCAATTTAGAAATTGTGAATTGGAATTGAAACAAAAGAGTAGCTAAGTCTCCCCCGGCATTTGGAAAGAAATGAAATGAAATATTGAAATGAAAGACCAAGGTTGGTCATGTTTGAATAAATGAATAAGTCCGGTTTAGTGGAGAGGCTAACCCTAGAGCTTTGATTTTATTCATGATTCTATTAAATTAAGAATAGTGCATAGTGAAAATGTGATGAAAGTGAGAGAAAACACGAGTATGAGAACTAGAGTTTACGGTGCGGGTGTGTGAGCCACAGAATGCATGCTTGATGAGTCAAGACATGGCGTGGGCACAACTCAGTAATGATCGGACTTTAGGCACGCTTGTGGGATGTTTGGTGACTGCAAGAGGATCGTATTCAGGGAGGAGGCTGAATTGCCACAGAATGCATGCTTGATGAGTCAAGACATGGCGTGGAATTCCCCTCCAGGGTCCGGTGCACGTGCTTGTACTCATAGATCATCTAGGATACTCATCGTAGTTATAGTAGTAGATTAAGTCATGGCGAGGGATTGAACCCTACAAAGATGAAGAACGATTAAGAGGCTTGCCCTCGGACCTATGTAGTATGGGATGCATAGAATCCGAACAAGTGCGCATTAGTGTCATCTAATATAAATAATTGCATTAAGGACTAAGTGTACAATCACAACACAGCATTAATAGGGTAGTCCCTTTAGTTTGATATGTGACAAGTTTGTGTTTGTTAAATATGGAAAATAAGTTATACTATTTCCGGCATAGAGAGGATGGTCGTGTATAATGTTCGTCGGTTGAATAAACTGACGTACTCACAGTCTTATATGCAGGTAAATGACATATTAAAGGTTAAAGAGGAATGGATGCTTAAAGATTATACCATGTTGTTGTACATTTATTTAATTGTTGTAAATTTTACTTTCGCTGTGCAATGTAAAGTGTAATATTTTATTATAACTCTGATGTAAAGTGAAAAGTTCAAATTTTCTTGTAAAATTGTACTAAAGTGGAAAGATCCTGTAGAACATCTCGAATTCAGTGTATTTGGGATTCGGGGCGTTACACCCCCGTAGTCTCAAGACATGGCACTTAGTTCCATATAACTTGTAAACTAGTATCATATAAACAGGAGTCATTATTATGAGAAACACGGGCCTCCTTCCGAGTACACTCTTCTATATTGTCCACTACTAGATCATTTCCTTATTACCCCAGCTTGTCATTATCTTATTGTAATTAACTTGAACATGCGATCGATGGAAACGTGTGTCAAGACCAATATCAAGGTGGTATCAAGCTTAATGCAGTGCATGATATACAAGTTCAATTAATTAAATACAAGAAAATAAACATATTTACAATCAAGGACATGAAGTTACAATTCTGGACAATAATAAATTGCTGTACAAAAATCGATTTTCCCATTACTACAAAAAAAAATCAGGTATCGTCAGGGGTTCCAGAAAATAGACTCCAGGCTGGTTCTAATGCATATTCACATGACATATTATAATAACAGTAGCAATGTGTATAAATTCATTCTTTACTAGTCTAGTGTTCAGGCAGCAGATCGGGGTCAAATTCTTATATATATAAATTGACTGTAAATTCATTTAAAAATCTTACAGAAATCATAAATAAATTCCTAAAAGTGTTATGTAACATATTGTAAATATCGGGTCATAATTCTACTGATTACACTTTATTTTAGTCAATTAATCAAGGCAGTGTACTCCTAATCAGTAATCTGGAATCGTACAGTACTAAAATCAGAATATCTTGCAACCTACAAGTTGGATTCGAGATCCATCAAATGTTTGGATTCTAGACACAACGGGCTACAACTTTCAAATATTAAGTTTTAAATAATATTATCAGTAACTAGATCAAAATCTCTGTACAATCTTGGGTAGATAGCAGGGAAGAATTTTAACATTTGTAATATATAGCGATTGTAACCCTACAAATATATAGTCTTATGATTAGAATTTAACAAGCATCCCCATGCAGTAGTTAGGATGGATTCTACTGATTTCATAGCAAGAATCGTTATTTCTACGACATTAAACCTAAAATCATTATTTGCATTACTATATCACGACACGATCAAATAGCATCAAGTCTTAAAATGTATTCATATACCTATGTCTCTTTATTATGTGTCCGTGTAATGCATGTAATAACGAGGGATATTCATGATCATTTTAGGAGTATGGGATAATCAAGAATCAAGTAGGATAATATATACTAATGGATCACGATCAATCGACACGTGAAGGGAAGGAAAAACAAGATTGTAACACTAGGAATCAACCAAAGAATACTTGCAGAATTCAAAGCAAAAGCATGTACGGGAACAAAAATGGTGTACATGAGAACGCTTGCCTTAATATACGATGAGTTACGAGAGCGGCGAGAACCACAGGAAGAAACAGAGCGAAGTTGGCACATGGTTGCAATCTGACAACACGAACAATAGCAAGACGATGTCAGCAACAGAAAAGGCAATTCAACGATAGTGAGAATGGCAGTGGGAAACAATCGCAATCGACGGTACACAACAGTAAATGTAGTAAGAGCCTCGGGCAGCAACTCGGCAATTCGGCAATTGCGATCAAGGCAGGGAGTAGCGGCTTTGGGGGCTCGGTTGTGCGGGTTCATTTGCTGGGTTGGTCAACAGAAAGAGGAGGTGGAGCGTCGAGTGTGGCGGAAGCAAGAGCAATGGAATGTCGGCTAGAGGTAGGGGACAGTATAGACTTCAGGGTGGCCGCGCGGTGTTGTAGTGGAAGCCAGGATAGTGGAGAAGGCAGTGGTTGTCAGGGTTGGAGTTTTCCTGCAGGTTGGTGATGTCGAGGTGAGTCAGTCAGCAATGGCAGTGGTCGGGACGTGCTCGATGACTGCTGTGGTGGAGATGGTAGTGGAGGTGCTCGCGATGGGGTTCGACAATGGTGATGAGGTGGCTGTTCAGGCAACGCTCCTTGAGGAGAGGAACGCAATGGGTTTCAGGAGCGGCAGCAAGGCAGTGGCGAGGTTGTGGGTTCAGGCTGTGGTGGTCGGCAGGTGGCACTCGGTGGTTGTCGTGCGGGGTTCGGGTGCTAGAGTGGTGGACGTTGGCGATGGGATGAGGACTTCGGGAGCTAATAGTTGGGGGTGAGGTAGGCAGTCGACGGAGACGTGCAGTAGGAAGAGCTCGGAGTTATGGAGTTGCGGGTTGGACGCGCGCGCGGTGCGAGCGGAAGGTAGCAGCGATGGTGGTGGCAGCGAGGGGTGGTGATGGTAGCGCAGTGGTCGATCGGTGGAGATGAGAGGGCATTAGTGTGTAGCGGTTACTGGGTCGAAGGCTAAAGAGGATTTCGGGGTATGGAGGAGCATGAGTATTGACGTGAAGTAGGAGAAGAGGAAGATTAATAGGAGGAATAGTCGGGATGTAGATGATGAAGGAGAAGGATAAGTTGAGATGTGGAGTAATTAGTGGAGATTTGATCAATGGTTTTGAGGGGATTATGGAGAAGATAATGGGGATATTAGTTATGGAAGATAGTGGAGATTAGGGGATTAGTAGGGCTTAGTTAGAGTTTAGGGAGATAATGGAGAGATACTGGGGATATGTGCAATTGGGGGATTTTAGGGGTTTTAGTTATGAATTTTGTGGGCTTGGGGTTTTATTCATGGGCTTATAAACAAGTAATTGATAATAAGATTATAGAATAATGAAGTTGAATATGGGTTGGGCTTCAAATAGACCAAAATAATATACATAAGGTGATTTAGAATATGACTTGGTTTGGGAATAGCTGGGCCTAACTCATGGTTTAAAACATCAACAAATAATAATACAAAAGTATGGGCTAGAATTTGGGTTCAAAATAATAATTGAATAATCGAAAGAACGCAACTTAGGTTCAAGAGAACAACAAATATTTTATTGATAACTAGAATCCAATAATACAAAAAGAGAGAGAAAATACAATTGTTGATTAGAATAAACTTTAATAGGATATCCAAAATTAAATTTAAAACGAAACGAATTTAAGAAAATAGATTTTTTTTTACAGAATCGAAACACGGGAAATAGCAAAAAATACGTATAGACGGAAACGGGGGTTACAATCTTACCCACTTGACAAAAAGAATTTCGTCTTCGAAATTCTTTCAGATAGAATGTAGGATAAAGCCAAAGCAATCTTGTGAGATAACAAAACTGGGAATTCGAAAGGGAGAAACGAAAGAATGTTTTCATCGGGATTGAAGATAACATAGATAGGGAAGAAGTGAATTAGATAATAAGTCAATGGATTAGAATGATGCAAGGAAAGGAAGAAAATAAGCAATGCAAGGGCGAAATAAGAAAGCCAAGGAATAAATACAAAGAGGTTGGAATGATAACTACAATCACGCCTCCATCGATTCCCATTTTCGTTGTAGTCAGTTTGTAGGCCTTGCCACGTCTTCCAGTCAGTCCTTTCATGTGAGATGGTCCTCCTAGGTTATGGGACCACCACACTTCCGCTGCGCCACTCTGATGGTGTGTGTCAAGCCACAGATATGTCGTTGTCGATGACGCGACACCAATCGGTGAACCGAGCAGAAATTAAAGTGGAATGTAATATCCAGATCGCAAGATGTTTATTACATGTTCATGTGATCAATTGCGGTGACCATCCTTGTTGAGCTCAATATGGTTCAAGCCTAACCTGGTTATATTTGCCCAACCTGGCTAAACTCCAATACGGTTAGAGTCAAACTTGGCTCTGATACTACTTAAAACCCTGTCACGCCCCGCTTCCCGAATACGGAAACATGATCACGCAACTAAGTCCCAACAAATGATATAAGTATATCAACTCATATCATCCATAAGACAATACCAGTAAGCTCAACAATACAATAACAATCACAGGAATAAGAATATAATATAATAACCAATATATGAGACACAAGAACTTACAAAATGCTCTAGAATACACAATGCAATAACAGTTCCTTAAGTTCTTTCAGTAATCCATCGTCTGTACTTGTGAAAATATTAACTCAAAAGAAGGAGGGAGGGTATCCGTTAGATAATGCTACGCGACACAAGTAGTAACAAGAAAAATAGGAACAAGAACAAGGTATAACAGGGAAAGCAATAAGAACTGACAATTCAAATATGGAACAAGCATGATAACGAGAAACAATATATATAACAAGAGAGAACCAAGAACTGAACTAGAAGGGAAACAATAACTGGAGATGTAATTGTAATACAAGCAAGTGACAACTGGAACAGTCCCAAAATATAACTAATCGGGATACTAGGAATCCAGAATGCAGGAAACATATCATGTAAACAGGAAACATGTAACATGTAAACTTGTAAACAAAAATCATGTAAACTTGTAAACTGAAATCATGTAATCTTGTAAACATGAATCATATAACTTGTAAACGAGAATTATATAACTAGAATACCAAAGGTTCAAGTACATACAAACATGTTAACGCTGAGACGCTAATGGTGAATTTTATAGGGTTATGTACTCGGGTCTTGTAGTGACATTTACAGAAATCATAATATATTATATAACCAGGAATCATATCATATCATATAACCAGGAATTATATCATATCATGTAATCATATAATCATATAATCATGTAATGGATTCTAGAGGTGGCCCATATCGTCTCAAGACATGGCACTTAGTTCCATATAACTTATAAACAAGTATCATGTAAACAAGAGTCACTATTACAAGAAACACGGACCTCCTTCCGAGTACACTCTCCAATATTGTCCACTACTAGGTCTTTTTCCTTATTACCCCGGCTTGTCATTATCTTATTCTGATTAACTTGAACATGCAATAGATGGAAATGTGTGTCAAGACCAATATCAAGGTGGTATCAAGCTTTATGCAATGCATGATATAAAATTTCAATTAATTAAATATGAGAAAATAAACATATTAACAATCAAGAATATGAAGTTATAATTCTAGAACAATACATTGTTGTACAAAAATCTACATTCCCATTGCTACAGAAAATCTAATCAGGTACCGTCAGGGGTTACAGAAAATAGACTCCATGCCGGTTCTAATGCATATTCACACGACATATTATAATTATAGTAGCTATGTGTATAAATTTATTCTTTACTTGTCCAGTGTTCAGGCAACAGATCGGGGTCAAATTCCTATATATATATATATATATATATATATATATATATATATATATATATATATAATTCAACTGTAAATTCATTTAAAAATCTTATAAAAATCAAAAAATTAAGTCCTAACGGTATTAAGTAACATATTGGTAAATCACGGGTCATAATTCTACTGATAATTCATTATTTTCGTCAATTAATCAAGATGGTGTACTCCTAATCAGTAATCTGGAATCAAAGATGGTACAATACTAACATTAGTATATCTTGAAACCTATAAGTCGGATTTAAGATCTGTCAATTGTTTTGGAATCTAGGCACAGTGGGATACATCATTCATATATAAAGTTCTAAATAATGTTATCATTAACAAGGTGAAAATCTTTATACAATCTTGGGCAGACAGCAGGGCAGAATTTTAACATTTGTAATATATAGCAATTGTAACCCTAAAAATATATAGTCTTATGATTAGAATTTAACCAGCATACACATGCAGTAGTTTGGATGGATTCTACTATTTTCATTGCAAGAATCGTCATTCCTATGACATTAAACCTAAAATCAATATTTACATTACTATATCACGACACGATCAAATAGCATCAAATCAAAACATGTATTCATATACCTATCACTCTTTATCATGTGTCCGTGTAATGCATTTAATAACGAGGGATATTCATGATCATTTTACGAGTATGGGATTAACAAGAATCAAGTAGGATAATATATACTAATGGATCACAATCAATCAACACGTAAAGGGAAGAAAAAACGAGATTATAACACTGTTAATCAACCAAAGACTACTTGCAGAATTCAAAGAAAAAGCTTGTACGAGAACTAAAAGGGTGCACAAGAGAACGCTTGCCTTAATACATGGCGAGAACCACGGGAAGAAATGGTTGCAATCCGACAACATGAACAACAGCAAGTTGATGTCCGCAACGGAAAAGGCAACTCAACGATAGCGAGAATGGCAGCGGGCAACAACAACAATCGGTGGTACATGGTAGCGAATGCAGCAAGAGCCTGGGGTAGCAACAACATCAAGAGGGTAGCAACTTTGCAATTCGGCGACTGCGATCAAGGCGCAAGGAGTAGCGGCCTCGAGGGCTCAGTTGTGCGGGTTAGTTGGTGAGTTTGTCGACAAAAAGAGCTAGTGGGGCGTCGAGTGTGACTGCAGCAAGAGCGATGGAATGTCAGCTTCGGGTAGGAGACAGTGGAGACTTCAGGGTGGTTGGGAGGGGTTGAAAAGGAAGCCAGGAAAGTGGGGAAGGCACTGGTTGTCGGGGTTGGAATTTTCTTGTGGGTTGGTGATGGCGAGGTGAGGTAGTCAGCAATGGCAGTGGTCAGGACGTGCTCGGTGATTGCTGCGATGGAGATGGTAGTGGAGGTGCTCATGATGGGGTTCGACAATGGTGGTGAGGCGGGCTGCGCTCTGTGAGGAAAGGAGACGCAATGAGTTTTGTGAACGGCAACAAGGCAGTGGTGAGGTTATGGGTTTTGGCTGCGGAGATCAGAAGGTGGCTCTTGGTGGTTCTCTTGCGGGGTTCGGGTGCTGGAGTGATGGAGGTTGGCGATGGGATGAGGAGCTCGAGAGCTGATAGTTGGGGTAAGGAAGGCAATCGGAGGAGGCACACAATAGGAGGAGCTCAAAGTTGTGGAGTTGAGGGTTGAGCGCGCGCACGGTGTCAGTGAGAGGAGGTGACGGTGGCGCAGTGATCGAACGGTGGAGGTGAGGGGATATCGGTGTGTAGCAGTTGCTGGGTTGGTGTAACTTTCGTTTTCATTTTATTATTATTATTATTATTATTATTATTTATTGATCTCTGTTGTAACCCATTTTTAATTCCATAACATTCTATTTTGTTCCATTATTGTATCGAAGAGTATTAATTCTAATATTATTCATGAACTACCTTTTATCTCAATTTGATTGTTAAATTTTATTTCTTGTATCCCTGATTCGAATTAATTTCATGGAATTTTCCTTTTCCCTTGTTTGGTTGATAATTGCCCTCCTATTTGATCCATTTTGTACCCAAACTCTATAACCCACCTCCTACTGGATCTTGACCAACAAACCCACAAACCCAAAACCACCCCATATCCCCACTAACAAAACCCCCCAGATATTTACTCCTCACGATCCCAACTCCCCGTATCTTTCTCTCTCTCTCTTCTTTATACACAAACCCTTCATCTCCTCCATTAATATTCAAAAACCCTAATCCCTATGCAGCCGTCACCCCCCTAACTCTTCACCTTCCCCGACCTCTTACCTCCCCATCCCGTCGCCCCGTATTGACTGTACACTAGTTGTCGAGCCGCCGCCTCTGCCTACATCCTCTTCCTCGCCATTCTATCGCGCCAACCACCATCTCGCCATTGCCGCCATCTCCCTGCACTCATCTTCGCCCCGAACACCCATCGATGCCTCGACCGGCTCCTCATCCTCGAGCCTCCCCCTCCTTCGTCTTCCATGAGCCGGCAGTGCCCCGGAGCCATCACAGTCATTCCAGTACTTCCCTCGCCTTCTCCCCGTTCCATCACAATCGCGCCTCCATCCACCACACCCCGCTTGCATTCCCTATCTTCCTCGTCGCTGCCCTGTCCCTGTCCCTCTCTGACTTTAGCTGCCGCTCGACCAGCTGCAGCCCCTTGCCGACTTCCCCACTGTCGACCACCATAGTGCACCACCCAAACTCCTCTGTTGGATCACCATCAGGTTCTCCTTGATCAAGATCAACCGTCCGATCGCCACTTGATCATCACGATCACGATGAACATCAAGATCCGTGCCTGATCAAACCAGCCATCACCATTCGATCAAGACCCGATCATCGCCACGTTGCCCCGGGATCCTAATCCCGTTATTCTCAATATTTTGGATCTAACGTCGTTGTTAAAGGCAAGTCATTTTCCCTCGAATAGTTATTGTATCGTGTTCGAGATTGTTTTTTGAACCCCGCAAGTAGATCTATATTGATTATCGTATATCATCTATTGTTATCTATCGTTAGGATCCTACGGATTTACACGAGCGAATCCAGGTAGTAGTCTTAACTTCGTACCGTCTTTTTGCCTCCGTTTTATAGAGATCTTGTATGCATTCATATAGTTAATTATTGAATATATGAATAGGAATTTTCATTGTAATTCATATCATGACATCACACAACTATTATAGATTGTATGCTAGAGTTGATTATTCATATGATTGATGTTGGTGTATTGGTTGATTGTAATTAGTAAGATTATAAATATTTTACATCTTAATACCATGTTCGCATAGACGTAGTTTGCTGTGATTTATGTTTTCAACCCCTAACTCATCGTCTATAACAATTTAATTATTTATTTTATGAAAAATATATTGAGATCCTAAAATTTACTGTCAACCTGAACATTATCATGCTATTTCGACCAACATTTTGTCATCAAAATCAATAACTTCTTGAATATGAAATGTCACCCCATATTTCTAGTTTCCAGAACATCAAGAATTATTGAATTTCGACTTATATTGCATGAGTTATGATCATTTTACTGCTGCTGCGTTTTATTTTCAGATTTATGTATATACCATGTTAAACTGATTAAATAGATGAACTAATGATCAAATATTACAATTGATAATTTCCAATTGATAGTTAACATGCTTAGAGTCATGAAAATTATTTTACTGATTTTTAAAATGAATATTTGCTGCTTTTATAATTGTAACTAGTTAACATCGATAACCGACCAGAACCTGTATCCAGTAAAGAACCCTGTAATTGACCTAGCTTCTGTTGTCAGAATTTGAACTTTAAATATGCGTTAGAACCAGACAGAAGTCTAGTTTCTAGAACTTCTAACGGATCCACATTTGCTATTCTGTTGCAGCAGGAAACCCAATTTTGGTACAACAACCTACTGCTGTCCAGAATTGAGTCTTCCATGTTTTAATAATATAATCGAATTTATATTGTTATATTGATGCATTTGAATTGTATGAATTGCATTGTATGATCTTAGTATTGTACTGTCATCATTATAGTGTTTCCTATTATTCATTTTATCGTTGTCCATTGATATTATTGTCCCTATTGTTCCCAATTGCTTCCATAACATTGTCAACAATTATTACCTATTGATTGAATAAAGAATTGTTAACCAAGCCGGGGTTTAAGGGTTGACTAGAGTAGTTGAGGATATAATAACTGTACTCGGAATTATGAGCTTTGTTTCCCAAATATTGTGTCGGCTAGTGCTATCAATTTATTATTGGATTACTGACCACAATATCCCAATTTATCGTGTATTGGTTTAGGATTATTGTGTCGACTATTGTTATCGTTATTATTATCGAGCTGAGTACATGAACTATAGAATCTACCACTTCAGTCTAAATAAAATTGTTTGTATGCATCGAACCTGTGGTATAGGACGCAATAGTACGTACATTAGTTAGGACTAAAATGAATAATAGACTTAAGATTGTCATCACATTGTCATTGCATATTGTCATCGTTATTGAACAGTATTATCGTTATTGTTTACCGTTATTGTTATCATTTATTGTTATCGTTATCAATCATTGTTATTGCACATTGCACCGTTATTTTTTTTGCCATTGTCCAATGCTATTGATTTCATTGTTCACTGAATTCATTGTTATATCCTTATTGCCATTGTTTCTCTGTTTCTCTACTTGCTGTCCACGAATTGCTCTAAGGACATATTATTCTCTCTTTTAGATGAATAGCTTACAGGTAATCAAGGAGAATTGACTGATGGATTAGGAGAACAACAATGGTAAAAGAATCGATTTGCATCGCCGCCTAAATAATTATTGTTTCATTTTGAGGACTTAAATAATTGAACATTGTTATTTCTGGTATTGTGGGCTTTTGACCTGTCATGCCCCGCTTTCCAAAAATACAGAATACGAGTACGTAACAAAAGCCCAGCGAATGATTATTATCATCCTTAAGCTGTTTCAGAATCTTTGCAACACATCACAGAATATATCAGAGTCAGAAGCAAAAATGTGGAACCAACATGCAAAATTGAATCAAAATTACCAACAGAAATTTACTTGAAATCAATTACAATATTCCCAAATAAAATTCAGAGTTTGGAGAAAAACAATATTCTGGGTCACATTGCCCAAATACAAATAATATCCAAATAAAACCAAATACAACTTGTTCAATGCTCAAGTAACAACTAGTAATAATATTAAAGCAGAAATATCCAACTTAATACATCCTTTCGCCATTACCATCTTGCAGCTGTCCAACCTGATCTGCAATAAGTAAATTTGCAGGAAAAAGAGAAAAGAAGAAAACAAGTACCTGTCAATTGCAAGTCGCGAATCACAAATAATGTAGGATACAAGCACATGGGGAAACTAACTAATAACATGTCAAAATGCATCAACAGTAAAATCTAGCAAGGTATCCTAACAGTACCGTTGTTTTATGTCTAAGGCAGTGTCATATGGTAACTAACAGTCTCTAGTAACAGTATCTCAGTATATTAGTGAATCAGGATAACAGTATATCAGTTTCAGATTAACAGTCTCACTGTACCAGTCTCAGTCTAACATTATCAGTTTATGTTCTTACAGTCTTGTGTGTATTACTAACTAGGTAGCACTTCATGCGCCATACTTTTATCACATGGTTGCTACATTCAAAACAATTGCGGTTGTAGATTTTGTAGGGGATCATATAGAGCAGTGTACTTAGGTATCAGTAACAGTAACAGTAACTGTAGCAGTAACAGTTCGAACCTAGTGGTCCGCCTCCGAGTACACCTTCCTATAGGGAAGGGTGCAGCCAGGTAATCAGTAACAGTAACAGTAACAGTTCGAGCCTAGTGGTCCGCCTCCGAGTACACCTTCCTATAGGGAATCATGTAGTCAGGTAATCAGTAACAGAACAGTCCGAACCCATTGTTCCGCCTCCAAGTACACATTTCTATGCTTTCCTTCTACTAGATCATTCCCATAAATCCCGGCTTGATTACTTTTATTATTGTTATTAAACAGACATGAATGTGTACAGAATAGTGTCAACTAACATGATATAATCAATTTTAGGTTCAGGGAATCAAATCAGCAAGTATGGATAATATAGAATCACATAAACGAGCAAAATAATGTATGTTTGTAATCAGGACAGCACGACCAGTCAGTACTCAAACAGTGATTCTGAACTCCACAGAAATGCAAACCTAGATTCGTCGAAGGATCTAGAAACTAGACATCCACATGATTCCAATACATATAAATTAGTCATATACTAGTTCACAACAATACAGCTCAAAACTGATTGGAATACAGGATTTATGTTCAGCTAGAAAACAGGGGAACAACTTCAAAAGCACGAAAACAGCATGAAAACATATCGAATAATTCCACAAAAAATCTGGGGTATTCCCCTATAGGTATAGAATCAAAATAACAAGTTTCATAATATTCCAGTAAGTATATATCAGCCATAAAAAATTAGAAGCAACACGAAAACGTAGTTTTGACGAATCTAGAATTCTCAACACTGCTGTACGAAAACTAGGATATCTCGCAACCAGTGAATCGAAATCCAATTCCGCCAAAACAACATGAAAATAGATAGATTTTACTAACTTTCATATCTCACAAATAATTTTCATACAGTATAGGGAATCATAGTGGAAATAGAGTTCTTTACTGAACAGTAAGCAAAATACAGCATGAGTAGATTTTAGAAAAGAATATGAAACACCACACAAAACTTGTCTTTAAAATTCATCAAAAATCTGGGTAGTCCCTAATATCATATAGAAACACTGACCAAACTATTAGTGCAAGATATTATGTATAGAATAGTTCTTGAAAATAATTTGTTAACCAAAATCACCCAAAAATAGAATCTGAAATTTATCGACACGTCTGTACCAAAACATTCATAACTCAGTCATACGAACTCCAAATCAAGTAAAACTAGTGGGGTTTGAAAATAGAAATAATTATCTACAATTCACTTTTAATTTTGAAGTTGAGATTCGGACTGTAGCATAGGTGAAAACAGCAAACAACACAGAATAGACTGCACAATACAGATTCCACACATCTACTTAAAATCAACATAACTTTCATAATATTGAACCAAACTCAACAAAATTTGAAATACAACCTACCAATCATCTAAACATCATTATTAAGGGTTTCTAACATGTCCAAATTTATTATTTTTCACATGGGCAATCAATCAAACACATAACATGTCATTAATCACGTACACGAACAAAATCAAATTTGGGTAAAACCTAGGGCATTATCTTATCAAATTTCATGTCATAAGTCATCTATGGCCAGATTTACACAATAGAGACAAAACCCATGAATAAAAATACAATTTTTGGCCGTCTCTAGACCCAACTACACTATATGTGAACTTTTTGACTTGTATCAACCTAATAAAATTATGTACAAGTTACTTGCCTCTTTATGATGATGTATGCAAAGAAATAAGTCCTAGCAACAAAATCCACAAGCAAAATCCTTCCAAGCGCGAATCCAAGTGAACCCACGAACCAAAAACTCCTCACGAAGAACTCCTTAATGCGACGCGCGAAGTGGAGAATACCCACTTCAAGGAACACCAAAAGAAGAGTTTTTGTGATGATTTTGTTGATGGTGGTGCTGGTTTGGGATAGCCGGCCACAAGGAAGGAGGGTTAGGGTTTGTAGGGTACTCAAAATCCATTAGGGAAAAATAAGGTTTATAAATATTACTAATAATAATAGAAACCATAACAATAAAAATAATAATAATAACAGTATTTAAAATAACAGTATTAATGATAATAAGAGTAATAATAATAAAAATTGTATTTCAATATAAAAATCAGAGAAATAGTTTCAAATAAAATTATTTATCGAAAATAGATTTTAATATAAGATCCAACAATACATTTTGACAAAATAGTTGAAAACCGAAAAAAAATAATTTACCAAAATTTTAAATAAAAAAAATATAAAAAAATACATTTTTCGGAAAACAGGGGTTACATGACCTGAATATTGTTATTGTTGATTTTAGATGTTGGATTGTCATTATGTTTGGTTATTTCATGCTTAAATTCCAAGTATTGTTATTCATGTGATTATTCCTTATATGCATTTGTGGTTGTATTACTTCCTATTTATATTGCTGAGTTGAATCGATAACAGCTTATGGATGACGAAAGTCATTCGCTGGGCCAATATCACGTTCTCGTATTTCGTATTTTTGGGTGTTGGATCCTGTAGGCAAGGCAAGAAATACTAGAGGGGGGTGAATAGTACTGTATAAAAAATAGTAACGAAATTGAACATTTTCTTACTGTCCAGTCGGCTTGAAAAGGGAATACAGTTGACTGGGGCATCAGAATAAAAGATTATTTTAGATAAGTCTGACCAGTCGACTTATAGCGGAACTCAGTCGACTTGTCAGAAAAGTTTTCGAAGATTAAGTTATACCAGTCGGATCAGTCGACTTATAGAAGAGGGACAGTTGACTTGCCAGACAAGTTTCACAGAGATATTAAAAATGCAAGTAAAGAAAATGCAACCACAGAGGGAATCAACCACAGAGTACACAGTGATGTATCCTGGTTCAGTCCTCCCAATCTACATCCAGTCCCCAAGCAACCCACTTAAGACTTTCCACTATTCTTGAAAAAAATACAAGAATACCCTACGGCGTTTAGACAACAATCTTGTCCAACTCGTAGACCTCTCTCACCACTAGAGAGAGCAAACCCACTCTTCAACCAAGAGTGAAAACTTGACTCTACAATCTAGGGCCCTACTCTCCAACCGAGAGGACCACTCTCACAACCCGAGAGTGAAAGAAAACAATAAAAGAGTTACAACAACCTATAGCCATGTTGTGATTGTCATTTTTGTATAAAGGCTAATAGTTCAACTTCCGAAATCATTCTAAAATGAATTCACTATTATACTAGACTGATTTCAGAGAACCAAGACTTAGAAGATTGTGAATGCTTGTTTGAATACTTATTCTCGTTTTCAAAAGCAAAAACTTAAACTTTTATCAAAATGCTTGGAACCTTTCCATGATAATTCCTAGGCTCTATTTATATAGAGGAATCACTAGGACGTTGTAAAAAAGTTAATAAAACTGATTTAAAACGGATATAAAACTTTTGAATTCGAAAAACAAGTTTTAAATTCTGAAATCTGTCGAAACGACTTGAACAGTCGACTCACAGTTGAATGGGTTACCATGATGAGTCGACTAAGTAGAGTTTGAAAAAGTTCAGACAGTTTCGTACTAGTACAGTCGACTGGTACTCAACAGCTGATTTTAATCAAGCTTGTTTCGATCTTTAAACTTGTGAAAAACACTCAATTATAAAGAAATGTGTTAGTGTGTGTGTGTGACAAGGCTATTATATCATTCTAAGACTCAAAGAAATAAAATTACAATTGTTTACAAGACATTTAATAAAACACACTGAATCACTGAATCTTGTCTTGATCTTGAGTCTTGAATTTGAGCTTAAACCATTGTCTTTTATTGTTGAAGTTTGCTTCATCAATCTTGTCTTGAACTTAGAACTTTGTAGCTTGATCAAATTTTCTTTGAGAGCTTCATTGGATTAACTTTGCCTTTGTGTATCACACATGGTATTGACATTGATACATCCTGCAATATATAAGAAGTAGCATTACTTTGCATTGTGTTGTAGTCATCAAAACCAAAAATCAACATTCTCCCCCTTTTTTATGATGACAACACAATAGCTTACAATAATAATAAAAATACAAATGTTCCCCTTAACTAATGTACAATATGCATAAGTTAAAAACATGCACAAAAATATGCACCAAATGCAAACAACATACACACATGCAACATATACACATATAACATACACAAGCTTTTTCTCCCCCTTCGCCTCAACAAAAAAAAGGAGAAAAAATAAAGAGGAACAGATTACAAGAGAACAAACACAAGTCAAAACCAAAGCAAAGTTATACATATGAAATTCGAAGTATATTGTTCAAAAGACAACATAAAATAGAAAATACATAAAAAGTAGAAAAATATAGAAAATATATAGCTAATCAATCTTCGTCTTCATCATCGTTTGCGGCACCTTGAGAGGGAGGAGGTGGAGGTGGAAATTGGGAAGTGAACAAGTGAGTAAGATGGGAAATACTGGCTTCAAGGGTGTCCTGGCAATCCATGAGATCATTTACAGAAGTGTAAAGACTCCTAGGATCATCAAAATCAATACGAGGACGAGATGAACTAGAAGCAGAAGACCAACGAGATGAAGTGGCTATGGGGATAAGAGGGATATTTCTTCGAGGAGGAGAGTGAAGAATCTTCATACGAGCTAAACTTGCACGATTAAAAGACTCATAATAAGTAACAACACTAGACTCAGAAGTAAGATCAACTCCATGGAAATTGAAAACATGAGTAAGTATTGCACCAAAAGAAAGAAAAGAGGTATGAGCCTTATAAAGATGATTGAAAATGACTCAAATCCAATTGACTTGAATGTTGCCAAAAATTGCATAGACAGCTTGTTGAAACTCGTGGGAAAATTGATCGTAACTCCCCATTTAGGGATAATGTTATACGACAAAATTCTTGCAACTAGCTTAGTAAGCGGTGTAATTGTTTGGTTAGACATTGGGGGGGCCGCGATTTGGCAAAAGGATTTTGGAATTGATAGAGTCGTCATATATATCAACCTCTTCTAAATCTAATCCTTCAGATGAAATACCCAAAATGATTCCCAATTTAGCAGGAGTCAACCTCATACGAATATTTTTTACTGTACTAATAATAAATATGTCATTACCATCCTCTGAATTTACTACTCTCATGTTTGTATAAAACAAATATATAAGTTGTGGATAGTAATACGGTTGATTAACAAGGGAAAGCAAGTTAAATTTACAAATCTCCCTGGAAAGATAGCAATTTGACAAATGAGAAAAAATTTCTCAACAAGGTTTGGGTTCCTAAGATATTGAAGGTAATTGCTAGAAGATTGTCCTTCCTCAACATTAGAACTACGTGATCTTTTAGGAGGTATGATTCAAACCCAAAACACTAAACAAGAAAAGAAATCAAGGAGATATACCAACAATGAGAGGCAAAGAGAAGCACAGGACTTCAACAGATCTTGGAAAGAACTTCAGCAAGAGATTGACTCGAAATTTGAACAAAGTCTTCAATTTGTGAGCTTCATAAATCTGAAATCGGCAGGATGAGGAGCAGCCGACTGTCTATGTCTTCGAAGAGATAGAAAGGATGAAAAAGAGGGGAACTAGAGTTTTTACTTTAGAATCAAAAGCTGAGATTGAGTCTAGGAGTAATCAAGGGATCAGATCGGTCAAAGGGTAAGAATGGGTAAAAGAAATCGCTTCAAAAAGTGTGTCGTTTCCGAATCTAAAAAACTGACTGAAGCGCGACAGTCGACTGTATTTTTATAGTAGTCGACTTAGTCGAGAGCAAAATAGATCAAACGGAAAAAAAAGTAATATTTCTGGCAATCGACTGATTATTGTTCACAGTCGACTGTCCAGAGCACTAAAAAAAACTCAGAAAAAATACAACTCGAAAAATACTTGGGAAGTCGACCGAAACTTATTGCTAAGTCGACTTACCATATAAAAAAAATCAAGAAATATCATAAAAACTGCAAATTCCTAGTTCTCTTCTTAATGTGATAAATATGTCTTCCTTAAGTGATTTAGTAAAGATATCTCCTACTTGTTTATTAGTAGAAATAAAGTCTAAAGATATATCTCCCTTTAAAACATGATCATGTAGAAAATGATGTCTAATATCAATGTGTTTTGTACGTGAATGTTGAACCGGATTTTTAGATAAATTAATGGCACTGATAATAAAGTTTGATTCATCAACAAAATTTGGGCACAAGCCAAACTTGCAGCAATATATTCAGCTTCTGTAGTAGATAGAGATACCGAATTTTGCTTCTTACTGCACCAAGAGACTAGAAAATGTCCCAAAAAGTGACATGTTCCACTCGTACTTTTTCGGTCAGTTTTACTGCCAGCAAAATCAGCGTCACTATACGACAAAAGTTGAAAATTATCGGTGCATGGATAAAATAGACCATACTCAGACGTACCTTTAATGTATCTTAAAATACGTTTCACAGCTTTTAAGTGAGACTCTTTAGGACTTGACTGATATCTAGCACACAAACATATACTAAACATAATGTCTGGTTTACTAACAGTTATATATAAGAGTGAACCAATCATACCTCGATAGAGTTTTTGATCGACACTCTTACCTAATTCATCTTTGTCAAGGGTAGTGGTAGTAGCCATAGGTGTGGTTTACTACTCGTGCTATTCACGCCAAATCATTTGATTAATTCCTTAGCATATTTTTCTTGATTAATAAATATGCCATTTTGTGACTGCTTCATTTGTAGTCCAAGGAAATAATTGAGTTAACCCATGTGACTCATCTCAAACTCATTTTTCATGGTATTAGCAAACTCTTGACATAGATTACTATTAGTAGAACCAAAGATTATGTCATCTACATATATTTGTATGATCAAAATATCGGTCTCTTTTCTCCTAATAAACAAAGTAGTATCTACTTTACCTATTTCAAAATCAGTTTCTAAAAGAAAAGTATTCAATCGATCATACCAAGCACGAGGTGCTTGTTTAAGACCATATAAAGCCTTTTTCAATTTAAAAACATGGTTTGGGAATTGTTCATGTTCTAAACCAGGTGGTTGTTTAACATAAATATCTTTCTTTATAAAACCATTAAGAAAAGCACTTTAAACATCCATTTGGAAAAGTGTAAAGTTCATAAAACAAGCAAAAGATAACAAGATCCTAATTAATTTTAGTCTAGCAACAGGAGCATATGTTTCATCGAAATCTATGCCTTCTTCTTGATTATACCCTTGAGCAACTAATCTAGCTTTGTTCCTGACGACTTGTCCTGATTCATCTAATTTATTCTTGAACACCCATTTGGTACCAATTATAGTATGGTCAGGAGGTCGTGGAACTAAATCCCATACATCATTTCTTATAAATTGGTTTAATTCATCTTGCATGGCATTCATCCAAAACTCATTCTCACAGGCTTCTTGTATATTTTTAGGTTCAAAATCTGACAAGAAAGCCATATGAGAAATCATGTTAACTTGAGATATGGTTTGAATACCATGTGAGATGTTATCAATTATTAAGTCATAAGGATGATCTCTAACTTCAACAAAAGATTTTGGTAAAGTTTGAGTCATCACAACAGGATCAGTCGACTTGACTTGTCCATCAGTCGACTGATTCACATCAGTCGACTTGGTTTCCTTATCGGTCGACTTATCCACTAGGGTAGTCTGCTCTAAAGATTTAATGATGTTATTAAAAGGTGATGAATCAGTTTCATCATCTTTAATAACAGTAGATGAAGTCAGAGATTCATCAAATGAAACATGCATGGATTCTTCAATAGTCATAGTTGACTTATTGAAGATCCTATATGCCTTACTCCTATTTGACTATCCAATGAAGATACCTTCATTAGATCTAGGATCAAACTTATCTAAATTATCTTTAGTATTTAAAATGAAACACTTACATCCAAATATTTTGAAATAAGATACTTTAGGAATTTTATCAAAAAATAGTTCATAACATGTTTTCTTAAGCTTAGGCCTAATCAAAATTCTATTTAAAACATAACAAGCTGTAGCAACAACTTCAGCCCAAAAATACTTAGGTAAATTGCTTTCAACAAGCATGGTACGTGCACACTCTTGCAAAGTCCTATTCTTTCTTTCGACCACTCCATTTTATGGTGAAGCTCTAGAAAATGCAAATGAATGTGTTATACCTTTCTTGTTGCAATATTCTGAAGACGTTTCATTTTCAAATTCTCCACCATGATCACTTCTAATAGTGACTATGGTTAGAGACTTTTGATTTTGAATTCGTTTACAAAAATTTGCAATTTCATCAAAAGCATCATTTTTATGTTTTAAAAAGAAAACCCAAGTGAAACGTGAAAAATCATCTACTAAAACAAATACATACCTACTTTTATTTAAAGAAGCAACTTTAGTAGGGCCAAATAAATCCATGTGGATTAATTCGAGAGGCCTACTAGTAGAAATTACTTCTTTTGTCTTAAAAGTAGATTTGTTTACCTAGTTGACATGCATCACATAACTTTTCCTTCTATAGGATAGTCTTGGTATCCCTTTAACTAGGTTGTATTTAGACAATTTACGAATATTTTTCATGTTCACATGGCCAAATCGCTTATGCCAAAGCCAAGAATCATTATTAGAAACTACTAAGCAAAAATCATTCGAAAATTCAGTTGATTTTAAACATAATTCAAAAATATTATTCTTCTCAATTCCTTGAAAAATTATATTTTGCATGGTAGAGTCATAAATTAAGTATGCATCTTTTTCAAAAATAATTTTATATCCCTTATCACACAATTGTCTAATACTTAATAAATTATGCTTAAGACCATTAACAAGTAAAACATCTTATGTTGAAGGGTTAGTGTGCTTACCGACCATGCCTATTCCAATAACCTTTCCTTTGTTGTTGTCACCGAATGTGACTGTTCCTCCATCAATCTCTTGAATGGAAGATAGGAGGTTGGCATGACCAGTCATGAGCTTTGAGCATCCGCTGTCAAGTATCCAACGTCCTCTTTTAGGTACCTAAAAAATTCACAATGTGAATGTGGTACCATTTTCATTGGGTCCAAAAGAGATTAGTTTTTGGGAAAACAAACCCAAAGTGAGTTTGATTTTCCACAAAATGCAGGAATATACAGAATTATATACAGTAAGAATATATGATTTTATATAAGTAACTCTATCTTTCTGACTCAGATTAACTAGAACCCATATATTTTTGCTCTGTCCAGTCGACTTTATCGAACCTTTCAGTCAACTGTTACTGAAATCCAGTCGACTGGGAGGTGTAATAGGTCGACTTATCTGAGGTTTTCATCTTGTTGAATAAAACTCAGAACCTCTGGACAAGCGACTGAAATTAGGGTTCAGTAGACTGGTCTGAACTACAAACTTGCTTTTTTCATTAAAAACTACAGATATAGGTTTTTCAAAAAATCATATAGTTCATTCTTAACACTAGAAATAGATTCAGGCTTATTTACACTAGTATTCTTAGTAACATGAGGTTTTTCAAGAGACTTTTGAAAACCAAGTCCAAATCTCTTATTAGATTGAACTTGATTTTGGAGAACATCATTCAAATTATTCTTTCCTTTATTAAATTTAGATATATTCTTGGAAATCTCTTCATAATTTTTCTTAAGAGATACAAGATCTATATCCAAACTAGAAAGTTGAGAATTTAAATACTTGACTTCTTTATCTAAGTCAAGATTCTCTTGGGAAAGTATTTGATTTACTTTCTCCAAGTTTTAAGTCCTAATTTTTTCTTTTTTAAGCTCTTGAAAATCTTATTGAACGCATTTAATAAATCATTCGAATCATAATCATCACTTACTTGATTTTGTGAAGCCATAAAGCATACATTAGCAACCTCATTTGTCTCTTCACTTTCTTCTTCCGATGAAGAGTCACTATCGTCCCAAGTTGCTTGATACGCCTTTTTGTTCTTCATGTTCTTGTTCTTAATGTACTTCTCCTTCTTGAAGTTGAAAGCCTTTCCTTTAGATTTCGCATTCTCTAGTGGACAATCCTTCTTCATATGTCTTGTCTTGTTACACTTGAAACAAGTCGGAAGTTCATTAGTATCCTTAGATTTTGAATTAAATTTACCTTTCCTTAGAAACTTTTTGAACTTTCTCGTGAACATGGCTATCTCTTCCTTATCTTCTTCTTCATCCTTAAAGTCCGACATAGCCTTGAATGCTAGAGTCTTTTTCTTTGATTGTTGAGTTTCTTGATCCTCCTTGCATTCTTGAAGTTGTACCTCATATGCTATAAGATTTTCCACAAGATTCTCAAGAGAGAGTTGTGTTAAATCGTTGGCCTCTTCTATGGCGGTGGTCTTCTTCTCCCATTCGGGTGTTAGTGCACGAAGTACTTTTCTCACCATTTCGGCTTGAGTATACGTCTTTCCAAGTGCCACAAGAGAGTTTGTAATATCCGTGAACCTTGTGATCATTTCATACACATTCTCGTTCTTCTTCATGCGGAACATTTCAAACCTGTGAACAAGAATAGATATTTTAGATACTTTAACTTTATTAGTTCCTTCATGAGTTACCTCGAGTGTGTGCCAAATATGGTGCGCTGTTGTTGCATTGGACATACGATTGAACTCCTCCTTGGTAAGAGAACAAAAGAGAGCATTCATCGCCTTTGCATTGTTCACTATTTCGCTCTTCATGTCATCGTTCCATTGTGCATATGGAATGGTAGGGGTGGTGTACTCGGTCTCCGTCATGTTCCATATCTCATAATTGATGGACTGAATGTAGATCTTCATTCTACACTTTCAATAGTTGTAATTGGTTCCATCGAATAGGGGTGGCCTTTGTGTGGATTGGCCTTCATGGTATTGGCTTGCATTAGAAGTATAACATCCTGGATTTTCAAATCCTATTTAAATTAGAATCTGTTTGATTTTACGTGTTGTACACGTGCAAATTTATGCATGTATTTCTCTAAAAATATTTCATAAACTAGTAGTCTCATTTCTTCTCTTTTTAATTTAGAAAACTTAATTTGATCCTAGGCCTAGTTGTCTCTTTGTAGCCCACATTAATTAATTTATTTATTTATTTATTTGAGCCCATGGTTAGTTAGCCCAATAGTGAGCCCATTTTAATTTAATTACTCTTTTAAACAACCTAACTTGTAGTGTTGACTCATTCTATGAACAAATAATTTAATTAACTTGAACAACTTGTGAAATGAGAGACACTAGGTGGCACGTGCTTGCACTAGAGTGTGCAATGCACACCCTTTGGTGTAGGCCGGATAATGCTAGAGAGGAGAGGGAGAGTGGATGAGGTGGAGAGTGGCTACTTTCATCATGGAAAGTTATTTCAACTCCCTAGTTCATCTAAGCCCTTGATCCTTAACCATTTTATCTAATCCTAGCCTTCTGTTCCAACTAAAATTTTGTGTAAATAACCCCCCCCCCTACACTAGTTATCCTTGCACCTAGAATTGAAAAAGAAAGAAAGAAAAGAAATACAAGTTAGTGAGACAAAAGATTAAGGAGTTTGTGAGATTAAAAGATTGAGTGCAAAATTGTGTGTTCCCTCACCTAGAAGATTGGCCAGCCATTACCAAGGAGTAAGAATAAGAAGTTCCATCCACAACAAGCTAGAGAGGAGAAGCAACTTGGTGGCTCAAACTAGGAGGAGAAGGCTCTTTTGTTCATTCTAGGAAATTTCCTAGGACCTTTTGGGTCTTTCTCTCCATTTGAGGTGGGTGACTTTCTTAAACTTCTAATTAGAATACCATGCTAGGCTTTGTCTGATAAGATTAAGAAGAAATGATTGAACTAGCTATGTGGTGTGAAAATGAGACATTGTGATAATTATGATAGTGCATGTTAAAAGAATGTTAATTAATTGTAAAATTATGATTGTTAGTTTAAAATTTACCATGCTATCATGATTTATTTGGTTGCTATGTGCTAAATTAAAAGTTATGCTTGTATGTGAAATAATTGAAATAAGAATTGTGGAATTATGATGTTGATTATTGGTTTGATAAAAAGCAAGAAAAAGGAGTTTTTATTACTGAAATAAATGTGTAATGTCCATGAATAATATTATAAGTGATTTAAGAAAATTTTAGAGGCAATTTGTAGCAAGAATATGTTGTTTTTCCCTAAAATCGAAATTAAGTAGTCGAATGCAAGTAGAGAGTAAAAATTGTGTTTTTATATCAAAAATGAAATTTTATTTCACTGAAATGCTGTGATAAGATGAAAATTAAATTCTGGAGTTTTTGAATAAATTTGGAGGAGAAGAGAACACAAAGATATTCATTTTTGTTGGAAATCGAAATAACAGATAACTGAGTTTTGACCCTAAAAACTTCACTTATTATCGATCTGGTCACTCAGACCATTTGGTCGACGACTGTGTTAGGTGCTTACTGTAGCTGTGGGTTGACCTCAGTGGTCGCGAGTTCGAAACTTAGGCTCTACCCTTTTGTTTCTCATTTTTTTCAATAAAATCCGAATACTGAGACTTAATTTAAGTTAATTAAACCCCCTGTTTTCAACATTGTGGTGCCATGGCTGTTCTGGATTTTGGTGGCTGTTGGTTTCTCTCGAGTTGTGGGTTCGACTCAGGGTCTTGGCACTTTAAAACTTATTTTTCTGTTTTTGGGCATTTAAATTGATATTTTGGGGGTATTTTAAATCCGAAAAAATATTATAATTAATCTAAAATTATGTGGAGCCTACGAAAAATAATTGTGTATTATTTGACTAATATAAATGTGAATTAGAAGTGGAAATTTGAGTAGAATTGCATAAAGTGATAATTATAAAATATGAAGAGTGATTTAGTTTTCATGAGAAATTTACCAAGTTATAAAAGATCAATTTTGAATGAAGGGAAATCTAAGTGTTTTGACTATAGGCTTTTATGCATTTAATTTTTTGAATTTGTGTGCACTTTAAAGAATGATGAAAAGTATAATTTTTGCGATTTGAATTAAGTAAAGGAAATGAACAACTCTATGTGAATCTAATGGATTATTGAAATAGAACTTTGAACATGAAATGCATGAATTGAAATTGAACCTTATGTATGAAATTTGATTCATAGAAAAGAATGGAAGTCATGTTGATTATGAAAGAGAATTTATGTGTATGAAGACTCAAATTTTGTGATTATGAAGTGAAATTGAGAACTAGAGTGTAGCAAAGCCTCATACCGGCATTTGAAAGAAATATTGTTGAAATGGAGTTAGAAAATGAAAAGACCAAGTTTGGGTCATGTTGTATAAATGATTAAGACCGGTATAGTGGGAGTGCAAACTCTAGGAGATTGATTTTTATTCATGATTCAAATAAAAGTAAGGATTAGATATATCGTGAAGATGTGATGAAAGTAAGAGAAAAATATGAGTATAAGGGCCATTGGATTGGCAGCGTGAGAGTATTCATAGGATGTCCCATGATGAGTCATGAGTAAGACGTGGTTACTGCTCCAGAGTACTGTCCCGGTAGCGACGCTTATGGGGTGGTCTAGTGACTATGGGTGGTGCTATGTCTATGGTAGGAAGTGAAATCATCACAGGATGCCTGCATGATGAGTTATGTGATAGTGCATTGGGATTCTCTCCAGGGCGCCTAGACATGGGCTCGTAACTCATAGAACACCTAGGATACTTACCGTAGTTACAGTAGTAGATTAAGTCATGGCGAGAGATTGAACCCTACAAGGTGAAGAACGGTTAAGTGCTTGCCCTCGGACCTATGTAGTATGGGCTGCATAGACTCTGAACAAGAGCGCATTAGTGTCATATAATATAAATAACTGCATTAATGACTAAGCACACAATCACAACATGACATCAATAGGATAGTCCCCGTAGTTATGTTTTGTGACAAGTTAGTGTTTTTCCAAGTAAGAGAAAGTTGATGTATTATATCCTAGTGTTAGTTGAATGAACTGATGTGACCACAGTTTCTATGCAGGATAAAGTGAGTGACAAGATTAAAGTATACATACCGCTTAAAAAATGATTTCAAGTGTTGTATATTTTATCCATATAAATTTTTGTAAATTGCTTCCGCTGTATAAGTGTAAATGTAAATGTAATCTGATGTAAAGTAAAGTTTTTAATTTCTTGTAAAATTGTACGAAGTGAAGTGTAAAGATCGTGTGGAACTTCGAATTCGGTTGTATTTGGAATTCGGGGTGTTACAGAGTGATATCAGAGCACGCTTCCAAGTAGTACAAACTTATAAGGAACGATACCCTAGAAGTGGACATTAGGATGTTGAGTATGGAGATTTAAATGTAAGTCACTTACATTTGTGTTGCTCTATGATTGATATTTCTTCTTCTCCTCCCCCTTTTCTAAGATGGCGGACCACTTCGACCCATCCGGTGTTGATAACTGGTGCATAATTGAGGAGGATTACTACCCTGGGCAAGCAGATTCCGACGAAGAAGACCCCGTGGAATATGAGGAGGAATGGCCTGAATCCCGAGAGATCACTCCACCTCCGGATTCATCTAATGATTTCTCTAACGAGAAAGAGCCAGTTCCGAGCAGTCTCATTGCATCTCTTCAGAGGCAAGTAGAGACTCAGTGGGAGCGAGCAGAGCTACTGTAGACCCAGTGTGCGAAGTGCAAGGATGATATTGCAACTCTTAGTCATCGTGTTTAGGAACTTGAGAAGAGGAAGAACATGTACGATGTACTGAAGGAAGAAGTGGCGGAACTACGGGAAGAGCTTCGAGAAGCCAAGAGGAACCGTAGGAACTAGACTGTTGTATCTTTTTCCTGCTTTTATTTTGATGTCAGCAAATGTTTTAAATTTGAATGTACAAAGTTTGAGTTCAATGAAATGAAGGAATTGATTTAAATTCATGTTTTGTTACTTCAAATTTAATGGATCTCTTGCATCAGAACATGGTTGGATGAAGAGCTAGAAGCGGTGAAGAACATGACTTGGAAACGGAACTAGCTATAGTCTATCAGACACTCAATGCCGTTGTCATGAATCAAAACTAGAGGGCGGTGCCTGCACATCCAGTTCCTGAAGCAATCAAGCTCGTGGAATCATTCAAGCGGATGAAACCACCAGTATTTGAAGGGAAGTCAAACCCAGATGCGGCTGATAATTGGATTCGGCAGGTAGAGACTATCTTTGAAGTCTTGAAAACTCCGGAGGGCAACAAGGTAAAGTTGGCTGCACTGCAGTTCGAGAAGGACGTAGCTGTTTGGTGGCAGTCGATGAAGCGGGCGATGGGAGATGTTGTTCTTGGCTGGGAAGAATTCTTGGACAAATTCCGCAGTCACTATTTTCCATCTGATGTCTAAGAGAAGAAGGCTATGGAATTTTTGGCACTGCAGCAGGGCGGCATGTCGGTTAGGGAGTATGAGACAAGGTTTACTCAGATCTCAAGGTATGCACCCGAATTGGTGATGGACGAGGCGAAGAAAGTTCGGAAGTTCGAGCACGGTCTAAGGCCAAGTCTAAGATCCATGATGATACTCCTTGGTATCAGGAGGTTTGACAAGTTGGTCAAGCGAGTTGCAGCTACGGAGGAAGACATAGAGCAGTTTCATGTCGTTCAGAACATGAGGAACAACTGGCATATTGGGAAGAGGCCCGCAGTTTCTAGCAATTTCAGGGGACAACCTCCAGCTCAAAGGTTCAAACCAACAGGGGCGAACGCTGTTAACATGGCTGGAAGACCCGAAAATGGTTTTGTGAGACCTCAGGTGGTGACTTGTTCCAACTGTGGAGAGACAGGTCACTACAAGTCTCACTGCCTAATGTTGCGAGATGTCGTCCGTAATGGACCAATGCAGCAAAATGGGAAGAAGCCGTACTGGCAGGAGCGAGTATTTGCCTTGACTGAAGATGATGCTCATGAGGTGGATCATGTCATCACTGGTACGAGGGCAAATGTTTAGAAGTTTTCTGTTGTTCTCTTTTTCCCGTTATTTACTGAACTGTTATGTAACGAGTGTGTGTTATGTAACAGGAGAACTTTATTTGAATGGAAAGAAAGCTGTTGTTTTGTTCGATACTGGATCCTCTCATACTTTTGTATCTCCAAAATTTGCTAAAGTCTTGGGAGTTGAACCGGAAGTCTTTCCAGGTAAGGTCTTAGCAGTAGCTACTCCATCAGGGGAGACTTTAACCACTGATCGGTACTATGCGGACTACGAGATCGAGATTAGGAATAGAATTTTCGAGATTGATCTAATTGAGCTGACTATCTTGGGAGTCGATGTTTTCACTGGCATTGATTGGATGCCGATGTACAGTGCAAGACCAAGGAAGTAACAGTGAAGGCTCTAGGTGGACCTGAAGTCACTTTCCAATGGAAGAAGAGGTGTTCCAGGTTGGTTGCAGCCATCTGCAAGAAAGAGATTCCTCTAGAAGTGCAGGGGATTCCTATGGTTCGGGACTATCCGACTGTATTCTTGGAAGATTTGCCTGGATTACTCCGTAGCGTGATGTAGAGTTCAGCATCACTATTCAGCTAGGGAGCGCGCCCATTTCTAAGACAATGTAGGATGGCTCCAGTAGAGCAAGATGAGGTGAACGGCAGATTGAGGAACTGTTGGAGAAGGGCTTTATTCAATCGAGTGCATCACCTTGGGGAGCGCCGGTGCTTTTGGTAAAGAAGAATGATGGATCAATGAGGATGAGTATCGATTACTGAGAGCTGAATAAGGTCACTGTTCAGAATAAGTATCCTATTCCCCGAATTGATGACTTGTTCGATCGTCTACAAGGAGCAGCTATTTTCTCCAAAATAGATCTTCGATCAGGGTACCATCAAGTTCGAGTGAAAGCTAAAGATGTGCATAAGACTGCATTTAGAACTCGACATGGGCATTACTGTAACTCCTGTTTCCCCGTACTTATATTTTAACTGTATTTCGCCACATTGTACTCCTTCATCTATATTGAGATCTTGTATTTTGTTTTAGACTGAATAAAATCATTTTTCTGTCTCGACTCAAATTTTGGGTTCTTTTATCAAATTCGGTTGTGTGCTATTTGTGTCGTTCTCATGAAGAAATGACCAATTCTTCTCATTTATCTCTCTAATCCCCATTTTATTGCATTTTGAGCATTTCTCCTGTTGGGCTCTTTTTGAACGGATACCCAAAACCCACGAACCCGAAACCCTATACTATTTAAACCTCAATCCCCTAACCCTAACCCTAACCTATACTGTTAAACCCCCTAATACCCAGCCGCCCTTCTCTTCTCCTTCACGATTCCTTCTCCTTCATTTTCGCCAACCAACCCACTCCCGATCCCCTTCCGCTCGCCTGCACCCAAACTCAACGTCTCCCTCACCATCACTGTCGTCTCCCCCTCGTCTACACAACCACCACCCGAACCCACCCAATCTCCATCGCCATTACTCGACCTCGAAACCCAATCCGCCTTCCCAGTAGCTTCTCCGATCACCTTTCACAGTCGCCATCCCCTCGCCGTGCATCCCCCTTCATCCTCCGGAGAGCCCCACGTCGCCTCGTCGTCATCCAAGCCCCGTCGAAGCCGATCAGTCGCTGTCGTCGCTCCCCTATTTTGAAACCAGAATAGAGCCCATCGCCAGCATCGCCGCATTCACTTCCCGCCACAGTCGCGACGCCACCAGCGTCGCGAGCCCCGCCGTGCATCGCCGGTGCTGCTTTCCCTCTCTCTCGCGCTCTGTTCGACGAAGAAGAAAACGAAGGAAGAAGACGCTGATGGGCGGGATCGAATCTCAGCCAATGGATCGCATCAAGATTCGCGCCCATGATCGCTGTCCCATGTTCGCCCCACAACAAATCCGGAAACGCTGTCCCGTGTTCTGGCGCAGATCTGCTGCATTAGAGCGATCTGATTCGCTGGAATCGCTGTTCCGTGTTTTGGCGCGCCAGATCCACTCTCGCCGTTTGCTATTTTGGCTGATCGTGTGTGGGGAAAATTCACTCTTTGGTCAATCTTCGCACGCGCTTTTTGAGGACTTCGCCCGGGAATTCTCGATCCCTTTTTCTACAACAAGTGGATCTAATCGTCGTCAGCTAAGGCAAGTATCCTTGTACATTTTATTATTCTAGTACAAGCACCCTTGAAATACTACAAATAGTTAGATTGTGACTCCCTCTTGAAATTCGTTGTAGATCAATATTGAACCTCCAAATTGACAATTCTAAGAGTCACAAAATTTTCTTGTATTTAATTTATAATTATTGGACTCTTTTACCCATGAACACATGAACACATATACATATGAATTAAGGAGCCCTAAATTTGTAGATACATGTCACATTCAATTTTTAACGAACTTGCAACCCTATAACTTGAAAAACATTTATTATTTACTGTTTGACCTCCATTATCATGTATTGATGCCACATAATGACTTAGACACCAAATAACATTTTCTCATGTAACCTACGCTAGTAAATTATTTCTACGAGTTGCTGTCCTGAATTTTCTTTCGCTGTTTCGACCCCTTTATCTTTTGAATCTGGGCCCGAGCCCTGAATAGAAATTGTAGATCTGGATGTGTAGATATCGATAGCTTCCGAAAGTTTTGAATTCAGAGTTACGGTCTAGGAGTTATGGTAGTTATACTGCAGCTGTGTCAGTAGACGCAGTTTTGCAAAACTGCTGTATACATTTATTTTGCAAATTAATTTAGCTGTGTAAACAGCGAGCGTTTGACACGAAATTTTATATGTAGCTGCTGGACACCATATAGGACATCCCCAATTTTTCCTAGAATTAAATCACAACATTTTACATATGTATGCTTGCTTGATAAGAGTTAATAAAAATAACAAGCCGGGGTTTCGGGAAAGACTATAGAGTGGACAATATAGGTAAGTGTACTCAGAAGGGGGCCCGTGTTTCCCATATACTTGGTTCATGAACTTGTTGAATCTTGTTCGACTCATGGAGTCAGTTACTTGGCTCATGAACTTGTTTGATTCATGAACCCATTGAGCGGTTCTTGAACTTGCTTGTGGATTCGCGAACTTGCTTCGTGAACTTGTTATTTATTTTCGATTCATGAACCATGGCTTGTTTGATACTTGATACCTGAGTACGCCCCCTATAGACTCCATTACTATGTCTAAACGAAATTGTTTTGACTGTAGCAACCATGTAGTAAAAAGATGGATGCATGTCGTGCTACCTAGCTAGTAATCACCACAAGACTTGAACTTGATAACTTGAACAAGACTTGAACTTGATAACTTGAACTAGACAACTTGATACTTGAACTTGACAACTTGATACTTGAGACCTGACAACTTGACACTAGACTTGAGACTAGATGCCTGACACTTGAACTAGATGCGTGTCACTTGAGGTTAGATACCCTATGTGTTCATTTGTCACTTGTTTTACCGCTAGTATTTATTATCCAACCTGTTCACTTGAGTTATCCTTCTTGTTAACTAGTTCTTGGTTCTTCCACTACTTTTATATCCCTGTTACATTCTTGATTCCTGTTCCCCATACTTGTACTCGTTTTTACTATTTGTGGCCCTAGCTTGCACTAAGGGCATCTTCTCTTGTTTTTCCCGGTTTTTCCTTTTTATATTTATTAAGCAGACTTTGGAGACGAATTGCCTTGCTGGAATTGGCGAGCAGACATTTCAGGCTTCGCTTGGAGCAAGAACTTGTTTAAATAATTGCTTTTCTTAAGGTATTTATTTCTTCTGCTGTATAAGACTTGTTTCCGAGTTTACACTTGATCCAGACATGAGAACTATTTGAATATTATTATTTGTTTAAATTATTTTTCTGTTGTTTAATAAATTATTCATGCATACTTGGATATATATAAATCTGGTTATATTCTTGTTATGATGCTGAGTCGATCCTACAGCTTATGGATGATGTAAAAATCATTCGCTGGGCTTCGTCACGTGCTAGTATTCCATATTTTTGGGAAGCGGGGCGTGACAAGGTTTTTAGTGGTATCAGAGCTCAGGTTTGCCTAATGTGTTAGTTTGACTAATACATTAGACAGGCTTGACTCAGTCAGGATTAACTCAACATTAGACAAGCCATGCAACCACATGAATAATTTAATAATCAACTCGATCTGTACACAAGTCTTATCCCATCCATTTTGATCCATTCCTTGATTCATTGCTTCCTTCCATTTCTTACAGTCATCCTGATTTATTGATTCCTTATTGGGTACAATTTATTCTTTCCGTACCCATATACTTTTGCTTCCGGTGTAAGCAATCTTTTATTTCTGTTTGCCTCGTTGAACCCTCCTTATCCCGGTTCGTGTGTCGTTTATTGCTCTTCGTGCCTTGCATTCATCTTCAATTGTTGACTCAATTTGAGTATCATGCTAGTTATTTCTCCTCTGCTATATTCTCTTCAATTCCGATTTTGCCCCTCGTCCTTCTTCCTTCGCATTCAATTCCTTAATTTTCTCTTGTCCCTTCTAGTCATCCCCCCTTTAACTCCTTATTGGGTGTAGCTTCATTTTTCTCCTACCTATTTTCTCTTTATAATAATTTTTTCCGAATACTTTCTATATTTTGATTATTATTTGTTATATTTATTTTCAATCTCTATAAAAATGTTTCTCAACAAAGATTTTATTATTTCGAACAATGGTGTATTTTAACTTCACTTTTCATTTTTTTGATCGACTATATATATTTCTACTGAATTATTTTAGTAAGACAAATTCTTATTTTGTTGTATAATGCTATTATTACTACTATTATTATATTTGCTATTATTTTCATTATCATTACTAGTAATATTATTATGGTTACTACTGTTGATAATCTTATTGTTGTTTACATTATTTTATTATTATTTTCGATATTAAATTACTTCCACAAAAATTGTTGGGCTTAAACTATATCTTGTCTTGCATTATTATTTTTTACTAATGTGGTTAATATTTTAATATTACTGTTAATATTATTATTATTGTTATGACTCTTTTTGCGATTACTGTTATGATCATTGTTATGAACATTGCTATTTTATTGTCATTAGTATTGATATTTTTGTTATTATTATTGTTATTGGTATTATTATTTTTATCGTTACTATTATTATTATTATTAATTTATTTTGAGCCTGAGCATGCTCAATTTTATATACATTTCACCACTTCGGTGCAACCTAATGTCGAGATGGCAAATATGCAACTCGATGTCAATGGAAGCAAATTGCAATTGGATATCGGCAAGGTAAAATGTGCAGCCGAATATTTGGATGGCAATTTGAAACCTGATGTCGTGAAGGCAAATATGCAACTTGATGTTAAGGAGGCAAGATTTTCTACCTATTACTAATTGATATTTCAAGACTCGTTACTTATATAAGAAACTGATGGTAAATAAATATTTTCGCTATTATTGGTATTATTATTATTATTGTCATTTCAATTGATGTTATTTTTATTGTTTCCGTTACCTTTTGTACTCTTATTATTTTTATTATTATTATTACTGTTACTTTATTGATATTATTGTTATTATTGCTATTATCATATTATTTATTACCATTATTGATATTATTTTTAATGCTATCATTAATATTATTTTTGCATTATTTTCATGAGTGTGTTGAATTCTATTGTGTCATGTATGTGTTATCGTTATATTTAGTATTATCGATATTTTTATTATGTTATTATTACCTGTATGATTATGACGATTTTGATTTCTGCTATTATTATTGTTATTATTATTATTTTGTTACTATTATAACTAATTTTATTATTATCATTGGTATATATATTTTCACTTATTGTAATTATTATTCTGTTACTATTGATATTATTATTATTGATATTTGTTGTGTTACTATTTCTGTTAAAAGCCATTAGTTTTGATATATATTCTATCTTTTAATTATGAAGATTGAAGCTCAAGCCTTATATCCATTTTGCATTATCGCCTCTCTCTATTTGGAGCCCATACTCCCTTTGTTCTGGTGTCTCATTCTTATCTTCCTTACTCGGATCGTCGCTTGGAGTCACGTGGTCTCCAACAACATGTTTGGAGCTTGGAACGTCACCATCAGAGTGGCGCAGCGGAAGCGTGGTGGGCCATAATCCGCAGGTTCTGGATTCCCTTGTTGCAACTAGTCCTTTGTATTGTTGCTTCCCTATCTGTTCCTTGCATTCATCCCCATCCTTCGATTCACTGAATGGTTGATTCTTCCCGGTCCTTTCCCTCTCTGATTTCAGTTCTGCCGACTTCTTATCTTGCTTTATTATCTCGTGTTGTTGTTTCCTTTTGATACCGTCTATTCTCTTTCATGCATTCCATTTGACATCGTTGTTATCCACTCCCTTCTTATTTTGGCATTACCACCAAGTTGACTTTTCTTTAGATCACTTGTTTGTTACCCTCCCCTAAGTTACTTTACCATGTCCTATGTACCATCTAAGCAAATTTCGAGGACGAAATTTTTGTGTAAGGTGGGCAGGATTTGTAACTCCTGTTTCCCCGTACTTATATTTTATACTGTATTTCGCCACATTGTACTCCTTCATCTATATTGAGATCCTGTATTTTGTTTTAGACTGAATAAAATCATTTTTCTGTCTCGACTCAAATTTTGGGTTCTTTTATCAAATTCGGTTGTGTGCTATTTGTGTCGTTCTCATGAAGAAATGACCAATTCTTCTCATTTATCTCTCTAATCCCTATTTTATTGCATTTTGAGCATTTCTCCTGTTGGGCTCTTTTTGAACGGATACCCAAAACCCACGAACCCGAAACCCTATACTATTTAAACCTCAATCCCCTAACCCTAACCCTAACCTATACTGTTAAACCCCCTAATACCTAGCCGCCCTTCTCTTCTCCTTCACGATTCCTTCTCCTTCATTTTTGCCAACCAACCCACTCCTGATCCCCTTCCGCTCGCCTGCACCCAAACTCAACGTCTCACTCACCATCACTGTCGTCTCCCCCTCGTCTACACAACCACCACCCGAACCCACCCAATCTCCATCGCCATTACTCGACCTCGAAACCCAATCCGCCTTCCCAGTAGCTTCTCTGATCACCTTTCACAGCCGCCATCCCCTCGCCGTGCATCCCCCTTCATCCTCCGGAGAGCCCCACGTCACCTCGTCGTCATCCAAGCCCCGTCGAAGCCGATCAGTTGCTGTCGTCGCTCCCCTATTTTGAAACCAGAACAGAGCCCATCGCCAGCATCGCCGCAGTCACTTCCCGCGGCGTCGCGAGCCCCGCCGTGCGTCGCCAGTGCTGCTTTCCCTCTCTCTCGCGCTCTGTTCGACGAAGAAGAAAACGAAGGAAGAAGACGCTGATGGGCGGGATCGAATCTCAGCCGATGGATCGCATCAAGATTTGCGCCCATGATCGCTGTCCCATGTTCGGCCCACAGCAAATCCGGAAACGCTGTCCCGTGTTCTGGCGCAGATCCACTGCATTAGAGCGATCTGATTTGCTGGAATCGCTGTTCCGTGTTTTGGCGCGCCAGATCCACTCTCGCCGTTTGCTGTTTTGGCTGATCGTGTGTGGGGAAAATTCACTCTTTGGTCAATCTTCGCACGCGCTTTTTGAGGACTTCGCCCGGGAATTCTCGATCTCTTTTTCTACAACAAGTGGATCTAATCGTCGTCAGCTAAGGCAAGTATCCTTGTACATTTTATTATTCTAGTACAAGCACCCTTGAAATACTACAAATAGTTAGATCGTGACTCCTTCTTGAAATTCGTTGTAGATCAATATTGAACCTCCAAATTGACAATTCTAAGAGTCACAAAATTTTCTTGTATTTAATTTATAATTATTGGACTCTTTTACCCATGAACACATGAACACATAGACATATGAATTAAGGAGCCGTAAATTTGTAGATACATGTCACATTCAATTTTTGACGAACTTGCAACCCTATAACTTGAAAAACATTTATTATTTGCTGTTTGACCTCCATTATCATGTATTGATGCCACATAATGACTTAGACACCAAATAACATTTTCCCATGTAACCTACGCTAGTAAATTATTTCTACGAGTTGTTGTCCTGAATTTCCTTTCGCTGTTTCGAGCCCCTTATCTTTTGAATCTGGGCCCGAGCCCTGAATCGAAATTGTAGATATGGATGTGTAGATATCGATAGCTTCCGAAAGTTTTGAATTCGGAGTTACGGTCTAGGAGTTATGGCAGGTTATACTGCAGCTGTGTCAGTAGACGCAGTTTTGCAAAACTGCTGTATACATTTACTTTGCAAATTAATTTAGCTGTGTAAACAGCGAGCGTTTGACACGAAATTTTATATGTAGCTGCTGGACACCATATAGGACATCCCCAATTTTTCCTAAAATTAAATCACAACATTTTACATATGTATGCTTGCTTGATAAGAGTTAATAAAAATAACAAGCCGGGGTTTCGGGAAAGACTATAGAGTGGACAATATAGGTAAGTGTACTCGGAAGGGGGCCCGTGTTTCCCATATACTTGGTTCATGAACTTGTTGTATCTTGTTCGACTCATGGAGTCAGTTACTTGGCTCATGAACTTGTTTGATTCATGAACCCATTGTGCGGTTCTTGAACTTGCTTGTGGATTCGCGAACTTGCTTCGTGAACTTGTTATTTATTTCCGATTCATGAACCATGGCTTGCTTGATACTTGACACCTGAGTACGCCGCCCTATAGACTCCATTACTAGGTCTAAACGAAATTGTTTTGACTGTAGCAACCATGTAGTAAAAAGATGGATGCATGTCGTGCTACCTAGCTAGTAATCACCACAAGTCTTGAACTTGATAACTTGAACTAGACTTGAACTTGATAACTTGAACTAGACAACTTGATACTTGAACTTGACAACTTGATACTTGAGACCTGACAACTTGACACTAGACTTGAGACTAGATGCCTGACACTTGAACTAGATGCGTGTCACTTGAAGGTTAGATACCCTATGTGTTCACTTGTCATGTGTTTTACCGCTAGTATTTGTTATCTAGCCTGTTTACTTGAGTTATCCTTCTTATTAGCTAGTTCTTGGTTCTTCCACTACTTGTTATATCCCTGTTACATTCTTGATTCTGTTCCCCATACTTGTAATCGTTTTTACTATTTGTGGCCCTAGCTTGCACTAAGGGCATCTTCTCTTGTTTTTCCCGATTTTTCCTTTTTATATTTATTAAGCAGACTTTGGAGACGAATTGCCTGCTGGAATTGGCGAGCAGACATTTCAGGCTTCGATTGGAGCAAGAACTTGTTTAAATAATTGCTTTTCTTAAGGTATTTATTTCTTCTGCTGTATAAGACTTGTTTCCGAGTTTACACTTGATCCAGACATGAGAACTATTTGAATATTATTATTTGTTTAAATTGTTTTTCTATTGTTTAATAAATTATTCATGCATGCTTGGATATTTATAAATCTGGTTATATTCTTGTTATGATGCTGAGTCGATCCTACAGCTTATGGATGATGTAAAAATCATTCGCTGGGCTTCGTCACGTGCTCGTATTCCATATTTTTGGGAAGCGGGGCGTGACAATTACGAATTCTTAGTTATGCCATTTGGAGTGACGAATGCACCTGCAATCTTTATAGACATGATGAACAGAGTTGTGAGGCGGTTCATTGATTTTTTTCGTCGTGGTGTTTATCGATGATATTCTTGTATACTCCAAGTCGGAGGCGGAGCACACAGAGCATCTTGCAGCAATTTGGAAGAAGTTGAAAGAGCAGGAGTTGTATGCCAAGTTATCCAAGTGTGACTTCTGGAAATCTGAAGTGGCATTCCTGGGTCACATCCTCTCTAAGAAGGGAGTGGCAACTGATCCTCAGAAGATAGAGGCAGTGAGAGATTGGGCAAAGCCAACTACAGTGAAGGAAGTCAGGAGTTTCCTTGGATTGACAGGGATACTACAGGAGATTCATTCCTCAGTTAAACGTTCTGCTCACTGGTTTGACCAAGAAGAATGTGAGTTTCAAGTGGACCGAGCAGTGCGAAGCAAGCTTTTAGGAGTTGAAAGAGAAGCTGACTACTGCACCCATTTTGGAGTTGCTTAGAGCAGGTGTTGAGTATGATGTTTACAGCGATGCTTCATATAGTGGGCTTGGTTGTGTCTTAATGCAAGAAGGGAAAGTGATCGCTTATGGGTCGAGCCAACTACGACCGCATGAGAAGAATTATCCGACTCATGATTTGGAGTTGGCTGCGATTATCTTCGCCTTAAAGCAATAGAGACACTATGTGTATGGTGAGAAACTGAACATGTACACGGACCACAAGAGCTTGAAATACATCTATCAGCCGAAGGATCTGAATCTGATGTAGCGGAGATGGTTGGAAGTGCTTAAGGACATGCGTCCTGAGATCAAGTATCATTCTGGAAGGGCTAATGTTGTTGCTGATGCACTTAGCTGCAAGACCAGTTTGGCCAAGTTGATTACAACTCAGAGGCATCTTGCAAAGGAGCTAGATTGGGCTGGTATTGAAGTTGTTTTGCAAGGATTAGGAGCATCCTTAGCTCAGTTGAGGCTTCAGCCTACGCTGAATGAAAGGATTATTGCAAGTCAGAAGGAAGATGCTGAGATTCTGAAGATGAAGGAGCAGGTTGGTTCAGGCAGGTTGCCCGAATTTCAAATCAGGGATGAAGTGCTGTGGCTTAGAGAGAGACTGTATGTTCCAGATCAGTCAGGCTTTGAAGAAAGTATTCTTCAGGAGGCGCATGCTACTCTTTTTTCGGTACATTCTGGGAGTACTAAGATGTACAAGGACATTAAACAACATTTTTGGTGGTCAGGTTTGTGGCTAAATTTGTGGCGAGGTTGAGATTTGTCAGCAAGTCAAAGCCGAGAATCAGAAACCCGGCGGTCTATTGCAACCGTTACCTATTCCGGAGTGGAAGTGGGATAACATTAGTATGGATTTTATCACGGGTTTTCCCAAGAGTTCAAAAGGCAATGATGCGATTTGGGTTATAGTCGATCGACTAACCAAGTCCGCTCATTTCTTGGCGATGAAACTCACTTCGTCGATAGACAAGTTAGCTGAGATGTATGTTGGACAGATCGTCAGGCTTCATGGTATTCCATTGACCATTGTGTCTGATCGAGATGCATAGTTTACTTCTCATTTCTAGAGGAGTCTTCAGACAACTTTGGGTACCAAGACAGATTTCAGCACTGCTTTTCATTCCTCAAACCGATGGGCAGACCGAGAGAGTCAACCATATTCTTGATGATATGCTTCAATGTTGTGTGCTAGACTTTGGAGGTAGTTGGAAAAGGCATCTAGCTTTGGTGCAGTTTGCCTACAACAACAGTTTTCAGACTAGTATTGGGATGACGTCGTACGAAGCTTTATATGGCAGGAAGTGCAGAATACCTGTTTGTTTATTTGAAGTAGGGGAGCGAAAAATGTTTGGGCCTGAGATTGTGCAGAAAACCTCTTAAAAGATTGATCTGATCAGGAAGAGGTTGGTGGATGCTCATAGTAGGCAAAAGAGCTATGCAGACAATCGGAGAAGGGACCTTAAGTTTGAGGAAGGTGACTTTGTCTTTCTGAAGGTATCGCCCAGTAAAGGCGTGATCCGATTTGGCAAGGGTGGGAAGTTAGACCCGAGGTTCATAGTCCCGTATAAGATATTGAAAAGGATCGGGAAAATGGCTTACCGGCTTGAGTTAACGGAAGAGTTGTCTCAGGTGCACAATGTCTTTCATGTGTCTATGCTGAGAGGTTACATTTCATATCCCAGTCATCATTTGTCCAAAGTGCCGGAAGGTTTGCAATTGGATCTGAGTTACATTGAGCTCCCAGTTGAGATTGTGGATCGTCGGGAGAAATTCTTGAGGAATAAGGAGATACCGATGGTCAAAGTAGTATGGAGAAACCAGTTGGTTGAAGAGACTACTTGGGAATCTTGAGCTTTTTGTCTGATTTGTATCTTGTATATTTTCTTCATTTCTTATCTTGTTGCATTGTTTTTCTCGCTCTTTAAATGTAGTTTCGGGGATGGAACTATTCTCAGGAGGGAGTGCTATAACATCCTGGATTTTCAAATCCTATTTAAATTAGAATTTATTTGATTTTACGTGTTGTGCACGTGCAAATTTATGCATGTATTTCTCTAAAAATATTTCACAAACTAGTAGTCTTATTTCTTCTCTTTTTAATTTAGAAAACTTAATTTGATCATATGCCTATTTGTCTCTTTGTAGCCCACATTAATTAATTAAATAATTAATTCATTTGAGGCGATGGTTAGTTAGCCCATTAGTGAGTACATTTAATTTAATTACTCTTTTAAATAACCTAACATGTAGTGTTGACTCATTCTATGAACAAATAATTTAATTAACATGAAAAACTTGTGAAATGAGGGACACTGGGTGGCACATGCTTGCACTAGAGTGTGCAATGCACACCCTTTGGTGTAGGCCGGATAATGCTAAAAAGGAGAGGGAGAGTGGATGAGGTGGAAAGTGGTTACTTTCATCATGGGAAGTTATTTCAACTCCCTAGTTCATCTAAGCCCTTGATCCTTAACCATTTTATCTAATCCTAGCCCTCTATTCCCACTAAAATTTCGTATAAATACCCCCCCCCCCCCCATCCCAACACTAGTTATCCTTGCACCTAGAATTGAAAAAGAAAGAAAGAAAAGAAATACAAGTTAGTGAGACAAAAGATTAAGGAGTCTGTGAGATTAAAAGATTGAGTGCAAAATTGTGTGTTCCCTCACCTAGAAGATTGGTCGGCCATTACCAAGGAGCAAGAAGAAGGAGTTCCATCCACAACAAGCTAGAGAGGAGAAGCAACTTGGTGGCTCAAACTAGGAGGAGAAGGCTCTTTTGATCATTCTAGGAAATTCCCTAGGACCTTTTGTGTCTTTCTCTCCATTTGAGGTGGGTGACTTTCTTAAACTTCTAATTAGAATACCATGCTAGGCTTTGTCTGATAAGATTAAGAAGAAATGATTGAACTAGCTATGTGGTGTGAAAATGAGACATTGTGATAATTATGATAATGCATGTTAAAAGAATGTTAATTAGTTGTAAATTTATGATTGTTAGTTTAAAATTTACCATGCTATCATGCTTTATTTGGTTGTGATGTGCTAAATTAAAAGTCATGCTTGTATGTGAAATAATTGAAATAAGAATTGTGGAATTATGATGTTGATTATTGGTTTGATAAAAAGCATGAAAAAGGAGTTTTTATTACTAAAATAAATGTGTAATGTCCATGAAAAATATTATAAGTGATTTAAGAAAATTTTAGAGGCTATTTGTAGCAAGAATATGTTGTTTTTCCGTAAAATCGAAATTAAGGAGTAGAATGCAAGTAGAGAGTAAAAATTGTGTTTTTATATCAAAAAAAAAATTTTATTTCACTGAAATACTGTGATAAGATGAAAATTAAATTCTGGAGTTTTTGAATAAATTTGGATGAGAAGAGAACACAAAGATATTCATTTTTGTAGAAAATCGAAATAACAGAGAACTGAGTTTTGACCCTAAAAACTTCACTGATTATCGATCTAGTCACTTGGACCATTTGGTCGACGACTGTGTTGAGTGCTTACTGTAGCCGTGGGTCGACCTCAACGGTCGCGAGTTCAAAACTTAGGCTCTACCTTTTTGTCTCTCATTTTTTTAATAAAATCCGAATACCGAGACTTAATTTAAGTTAATTAAACCCCCTATTTTCAACATTGTGGTGCTTTGGCTGTTTGGCTTTTGGTGGCTATTGGTTTCTCTCGGGTTGTGGGTTCGACTCAGGGTCTTGGCACTTTAAAACATATTTTTTGGTTTTTGGGCATTTAAATTGATATTTTGGGGTACTTTAAATCCGAAAAAATATTATAATTAATCTAAAATTATGTGGAGCCTACGAAAAATAATTGTGTATTATTTGACTAATATAAATGTGAATTAGAAGTGGAAATTTGAGTAGAATTGCATAAAGTGATAATTATAAAATATGAAGAGTGATTTAGTTTTCATGAGAAATTTACCAAGTTATAAAAGATCAATTTTGAATGAAGGGAAATCTAATAGTTTTGACTATAGGCTTTTATGCATTTAATTTTTTGAATTTGTGTGCACTTTAAAGAATGATGAAAAGTATAATTTTTGCGATTTGAATTAAGTAAAGGAAATGAACAATTGTATGTGAATCTAATGGATTATTGAAATAGAACTTTGAACATGAAATGCATGAATTGAAATTGAACCTTATGTTTGAAATTTGATTCATAGAAAATAATGGAAGTCCTGTTGATTATGAAAGAGAATTTATGAGTATGAAGACTCAAATTTTGTGATTATGAAGTGAAATTGAGAACTAGAGTGTAGCCAAGACTCATACCCGCATTTGAAAGAAATATTGTTGAAATGAAATTGGAAAATGAAAAGTCCAAGTTTGGGTCATGTTATATAAATGATTAAGACTGGTATAGTGGGAGTGCTAATTCTAGGAGATTGATTTTTATTCATGATTCAAATAAAAGTAAGGATTAGATATATAGTGAAGATGTGATGAATGTAAGAGAAAAACATGAGTATGAGGGCCATTGGATTGGCACTGTGAGAGTATTCACAGGATGTCCCATGATGAGTCATGAGTAGGACGTGATACTGCTCCAGAGTACCGTCCCCGTGGCGACACTTATGGGGTGGTCTAGTGACTACGGGTGGTGCTATGTCTATGGTAGGAGGTGAAATCACAACAGGATGTCCGCATGATAAGTCATGTAATAGTGCGTTGGGATTCTCTCTAGGGCGCCTAGACATGGGCTCGTAACTCATAGAATACCTAGGATACTTACCGTAGTTATAGTAGTAGATTAAGTCATGGCGAGGGATTGAACCCTACAAGATGAAGAACGGTTAAGGCTTGCCCTCGGACCTATATAGTATGGGCTGCATAGACTCTGAACAAGTGCGCATTAGTGTCATTTAATATAAATAACTGCATTAAGGACTAAGCACACAATCACAACACGACATCAATAGGATAGTCCCCGTAGCTATGTTTTGTGACAAGTTTGTGTTTTTCCAAGTAAGAGAAAGTTGATGTATTATATCCTAGCGTCAGTTGAATGAACTGACGTGCCCACAGTTTCTATGCAGGATAAAGTGAGTGACAAGATTAAAGTATGCATGCTGCTTAAAGAATGATTTTAAGTGTTGTACATTTTATTCATGTAAATTGTTGTAAATTGCTTCCCGTTGTATAAGTGTAAATGTAAATGTAACTTTGATGTAAAGTAAAGTTTTTAATTCCTTGTAAAATTGTACGAAGTGAAGTGTAAACATCCTGTGGAACTTCGAATTCGGTTTTATTTGGAATTCGGGGTGTTACAAGAAGTTGTTGCCATTGCATTCAACTAGGCTCTGATACCAAGTGTTGGATCCTGTAGGCAAGGCAAGAAACACTAGAGGGGGGGTGAATAGTGTTGTATAAAAAATAGTGATGAAATTGAACTTTTTCTTACTGTCCAGTCGACTTGAAAAGGGAATACAGTCGACTGGGGCGTCAGAATAGAAGATTATTTTATACAAGTCTAACCAGTCGACTTATAGCGGAACTCAGTCTTCTTGTCAGAAAAGTTTTTGAAGATTAATTTATACCAGTCCGATCAGTCAACTTATAGAAGAGGGACAGTCGACTTAGTCGACTTGCTAGACAAGTTTCACAAAGATATTAAAAATGGAAGTAAAGAAAATGCAACCACAGAGTACACAACGATGTATCCTGGTTTGGTCCTCCCGACCAACATCAATTCCCTAAGCAACCCACTTGAGATTTTCCACTATTCTTGAAAAAGAAAACAAGAATACCCGGCGGCGTTTAGACAACAACTTTGTCCAACCTGTAGACCTCTCTCCCCACTAGAGAGAGCAAACCCAATCTTCAACCAAATGTGAAAGCCTAACTCTACAACCTAGAGCCCTACTCTCCAACCGAGAGGACCACTCTCACAACCCGAGAGTGAAAGAAAATAATAAAAGAGTTACAACAACCTATAGCCTTGTTGTGATTGTGATTTTTGTATGGAGGCTAATAGGTCTACTTCAAACTATCAGTCTAAAATGAATTCACTGTTATACTAGACTGATTTCAGAGAACCAATACTTAGAAGATTGTGAATGCTTGTTTGAATACTTTTTCTCGTTTTCAAAAGCAAAAACTTAAAATTTTATCAAAATGCTTGGAACCTTTCCATGGTGATTCCTAGGTTCTATTTATATAGAGGAATCACTAAACGTTGTAAAACAGTTTAAAAAACTGATTTAAAATGGATATAAAACTTTTGAATTCGAAAAATAAATTCTAAATTCTAAAATCTGTCGAAACGACTTAAACAGTCGACTGGATTGCCATGATGAGTCAACTGGCCAGAGTTTGAAAAAGTTCAGACAGTTTCGTACTAGTACAGTCGACTGGTACTCAATAGCTAATTTTAATGCTTGTTTCGACCTTTAAACTTGTGAAAAACACTCATTTATAAAGAAATGTGTGAGTGTGTGTGTGTGACAAGGCTATTACATCATTCTAAGACTCAAAGAAATAAAATTACAATTGTTTACAAGACATTTACTAAAACACACTGAATCACTGAATCTTGTCTTGATCTTGAGTCTTGAATTTGAGCTTGAGCCATTGTCTTTTGTTGTTGAAGCTTGCGAACTTAGAACTTTGTAGCTGGATCAAATTGTCTTTGAGAGGTTTATTGGATCAACTTTGCCTTTGTGTATCACACATGGTATTGACATTGATACATCCTGCGATATATAAGAAGTAGCACAACTTTACATTGTGTTGTAGTCATCAAAACCAAGAATCAATATTGGGAAGCATGGCGTGACAGTTGGAGGCTGAAGAGGAAGTCGGGGGATAAAGGTGCATGAGTTTCAACGTGAAGTAGGAGAAGAGGAAGATTAAGAAGATGAACAGTCAGGATGTAGATGATGAAGGTGAAGGATTAGTTGAGATGTGGAGTAATTAGTGGAGATTTAATCAGTGATTATGAGTGGATTATGGAAAAGATAATGGGGATATTAGTTAGAGAAGATAGTGGAGATTAGGAAATTAGTGGGGGTTAGTTAGAGTTTAAGGGGATAATGGAAAGATACTGGGGATATGTGCAGTTGGGATATTGTAGGGGTTCCAGTTATGCATTTTGTGGGTTTGAGGTTTTATTCATCGGCTTATCAATAAGTAATTGATAATAAAAATGTAGAATAGTTAAGTTGAATATAGGTTGGGCTACATATAAACCAAAATAATATACATTAGGTGATTTAGAATTGGACTTGGTTTGGGAATAGCTGAGCCTAACTCATGATTTAAAATATCAACAAATAATAATACAAAATTATGGGCTAGAATTTGGGTTCAAAATTATAATTGAAAATTCGAAAGAACGCAACTTAGGTTCAAGAGAGCAACAAATATTTTATTGATAACTGGAATCCAATAATACAAAAGGAGAGACGGAAAATACAATTATTGATTAGAACGGATTTTAATAGGAGATCCAAAAATAAATTTAAAACGAAACAAATTTAAGAAAACATAAATTTTTTATACAGAATCGAAACATAGGAAATACGAAGAAAATACATATAGACAGAAACGGGGGTTTCAGTAAGATGCAACCCAAGATGATAAGTCCAGGTTAATTAAAATTCTTGACCATAGTCCTCAGTCCAAAAGATTGTTATCAACTAAATATATCTTCTAACCATGGCAATAAGCAGTTTGAACATAAAAAATGCTCTTTCAGAGTGATCTTTTTAAACTAACTCCTAGGCCTATAAATACCCCCCACATCTTTTAGAATTAGGTAATCATTATTTAGCCACAAAATACTCCACTATTTTTCTAAGTTCTGACTTGGGCATCGGACGGTCTTTCGCTGGGGAACACTCTGGTGTTTAGTCTTCTTGCATGTTTGTTAGAGCAATTTTGGCCGTCTAAACCAGATCCAAGTGTCCACAATAGTCAGAAAATCAGATTAAGGTACAGTTAACGGTGACTAATTCCGATCAAAGTAAAGTTGGTTCTTGATAGTTTTTAATTAAAGAATTTACATCATATGTTTTCTCCTACACAAAATATAATTGCGAAATATTGGAGCCGTCTATTTGAAATAACACATCTAACTAACCGTATATATTTTGCTGGAAAAAGCTACTTTTTCCAGCCATGTCTCCAAAAAGGGAAGGCGGCTACTAGACGACGAGCTATCCCTCTTCCTCCACATCTTCTTCATACGAAGTACTCTCTTCAACCTCCTCAACAGGTTCAACATCTTCATCAGCCAGAGCAGCCCTTCAAAAGCGTGCTCAGCCTTGCTCCAAATGGATTGCACCGGAGGGCTTCGGACGAAGTCATCCTGAACAATGCCTTATGCGGCGTGTGGGTGAAAACAGGGGTTTAATCTACATATCGACTCCTTCTACAGTGCCCTTTGTGCTACCCCAAGAACAACAAAACCTCCGTCAGATCCTACTCACCGGGTAGCAGGGGTCTGACCTCTGAGGTTGCCTGAATGTAAGGGTGGCAATTGGCCCGAACTCCACCCAAGCCCGACTAGGTCTGACCCGGTTATTTGCGGGCTTGGGCTATTCAATTATCAGTTCTGATCGGGGTCGAGGTCGACCTCAAACTTTTAGGCTCGAACAAAATTTAGTCCAGGCTCGGGCTCAAATATTTAGGCCCAACGAGCCCAGATCAAATTTGTGTATCTACATGTCCATTTACACATATGATTATATATACATACATACATACATACATACATACATACATATATATATATATATATATATATATATATATATATATATATAAAATAAAATACAAAGAAAGCTATCAAGTGGCTCTCCTTCAATCCCCTCAAACTTAAAGGCCCATATCTAACCTCACAAAACACATTTTTCACCAAAAAGTTTCCCCCCAAAACTCAAATTCAAATCCCCCACCCAAAACTACTCCTTTATTTATTTAATTTTCTCTCTCTCTCTCTCCCCCCCCCTATTCAAAAAATTAAGAAAATAATTTTTTAAAAAAAAATTGAAATAAAAAAATTAAAAAACTTTAAAACTTTAAAACTAAAAAAATTAAAATTTTAAAAAGTTAAAAAAAATTTGAAAAAAAATCAAAAACTAAAAAAAAATTTCAAAAAATTTTTAAAAATTTAAAATTAATTTAATAAAAAAAAGTGAAAATTTTTTCAAAATTGTAAAAAAAATAAATAATTAACTTTTTTTAAATATTAAAAATTTTAAATTATTTTTTTTTTTAAAATATAAAATTTAAAAACTTTAAAAACTTTGAAAATAATACAAAAACATCAAAAACTAATTAAAAGTTATACAGAAAATTTTTAAAAAATTTTTAAAAATTTTTTTAAAAAAATCTAAAATTGTAAAAAAATAAAGAATTTTAAAAATAAGAAAATTCAAAAAAAATTATAAAATTTCTAAATTTTTAAAATTTTGAAATTTTGAAAATCTCAAAGCAAATCCAAATCCAAATCCAATGTCGAACCCCAATCAAGAGGTCATCGCCGATATCTAATCCGTTGCTGATTCTGTATCGATGACTCCCCTTCACCAAATCGAGCGCGAATATCAAGCGACTCCGTATCCGCGACTCCCCTCCATCAAATCGAGAGCCTCTATATGCGATATGATGGCTCAAATTTCATTTCATTAACCGAATTCTCATTCTAATTTTAAATTTTGTGTGTGTAGGGGATTACTCAGTTTTTTTCTGACTCGAATTTTGTGTGTGCATGGGATCTAAGTTCAGAGAGGTATGATTGTTTTATTTTTGGGTTAAAATTTTTTTAATTTGGTGATTTATTAGATGAGTTTTTTATTGGTTTTGATTTAAGGTGTACGCAAGTGAGAGATGGATTATTTGGTGGCCTCAATTTGGGCTTCCAAACCATAGCAGGACAAGTAAGCTGACCAGTAACCTAAAATAACTTTGCAAATATGAAACATTAACATTAACTTCTTTACTACAAGAGAAAATACTATCGTGAAGTGTTCTCTTCACTGGTTAAACCATGGATAACATAACATATAAGAACTTTTAGTGTATGTTTGGATATATAGGATTGGAATGAATGGAGTTTACTAGTGAAGGGTGCAATCTCTCCACTCAAGAAACACAGCTAAAGTAAATTTGTTATTTATCCATTTTGATTTTTTTTATAAAGGTGCAATGGGGAGACAAAGTGGAGATAAAAGAAATGATTAGCTTGGTTTAGAGTTTTGAGATTCATGTATTTCATTTTGGCTGAAATAATAATAAAAGATATTTGAGTTGCAAACTGAGTTTCAGACAAACAAATATTTGGATTATTGGTATTGTAGATACCTTCACACCTGCACTTGTGTTACCATTGTATTTAGACATGCTCATAGTGGTTATGGGATTAGAGTAAGCTCTATAAAACATATATGATAATGTCTCATAACTATTAAAAGCATCTAAAAGTGATGCTGAAGTTAAAAAAAACTTTATGCAGTGTTTCTAACAAACTATATGCATTCTAGGTAAGTTCGAGCTAATGATCAAGAAGGCGATGACTGAGCTTAAATGTAGATATACTGCCTCCTCATATAATATGTTTTCTACTTCAATTAATTCGCTGGCCTCCAAAACTATTTTATATATTTAAACCAGGTGCACCGTTCCGAAGACGTGCCGTAGGCACATGTCAATGAGCAAACCTAGCATATATATATATATATATATATATATATATATATATATATAAGAAAATTTATGTTAATATTATGTATAGTCATGATCATTTTAAAAATCATGTTTATTCATTCGTATATATATTTTTCTTCTAATAGACATTCAATTTTATAAGTTGAAATGAGTACTATAGTTTACATAGAGAAATTTGATGCCTTTCAAATATAGTATTATAATATAAAAAACAAATTAGATAATTTTACAAAAATTAATCAAGATGTTTTTTTAAATCATGTAGTACTCAAGTGTTTTTTTTTCTTTTTTTTTGAAGAAATATTGTAGATTTTGTTATGTTAATTGTCATGCCCCGCTTCCCAAAAATATGGAATACGAGCACGTGACGAAGCCCAGCGAATGATTTTTACATCATCCATAAGCTGTAGGATCGACCCAGCATCATAACAAGAATATACAAGAGGAATATATATAACCAAGCATGCATGAATAATTTATAAAGCAACTGTGACAGTGTAAAAATGGCCTGAGGCCCAACCAGGGCCCAATACAATTCCTACTCAGAAAAGCAAAAATAACAACCTGGTTCGGCTCCGGACCACTTCAGGGTCGACGCCGAACCTCGTGTTTGCCCTCACAGTGCCGGCCTCCTCGTACTGACGAGCCTCAGTATCCCCCGGAGTCCGATCCGGAGCAGTCCCTCAGGCCGTCCCCCCTCTCTGGCGGGGCAGAAGGATGACCTGGTACAGCCTAGGCCCTCCGATTCCCCCAGAGGCACAGAGGGCTCACGATGGGCCACGTCAGCTCCAAATACCGCCAAGGGTTTCGCCACGTCAGCCCTATACCACTCCTGGTATCGCCACGTCCGCCCTAAACCCCCTGGGCCTTCTGCCACGTCATGCCCATGGGCTTTCGGATCCAAACCCGGCCCCCAAGTGGAACCAAACCCGGTTGGGATTCTCTATAAATACTAGACCCACACCCACCTTTTTGAGGTAATCAATCTTTTGCCACTTAAATATACCTAGTTATTGCTACTCTCTCACAGAGACTGACTAGAGCGTCGGAGGGTCCGCCACCGGGACAAACCCCGGTGTTTCAGGACCGTCTGCAGGTACACAAGACCTCGGATCCGACCCTTCCGATCCGAGCCCAGCCTTCAACATCTTTCCGAGCTCATCGTAGGTCCCAGAAGGTCAACTGAAGGTCTGCAGACGAGCGGCAATCTCCTTCAATACAAATTGAGTTCGAACTCACACCTGGTGCTTCCACACGTTTCTCAGAAATAAACAGCATCAGGATGGCGCCGTCTGTGGGAAGAGCTGCTCCAGAAGCCGATCCGACCCAGACCCTCAAAGGCCATCGACAGCCGAATCCTCATGGCCTCCAAAGGCAAGGGGGCTGCTTCCTCCGTCAACCAACGGGACTCGCCCCCACCCACCGATAAAGCCAGGCCACGCCCGTCGAAACACAAGGCTCCCTCTCGGGAGTCCCAAAGGAGCGTCGGCCGGCCAGCCCAGCCCGACCTCCGGGGAATAATCCTCAACCGCAAGATTACCCGCAGCAGGGGAAGGGCCGCTTCCAACCCGGTCCCGAACCGCCCGAGGCCACCGCCCGAGGTGCGCAGACCCGCGCTCAGCCGAGTCGGAAGACAACCCTCGGACCAACCAAACCGGGCCGAAAGAGCCCCCGTCACTCATAAGGAATTCCAAGACTTCCGAAAAGAAATGCTAGGAGCCCTCCGACGGGCCCCCTGGGAAGAAACCCTCCATTCCCAAACGGGGTCGGACGCCGAAGCCAGCGCGTCCCGCCCTTCAACGATCCAGCCGGAAGACGATGACGTACTCCTAAGACGCCTACAAGAAATGGAGGACCGCCTCGATCACATAGGGGACGGCGGCCAAAGAATGGCTCAGGGGTACAGACCTGTCCGTCCACCCTTCTCCGCCCCCATCCTCCAAGCGGAAATACCCCGGAATTTCCGACCCCCTCAATTCGAGACCTACGACGGCGAGGGAGATCCTGCTGATCACATGGAGGGTTTCAAAACCCTCATGATGATTCACAGCGCCTCGGATCCCCTGCTCTGCCGAGCCTTCCCCGCCACCCTTCGGGGTCCAGCTCGCGAGTGGTTCTCGAAACTCGCCCCCGGCTCCATTTACTCCTTCGACCAACTCGAGGGCAATTTTCTTGCCCATTTTGTCACTAGCCGGAAGGCCGAAAGGACCAGCGCCTCATTACTTGGGCTCAAACAGATAGAGGGGGAATCACTCAGAGTGTTCGTCCGGAGATTTACCGCTGAGGCAAGGTCGGTCTCCTCCCTCGACCCAGGCGTCGCTTCAGTGGCATTCCGACACAACGTCCGCCCCGGACAGCTGAAGGCCTCTCTGGCCAAGAGACCCCCCGTCGACTTTCCCGACCTCCTTAATAGGGTCGAGAAATACATTAGGGCAGAAGAGGCCCTTAATCCCGAAGATACCAGGGATGCCACCGGGAAAGGAAAGCGGAAGACCGAGGAAGTCGAACCACCAAAGAAAGCTCCAAGGGACCCGGGGGCCATAAAGAAGGTCCCGCCAGTCCCCCGCTTCGAGAGGTACACTCCCCTGACGCATAACATCTCCGCCATCCTCTTGGAAATCGAAGACAAGGGCATTGTCCGACTACCCCCCCGATCTAATAACAACAAGAATCGAGACCAGCGCTTTTACTGTCGCTTCCACAGAGATCACGGGCACGAAACCGACCAATGCCGAGCCCTGAAAGACGAAATTGAAGAACTCATTTCCAGAGGATACCTCCGAGAGTTTACCCGAGAAGGCCCACGGGATCGGCGAGACGCTAGGAACCGGAGGCAATCGCCTCCGAACCCTGCTCCAAACCAGTCCCAGAGTCGGGACCCCGACTCCGAGGGAGCCGCGGATATCCCTTTCATCTTGCACTGTGTCCACGGAGGGCCGATGGGAGGTGAATCACACACTTCCAAAAAAGCCTTCCTTCGAGAGGTGAACGCTGTCAAAGACAACCCCTTGCCCAAACTACAATCAAGGCCGGTCTCCTTCTCAGGGGAAGACCTTGAAGGTGTTCGCTTGCCCCACTGCGATGCTCTCGTCATCAACCTCCACATGGCTAATTGTGAGGTCCGCAGGATCCTCGTCGACAACGGTAGCTCGGTGAATATTCTTTTCCTCGAAGCCTTCGAAAATCTCAGGTTACCCCGAGGAAAACTCAAGCCAGCTGGGTACACCCTGCACGGGTTCTCAGGCGTCCCTGTCGTAATAGAAGGGATTGTTACCCTCGACGTTACCGCCGGGTCGACTCCTGTCAAGAGGACCGAATCCATGGACTTCATGGTGGTCAACGTCAAGGCGGCCTACAACGCCATACTTGGCCGGCCTGGACTATGATCCCTACAAGCGGTGCCTTCGGCTTACCATCTGAAGCTCAAGTTCCCCACCCCTCAAGGAGTCGGCATCGTCCGAGGCAGCCAAGAAGCAGCGCGATCATGCTACATGACCACCGTCGGTGGAGGTGTGTTCCCCTTCGACGCCGGACGAGCATAGACTATGGCCCGGCTAAATGTAAATCTTTTTTTTTGGTGTAAACCCTCGTTTGTAAAGGGCTGCCTTAGCGGCCCTCCCTACCTTATACTAAAAATATCCCTTTTTATCCGAACCCCAAATGTCTCGATAATCTCAATACGAGTCCGGACCGAAGGTCCTTCCTAAGGCCCCACTTCGATCCCTCGCGGAACGATGGAGCCAGACCTTGCCTCCGACATTTCGTACCACATCGCTGGCCGGAGCGAGGAGGGAAAAGGATTCTTCTTTCATACCCCTTTATTTTTCGTTCCAAAGAAAAAAAATAAAACGAAAGAAAAACAAAGACCGTTACAAGACCGCTCCACTCTTCTCAAATCAGGTAGATCAGGGCCCCTCGGGCCCAACGAGGGACAAAGAGTACTTCGACCAAGCAACTAGGGGCCCCTCCCCTCGTTGTGATATTCCTTAGCCTCAGCCACAATCGACAGTCCAGCCACCGAACTCTGGGCGTCATCCGGTCGCGCCCACTGCAACAGCAGCAACGCAGAGGGAACCCCCTCCGCCTGTCGACCCAAGAGGAAGAGAACGAGGCACCCAACATCGCCTTGTAACGAGGCATCTCCATCTCCTTCTCCACAAAGACGTCGCGAGGTAACCCCCCAGGAGAGGACCTCGGCACCAAGGTACTTAGCCCGGCTCGTCTAAGGTCCGTACCGCCGAGCTCCCGATCCCACATCGCTCTTCTCAACCGGCGCGCCTCCGCACTCAAGACGGCGGACTTATTCCGATAAAAGTTACAAGCTTCATCAGTGTCCCGAGCCCCCCTTCGATGACGAGCCAGCGCGGCTTCCAGGACCTTAACCTTACTCCGGAGTCGCGCCACATAGAAACTACGGGAGTCCCCTTCAGGGAGGAGAGCCGCGACCTACAAGATAACCAACCAACTCAACACACATTCTCAAGAAGATTCAGAAATGTCCGAGGTCAAAACAACCGGCCGGTCAAAAAACTTTTCTTGCCACTATAAATCCAGGTGTTTCTTACAAAAAATGCGGTGGCCAGTCCGCGGGAGGCAAACACAATCGAGGGAGAGAAAAAGAAAGACAAAAATTACACAACTCATTGACCCACCTCCGCGCCGACGGACGGATCCACGGGAGCGTCGGCCGATGGGTCGACGGCGGGCCCTTCTTCGCCCGGAGTCTTCGACGTCCCCTCGATCTCCATATCATACTCAAAATTGGACAAATCGAGGGCCGGGAAGAAGTGCCTCACGTGGCTGAGGGCCCTCTCATAGCTCTTGTCCTGGGCCGCGATCACCATCTGCTGGCCCGTATGCAACACCTCCTTCGCCTCCTTGGTGAACTTCGTCTTCAGGGAGGCCATCTTCTTCTCCCACTCCACATCCTTGGCCTTGAGCTGGAGCTCCAGCTGCTGCTCTCTCTTATGCGAACCCTCGAGTTCGATTCGCATCTCCTTCATCTCCAGCTCGCTCTTTTCCGCTCGAGCTCGCTCTTGAGCCAGGGACGCCTCGTACAGGTTCTTGATGTTGGCCCCCTGTATACAAGCCTACAACCAACGGCAGACAAAGATGAGGCCTCGGCACATAAATCAACAAGGAGGGACAGAGTCGACAGACTTACCTGCACAGTGGCCTGTGCCAGGCGGGCGAACGCCGCCTCTACGGGCTCACCCTCCATCGCCTTGCGATCGCGAGGGGTCGCCAGCTTTTCCACCACTTCGACGGCTTGGGCCTCCTCTGTCAGGCGGTCCCCCATCAGAACCGACCAGTCAGGAGCCCACCGCTGCCGCAACAGCTCCACCACCGGATCCTCTTCCTCGGCCTCGACCCAGGGACCTTTCCCCTTGTCGAGAACAGGGGCCCCCGCTCGGCCATGACCCTTCGAAGAAGCCACGCCCTTGCTCGTCTCGGAGCGACCCCTCTTGGTCCTCGGCTCGAGTTGGACTTCCGAGATAACAAGGGGCAGCTCCCTCGGCCTCTTCGCCGCCTCCGCCTTCTTCTTCTCGGCGTTTTCCTTCTTCATGGCAAGCCGCCTTGCTTGGATCGATGCCTCATCCATATCTGCAGAAAAAACCATTAAGAGCAATGAGCAAGAAAGCAAGAAAGGACCCAGAGGAAAGGAACAACTACATACGCATAACAGCTGGGCTCAGTCCAGCGCTCGCCAGAGTGGTCTCCGCCACCTCCGTCCAATCAATACTAGGTGACTGGCGGAGGCGCTCGACAAACCCCCATTCATCTGCCGACAGATCCCCCTGCCTCGGCGGTGGGTGGCTCGGCTTGGAGTGGTTCCATCGAGTAGGAATGTCCCATGGCTCTTCACTCCGGATCACCAAATACTTCTCCTTCCATCCCTTGATGGAATCTGGGTGGTGGCGAACGACCTTCCCCCCACTCCGGGGAGAGATATAGTATACACCCTCGGCCGACGGATTGACCATCAACATTGCACGGAACACGTTCAGCCGCAGGGGTACTTGCTGTTCCTCGCACATCAGCATAAAGCAGATAATCTGCTTCCAAGAGTTCGGCCCGTACTGCATGGGCGCCAAGGAGGCCCAGTTCAACACGTCCCTAATGAACGGGTGGATTGGCAACCTCAGGCCAGAGATAAAAGCGTCCACTGGGAAGACACAGTACCAAGCTGATAAGGGATCGGTGGGATGCAGAGTAGGGCTCGGCATCAGCAGTTCGTGACCAGGCCCTATATGATACGCCAGCTGCAGAACCTCCAAATCCCCGCCCTCCAAAACGGTCGAGATCGCGTCCATCATCACCTTCCCCCGGCTCGGCGAAGAGGGTTGCACTCCGAAGAGCTCCTGGTCAGAAAGGTCGTCGGGATACTGACGGAAATGCTTCGGCTGAACGGGCGAACCCGTCATCAAATTACGGAAAACAGGCGCCTTGCTCGAACCGCCGGTCCTCGACCCCGGTTTTCCTGGGGCCCTCTTCTCCTTCTTAACTCGCTCCGACGGTCCTCGACCCTGAGCGGTGGACCTCCTCACTATATTACCCTCGCCCCTCTCCTCATCGGAAGACAGCTCCAGCACGCGAATGCCGTCCGAACCCTCGCCGGTTCCCTCCGACCCGCTACTCTCCACCACAAAGGGACGTCGAGAACGCGACGGCCTCGACTTGTGTACCGCTTCCTCCTCACCTACTGAGTCCTCCAAAGAAACCGGCCAGTATGGCCCACAACGGGCACCGACCCCTCCTCGAACATGGGCTCTTCCCACGATGTCGACGGAGAGTCAGGCTTTACTTCCCCCCTGGACGACGACGCCGACGAACCGGACTGAGCCCTATCCATCTGTGCCTAAAGATAAAACAAACTTACCAAACTAACCTGGGACCGCTTCGGGAGGGCGAGCCGAGTACGGCAAACTGCAAGAACAATCGCTGAAGGGTTGGGAGATTTTTTGAAGAAAAAAGCAGCAAGATTGAAGTGGGCGAAAGGGAAAAAGAGGGAATACTTATATAAGGGAAGAACGGCTTCTCGACTTCCGCGATTACTGTTCACTGATTGACGCACAACTGCCGCCTGGAAAATCGCGCCGCGTCCTCGAAACCTGTGCGGGGGACGTCATCAGACGCCAGACTGACGGCCTAACTCTGGGGTCGGGTCGGGTGGGATACACGACGGAGAAAACATTTTTTACTAGGTTTAAGGTGCCATCATATGACAGACGCCCTGGGCTCCAGCGTTCGACCAGTTCCCCTCTCACCCTCGAGCAGCCCGGGACTTACAGCCTCGGCAGCCGAAACCCCGAACTGTTCGAGGGTGGAACAGAAACCGCCATCGCCTACAGCCCTATCAAGACGGACTGACCGACCCCCGACGGGAGGTGGTCCCCCCCATCCGAGGCCCTTCAGCCCCAAGGCCGGTATACGGTGGGTGCGTCTTTTCGTCTGGATCTCTCCCGGGCCAAACCTCCATGACAGGGCAGTCTGACCCGAAAAGGGATCCAGACGGCAAAACCACCACTAAACCGAAGCTCCTCTTCCCACAGCACGGATCTTGGCCGTCACCCCTCTCGCCCTGATCTCCCGTAGATCTGGCTACCATATCAAGGTCCATCAGATCCAAGAGAAGATCCGGGCGGCAGAGTAGCCACCTCTCCGACGCTACTAGGGTCGAAAATATTAGCAAAAGACAGGCGTCCGCCGAAGCAGACACCTCTGAGAGCCAATGGGCCACCCCTGTTTTGATCATACCTACAATGGAGGGGAGAGGTATTTATAACCTCCCCCAGGGACTAACCGTTGAGGCGCAGGGAAGGTCAATCAACGGAAAACCATGCACCATCTACATTTATTAGGCGGCGCCATTAAATGCCCCTAGGAAATTGGACCATCACACCGTTCTCGGAGAGCCTTCAATGCTCCACGGGAATGGTGGGATATCCCCGCTCAATCACTCTGGGGCGCCAACCGATCGCCATCCCCCTTGTTAGCCCGAAATCCCTCGACCAGCTCGAGGTCAGGTCTAGCACCAGGGTAGTCTTCTCAGGAAGGCTTCACGGCTCGCCATCGCCCTTGCCTTCCAGTAATCCCTCGCCAAGCTCGAGGTCAGGTCTGGCACCAGGGTGGTCTTCTCAGGAAGGCCAACGGCTCGCCACCCCCCTTGTTGGCCCATAATCCCTCGACCGGCTCGAGGTCGGGTCTGGCACCAGGGTAGTCTTCTCACGAAGATCCAGTGACTCACCATCCCATTTCTACAACCATGAGCACTCCTCCACGGCTAGCTCCCGCACCCCCTGCAGGAGTGGGGGGCTTGTGTGACAGTGTAAAAATGGCCTGAGGCCCAACCAGGGCCCAATACAATTCCTAGTCAGAAAAGCAAAAATAACAACCTGGTTCGGCTCCGGACCACTTCAGGGTCGGCGCCGAACCTCGTGTTTGCCCTCACAGTGCCGGCCTCCTCGTACTGACGAGCCTCAGTATCCCCCGGAGTTCGATCCGGAGCAGTCCCTCAGGCCGTCCCCCCTCTCTGGCGGGGCAGAAGGATGACCTGGCACAGCCTAGGCCCTCCGATTCCCCCAGAGGCACAGAGGGCTCACGATGGGCCACGTCAGCTCCAAATACCGCCAAGGGTTTCGCCACGTCAGCCCTATACCACTCCTGGTATCGCCACGTCCGCCCTAAACCCCCTGGGCCTTCTGCCACGTCAGGCCCATGGGCTTTCGGATCCAAACCCGGCCCCCAAGTGGAACCAAACCCGGTTGGGATTCTCTATAAATACTAGACCCACACCCACCTTTTTGAGGTAATCAATCTTTTGCCACTTAAATATACCTAGTTATTGCTACTCTCTCACAGAGACTGACTAGAGCGTCGGAGGGTCCGCCACCGGGACAAACCCCGGTGTTTCAGGACCGTCTGCAGGTACACAAGACCTCGGATCCGACCCTTCCGATCCGAGCCCAGCCTTCAACATCTTTCCGAGCTCATCGTAGGTCCCAGAAGGTCAACTGAAGGTCGGCAGACGAGCGGCAATCTCCTTCAATACAAATTGAGTTCGAACTCACACCTGGTGCTTCCACACGTTTCTCAGAAATAAACAGCATCAGCAACAGAAAACAATTTAAACAAATAATATTCAAATAGTCCTCATGTCTGAATCAAGTGCAACTCGAAAACAAGTCTTAAACAGTAGAAGAAATAAATACCTTAAGGAAAGCAACTATTTAAACAGGTCCTTGCTCCAAGCAAAACCTGAAAGGTCTGCTCGCCAATTCCAGCAGGTAGCTTGTCCCAAAGTCTGTTTAATAAATATAAACAGGGAAACAAAGGGGAAACAAGAGAAAATGCCCTTAGTGCAAGCTAGGGCCACAAATAGTGAAAGCAAGTACAAGTAAGGGAAAAACAAGAATTGGAATCAAGAAAAAGCAGGGTTATAAGAAGTAGTAAGCAAATTCAAAGACTAGCTGGCAAGAGGGAACAACTTATTAACTAGATTGAATAACAACTGCTATTAGTGTAACACATGTCAGATATACCTATAGGGGTATTTAATATCAAACGACAAACTCATGTCTAGTGTCATATGTTATTTCAAATGTCAGGTCTCAAATGTCAAGTTGTCAAGTTCAAGTCTAGTCTAGTATCAAGTTATCAAGTTATCTAGTCTCAAGTATCAAGTTATCTAGTTCAAATTATCAAGTTCAAGTCTAGTGGTGATTACTATCTAGGTAGCACGACATGCATCCATTCTTTTACTACATGGTTGCTACAGTCAAACAATTTCGTTTAGATCTAGTAATGGATTTTATAGGGCGGCGTACTCAGGTATCAAGTATCAAGCAAGCCATGGTTCATGAATCAAAAATTAAATAACAAGTTAACGAAGCAAGTTCGCGAATCCACAAGCAAGTTCAAGAACCGCACAATGCGTTCATGAATCAAACAAGTTCATGGGCCGAGTAACCGACTCCATGAATCGAACAAGATACAACAAGTTCATGAACCAAGTATTGGGAAACACGGGCCCCCTTCCGAGTACACTTATCTATATTGTCCACTCTATAATCTTTCCCAAAACCCCGGCTTGTTATTTTTATTTACTCTTATCAAGCAAGCATACAAGTGTAATATATTGTGATTTAATTCTAGGAAAATTTGGGAATGTCCTATATAGTGTCCAGCAACTACATATAAAATTTGGGGTCAAACGCTCGCTGTTTACACTGCTAAAATAATTCGCAAAGTAAATATATACAGCAGTTTTGCAAAACTGAGTCCACTGACACAGCTGCAGTATAACTGCCATAACTCCTAGACCGTAGCTCCAAATTCGATCAACTTGGAGTCTATCGACATCTACACATCCGGATCTACATTTTATCTTCAGGGCTCGGGCCCAAATTCCAATGATAAAAGGGTCGAAACCGCAAAAGAATATTCAGACAGCAACACTCAGAATTTATTTACTAATGTAGGTTTCATGGAAATATGTAATTCGGTGTCTAAGTTGTTAAGTAGCATAAATACATAATCATGGATGTCAAAACAGCAACTAATAAATATTTTTCAAGCCATAATAGTCGCAAATTTGTCAAAATACTAACTTTATATGCGTCTACAAATTTTAGGGGTCCTTAATTCATATGTCCATGTGATTCATGTGTTCAAGGGGGTAAAAGAGTCCAATTGATTATTATTTAATACGAGGAAGTTTTGTGACTCTTAGATTTGTGGGTTTGAAGGTTCAAAATGGATTTACAATGATATTTCAAAGGGAGTCACAATCTAACTATATGTGGTATTTACAAGAAAACTTGTACTAGAGCAATAAAATGTACAAGATGAATACTTGCCTTAAATCGACGATTATAAACTCCGCTTGTTGAAGCAATTGAGAAGAAAAATCCCCGAAGATGTCCTCAAAAAGCGCGTGCAAAAACCGATCGGAGATCGCGTTTTCCCTGCACACAGGATCGGCCCAAACAGCGAACAGCAAAGTGGGATCTGGCGCGGGTAGAACACGGAACAGCAGAACGATCCAATCAGATCTCTCCTGTGCACCGGATCCAATCCCAGAACAGCGAACACGGCCCCTGGATTTGCTGTGGCGAAACACAGAACACCGATCAGGGCACGAATCTTGATGCGATCGGACGGCGGTGATTCGCTCCCGCCCTTTTCCTCTTCTTCTTCGTTCTTCGTTCGGCTGAGTAGAGCTCGAGAGAGGAGCGACGGCGTGGCTGCTTCACTGGCGGTGACTACGGCAACGACGGCGGCGACGTCGTCGAGAAGCGACGGCGCGGCGATGGCGATGGCTGCTCTGTTCGTGGGTTCAAACAGAGGGTGAGAGCGGGAGCGGCGTTGGGGTTCGGCGGCGATGGAGTGGGGACGATGGCGGTGGTCTGGTGGTGGTTGTGAAGACGAGAGGGAGACGAGGCGGATCGGAGTGGGTTAAAGGCGATGCGAAGGATACGGAGAAGGGAACGGGGTGATTAGCGGCGGTAGGGAAATAGGGTTAAACAGTAGACAGGTAATTAGGGTTAGGGTAGGGTTTTATATACTAGGTTAGCGGGTTTGCGGGTTTGAGAGTTTAGGGGATCCGTTTCAAAAAGGGTCCAACAGAAGAAATGGTCAAAAAGCACAATAATGGGGATTTGAAAGATAAAAGAGAAGAATCGGGCTATTCTTCATGAAGAACAGTGCAAGATGGCACACAATCGAATTTGACAAAAGAACCCACAAATTCGAGTTGAGACAAGAATAATAATTCCATTCCATCAGAAGAAATTACATGATATCAAAATAGTCGAGAGAGTACAACTGAAAAAAATACGGTATAAAATACAAATACGGGAAACATGAGTTACAAATCCTACCCACCTTACACAAAAATTTCGTCCTCGAAATTTGCTTAGGCGGTACATAGGACAGGGTAAAAGCAATTTAGGGGAGGGTAACAAACAAGGGATCCAAAGAAAAGTCAACTTGGTGGTAACACCAAAATAAAAAGGGAGTGGATAACAACGAGTTCAAATGGAAGGCATGAAAGAGAATAACAGTATCTGAAAGATCCAAATAACACAAGATAATAAATACGATGAAGGAGTAGGCAGAACTGAAACCAAGGAGATGGAAGACAGGAAAGAATTGAATCCAATAATGAATGAGTACATGATGGCAGGATAGAATGCAAGAAGGAAATAACTGGTATCAAAAACGAAGAAGAACACTGAACACTACAAGACTTGCAAGATAACAAGGCAATGAGGTGAACGAATAGAAAGAGCTGGAATCGAAGGAGGGAGCGACAAGGGAAAGATGCACCACGCAATGAGTCAATGGATGAGAACAAAAGCAAGAGATAGGGGACAGCAAATGGTGCAAGGAATGGAACAAAACACAATACAAGAAAGGAGAAACAACAACATGATCCTGGGTCCTGTGGGTCATGGGCCCACCACGCTTCTGCTGCGACACTCTGATGGTGACACTCCAAGCTCCAGACATGTCGTTGTAGACTACGTGATACCAAGCGACGATCCGAGCAGAAAGAAAAGAATAAGACACCAAGATCAAAGAGAGTATGAGCTCCAAATAGAGATAGACAATAATGCAAAATGAATATAAGGCTTGAGCTTCAATTTTCATAACTAAAAGATAGAATAAATATCAAAACTAATGGCTTTTAACATAACTAATAACACAACAAATATCACTAGTAATAATATCAATAGTAACAGAATAATAATAATAATAATAAAAATAAATATACCAATGATAATAATAATATTAGAAATAATAGTAACAAAATAATATTAATAACAATAATAATAACCGAAATCAAAATCATCATAATCATATAGATAATAATAACATACTAAAAATATCAACAATACTAATAATAACGATAACACATACATGACAAAATAGAATTCAACACATTCATGAAATTGTGCAATAATAATAATAATGATAGCGTTAAAAATAACATCAATAATAAATAATATGATAATAGCAATAATAACAGTAATATCATTAAAGTAGCAGTAATAATAATAGTAATAATAACAGTAATAAAGGTGATAAAAATGATAATAATATCATCAATTGAAATGATAATGATAATAATAATACCAATAATAACGAAAATATTCTTTTACCATCAGTTTATTTATACAAGTAACGAGTCTTGAAATATCAATTAGCAATAGGTAGAAAATCTTGCCTCCTTAACATCAAGTTGCATAATTGCCTTCACGACATCAGGTTTCAAGTTGCCATCCGGATATTCGGCTGCACATTTTGCCTCGCCGATAACCAGTTGCAATTTGCCTCCATTGACATCGAGTTGCATATTTGCCATCTCGACATTAGGTTGTAGCGAAATGGTGAAATGTATATAAAATTGAGCATGCTCAGGCTCAAAACAAATTAATAATAATAATGATAGGAACGTTAAAAATAATAATGTCAATAACAACAATAATAACAAAATATCGATACTAATAACAATGAGAATAACAATGATAACGGTAATAATAACAGAAATCGCAAAAGAATGATAATAACAATAATAACAATAGCAATAATATTAAAATATCAACAACACTAGTAAAAATAATAATACAAGACAAGATATAGTTTGTGCCCAACATTTTTATGGACATAATTTAATATTAACAATAATAATAAAATAATGAAAATAACAATAAGAACATCAATAGTAGTAAAAATAATAATAATACTAGTAATGATAGTGAAAATAACAGCAATGATACTAATGGTAGTAAAAATAGCCTTATACAACGAAATAAGAATTTGCCTTATCTAATAATAATTCAGTAGAAATATATAGTCGATTGAAAATGAAAAGTGAGTTAAAATACATCATCGTCCGAAATAACAAAATCCATATTGAGAAACATCTTTATAGAAGATCGAAAATAAATATAATAATTAATAATCAAAATATAGAAAGTATTCGGGGAAAATATATAAATAAATAAATAAATAAATATAAAGAGGAAAAATAGGTAGGAGAAAAATAAATCTATGCCCAATAAAGAGTTAAAGAGGAGGATGACTAGAAGGGACAAATGAAAATTAAGGAATTGAATATGAGGAAGAAGGTTGAGGGGCAAAATTGGAATTGAAGAGAATATGGCTAGGAAGAAATAACCAACCTGATACTCAATATGAATCAACAAATGAAAATGAATGCAAGGCAGGGAAAAGCAATGAATGATACACGAGCTGAGATAAGACGGGATCAACGAGGCAAGCAGAAATAAGAAATTGCTTGCACCGGAAGCAAAAGAATATGGGTACGGAAAGAATAAATTTGTACCCATTAAGGAATCAGCAAATCAGGATGACTGTGAGAGAAGGAAGGAAGCAATGAATCAAAGAATTGAATGTGAAGGGATCAAAATGGATGGGATAAGACTTGTGTCCAGATCGAGTTGATTATCAAATTATTCATGTAGTTGCATGGCCTGTTTAATGTTGAGTTAATCCTGACTGAGTCAAGCCTGTCTAATGTATTAGTCAAACTAACACATTAGCCAAAACCTGGGCTCTGATACCACTAAAAACCTTGTCACGCCCCGCTTCCCAAAAATATGGAATACGAGCACGTGACGAAGCCCAGCGAATGATTTTTACATCATCCATAAGCTGTAGGATCGACCCAGCATCATAACAAGAATATACAAGAGGAATATATATAACCAAGCATGCATGAATAATTTATAAAGCAACAGAAAACAATTTAAACAAATAATATTCAAATAGTCCTCATGTCTGGATCAAGTGCAACTCGAAAACAAGTCTTAAACAGCAGAAGAAATAAATACCTTAAGGAAAGCAACTATTTAAACAGGTCCTTGCTCCAAGCAAAACCTGAAAGGTCTGCTCGCCAATTCCAGCAGGTAGCTTGTCCCAAAGTCTGTTTAATAAATATAAACAGAGAAACAAAGGGGAAACAAGAGAAAATGCCCTTAGTGCAAGCTAGGGCCACAAATAGTGAAAGCAAGTACAAGTAAGGGAAAAACAAGAATTGGAATCAAGAAAAAGCAGGGTTATAAGAAGTAGTAAGCAAATTCAAAGACTAGCTGGCAAGAGGGAACAACTTATTAACTAGATTGAATAACAACTGCTATTAGTGTAACACATGTCAGATATACCTATAGGGGTATTTAATATCAAACGACAAACTCAAGTCTAGTGTCATATGTTATTTCAAATGTCAGGTCTCAAATGTCAAGTTGTCAAGTTCAAGTCTAGTCTAGTATCAAGTTATCAAGTTATCTAGTCTCAAGTATCAAGTTATCTAGTTCAAATTATCAAGTTCAAGTCTAGTGGTGATTACTATCTAGGTAGCACGACATGCATCCATTCTTTTACTACATGGTTGCTACAGTCAAACAATTTCGTTTAGATCTAGTAATGGATTTTATAGGGCGGCGTACTCAGGTATCAAGTATCAAGCAAGCCATGGTTCATGAATCGAAAATTAAATAACAAGTTCACGAAGCAAGTTCGCGAATCCACAAGCAAGTTCAAGAACCGCACAATGCGTTCATGAATCAAACAAGTTCATGAGCCGAGTAACCGACTCCATGAATCGAACAAGATACAACAAGTTCATGAACCAAGTATTGGGAAATACGGGCCCCCTTCCGAGTACACTTATCTATATTGTCCACTCTATAATCTTTCCCAAAACCCCGGCTTGTTATTTTTATTTACTCTTATCAAGCAAGCATACAAGTGTAATATATTGTGATTTAATTCTAGGAAAATTTGGTGATGTCCTATATAGTGTCCAGCAACTACATATAAAATTTGGGGTCAAACGCTCGCTGTTTACACTGCTAAAATAATTCGCAAAGTAAATATATACAGCAGTTTTGCAAAACTGAGTCCACTGACACAGCTGCAGTATAACTGCCATAACTCCTAGACCGTAGCTCCAAATTCGATCAACTTGGAGTCTATCGACATCTACACATCCGGATCTACATTTTATCTTCAGGGCTCGGGCCCAAATTCCAATGATAAAAGGGTCGAAACTGCAAAAGAATATTCAGACAGCAACACTCAGAATTTATTTACTAATGTAGGTTTCATGGAAATATGTAATTCGGTGTCTAAGTTGTTAAGTAGCATAAATACATAATCATGGATGTCAAAACAGCAACTAATAAATATTTTTCAAGCCATAATAGTCGCAAATTCGTCAAAATACTAACTTTATATGCGTCTACAAATTTTAGGGGTCCTTAATTCATATGTCCATGTGATTCATGTGTTCAAGGGGGTAAAAGAGTCCAATTGATTATTATTTAATACGAGGAAGTTTTGTGACTCTTAGATTTGTGGGTTTGAAGGTTCAAAATGGATTTACAATGATATTTCAAAGGGAGTCACAATCTAACTATATGTGGTATTTACAAGAAAACTTGTACTAGAGCAATAAAATGTACAAGATGAATACTTGCCTTAAATCGACGATTATAAACTCCGCTTGTTGAAGCAATTGAGAAGAAAAATCCCCGAAGATGTCCTCAAAAAGCGCGTGCAAAAACCGATCGGAGATCGCGTTTTCCCCGCACACAGGATCGGCCCAAACAGCGAACGGCAAAGTGGGATCTGGCGCGGGTAGAACATGGAACAACAGAACGATCCAATCAGATCTCTCCTGTGCACCGGATCCAATCCCAGAACAGCGAACACGGCCCCTGGATTTGCTGTGGCGAAACACAGAACACCGATCAGGGCACGAATCTTGATGCGATCGGACGGCAGTGATTCGCTCCCGCCCTTTTCCTCTTCTTCTTCGTTCTTCGTTCGGCTGAGTAGAGCTCGAGAGAGGAGCGACGGCGTGGCTGCTTCGCTGCCGGTGACTACGGCAACGACGGAGTGCGGCGACGGCGGCGACGACGTCGAGAAGCGACGGCGCGGCGATGGCGATGGCTGCTCTGTTCGTGGGTTCGAACAGAGGGTGAGAGCGGGTGCGGCGTTGGGGTTCGGCGGCGATGGAGTGGGGACGATGGCGGTGGTCTGGTGGTGGTTGTGAAGACGAGAGGGAGACGAGGCGGATCGGAGTGGGTTAAAGGCGATGCGAAGGATACGGAGAAGGGAACGGGGTGGTTAGCGGCGGTAGGGAAATAGGGTTAAACAGTAGAGAGGTAATTAGGGTTAGGGTAGGGTTTTATATACTAGGTTAGTGGGTTTGCGGGTTTGAGAGTTTAGGGGATCCGTTTCAAAAAGGGCCCAGCAGAAGAAATGGTCAAAAAGCACAATAATGGGGATTAGAAAGATAAAAGAGAAGAATCGGGCTATTCTTCATGAAGAACAGTGCAAGATGGCACACAATCGAATTTGACAAAAGAACCCACAAATTCGAGTTGAGACAAGAATAATAATTCCATTCCATCAGAAGAAATTACATGATATCAAAATAGTCGAGAGAGTACAACTGAAAAAAATACGGTATAAAATACAAATACGAGAAACAGGAGTTACATTAATATTAGAAAATTATATATTAAAAGCGCATAATTACTTCGGGCATAAACCTGACCCGGTTTTTTTGAGTCTAATCGGACCCGGGCTCGGGCCTAGGATTTTAAGCCCAAAGATAAATTGGACCGGGCTCAGATCAAATTTCATAATTCAAGCTCGATCTCGGGCTTATATGAGTCCGACCCAAACCCAGCCCGTTGTCAGCCTTACCTGAATCAAAGGTGAGTCCAAGACGAGGTCCCCCGTTGAGAGCATCAAGAAAGCAAGAAGAGCCCATATTCTCGAAGATAGAAGTCCAGAAGCTCTCCCTCTGCTAGGGGATAAAAAAAGGTCTCCTCCCTCTCGGGGGCGAAGAATCCTAACTCCAATAAGCTGACCAGTCTCCAAGAACAGCTGGAAAGAAGAAGCACCTATCACCAGGACAGAGTTCTGGGACTTCAAGGATGAGATCATTCAAGGCCTCCTTAGCGCCCTTGGCAGGGGCCGACGAACCAGCCATCGCCGCACTACTCCTTCCCAATAGGAGGAGTCTCGTGGGTCTATTAGATCTGGGGAATAAGGCAACACAATCCTTCGGTGTCTCCAAGCGATGGAGGAGTGCTAGCACTATCAAAGCAATAAGAGGGACGACATGACATAACATATTGCCCTATTCACCCCCTTCTCCAGGACAATCCTTGAACCCCATGTTCCGGCAAACTTCAAGATTCCAGCTTCCGAATCATATAATGGCGAGTCCGACCCAGAAGATTACCTTGAGTGTTTCAAAACTCTCATGATGATCCGTCAAGCCTTCAACTCTCTCTGCTACAAGATATTTCCAGTAACCCTGAAGAGGTCAGTACGTGAATGGTTCTCTCGTCTCTCTCTAGGGTCTATATTCTCTTTCGATCATCATGAGGAGCTCTTCCTCACTCACTTTGTCACCAGTCGCAAGACCGGGAAGATCGGTGCCTCCCTACTTGACTTGAAGCAAAGGTATAGAGAATCCCCTATTATGTCCAGCGCTTCTCAGCCGAATTCCGATCCATCTAATCACTCAACTCGGTCGTAGTCACTGGTGCCTTTAGGCACAATGTCAGCCTCATCAACCTCAAAGCATCTATCATCAATAGACCTCCTTGGGACTTTTCAGACATCCTACAAAAGGTTGAAAAGTACATTCAAGTAGAAGATGCCATCCATCCACAAGAGCAGAAGAGGTCCTCCTTCGGGAAAATATGGACGGGTACCAATGAAGAAGGACCCAGGAAGTCCCAGAAGGATGCCTCAGGTCAGTGTTGCCCTCATTCGACACCCCGACACCACATTTTGATAAATTCACTCCCCTCAATGCTACCATCTTCGTAGTCCTCATGGAAATTGAGAAGAATGAGCTATTTTGCCCTCGTGTTAAGATGATCACCTCAAGTAGGAGAAGGGATAAGAACAAAAGTTGTGCATTTCACAAGGACCACGGACACCTCACCGATAATTGTTAAGCTCTTAAAGAGGAGCTTCAAGCTCTCATCCGATGGGGCTACCTCTCCAAGTTTACCCAGAGAAACCATATTGAGCCACCTCCAGTCCAGGGAGCTAACAATTTGCCCAGAAAAGCCTTCTAAGTCTCAAGACTCAGGATGTCTGGCAGTATTCCACTCCATCTATGGAGTTTCAATGGGGGGATATTCTAACTCATCCACGAAAGCCTTCCTTCGAGAAGTAAACTCAGTGCACAACATCCCCCCTCCTAAGGGCTCTGGGTTCTAGTAACCTTCTCAAAGAAGGATCTCAAAGGCATCCGAGCACCTCATTTTCATGCACTTGTAATCAGCATCTGTATGGCCAATCATGATGTGCATCACGTCTTGGTAGATAATGACAGCTTGATGAACATCCTTTTCCTTATAACGCCCCAAATTCCATTTACATGTAATTCGTAGCACAACAGGATCTTTTCCTTCAAATTCGTACAATTTTACAAGGAATTTAAACTTTTCATTATATAATATTGTCCTTTCATCAACGCAGTGGAATTTAAAAAGAATGCAACGTAATATACTATAAGAAAAATGCTTCAATCTTGTAACAACTCATCATAGTGACTTTAAGTCCATGCCAAGTCCAATCCTGCAACTAGCAAACTGTGGGCACGTCAGTTGCATACAACTGACGTAATGTTATAAAATAGTGATTCTCTTGGTTTAGCAAACACAAACTTCAATGCACAATAAAGTGTAAAAAGTGACTATCCTGAAAATGTCAGAGTATGATATGACCTAATGCCTAATTCAGATGTTATACTATGATGACACTAATGCATACTTGTTCGGATTCTAAGCATCCCATTCTACATAGGTCCAAGGGCAAGCACCTACGTACTCCTCATTATAGGATTTAAATCCCCCGCCATTCAACCTATTATTATGACTACTACAAGATTTAGACATTCTGCGCGTACCTAGCCCATGCCCCGATAATTTCGGAGACTATTTCACTCACACCTGGAAATCTTCGAGAACACCCCACACCGCAAGCAGTGGCGCCTCACTACCCATAGACATCCCATGAGCATCGCCTCAATCCCTGTCATGCCCCGCTTCCCAAAAGAATACGGAATACGGTACATGACTAAGCCCAGTGGATAGTTTTCACCATCCATAAGCTGTACGGCCCTACCTGACTCATCATAATAATAAATATAATAATAAACTTCAACAAGGCATGCAAAAACAAACATAACTCAACGGTATTTATTGCAATAATAATAATAATATCCCAATAATAAAAGATCCGAAATCAAACAATAATCCTGAGATAATAAGCCCAAATACAGGTCTCAATACAATCCATGAAATAAATAGTTCAATGCAAAATATTAAGCAAAAATTTTCCATTAGCGCAGCACAAAACTTTTGCTCACCAAGTCCATGAGGCAAATGGTCAGCAAAACCTGCTCATATGGTAATTACAAGAGAAAATAGTTAACATGAAAAACATATCGCCCGTTAGATGTAAGTTCCGGGCCGCAAGTAATAAAAGTAGAAAAATGAAGGGAAAACTAAACTTAAACAGGTAATACTGACATGAAGAAGGTTGCAAATATAATAGTGTAGTGACAATAGTGAGTATAACAGTAACAGTATATCAACGGTAGCAGTGATCAACAGTACAGTAAACAACAGTAACAATAACAGTAACAGGATGTGACAGTGAAACATTTATTCTTATGTCTAATGTTCATTACTAACCAGGTAGCACTTCATGCGTCCTAGATTTTTACCACATGACTGCTACAAAAAACAGTTTCACTTTAAGATTTTGTAGTAGAACTTCTATAGCACAGTATATTCAGACAAACAGTAACAGTAACAGTAATAGTAAACGGAGTCATGGATCATGCCCTCATGCATCCAGAGATAAACAGTAGGTACCACGGTAAATAGTGGGGAAAATGAGTTCCCTCCGAATATGCATTTCTATATTGTCCACTACTCGATCTTGTCCCTTAGAAACCCCGGCTTGATTATTTTCATTATTAACAACATGTGTGAACGAATATAAACAGTATAAGAACATAGCATGAACAGGAAAAAGTCTAAGATGAAGTAGGAATACAAATGGTTAATAAAAACAACTTATAACGGTCAAAACAACGAAACTTTCAGTTCTGGATAGCAAGACAATACTGTACCAAATCTGAGATTCCCGTTGCTAAAGAATAGCAAATCCAGATCCGTCAAAAAATCTTGAAACTATACTCTCTGCCGATTCCAACACATATATATAAGTCACATATCAGCCATAGAATCAGGGTCGAAAACAGCAATTAATACTGAAATTAGGTTCAGCCAGAATATGCAAAATCTTGTTTATAACCATGAAAAGAGCCCAAAATCATCATAATTAAATCTGAGAAAAATCTTGAAGATTTACCATCATATCTAGTTTCAAATTATAAAATATCATGGATTTATATTACAAATAGTACAGTCAATAAAATTGGGAAAACAGAGTCATGCAACAAAATCTCGATTCTGGAACTTCAGACACAGCAGTACCAAAACAAAGATAATTCATAAAATATAAACCGAAATCCAGATCCGTTAAAAGGATGATAAAATAGACAGATAAGTCTACAGTTCATATTTACAAAGTTTTTATAAAAAAACGAATAGAATCATGTTGAAAACTTAGTTCTATACTGAACAGCATGTAGTTTGGAAAATATATTGATTGTTTCATCTGTATGAAAAGAGATATAAATATCAGTGAATAATTCCACAAAAATTCGGGACTGATCCCAATCATGTCTAAACATACTCAACAAAATCTAGGGTTCAAATTCTACTTTTAATATTAGTTTTAAATAATATTTCAAACAGAATACATATAGTTCAGAATTTGGAAAATACGATATGTCTGCAGTAAAATAACAATAACTCATGCATCAAAAATCGGAATTCAAATCCGTCAAAAGTTCTGGAAACTAAAAAACGTAGGCTACAACTCATGTTCACAAACTTATTTATTTTACTGAAGTTAACAGGGTCGAAATTACTGTTCAGAAACAGGCAGCAGTAGACAAAAGTTCCTTTAGGCATTTTATCAAACAAGTTAACTACAAACAGTCCAATCTAAGATGTCATACAAAGCATGGTATATGTGGGTTACTCAAATCAGCATGGCATGTGAATAAACGGTCTAAAATGAGATAATACATCCCACAAAATCTATGTAACAATCAACTACAACATATGGAGTGTCACAAACAACAAACAATCAACATGTCCACTAATCTACTTGTTCTCATGCAACGGGTGTCAGTTGTTGTAACTACTCATGATCAAGAGATGATACCAACGGTTAAACTAAAAATTTAGGATCATCATGAGAGTACAATTATTTGCATACTAGGTTACTTACGGTATTTAACTTGTATGACAAAAATAATACATACAAGGTACTTGCCTGGTTATGAAGACGTCGAAAGCGAAGAATAGAATAACGAGAACGGATCCCGAACAATGAACACATGAATACGAACAAGAAACGAGAGACGAGAACTCCAAGGAACGAACACACGCACACACAAAAGCACGTGCACTCAACCAGGCACAAAGAGACAGCAGCCACCGAAAGCAAGGGCAGACAGCAGCACCGCTAGCGAAGGCAACGACGGCCTAGGGGAATGGCAGCGACGGCTACGGGGGGTCGCGGCGCGGTGCTCGACTATTGGATACGACCGAGCATAGGGAGCACGGCAGGGGTCGGCCTGGGGTGTTGGGTTGCGATGCACGGAGGAAGAAGGAGGGGAGATGCGATAGGGGGAGTTTGGGGGGTGTGTGTGTCACCAGTGATCGGAGACAACGACGGAGCGGGGGCAGTTAGGGTAGGGGGAGAGAGAGAGAGAAACGGCTAGAGAGAGACGGATTGTAATAGGGTTTGGTAATTAGGGTTAGGGTTCAATTAGGATGTATAAAAAGGGACAAAATGGGTTTGGATGAACTGGGTAGTATCCAATAGACTGAAAGTGATCCAATAAGAGCCAATTAGGCAAAAAAATAGGTTTAAACAATATACAAGGTCAAGAACAAGTTATAGATCAGTCAAAAGAGAAAATAAAGGCTGAAACCAACGGAACGAATCTCAAGAAAACAATAACAACAAGCAATAAACCCAATCCAAGAAGAAAATAAATAATTTAGAATTTTATTAAAATATAATAAAATTACAAAAGTGAGCAATATGGTTTCAAATCCTACCAACCTAACAAGAAGAATTTCATCCTCGAAATTCAACTAGAAGCACATAGGGTTACCCCAAAAGAAAAGAAAAAGAAAATACAAGCAAAACAACCAAAACAAGAGCTACACAAATAAATAAGGAAACCTCCGCTGGATATCCTCCTCCAGCTCCCAAGTCGACTCACCCAGCAAGTGAGGATTCCAAGAAACATGAATAATATGGATCACTTTGTTCTTCAAAACCTTCTCTCGCCGATCCACAATAGCAACATGCGGGATTTCACAAGACAAATCCGGCTTCATGGATAACTCTGAGTAGTCAATCACGTGGCTCTCATTACGATTATACTTCGTCAATTGCAAGACATGGAAGATGTCGTGAACTCAGGATAAAGCTGGGGGCAATGCAAGACGATAGGCCACCTTGCATACTAGTTTCATAATGTCAAATGGTCCGATGAACCTGGGGCTCAACTTGCCTCCACCACCGAAATGAATGACACCTTACCATGGTGATACCTTAAGGAACACATGGTCTCCCACCTAAAACTCCAAGGCTCTACGATGAACATCAACCTATCGCTTCTTGTGTGGCTTGAAGATGCTTCCGGATCGAACTCACTGCATCCACCATTCTGGTGATCAACTCCGGGCCCAATAATTTCCTCTCGCCAATGTCATTCCAGCACACTGGCGACCGACACTTACGACCATAGAGTTCCTCGAAAGGAGCAGCTTTAAGACTAGCCTGAAAGCTGTTATTGTACGAGAACTCTACAAGATGTAAGTGGTCCTCCCAAGAACCTCCAAATTGCAGCACACAGGACCTCAACATGTCCTCTAGGGTCTGGATGGTCCTCTCTGACTGTTCATCTGCCTGAGGGTGAAAAATTGTACTGTACTTCAACTTACTCCCCAGACTACTCTGAAGACTCTCCCAAAACTGCGACCTGAACCTCGTATTCTGTTGGATATAATACTGAATGGAACCCTATGAAGTCTAACAATCTCTTGCATGTACTTCTCAGCTAAGCTCTCAGTAGACTATCCAACTCTGAAGGGAACGAAGTGAGCGCTCTTCATCAACCTGTCCACAATCACCCAAATGGCGTTGTGACCCTTAGGACTCCTTGGCAAAGCAGTCACAAAATCCATGGTGAGCCTGTTCAGTTTGATAAAGTTTGTTATCATATATCATAAGGGATTGCTCGTGCCATTTCCATTCCTTGAGTGAATTGAGAAATTATCTCATATTACTTGAGTTCTTGTGAGTATCTATTTCCAGGTTATGCTTCCACTTCCACTCCGGAATGGGAAGAGGCTGATGAAGTCCGGCGGTCCTCTGATGCTCTGCCTTCACCTGCTGGCAGATCAAGCACTGCAACACAAATATCGCCACGGCCCTCTTCATACCATGCCACCAAAAATGAAGCATCAAGTCCTGGTACATCATCGTACCACCAAGATGAATAGAGTATGACGATTGGTGGGCTTCCTCAAGCAACTTTCGACGAACCTCACCCTTCGGAACACACAACCTGGACCCAAAACGATGAGAACCATTTGAGTGAACAACTATATCAGTCCTCGTTCCTGCTTCAACCTCGGCACGGAACCCTTGCAATTGCTCATCACCTGCCTAAGCCTCCTTAATCTGCTTAACAAAAGATGACTGCAATTGAAGCATCAAGCAACACTGAACAAAACCTGGAAAGATCACCTCTAAATCCCTCCTCCGCATCTGCTCAACAAGCTCTCTCTGCTGAGTTAGGAACATGGCGGCTGGTCTCCTACTTAATGCATCTGGCACCAAGTTTACTCTACCAGGATGGTATTGCAAACTGATGTCAAAGTCAGCCATCAACTCCAACCATCGCCTCTGCCTTATGTTCAGCTCCTTCTGAGTGAACACATACTTGAGACTTTTGTGGTCAGTAAAGATCTCCACTCGGTCTCCAAGAAGATAATGCCTCCATAACTTCAAAGCAAAAATCACGGCATGGGTAGGGTAATTCTTCTCATTCGGCCTCAACTATCTGGATGCATAAGCAACAACTCGACCCTTCTGCATCAACACTGCACCTACGCCCTTGCCAGAAGCATCATAGTGAACCAAAAAAACCACCCGTACCATCCGGAATAGTCAACATAGGCACTGACGTCAACCGGCTCTTCAACGCAGCAAAAGCTCCATCCCAAACAAACTTCTCATCTTTCCCATTCAGCTTAGTCAACAGACCAGCTATCTTCTAAAAGTCTTGGACGAACCTCCGATAATACTCGGCCAAACCAAGGAAACTTCTCACTTCCGAAACTGACTTAGGAACTGGCCAATCCTTAACAACAGAAATCTTGGACGGATCAACAAAAATACCATCGCCTGAGATAATGTGCCCCAAAAAGGTAACTCGATCCAATCACAACTCACACTTGCTGAATTTCCTATAGAGCTATTTCTCCCTCAAGGTTTGCAGAACCAATCTCAAATGATCAGCATGATCCTTCCGATTCTGAGAATACACCAGAATGTCGTCTATGAAGACCATGAAAAATCTGTCCAAAAATGGAAAGAAAACCTTGTTCATCAAACTCATGAACACTACTTGCGCATTCATGACTCCGAAAGGCATCACAAGAAACTCATAGCGCCCGTATCTGGTCCTGAACGCAGTCTTCTGCACATCAGCTGCCTTCGCCTTAACTTGATGATAACCAGAGTGAAGGTTTAACTTCGAAAAGACAGCAGCTCCACCCAACTGATCAAACAAGTCATCAATCCTAGGTAGCGAATACTGGTTCTTCACTGTAACATTGTTCAGCTCATGGTAATCCACTCACAGACGATGACTCCCGTCCTTCTTGCTGACAAACAAGACAGGAGCGCCCCATGGGGACACATTGGGCCTGATGAAACCCAAATCCAGTAAACCCTGAACCTGCACTTTCAGCTCTGCTAGCTTAACAGGTGCCATCCAGTAAAGACTCTTCGATATCGGCATAGTACCAGGCTAAACATACCGAATTTAACATCCCTATCAGGGGGTAGCCCAGGAAACTCCTCAGGAAACACATCTAGAAATTCTTGCACAACAAGAGGCATAGCCTCACAGCCTGAATGCAACTCCATTGCACAACCAGCATCGACAACAACTTCCTGACCATGCCCAAGGGGTAACTCCCTGGCATGGAACTCAAACTCTGGACGACCTTGCATTCTAAAAACAACCTTCTTCGCTCAAAAATCGATGATAGCATGGGTCTCACCCAGCCAATCCATACCGAGAATCACATCGAACCCTGAACTGCCAATCACAATCAGATCTGCTCTGATATCAACAATTTCAACAACCACGGGACTCTGCTTACACTCCCGGGAACAAACGAAAACACCACCACCCACAGTGATATGCCAAGCAATCGATAACTCACTACACACCAACTGATGCTGATCCACAAAGCGAGAGGAGACGAAAGGACTGGGTTGCCCCAGAATAAAAAAAACACGAGCAAGAACAAAATGGACAAGAATCACACCTAAGATAGAGCCAAGCAAGGGAAAAGATGAACAGATGAAAGGTAAACAAGGGATATGGAAAAAATACAAGGAAAACAACATGAAAGAAAGATGCAAAAGGAAATAGATGAAGCAAGGAAAAAATAACAGAAGAACAAAGAAAACACAAAAGAAATACCTGCAACGACTTCCTCCGCGGTCTGAGATTCCTCCGCAGTCAAGATGAAAGCCTGACCTCTCCCTGTACCAGCTATCCTCTGACCGACAACCTGATGCTGAGGGGAAGTGGCAGTCTAACCTGACTACGGACTGGCGCAACTGCGGCCTGGTCGTGCCTCCTTCGAGGACAATCTCGAACCAAGTGGTTGGTAGCACCACAACCGAGACACCCGCGGTTGGCCTTCTAGCAATCCTTGCGTAAATGCCCAAGGGGCTGGTAAAAGTCGTAAACAACATCCCTCCGTGGAGGAACAGGACGATAGGGAGCTGTTCGGACGGCAAGAACTGGAGCTGGCCTCCTGATCGGACCTCTAGTAGGCCTGGCAGTAACAGCAGCGGGGTACTGCACAACACGCTGAGAAGAGGTGTCATGAGCACGAGTCTGCTATGTAGCTCGGCTGCCTCCAAGGCATCCACATAGGTTCGAAGACAATGGGCTACCAAGTGCACCTGAATACCCTGATCAAGACCTAAAAGGAACCTCCCAGCACGATCCTCCTTATTCGCCACCAAGGTGGTAGCAAAGCAGCTAAGCCTGGTGAACTCCGCGGCATACTCGTCCATGAATCTAGGGCCCTGTTCCAAGAAGTACTCGGTGTTACAACACTGTATACACAATATGTAACAAAATCTCCAAACATGGCACTAATAAATCAACTAGACAACCAACCAACCAACTGCTTCAAGGCGAGAAAGTGACGCTCCATCTCTACCCGGGTGATGCGCGGGAAGAATTTCTTCAAGAAGCTATGAGCAAAAGTGCCCCAAGTGATAGGCTGCTCTAGCCTCTCAGATTCTGCCCTCTACCAGATGTGGGCCAAATCCACCAACTGGACGCATACCACATCCACACGGTCAGCATCGGCGACCCAAGCTGCCTGTAGCAGACTCATTGTCCATATCAGCCACTGTTTAGCCTCAAGTGGCGTCTTAGTACTGGCGAACTTATCCGAGCGCAGCCTTATGAAATCCGCAACGCTACCCAGACGAGGGGCAAAACTATAGGGACAGCCACAATAGGGGACAGAACAGCATTCCGGTTAGCATCTTCCAAAGCTATCTTAACCAGTTCGCTGTGCTCCTGCTGTATTTGAGCAATCTGCTGCAGGACTTGAGTTACAGCAGCCAACTCAGGATGGCCTTCTTGCGAACCATTCCCACGAGCCATAGTCTACACAAAACCCAAAACATTTAGCATTCGGATCAAGTTGATTAATGACTGTTTATGCAATGCATGGCCTGTCGGGAGTCAAGTAAAAACATATCACGCCCTGCTTCCCAAAAGAATACGAAATACGGTACGTGACTAAGCCCAGCGGATAGTTTTCACCATCCACAACTTGTACGGACTTGCCTGGCTCATCATAACAGTAAATATAACAATATACTCCAACCAGGCATGCAAAAACAAACATAACTCAATGCTATTTATTGCAATAATAATAATATCCTAACAATACAAGATCCGAAATCAAATAATAATCTTGAGACAATAAGCCCAAATACAATTCTCAATACAATCCATGAAATAAATAGTTCAATGCAAAATAATAAGTAGAAATTTTCCATTAGCACAGCTCAAAACTTTTGCTCACCAACTCCAGGAGGCAAATGGTCAGCAAAACCTGCTCATATGGTAATTACAAGAGAAAATAGGAAACAGGAAAAACATATCGCCCGTTAGATGCAAGTTCTGGGCCGTAAGTAATACAAGTAGGAAAATGAAGGTAAAACTAAACTTAAAAAAGTAATACTAATATGGAGAAGGTAGCAAATATAACAGTGTACAGATGACAGCAAATAGTGTAGTGACAACAGTGAGAGTATAACAGTAACAGTATGTCAACAAGAACAATGTATCAATGGTAGCAGTGATCAACATTACAATAAACAACAGTAACAGTAACAGAATGTGATAGTGACACAATTATTCTTATGTCCAATGTTCATTACTAACTAGGTAGCACTTCATGCGTCCCATATTTTTACCACATGGTTGCTGCAACAAACAGTTTCGCTTTAAGATTTTATAGTGAAACTTCTATAGCGCAGTATATTCAGACAAACAGTAACAGTAACAGTAATAGTAAACGGAGTCATGGATCATGCCCTCATGCATCCAGAGATAAACAGTAGGTACCACGGTAAACAGTGGGGAAAATGAGTTCCCTCCGAATATGCATTTCTATATTGTCCACTACTCGATCTTGTCCCTTAGAAACCCCGGCTTGATTATTTTCATTATTAACAACAGGTGTGAACGAATATAAACAGTATAAGAACATAGCATGAACACGAAAAAGTCTAAGATGAAGTAGGAATACAAATGGTTAATAAAAATAACTTATAATGGTTAAAACAACGAAACTTTCAGTTCTGGACAGCAATACACTACTGTACCAAATATGAGATTCCCATTGCTACAGAATAGAAAATCTAGATCCATCAGAAAATCTAGAAACTAGAATCTCTGCCGATTCCAGAGCATATATATAAGTCACATATCAGTCACAGAATCAGGGTCGAAAATAGCAATTAAAACACAAATTTGGTTCAGCCAGAAAATGAAAAATCATGTTTACAACTTTGAAAAGAGTTCGAAATCTTCATAATTAAATCTGAGAAAAATCTGGAAAACTTAAAAACAAATCTAGTTTCAAAATATAAAATATCATGGATTTATATAACAAATAGTATAGTCAATATATTTGGGAAAACATAGTCATGCAACCAAATCTCGATTCTGAATGTTCAGACACAGCAGTACCAAAATAGAGACAACTCATAATCTATAAACAGAAATCCAGATCCATCACAAGGATGATAACATAGACAGATAATGCTACAGTTCATATTTACAAGCTTTTATCAAAAATGAATAAATCAGGTTGAAAACTTAGTTCTATACTGAACAGCATGTAGTTTGGAAAATATATCGATGGTTTCATCAGTATGAAAAGAGATATAAATATCATTAAATAATTCCACAAAAATTAGGGATTGATCTCAATCATGTCTAAACATACTCAACAAAATATAGGGTTCAAATTCTACTTTTAATATCAGTTTTAAAATAATATTTCAAACAGAATACATATAGTTCAGAATCTGAAAAATAAGATATGTCTGCAGTAAAACAGCAATAACTCGTTCATCAAAAATTGGAATTCAGATCCGTCGAAAGTTCTGGAAACTAGAAAATGTAGGCTACAACTCATGTTTACAAGCTTATTTATTTTACTGATGTTAACAGGGTCGAAATTACTGTACAAAAATAGGGCAGCAGTAGACAAAAGTTCCTTTAGGCATTTTATCAAACAAGTTAACTATAAACAGTCTAATCTAAGATGTCATACAAAGCATGGTATATATTAGTTACTCAAATCAGCATGGCATGTCAATAAACGGTTGAAAATGAGATAAAACATCCAACAAACATCTATGTAACTGTCAACTACAACATACGGGATGTCACAAACAATATACAATCAAGATATCCACTAATCTAATTTTTCTCATGCAACGGGTGTCAATTGTTGTAACTACTCATGATCAAGAGATGATGTCAACGGTTAAACTAGCAATTTAGGATCATCATGAGAGTACAATTATTTTCATACTAGATTACTTACGGTATTTAACTTGTATGACAAAAAGAACACATACAAGCTACTTGCCTGATTATAAAGACGACGAAAGCGAAGAATAGAATAACGGGAATGGATCCCGAACAATGAACACACAAACACGAACAAGAAATGAGAGACAAAAACTCCAACGAACGAACACTCGTGCACACAAAAGCGTGTGCACTCAACCAAGCACAAAGAGACAGTAGCCACCGAAAGCAAAGGCAGATAGCAGCACCACCAGCGAAGGCGACGAAGGCCCAGGGGGACGGCAGTGATGGCGATGGGGGGTCACAACGCGGCGCTCGACTGCAAGTGACAGCCGAGCACAGGGAGCACGGCAAGGGTCGGCCTGGGGTGTTGGGTCGCAACGCAAAGAGGAAGAAGGAGAGGAGATGCGGTGGGGGAGTTCCCAGGGAGGGTGTGCGTCGCCGGCAATCGGAGAGGACGATGAAGTGGGGGCAGTCGGGATAGGGAGAAAGAAAGAGAGAAACGGCTAGAGAGAGAGGGATTGTATTAGGGTTTGGTAATTAGGGTTAGGGTTCAATTAGGATGTATAAATATGGACAAAATGAGTTTGGGTGAACTGGGTAGTATCCAATTGGGTGAAAGGGATCCAATAAGAGACAATTAAGCCAAAAATAGGTTTAAACAAAAGATAAGGTCAAGAACAAGTTGTAGATCAATCAAAAGAGAAAATAAAGGCTGAAACCAACTGAACGAATCTCAAGAAAACAACAACAACAAGCAATAAACACAATCCGAAAATAAAATAAATAATTCAAAATTTTATTAAAATATAATAAAAATACAAAAGTGAGCAATAGGGTTACAATCCCGATAATTCTGAAGATCAATCCCACACCGTAGGTAATTCCGGAGACTATTTCACTCACACCTCGATAATTACGGGGATTATCTCACACTGCAGATCATCCTGAGGCCCTCATACTCACGTTTGCCGTTGTTTCATCATATCTCCTCTTACTGCCTGTCATTAAGTTCAATTATAATCATCACAACCTAGAGCTAGCTTACCCTACCGGACTTATATCAACACTAGAGAAAGTTATCCCACACTGGCTACTTCTCAAAGAGAGAGTTAACCCACACTGGTTACTCCTCAAATTCCCATTATTCAAACAATGCTGGTTACTAGGGTCTCGCCTAGACTCTAGATTCCAACAACCATCTCACAAGAGAACAAATAGGTTATATCCAACCTCAATATAAACTTTTTTAACCATCATTCAACCTTTCATCTTTATCCTCATTCTTTATATTTATAATCCATGAAGTATTCAACTTCTATAACAACATTCGATAACAATTTATCAATCAATTCATTGTAACCATTTCTTGGCTAACCAACCAACTATTCACTTTAAGAATTCTCAATGTTTTGATTAATCACTAGAGATTCTTGATTTTAATCTCCTAATTATGCATTTGATTAATTATCAACCAACTCTTAAAATCTTTGATCATATACATTTTTTTGAATTCCAATCTAATTGAACACATGAATATAACTTTTAAATTCTCAAAATATCTTTTAAAACTATATGAGATAATTCCCAGGTGTTCTGATAATGTTCAATAATTTTTCTATGAAATTTCCCCATTTTTAAAACTTGAAAATCATAATAAAATAAAAAATAAAACCCAAAGGAGGACACCCGGGCTCGAACCAGCGACCAACAGCAATCCAGACCAACACTCAACCAGTAAGCCAACTCACTTCTAGGAATAAATCCCAACTCAGTAATTTAAATACCCCAAATAGCCCTTTTTATTTTATTCCCAAAAACGGAGAAAAAGAAACAGAGCCAAACCCAGGCTCGAACCCGCGACCAAAGAACCCCCAGGAGACACGTGGCAGCACGTGGTGCGCTGGCGCCTGCGCTAGCCACAAAGCCCAAGCGCTAATCTGATCATATAGGGGGTTCAAATTCATATAACTCAGTACTTTGTTTCTACTCATATTTAATTCTTTTGATAAATTTCGATTTCTATTACTATTCATCATAATCAATACTGAAAAATACATTTCTAAACTTCCGGAATACATTTTCACTGAATTTATCTATATTAAAGTTAAGTTATACACAATTAAACACAATTAAAGTTAAGTTATACACAATTATTTCTAAATGGTAATTTTTAAGAGCTTCCATAAACATACACTTTTGTTCATCATTAAGTCTATATAAATACATTTCCTTTTAACCATTTTATGAAAAATTCTTATTTTCCTAATTAATTATAATCCTTCCCCATATTTACACAATTTCTTATGCATAATTTATCAACTTTATGTGTATATATACACTTTCATATAATCTAATCATGGCATACTATTTGTGCCTAACAACATTCCAACATTCTTTAAATGAATTTCATTTTGACAACCTATCAATTCTATGATGAAACTTTCAATTAGCATGCTTAAATTAGCCACATTTCATTACTACGAAATGCTAACAACACAATATGCATACTCAAACTAACCGGGTTCACCCTTCATGGGTTCTCTGGAGTCCCAGTTCAGATTGAAGGTATAGTCACCCATGATGTAACTATGGGAAAATCCCCATCCACTTGAACGGAAGCACCCAACTTCATGGTTGTCAATGCTCAGGCCACTTACAATGTCATCTTTAGCCATCCTAGGCAAGCGTCCCTTCACGCAGTTACCTCAACCATCCACATGAATATGACGGTCCCATAGGAACAGGGGTAGAAGAAGTTCAAGAGAGCCAAGAAGCAGCACGAGGGTGTTACACAGCTACAATGGGGGCTGGATCCACCCTCTTGATGCCATGAAACCTTCACAAGAGAGAGGTCAAGTTAGCTGCGAGCTTGTTGATGAACTAGAATAGTTTCCCTTCTTTGAAGATGATCAGATCAAATACTCTCAGGTAAGTAAGGCTCTCCCCCACCAAGTCAAAGAGTAACTTATTCCTTGCATAAAGAGGAAGTGAGACTTGTTCGCTTAGATTGCATATGACATGTTGGACATCTCCGAAGATCTAATCATGCACCATTTTGAGCATAAACCCAGATGTCTAGCACATCCAACAATAGCACCATAAGTTTGCCCCCGAATGAGAGCAAGCAGTCAAAGAGGAAGTTGGGAAGCTCCTAACCACCCACTTCATTCAAGAAGTTAGCTCCCCCGAGTGGCTAGCGAATGTGGTAATGCTAACGAAAGCCAATATCGAATAAAGAATGTGTATATACTTCACTAACCTCAACAAGGCGTGTCAAAAGGACCCTTTACTTCTAACCAGCATAGAATCCTTGATCAATGCCACCTTCGGTCACGAGCCCTTAAGCTTCATGGACGCCTTCTTAGGATACAACCAGATCCGAATGTTTCCACCTGACATTCTGGAGTCGTCCTTCATTACCGACCAAGGACTCTACTGCTATCAGGTGACTCCCTTTGGCCTGAATAATGCTGGAGCCACATACTAGTGCTTGGTGAACCAAGTCTTCAAGGAGAAAATCGGATAAAACATGGAAGTTTGTTAGTTTTCGAATGCGATCACAGATTAAATACATAGCGGAAAAATTAAAAAAATATTGGAACCTAGCCACAGATCCATGTGAGAACCATAAATCGTGTTTAGGAGTTATACCTTAAAAATGGATCTACTGTCTTCACAGTATGTTGAACACAGCACTGCAATATTATTGTGCCTCTACGGTATCCACGCGAACGGAACAAAAAACAGCTCTCCCTCAGACCGCGGTGCTAGCTACGGGAAGGTAATGTTCCTCTTCACGATCACTCTCTCTCTCAGTTTCTGTGACGGCTAGGGTTTTTCATGTTTGTCTTTTCCATAGATACATATAATATATATAGGTGCAGAAAACTAACTCTAAGAGAGTAATGAGGTTGTTGGGCTCACAATCTGACCAATGGGCTGACTAAAGTTCAAAGGGCCTTTGAACTTTAGTAGCCCATTTAATCTAATTAAATGTCCAACCAATGTCAGGAGTTCAAGTCTTACTTGGATCCCTAATTAAATTCATTTTATGAATTTAAATCCCAATTTTGATCCATTCTAAGTGTGTGACCCGTAGATTCCCATTATGCTGACAGTAATACTAAAATTATATTCGAGTATTACAAATAGTGGGCGGTATCTAGCAATACATCACTGCTACTCAAGTAACGGGAATGTCAGTGGTTTCATATAACTTATCTGTGACCAATGTTACCATGTAGTCTAGTCTCATTGTCCAGATATCTTAATTGATTACAAGGCATAGAGCGTGTCACCCTTGTATAGTTCAATCTTTGTTTCTTGATGTTTGAGTAGACTTACTAAAACAAATGAGATTAATATCTCATATTGACTTATTTGAGCACGAACATACATTTTGCAGTCTTACCCAATCAAGGAAGGGCCCATAGTGTAGGTTCTTGATTTTGATGACTACAACACAATACACAATTGTTCTATATTACATATCTTTTGCAGTGTGTATCAAAAGTGTTCAAGGTCAATACCATGATGAAGCATTCAAAGCCAATACAATGTGATGAAGCTTTCAAAAGTATTTGCTCAAGCCACAAAGGCAAGATCAAGCCACAAAGACTCAAGTTCAAGTTCAAGACTTTTAGGAGCTTTCAATTCAAGACTTTCAAGTGCTTCAAGTGATTAGCTACATTGAACAAATGTCTTGTAATATTGTTTGTATTATTTGTGAGTCTTAGAATCTTGTAAAAGCCTTATCACACACACACTCATACATTCCCTACATAAAGAAAATGTTTTACAAACTCAAAATGTCAAAACAAAGATTGTATAAGTTCAGCTGATTGAGTACCAGTCGACTTATTCTTGGAATCAGTCTACTGTTATAATACGAAACTGACTGAACTCATACAAACTCTGACCAGTAGACTCTTATGGCAATCCAGTCGGCTGTTCAAGCAGTTTTTGATTGTTTTCTAAATTTCAAATTCGTTTTTCAAGTTCAAACTCTTACTGCCATTTTATGGCAATTTATTGAACTGTTTCTCAACGTCCAGTGAATCTAACTCTATAAAAAGAGTATAGATTTGAATTGAAAAAGGTTCCTTAACTTTTGATTCAAGTCTTTTGCTTTTGAGAAGAAAAAGAACAAGTTTAAAAAGCATATACTTTCATTAAGACCTGGTTCTCTGATTTTCAGTCTTGTATAACATTGAATTCGTTCTAGACTGAAGTCAGAATTCGACCTATAACCAATATACAAAAAGCACTTTCACATACAAGGCTTTAGGTTGTTGTAAATCTCTTTTTTTTTGTTTCACTCTCGGGTTGTGAGAGTGGTCCTCTCGGTTGGAGAGAATGACTCTTGGTTTAGAGTCGGTTTCACTCTGGGTTGTATAATGGGTTTTGCTCTCTCTAGTGATGAGAGAGGTCTACGGATTTGACATAGTTGTTGTCAAAGGCCATAGAGTATTCTTGTATTTTTTCAAGAATAGTGGAAAATCTCAAGTAGGTTGATTGGGAAGTGGATGTAGGTTAGGAGGACCGAACCAGGATACATCATGGTGTTTGCTGTGTTGACTCTCTGTGGTTGTATTCTCTAAACTTGCATTTTTTATTTCTCTGAATTTTTTGTGTAAATCGAGTCTGATCAGTCGACTGCGTTACACTATAAGTTGACTTAACAGACTTGTAACACTTCTGTTAAATTACTCTTCTTATCTGACGCTTCAATCGACTGCCTTCTATTTTCAGTCGACTTAATAGTGCGAAAAGTTCAATTTATTGATTAATTTTTATACAGTACTATTCACCCCCCCCCCCCCTCTAGTGTTATTTGCCTTGCATATAGGATCCAACACTTGGTATCAGAGCCCTGGATGAGCAAAATGGCATCTACTTCAAATGCAAGTCAATACCATGAAGGCCAATCCACACAAAGGCCACCGCTATTTGATGGAACAAACCACAACTGTTGGAAGTGTAGAATGAAGATCTATCTACAGTCCATCAATTATGAGATTTGGAACATGACCAAGACATAATATATCATACTTACAATTCCTTATGCACAATGGAACGATGACATGAAGTGCAACACCACAATGCAAAGGCGATGAATGCTCTCTTTTGTGCACTTACCAAAGAGGAGTTCAATCGTGTGTCAAACGCAACAACGACTTATCAAATTTGGCACACTCTTGAGGTAACACATGAAGGTACAAATAAGGTCAAACAATCTAAAATCTATGTTCTTGTCCACAGGTTCGAGATGTTCTATATGAAGGAGAACGAAAATGTGTCGAACATGATAACAAGGTTCACAGACATTACAAACTCTCTTGTGACTCTTGGAAAGACATATTCGCAAGCAGAGATGGTGAGGAAGGTCCTGCGTGCCCTAACCCCCGAATGGGAGAAGAAGACCACCTCTATAGAAGAAGCCAACGATTTAACACAACTCTCTGTTGAGAATCTTGTGGGAAATCTAATGGCATACGAAGTACAACTAGAAGAACGCAACAAGGATCTAGAACCTCAATAAGCCAAGAAGAAGACTCTTGCTTTCAAGGCCATGTCTGATTCAGAAGATGAAGAAGAAGATGAAGAAGAAATAGCCATGTTCACTAGAAAATTCAAGAAATTTCTTCGAAAGGGTAAATTCAATTCTAAGTTTAAAAATACTAATGAACTCCCCACTTGTTCAAGTGTAACAAGACAGGTCACATGAAGAAGGACTGTCTATTAGGAAATGCAAAATTAAAAGGGAAAGTTCCTAACTTCAAGAAGGACAAGTACACAAAGAAAAAGTACATGAAGAACAAATAAAACTGAATTCGAAGTTCTACAGGATCTTTACCCTTCTCTTCGTACAATTTTACAAGGAATTAAAAACTTTTATTACAACAGAGTTTACATCAACGCAGCAGAATTATAAATTACAATATTTATACATGAATTGAATAGTAACATGAACATTTCTTTAAGCAGCAATTAATCTTTAGTCTTGTCATATACTTCTATCCTGCATAAAAACTGTGGGTACGTCAGTTGCATACAACTGACTCTAAGATATAATACATCAATTTCTCTTACTTGGAAAACACATACTTATCACAAAACAAACTAAGGGGGACTACCCTATTGATGTCGTGTGTGAAAGTGCACTTAGTCCTTAATGCAGTTGTTATTACTTATATGACCCTAATTCGCACTTGTTCGGATTCTATGCATCCCATACTATATAGGTCCGAGGGCAAGCCCTTAATCGTTCTTCATTTTGTAAGGTTCAATTCCTCGCTATGACTTAAACTACTACATTAACTACGGTAAGTATCGTAGATGTTCTATGAGTTACGAGCCTATGTTCAGACAGCCTGGAGGGAAATCCCACGTTGTAACATGATGCATCATGCAGAGCTTATGGACAATTCACCCTCCATCATGGAACGATGGCACCACTCGTAGTCACCAAACACCCCACAAGCATCGCCACCGGGACGATAATTCCGGAGTAGTGTTCACACCATGACATGACGCATCAAGCAGGCAACCTATGAATCACTCTCACACCGCCAATCCGATGGCCTTCATACTTGTGTTTTTCTCTTACTTTCATCACATCTTCACTATTGTATTGTCCTTAGTTATTTGAATCATGAATAACATAAATACCCTAGAATTAGCACTTCCTCTATACTGGTCTTAACCATCAATCAATAGTACGACCAAAACTTGGTCTTTCATTCCAATATTTTATCTCAAAAGAATTTATTCAATGCCGGTATAAGGACTTAGCTACACTCTAGTCTTTAATCTCATTTCATATTCATAAAATTGAGTATTCACACCCATAAATTTATCCTCATAATTCATCATGATTTTCCATTTAATTTTTTTGCACAAATTTCGTATATAAAGTGACAAATTCATTTTTCAAGCTTACCACATTCACGATAGATTTTCACAATTCTCTTTTATTTTCATAATAACATTCATCACTTATCAAATCAATTCACAATTATCTTTATCAAAAAGAATTCCATGACACAACTCATTTAAAAATCTATAAAAGAAAGAGTACTACTTTTCTTTAATTACTGAATAATTCGTTTTAACAAATTTTATCAAGTTCTCTACTAAATTGGCCTTGATTCTCATTATAGTGGGTCAAAAAGCTTATAAAAACTTCTCATGAAGTCCAGGTATTTTCAGAATATTTATAGTATTTTTTCTTAATTTTTCAAACACTTAAAACCCCTTTAAAAATCAAATTATACAAAAAAAAAACCCTAAAAAGTTTTTTGCCACAGCCAGTTTCGAACCAAGCACAACAGGCCCCCCCACGTGAACAGTGACGCAACCAAACCGCACCCCCTAACCAGAATGACCAAAGAGACTAACTGTTTAAAGGAGAGACTAAAATCTATTTGAGTTTGGGCTCTCGGGTTTTGTAAAAACTCATATTTCAAAAAAAAAAAAAAATCTGCCGAAACTGGAACCCAAGCACAACAGGCCGCCGAGCTACAGTAACGCTCTAAGTGCGCACCCGAAGACCAGTATGACCATGGTGGTTAACTGATATGAGATGGGTTAAGTTATTTTTAACTCGGCTCTCTGTTTTATTAATAATCCTTCGTATTTCAAAAGCTCTTTAAATTCTTTTCTCTTCTAAATTATTTCATGAAACTTTCCAGATTACTGATTTTTTAGATTTGTAACAAAACAGTATTCTAAAAATATTATTTTGATATAAAAACATGAATTTTCCTTCTAATTTGTGTTCTAGGTCTATAATTTTGACATGGCAATTTATCATGATCTCTACAAAATTTTAGTATTACAAATATCACGAAAATATTGTCTCTTGCTTTTTCTCCTTTTTATTTCCACAATGATCTATAACATAGTCTCATTTATCAAACCAGTGTCACAATGCGTTAATATACACAATTCATTTTTTTCAATTAGTTAACTAGCCATTCACAAGCATATTCTACATCTAGCATGGTTCCAAATTTACATTTCAATAGCAACATGATAATTCTACTACAATAACCATAATTTATAGTAATTACCATACAATTCATCAAGCATTCATTTTATTATCTAATTAGTGCCTTTTTTAAGCCAACACATGGTTTATTTACTAGTTTCTTTAGCAATTTTCATCAATCAAACCCCTAGCATGATGTCTACAATAGAAGTAGAGCAATCACTCACCTATTTGAAGAAACAAATGAAAGAACTCCTAGAAATCTCCTTGAACACACGAACGGTCCTCCTCCTCCTAGATTGTGCCACCACAAGAGCCTCCTCCTCCTTGTACAAGTGAACCAGAGCTCTCCTTCTCCTCCTTGATGAATGGCCGGCCTCCAGGAATGCAAGAACACACAACTAGCACTCCTCTCAATCTTTTTTCTCACTCTTGTTTCTTTTTCTCACAACTAGAATTTCTTTCACTTTCTTTTTCTTTCACAAACTTTCTAATGTGTTTCATGTAAAGAATAGGGGGGTATTTATACATTTTTCAAGGTGGGATGAAGGGTCAAGATTAAGCTAGATAGTTGTAGATTAGGGGTTAGGATGAGTTAGGGAGTTAGAGTAACCACCCATGTACAAATTACCACCTATCCACAAAGCCAACTCTCCCACCTCTCTTTGACTCTATCCGGCCACACTTGAGCACACCCAAGACACGTGCTAGTGCAATGCACGTGTCACCCCAAGCACCCCTAGTTACTACAAATATTTGTGTCATGCCCCGCTTCCCAAAATACGGAACATGAGTACGTAACGTAGGCCCAGCGAATGATGTAAACACCATCCATAAGCTATACCAGACTAACTTAGAGAACAACAAAGTACAACCACGCAGGAAATATAACCACATGAATCAAAGATAAATTCCAATAATAAATAAAATAATCCAACAATATAATAAATATCTAACATCTGGGATCAAAACAAACTACGAGTCATAAAGCCCAAAACAGAGTACAAGTCATAATAATATTCAAGAAATAAAATTTGCAACAAGTACAACTAAGCGTAGGAGACTGGTTCCATCTTTAGAAACGTTGCTCCTCAATTCCTTAAGGAATAGGTCCTTCAGCACCTGTAAAATCTTGATCTAAAAAGAAAAAAAAGTGCCCATAGAGCAAGTCGTAGGCGGCAAGTAGAAAAAACAAAGGATAAAGGAAAGCATGAATATCAAGCAATAAGGACATGGTCAAAGACAAAAACAAAGCAATGAGTAGGCAATAATATCAAAGGTCTACAGTAAATCACGCATGTAATGAGTGATGTCAGGATCAAGCAGGAAATGCAGGTTATTAATCATATTATTAGTCTATCTAGTGCACGTACTACTGCATCCGATTCCACAGGTTCGGCGCAAACACACAGTGTACGCTTTAGACTGATGGTAAGTCCTCGGTCCGTGTGCTCGGCCTAGTAATCAGTATTTCATGTTCAGGGACAGTAATTATCGGGTAGTGTTTTATGGCCATCAGTACAGGTCGGTACAGATCAGGCAGTAGGGCCCGACCAAGTACAGTTTTCGATCGTTCACTACCAAGTCTACCCATGATATCCCAGCTTTTTTATTAATTTATTTTCATCCTATGTGAGCATGCAAGAGGGTGTCAATACTGTATAATACTAAGTGTGACTAATTCTAAGCGCTACGTTCAAAGCATGAGGCAACCACAACAAATAAGCACAATTCACATAATTAGGACAGTATGACCTTGTTGTACTAAAATACAGGTTATGGTCACTACAAAATAGCAAAGATTGAATCCTCCGGAAGGCCTAGAAATTAGACTTCCACATGGTTCCAACGGGTATAATTAAGGTATATAAAAGATATAGAAACTAGGGTGAAAACTCTATTCTATTCAGGTTTTATGTTCAGGCAGCTTGTAGTAGGTTGTGTTAAACAATTTATTTTAGGTCAGAGAACTCATTAATAAAATCTATAAAAATTCTGGAAAGTACATATACATGTCTAGGTCCAGCGTAATTTATTTCAGATTTTCTTTTTACTGTTAACAGGGTCAAATAAAATATTGAACAGCAGGATACGCATGAAATTGAGAGTCTGAAATTTCTAACATGGATGTACTAAAATGTTGATATCTAATAAATGACACAACAGAACTTAGATCCATCAAAAGGATGTTAAACTAGACATCAGAGGCTAAAAATTCATGTTTTTAAAGGAAATTCAAATTATGACATTATCATGGGTGAAAATCTAATACAGAATGAAATAGCTAGCAGTCCAAAAATTGTCTTAACATGAACAGGCAAATAAATAAATCATATGATCACATATAGCAAGCAAATTGGTAATCAAGTGAATCCTAGATTTCAACATGCAATTTCTAAGGTTTAAGATACAATTATCACAGCCATGGTATCAGTCCATCAACTAAATCCAATCTAGCACATTCACTTTAACATGTCCAATTAATCAAGTAGTCCTATGCATGAATCTAGTTATTTAAATGTGCATATGCATGAAACAATGGGGACTACATTTTAGATTAAAGAGATAGCACGATATTAAGAGTATGTCGGGTTAGCTAATGTAAACCCTCGTTAGACTTAACGGAATTGTCAAAGCAGTTTGATAACGAAATGGATGGATCTACTTGCAGGAGATCAAATAAACTTGAACATAATAAAATGCTAGTTCAAGAAGAGACTTGCTTGTTATATTGCAGATAAAATTAATAAGAATAAAGGGATCAGAATTCCGAACGAAAATCCCAAAGACACGTGCGAAATACGTGCAAAGAAACCCAAGCAAACAGAACAACAACACAAAAGCCAAGTGAAACCCCACACCGGATCCGACAGAACACAGAACAGCGATCGGAGATCTGATGTGCCCAGAAAACAGGACAGCAAAACTGTCCAATGGATGATCTCCTCACATCGGATCGGCCTAAATAGCGAAAAGCGGTCTCGGATCCGCTTTGCGTCGAACACAGGACAGCAGAATCACCCAATGGGTGATCGTCTTCCACCTCAGCATGGAGAGAGAGATAGAAAGCACGGCGGACGGAGACTGCAATTGCGACGGGACGGCACTGCAACGGAGATGTCGGCACCATGGTCGGGAAGCGACAGTGGCGACGGCAACCTCGACGAGCAAAGCTCTTTTTTTCGGTTGGAAACAGAGAGCAACGAAGGCAACATTCGGGGACTCGAACAGCGATGTTAGGGGACCTACGGTGATTGTGAGGGTGATCGGCGAGGGATGGCGTCGACAAAGGGGTGCACGGAGTGGAGGAACGGCGAAGACGAAGGTTCGGTGGATTGGGTTACGGCGAGGAGAACGGGGATGATGATGGGGACGGTGAGATGGCAATGAGGGCAAGGGGATGGAGACGGTAACGGTGATGGTGGTGGAGGTCGAAGGCGATCGGAGAGCCAACGGGGTAGGGGTTTTGTGGTTTGGGTTAGGGTGCAACGAAACAGAGAGAGAGAGGTTTTGGGATCGGAGAGAGAGAGTAACGGCGGAGAGAGAGAGAGATATTATTAGGGTTTAATTAATAGGGTATTTATAGCGATCAAGAATTAGGGTTTTGGGTTGAGATTATGTGGGTTCTGGGTATCGGTTTTGGCTCCAATAAGAGAAAAATGAATGCAATGAGATGAGACGAACACAAATGAGAACAAATCAGACTCAAAATAAAAAGAGAAAAATTGCAAGGTGAACAGAATCCAACCAAAAGAACACAGATCGATCAAGAGAGAACAAAAGAACCCAAGAAAAGACAAAATACACTATGACAAATGAATCCAAATACAATAATCAAAAGAAAACGAATTATGAAAAAATCTGAAAATAGGGCTTACAATTTGTTAGTTGATTTGTTAAAAAAAAATGAGTCTACCCTAAGAGTTGTCACATTTAAATGAGAATAAACTAGTGGGCTCAAATTAGTGGGCTTTAGAACCCAAGGGCTTAATAATTAAAATAATCAGTTTAATTAGGGTGGGCTAAATTCAAACAATTAGGCATAGAATTTTAAAAAAGGCTTTTGAATAAAAAGAGAAGAATAAGAATACTTTGTTCATGTTATGAAAACAAAATAATTTACTCAGTGAGAAATGCACATGAATTTAAACGTGCAAAACACGTAAAAATCAACACACTTATATTTAATAAAATTTAAAATTTCAGGATGTTACAGACCAGTCGACTCTTATGGCAACCCAGTCAACTGTTCAAGCAGTTTTTTATAGTTTTCTGAATTTCAAATTCGTTTTTCAAGTTCAAACTCTTACTGTCGTTTTATGGCAGTTTATGGAACTATTTCTCAACGTCCAGTGAATCTAACTCTATAAATAGAGTATAGATTTCAACTGAAAAAGGTTCCTTAACTTTTGATTCTCTAATTTTGATTTCAACTGAAAAAGGTTCCTTAATGAAAAAGGTTCCTTAATTTTTTATTCAAGTCTTTTGATTTTGAGAAGAAAAAGAACAAGTTTAAAAGCATAAACTTTCATTAAGACTTGGTTCTCTAATTTTCAGCCTTGTATAACATTGAATTCGTTCTAGACTGAAGTCAGAAGTCGACCTATAGCCAATATATAAAAAGCACTTTCACATACAAGGCTTTAGGTTGTTGTAAATATCTTTTTGTTGTTGTTTCACTCTCGGGTTGTGAGAATGGTCCTCTCGGTTGGAGAGTAGGACTCTTGGTTTAGAGTCGGTTTCACTCTAGGTTGTAGAGTGGATTTTGCTCTCTCTAGTGGTGAGAGAGGTCTACGGATTTGACATAGTTGTTGTCAAAGGCTATAGTGTATTCTTGTATTTTTTCAAGAATAGTGGAAAATGTCAAGTGAGTTGCTTAGGGACTGGATGTAGGTTGGGAGGACCAAACCAGGACACATCGTGGTGTTTGCTGTATTGACTCTCTGTGGTTGTATTCTCTAAACTTGCATTTTAAATTTATCTGAGTTTCTTGTGTAAATAGAGTCCGGTCAGTCAACTGCTTTACTCTCTAAGTCGACTTAACAGACTTGTAACTCTTCTATTAAATTACTCTTCTTATCTGATGCTTCAGTCGACTGCCTTCTATTTTCAGTCGACTTAACAGTGCAAAAAGTTCAATTTATTGATTAATTTTTATACAACACTATTCACCCCCCCCTAGTGCTATTTGCCTTGCATACAGGATCCAACACATTGATATCACTCCTGTTATGTAAGAGGGACAAATCCTATCTAAGTCACTTATATCCCTCCGCATGTTTTGTAGTATATCCAATAGTCAGCTTTAGAATTACATTATTACAGACAACATTTGACGGCATTAAAATATATAACATCTCATGTAGGGAACCGCAGTGACTTCAAGTGGGTCACTGCGGTTAGAGTAAAATTATTACTCTAATATATACCCATGTGAAGACTTGATATCTCATATCCTTGACCCGTGAGAATGGTCATCAGTCTACTCACACACTAGTCTCGATGTACTATCATTATCCTAATTCACAATAATACTTGATTAGGGATATTTAAGAACAGTGTTCTGATTTCAGTCAATAGGATGTCACAATCAATTCATGCACTTGATATCTCATGGCATTGAACTTACTATTCTAAGGACTTCATTATGTTCATTTAATTCACAATAAATAACACAATAAATGAAATGCATAAATATAAAATAAATGTCATGATACAATGTAAACAAGTAATGTTAATACACAACTGGCTACTAGGGCATACACCAACAAAGTCTACATTGATGACATGCTTGTCAAGAGTCTAAAGAAGGAAGACCCATGGCCGATCTCCAAGATTTATTTAATGTACTGCGGAGATATAACATGGGACTGAATCACTCGAAATGTGGATTCGGGGTTTCCTCGGGAAATTTATTAGGTTTCATGGTCAAGAATAAACAAATTGAAGCCAACCCTGAGAAGATTTGAGCCATACTTGACATGTCTCCCCCACCCACCATGGAAGAAGTCCAAAAGTTCACGAGATGCCTTACGATTATTGGGCATTTTCTTTCCAAGTCTGGGTAGAAGTGCCTCCTATTTTTTCTAAGCTCGCTAAGGAGCAAAGAATTTTGAGTGATTAGAACAACAACCAGCTACTTAAACAAGTACTACACAATTCGGAAAGCTCCGAGCGACTCATGAAGTAGTCTATTTAGTTAAGTCATCATGACATAAGCTATCGACCAAGGACGACCTTACTTGAGGTGGCTCTCTCCTGAAAAGGAAAATTATGCTCTCAGGGAGGTACATGAAGGAATATGTGGCAACCACTTGGGTGTACGGTCCTTCATACAAAAAAATTCACAATCATGGATACTCTTGACCAAAACTCTTCAACAATGCCCAAGCATATGCCTACCACTGTATCACCTGCTGGAAGTACTCATCCACTAAGTGGGTACCTCAAGCCAATCTCAGCTCTATGTCAAGTCCCATGTCCTTCGCCATGTAGGGAATGGACTTACTTGAACCGTTTACCCCCGTAGGGTTGGCAATCGGGTCGACCGGGCTGGGTCAGGTCGGACCCGCCCGGGTTGGAACCGAATTCGGGTAGGTTCGGGTCGGGTCCACTTGGTAACCGGTTCAGGCCGGACCGGGTTGAAATAGCGAAATATCGACCCGAAAAATCCGCGAACCCATTCGGGTCCGACCCGGGTCGGGTCGGGTCGTGGGTTGGCCCCTCAATTTTCAAAAAAAAAAATTTAACTGAAAAAAAAATGTAATAATAATAATAATCAAAAAGTGAAATTGCTAAAAAAAATATATATTATTCATATGATTTCAACTTATACAAAATTTCAATTTTTTTTAATAAGAAACAAAGATTTATTCCGATTTTTTCTATACAATTACAATTTTCTTCAATTTGTTGGTCTTCAATATGTTGTTGTTGTTGTTGTTGGTCTTCAATTTTTCATGTTGGTTTCTATTATTGTTATTTTTGTTCTTCCGGCGAGTTGCTTCCACGTGTAGATGTGTCGAACCCTTTTCCTTGAGTCCTATCTTTGGCCTTTATCCAGTCTTCCGTGCAGATGAGCATCTCCAACGATTGGGGCTTCAAGTGATTCCTGTAATCAATTAGAAGCCTGCCACTTGAAAAAAATGCACGTTTTGAAGCAACTGTAGAGACAAGAGGAGTTAGTAGATCTTTAGCCATATATTTAGAATACTATAAGTATGTTCATGATCTTTCCACCATTGTAAAATATCTAGTGTAGAAGTAAAACTTTCAAAATCTTGTCGATTATACCAATGTAATTCATTTGGTTGATTAGTCATAGGTTTTTGTGATTGAATTTGTGCAAGTAAATTAAATGTGGTATCATCTAATTTACTCTTACCCTTACCTCGAAGTAGCAGAAGAAGAACTAACTAAACTAGTTGTACTACTAGATGCAAAACTTCTATCATAAAAATCATACAAGTTATTTAATATCGATTCAAAGTTAGCTAAAAATGTGTTGCAATCAATTTCATATTCATCTTCAAGTAAAGCAAAAAATATTTCAATCAAACTCTTCGTACCTTCTAATTTGATACGATAATCCACCACAGTAGCAATACAATACAACAAAGGAGGATGACTAAAGTACTTTTAAAAATTGGTATATGCAGGTTTAACAATATGACCAATATAAATATCATCGATCATTTCTTTGAAAGTTTGCATCATAGTAACTACTGAAATAAAAATGCTACTAGAAGTAGAATCATAAGATTTTGAAAATTTTAAAGTTGCAGTTTTAAAAGGTTCTAAAATTTTAACAAAGATTCGTCATAAAACCAAGCTTCGGGAGTCATTTGAAAATTTGGCATATTTTTTGACATGCAAAAATCATTTATACATGCTTTATATTGAATTAAAACATGTAGCAAATCATAAGTAGAGTTCCATTGGTGTTTAACATCTTTGGAAATTTTCTAAAATATACATTTTTAAGCATACACCATGCTTTCCATTCTTGAAATATGGTGCCACTTAATGTAATAAAATGTACACAATTTAAAATGTTAACTATATATTGGTTGACTATTTCTAATGCATCTTGAACATATAAATTAAAAATATGACATGCACATCTAATATAAAAAATATCGTCACATGGTGGAGCTAATTTTGTTTGTAATATACTAAATGATGCATTGTTGTTAGATGCATTATCAAAACTAATACACATAATTTTATCATGAATAGGAAAAAAATCAAAAATTTCTAATATACGATTTGTAATTTCAGTACCACTTTGGAGATAGGGCAACGCGGCAAGTGATATGATCCTTCACTATTCACATAATTAAACCTTAACAAACAAATTGGAAAATGAAGCTCGACTCCACAAACCATGAATCTACACCTCACCTCTGCACTACTGAGGACCTGTAACAGTAAGGGACCTAGGGTAGTCCAGGGACTCCCTAACCCCCCAAACACTAAGGGGTTAGCCATTTCTGATGTAAGTATAATTTATTAATTAAGCAAATAAATTAAACTTTATAAGTAAAAACAGAACGAACTTACGAATACCAAGATAATCAAATTTTACTTGATAACTGAACATGTAAACATCATAAATGGGATTTTACCTCAAATACCCTCTGAGTCATCACCTGTATGCATATCCACACCCTCTCATAACATACTTATCTTTAGTTTGGAAATCATTCACAAATTAGTCGCTTAACTCACAAATGCTTAATGCCCATCACTTTATGCCTTATACAAATATTCTTATAACTTTACTTTCCCATAAGGCTTTACATTCACAATTAACTCTACTTTCACATAAACTGCACCTCATTTACCATTCATTTGCATTTACAGACTCACAACTTATATTCTTTTGTGCTCATCTCCATTCATAAACACGATCCCTCTCAATTTCATATCACATAACATCGCATTCATTCATTTCTTACAACATATGTCATCACGTCCCGCAATACATCACTTTCACACTCATTATACGCTTTAACTATCACAATCGCAATTCATCTTCAATGAAAAAGAAACGTGTACATATAATTGATGTGCCAGTGTATGTTATGACTTAAACTCTAATGCAAGATTACCAATACAATGATGCTCTTATTCTAATGCAAGCAAGTCTCCGGAATAGTATGCATCACATACTACATACGCCCCATCTCAAGCCATTTCTCCATATATAGGGATTTGAACCCACGTTATGAATTCTACTCTTGTACTCAACTTGTTTCTGAAGATACAACGTGACTGATGAGGTTGCCCTGAAACGGTCTAATTCGGCCAATTGCAGTTATATAGTGGTGTCTTCGTTTGCCACTATTGCCTCACTCAAAAATCTGACGAACCTCGGAGTTACCGCAAAACAGGTTAGCTCGAAGCATCCCCTGTCGCCCCCTAGCCAGACCATAGTCTATGGCTTGTTCGCCCCTAGATCAAGGACATGACGGAGTTCTGGGGTCCATTCCCTAGCTCCGACAGGACTCGCGCCTGCCCTGATCATGGCACTTCAGAAATTAACAGACGACATACGGATCTCGTGCTCCCAACTCGTGAAAAGGCACAGACTGTATCCCTTTGACAAGAAAGGTACAACCCAATAATACCGCCTAATGCAGGCCTATAGAACAGGTCGGATCATAAGGAATCACCCTTAACACCAACTCTTTCCCTTCGGCGAAAGATGATAATAATAATGGTTAAGTAGTAATAGCCATAAGTTACTACCCTAACAATGTCACTAACCCTAAACAAACTGAGGGATGACCATAGAACTTACACAACATGCTAAGTTTTAAGTTAGACTTCGCAAGACAACTCTACTAGGCTACTCAACCTAGACTTACCAGAATTCCTAAAGATCTGGTTCATGGCCTATCGATCCAAGACCCCGGCAATTCGAATGTACCTGCATGCCACTACCCTGAACTTGGATTTCGTCTATATTCCGGTTCGCGATCAACCTACACCAGTTAAGATCCGACGGTACACAAGGAGTGACTCGTCCACATTCCCTTAGGAGTAAGGTAAACACACGTCTTAATGGTCGATAGCCCTAGGGCAATGATATCACCCTATATGAGCACACCAAACTGCGTATTAGCTAAGAAGCTACATACTAGTAACCAAACACAACACATACGAGCTAAACAGCTACGTATGGGACCAACAGCTACATACGGGCCAGTCGAGCCGCATACGAGGCAACAACATACATACGAGCCAAATAAGCCACGTATGAGACCAACAGCTACATACGGGCCAGTCGAGCCGCGTATGAGATAACAATATACATACGAGCCAAATAAGCTACGTATGAGACCAACAGCAACATATGGCCCAGTCAAGCCCGTATGAGCAAAACCACACATAAAAATAACCATACAGTAATCAACCTAGAAGCAACCAAACGTGCTTACTAGCAAACTTGATTTTCTATAATTAGAAGCAATAGAAGAATCTACTAACAGTCTAAAATATGCATTCTACCAATGAGAAGCCCAAGAAGCGACATCAAACTTTTATCTAGCTAACGATTAATAGTGACCTTCCCAACCCTTATTACCCATGAAGATGAGTAATGTTCATGTGATATGGTCCAACCTTACTTAGGGTCACATACAACTAGAATCCATGGTTTCCCTCTCCAAATTAAACTAGAACTACATGCACTAGATTCTTGGATTCTTTCTTCAAGTTTGCGCTAGAATCACCTAGGACTAAAAGCATGGGCTCATGGGTTCTTTTTAATCTTTCACTACAATCATAATACAATTCAAGTGTGGTTCCTTTGAATCTAGAACTACTATGCAACTCGAGTATTGCAACTACAACACGATGGTTCTTCACTAATGCTACCACCACAACATGATAGTTCTCTACTACACTACCACTATAACGCGATAGTTCTTTACTAACGCTACAACTATAACATGATAGTTCTTTACTAATACTATGACTACAACACGATAGTTAACATCACAACTACAACAACATGATTCTTTTCTATTACTTAAGCACGAATCTACAATGGCCTTAAGCACGGTATATAACTTAAACATCAACCTACAACACTCTTAAGCATGAATACAACTTAAGCATGACTGGTTACTACAACTTAAGCATGTATGTTACTGCAACTTAACATGAATATCTACTCACTTTAGCATGGATATTTACGACAACTTAAACATGAGCATTTACTACCATTCAAGCATGAGTAACTACTACACTCTAAGCACGGGTGTCTATTACAACCTTAAGCATGGATATGAACATTGACTACAATTCAAGCATGATGTCGTTTTATGGGTTCACAAGCATAAATGGGTTCATCAAACTCAAGCATGATAGTTCTTTTCACTAAGAACAACTAAATATCACAAGCATGAATGGGTTCATCAAGCATGATGGGTTACTAGGATGTCACATAGGCATGAATGGTTCTTACTACTACCTAAGCATGGTATATAGCATGAGCCTCAATCCTACAACAATCCAAAATTCAATCTTTATGTTCTTATTAAAGTTCTATCATTCACTTTCTTAGGGGATCATTCATTTTATCCACGGCATCATTCGTAAGCTTAGGACTTGTCCAAGTTGTTTTAGGACAACATACATACAAGAGAAACAACAACCCAACAACACACCACGTACATAAAAACAAAAGAGATCATACTCACATATTTCGATATTATTATATAAGTGTAGCTCATCCCCATATACATAACTAATCCATTATCCATAAATTTATACTAATACACTTTATCCCAATATGTCTCATCCATAAATCATAACAACAATTCAGTTTATTCGAACTTCTTCAAAACATCAAATACGTATATAAAACCATACTCACCATATTTTGATATCATCATATAAATATAACTCATCCCCATATACACACATACGTTATTCCGAAACCCTTGATCCAAATACGCCTTATCCGTAATTCATACCAACCATTTAGGTTATTATAAAAATTTTCTTAAAACACAAAAATACGTAAATAAATTCATACTCACATATTTCGATATTATTATATAAGTGTAACTCATCCCCATATACATAACTAATCCATTATCCATAAATTTATACCAATACACTTTATCCCAATACGCCTCATCCATAAATCATATCAACAATTCAGTTTATTCGAACTTCTCCAAAACATCAAATACGTATATAAAACCATACTCACCATATCTTGATATCATCATATAAATATAACTCATCCCCATATACACATATACGTTATTCCGATACCCTTGATGCAAATACGCCTTATTCGTAATTCATACCAACCATTCAGGTTATTATAAAAATTTTCTTGAAACACAAAAATACGTAAATAAATTCATACTCACATATTTTGATATTATACATAAGTGTAACTCATCCCCATATACATAAATAATCCATAAATTTATACCAATACACTTTATCCCAATACGCCTCATCCATAAATCATATCAACAATTCAGTTTATTCGAACTTCTTTAAAACATCAAATACGTATATAAAATCATACTCACCATATTTTGATATCATCATATAAATATAACTCATCCCCATATACACATATACGTTATTCTGATACCCTTGATCCAATCGTAATTCATACCAACCATTCAGGTTATTATAAAATTTTTCTTAAAACACAAAAATACGTAAATAAATTCATACTCACATATTTCGATATTATTATATAAGTGTAACTCATCCCCATATACATAACTAATCCATAAATTTATACCAATACACTTTATCCCAATACGCCGCATCCATAAATCATATCAACATTTCAGTTTATACGAACTTCTTTAAAACATCAAATATGTATATAAAACCATACTCACCATATTTTGATATCATCATATAAACATAACTCATCCCCATATACACATATACGTTATTCTGATACCCTTGATCCAAATACGCCTTATCTGTAATTCATACCAACCATTCAGGTTATTATAAAATTTTTCTTAAAACACAAAAATACGTAAATAAATTCGTACTCACATATTTCGCGAAGATTCGAAGCGCCACCATGCCACCCCGCATCCAAAGTTGCTAATGTATCCTATTATCAAATTTCAAAGCAATTAAAACTCAAATCATCCAAACCAATCACAAGAGCTAATAACACTATTCCAAATATCACACAAGCGTTTATTGAATGCCTGGAATACACACATGCGATGTACGTAATAATCTAATGCCTATGGAAAATTTTTATCCCCAAATAATTACTAGAACCACTCCTAAATTTCCAAGCGGCCCAACTTTACTTTCTACTACTATACGAGAAATAATTCATACACATATAGTTCTCTTTTACAAACCCAAAATCCTAATTTATTAACAACTTACAAATTCTCTAACAACTTGCTAATTTCTCGTCTCTACCATTTCCAACATCTCTTAATCTTCCTACCATAATACTCCTACTCAAAAGAAATTAACCACACTCAATTTTATACAATAAAATAATTTAGGGTTTACCTTCCCGAAATCCTTTCAAAAATCCGATGCTACCACGATGTAGAGAACCCTTCAATTAGCTTATCCCTCAATTTAATTTGAAAACCACGGAGAAATGGAGGGGATTTGAACGGGGAGAGAGAGAACCGAAGTGGGTTCGGTTTGGGGTTCTTTTTGGTCGGGATAGAAACAGGAAGGGAAAGAAGAAGAAAGAGAAGGAAGGAAAGGAGGGGGGAGGGGGGGTTTATAAAAAGTAAATAAATAAATAATAAGGGAATATTACATATAAGCCCCCAAGTCTCAATATATTTCAAATAAAACCCAACTCTTTTCTTTAATAATACCAACAATACAAAATACATTAAAACTACCTCATAATAATCATTCAAAATTATAAAATAAAGTAAACAATATCTGATATTTCTCAATTAAAAATAATTGTTATTAGAAAAATACATAATCGCGTGCAATTCTCAATTGCGCACAGATTACGATGCAAAACTAGCCATATGCTATTTTGCAGGGTATTACAGGCGTTCACCTGCCTCCACACATCGGCATGAACTACACCGGACTAACAGTATGCCACCCAATGAATTCTCTAATAAAGGGGAGCATAGGAAGATGAAGCATGGCTTGGAAAACATCAAAATGAAAGAAATAGTATTCGTAGTGAAGCTTTGAGCATACCCTAATTCCCTGACTGGACAGAAGAAGCTCGTACTGGGAAGGGATCCAAAGGTGGCTCTAATCTGCGAAAGATCCTCATCAGTCAAGATACTCGAGATTGAGTCGGCCTCGGTGACCTCGCAATATTTGGGCTTTTCATACCGAAGACCATGCTCGACAAGATCCCCCAAGTCTTCGAGGTACTGCTGGGCGTGCGTAAGACCCAAAAGAACACTACAGTATCTCCCACACTCACCAGCATCATCTCCACTTTAATCGAAGAAGACCCAACTGCCCCTTCCCCTTCTCATTTCTTAAAAGATGAGGTGCATATACTTTCTTTACTAATCGATTTGAAGAAAAGAAGTCATCGCCGGACTAGACCCTAGACATCTTATAAAATAATATTTATATTACCTAACTTAACTAACAAAGGTCAGGTGACGAAGCTTGTCAGAGAAAAATTCCTAACTTGACTAGAACGTTCGGGTGACAGAGCTCGTCGGAAAAAAAATTCGCCGGAGTCTCTTTAACTTCTAGAGAGAGAAAGTGGAAGTAATAATGAAGTAGAGTGAGAAGAAGTAGAGAGGGAGGAGGGAGGACTAGGAGTGGCATTTGGGCAACCCGGGCCGGGCCGGGCCGGGCCGGAACCGCCCGGGCTTTGCCCGGTCCCAAGCCAATCCAGTCCGGGCTTGAGGACTTCGCAGGCTGAGCCGGGCCGGGCTAGGTTGGGAAAATCTAGGCCTGGACATGTCCTCCGGCCCCAAGGGTGAGGGCCGGGCCAGGCTGGTTTTTTACTATAATTTTATTATTATTATTATTTTTAAAGGAAGATGAAAGATCAAATATTAAATTACAATTTCATAAAAATTGCAAAGATATAATAAATAAAAGAAATTAAAATCAAATTTAAATTGATTTAATAAATTACAAATTGTTAAATAAAATGAAGTACATGAATAAAATTTGAGTAATGCTTCATTCACTACCAATTTCACTACCATTTTGTTCACTACCTTAGGTGGCATACTCCTATTGGAGAGTTCTCCCACCTACTCTATCTTTCCCAACCTATTGGAGTGTGCCACCTAAGGTAGTGAAGAGAAATGCAGTGAAATTGGTAGTAGATGTAGCATTACTCATAAAATTTCATACTACTGTCGTGCCGCTATTTAGATTGAAGAGAGGGCATTGGACTATTGTTGTGCACTTCTACTTAACCTAAATATAGAATCTCATCCCACTAAATTTTCTAATTATTTACAATATATTGTACATCATTTTAATGTAAATCGCCTAAATCTAATTGTTCATTCATCGCTACTTGTTGAACCAGCTTGTGCTTAAAGTAAATCTTGGGTCCTCTCTTTCGCTTTCATTCAATATTCAGTGCATACTAGCATCTCCAAATATTTGGCTGTCAATCAATTCCTGTTTGGGCTCATTATCCTGCAACCAAGAGAAAAAACACTTTTCGATGCAACGGTTGACACCAGTGTTGTTAGCAAATCTCTAGGCATACGTGAAAGAATATTTAAAAAATACATTGCTCTTCCAAAACTGTAACACATATACTACATCTTCAATCGAACTTTGTGCATTATACCAATTCAACTCATTTTGTGAATTGGTTCTTGGTTTTTTTTATTTAATAAGATTTAAAATACTACTAGTTGCATGACTGTTTTCTTTTGTTAATATGGAGGAAGAAGAAGAAGAAGAAGAATCAACATTTTTTGTTTGTGTTCATGTAATGTTAGATGGATAAAGTCTATCATAAGTATCATATAACCTAGTCAAAATATGCTCAAATTGACGAGTAAAAACTACATAATCAAATCTTGTATTGCATCGTGTGGGGCATAAGTGTAAAAAATTTCAATTAAATTTTTTGTGTCATCTAATTTAATCATGAGATTCATTACACTAGCTACACAATATAACATAGGAAGTGGATGAAATATTTTAAAATTTTAATATATGCCGCATTAACAATATCCCCAATGAAAGAGTCATTTTGCAAATATTTAACTGTTGTCATCATAATGACAATTTCAAGTAAAATACCACTAGATATAGATGTATATGTTTTTGAAAATTGCAAAGTTGCATCGTTAACATGTTCTAAAAATTTATACAAACTATCGGCAAAAAACCAAAAATCATCATCTAACATACAATTTTGCATACCCATTGCAACACAAATATCTCTAAGATTAAAACGATAATGAAGAAAAACACCTAATAAATCAAATGTAGAATTCCAACGATGTCTAACATGTTTAGGAAAACGTTTATATATAATTCCCTTAAGTTTATACCAATCATGAAAAGCTTGATATATTGGACCACTCAATGTAATATAATGAACACAATCTCTCATTGCATCAAGTTTATCATTTTAAATGCATTTTGTACACAAAGATTTAAAATATGACAAGCACACCAAACATGGAAAATTTCGGGTTCTATAGGATCTAAAGTAATTTTCAAACTATCAATTGCCTTAGTATTATTAGAGGCGTTATCAAAACCAATAGCAAACACTTTATCATAAATACCAAAAGTATTACATGCTTCCATAATGTGTGTGGCTATAATTTTACCCTTATGTGGGTACCTAACAAATCCAAATGAAATTATCCTCTCTGAAAGTACCCATTCCGAATCTATCCAATGACATGTTACACACATCATTGGAATGTTGTTTACTCCTACCCACCCATCCGATGTCAAAAAAACTCTAATATTTAGTGATGTTAGTGTTGCTATGAAAAAATCTTTAGTCTCATTGTAAACTAATTTACAATCATCCTTAACTACATTCCTAGCAATCCTTTTATAAATGGGGTTTAAGAAGGTTTGTGCAAAAGTCTCTACATACCTAATTTCACCAAACGAATATGGTAATTTATCTCTAATTACTAACTTAGCCATTTCTCTACGAACGATAACGTGATCGTAGCTATGACTATTTACATGACCGGTTCTAGGATGTATTTTTTGTTGTGCGAGATTGTCTTTCAAAAATTTGAGTTGATATTTGTTTAAGTGACGTTGAAGTGTACCCCGTGCCCGATCCCATTTTAAACTTATATGGTATTTGACACTTCTTACATATTTTTAGTCCTGCACTCTTATCATTTTGTGAAGGGACAAAATTGAAATAATTGTCTACTTCGAAAGTAGTCCCTCTTGTTTTACGGGTTAGAAAAGGACCTTGTTCCGATGGTTGTGGTTCTACATGATCTTCTATTTCTATAGGATTTGAGTGTGTTTCATTCAAATCGGGAAAACTATCATAATTCATGAATGTTTCTTCACTATCTATATATGGAATTGGAATGGTAGGAATGTGATGACTAGTGGACTCTTGACTACTATATCTACCACCGCGTGATCGGTTAGAAGCCATTTAAATATTAAAAACTAGTGTATGTATAAAATTTAAATTAAAAGAAACAACTAAATGTATGACAACTAATGATTTAAAACAACAAAATTAAATAAAGAGAAACAACAAAATTTAAAACGAACAAATTCACGAATAAAATCTAAAAAAATGAGAGGAAGAAGTTCAAGAAAATCCAAACTAATTAAGAGATATAGATGAGAATAATCAACTATGTTAAATCTACAAATTAAACATATACTAAATTATCGTATGAGTGTTTAAAGTTTGAAGAATGAAAGTTGAGAGAGTTGAGACTTGAGAGATTGTAGTAGTGTTGATTGTTGTTGATTATTGGTCCTTGCAAAATGTAGAGAGATTTGATTCTTGCAAAGTTGAGAGATGTTGATTGTTGTTGATTGTTGATCTTTGCAAAGTTGAGAGAGTGTTGATTGTTGTTGATTGTTGATTTGAGAGATAGTAGAGAGATTTGAGTGAATTAGTGAAGGGAAATAAAAGAAATGATGTTTTGTATATAGATTATGCAAATTTTTTGATTTCCTAAAGTACCCCCCCAAAACTATTTAGTATAGATCCGATGGGGGGCAATTTGGTTTTAGAAAAAACTTTTGAACCCAAAAGAAAAAAATTGCCAACGGTCTGCCCGGGCCCGGGCGGGCCGGTTCAGCCGGTCCGGTCCTTAATCGGGCCGGGCCTAGCCGGGCTATTTCGAAAATAATGTGAACCGGACCAGCCCCTGGGTTTGGGGGGTCGGTCCCGTGTTGAGCCCGCCTAACTAGGGGCCAGGCCGGGTCGATCCCGGGCTGGCCTGGACCTGCTGCCACCCCTAGGGGGACATATAAAGAAGAGAGTGTCGGTTGGACTTCCGATCGTTGGGAGACCTAACTGATTAATCACCAAAATTAAAACAAAATAATAAATAATATATATGCATATATATACTGGTGCCACGTGGCAATCAACATCAGCACAAACTCAACGCCACATGGCAAGCCACGTCAGTGTCAAAGTGATACCATCATCGGCGCCACATGGCCACCAATTAAGTGTCATGTGGCTAAGCCACTTCACATCAAAGAGGGAGACACGTCGGCAGCACATTGCGGCCAAGCCAAGGCCATGTCAACATCAAACAAGGAGCCATATCAATGCCACGTGGCAAGCCATGCCAACATCAAAGACGGAGCCACATGGCGTCCAGGTCAGTGCCATGTGGCATGCACGTCAGCACCAAGCTCCTGGTCGGTGCCTCGCACCGGTGTTAGTGGTGCACCGACCCAGACAACGAAAATGTCAATTTGTCTTTATAAGGTATCCTCAAATCTCGTACTCCTCTTGAGGAACATGCGAGATCTCCTCAAAATGCAAGTTAGAGCTCTCCACCAGGTAACTCACAGCTTGAAGGAGATGTGGATCATCCGATCTACCCGAAAATCACGCTTTAGCACGATCTGATAAAAAAATTCCATTTTCTAATTATTAATTCAGAAATTTTTTTAAAAAATCATAAAATTATTTTAAATTTTGGGAAAATTAATTTAAAATTCTAAAAAATAATTATAATTTTAGAATAATAAATAAAATTGAAAAATAATTATAAATTTATTAAACTTAATTTGTAAATTCCATAAATTAGTTAAAAAATTGAAAATTTAATTTTAAAATCAGAAAAAAGTTTAAAATGTTGGAAAAAATTTCAGAACAATCCAAAAAACGGGGAAAATACTTGAAAATCCTACAAAGTCACTACTGCTCCCATAAGCTCCAAAAGAGATTTTTATCATCTCTAATCATCCCTGAAAGCCAAAAAGCTGTTCAGATAACCTGAAACAAGTCAAACTACTCCTAAAAAGCTGTAAAACCCAACATTCAGAAGTGGGGGGCTTATGATGAGGGTAAAAATCATAGCATTTTGGGGCCACACGATTGAGGCACGAATCACGAAGCTTCTAGGGGCAGAACGGTAATTTTACAACGAATACATGCATATATGAAGAACATGGGCCATTTTAGATGCATTAACAAAAAACAGGCCTACAATCAAAGAGTAAGCTACTGCCCAAGAAGAAGAGTAATTGTTAATTAAAGCTCTTGACTAAATTCTCAATCCAAAACAGAGTTATCAACTAACTCTATCTCCTAACCATGAGAATAAGCAATTTAAACATAAAATATGTTATTTCAAGTTGATCTTTTGTAACTAATTCCTAGACCTATAAATACTCTCTATCCCTTTCAGAATCTAGTAATCGTTATTTGTCCAACTCCACTATTTTATGAATTCTGATTTGAGCGTCGGACGGTCTTTTGTCAGGTAACATCTCGGTGTTTAGGGTTTTTACAGGTTTGCTCGAGCGATCTTGGCAATCTAAATCAGATCAAAGCATCCACAATAGTCAGAAAATCAAATTAAGAAGCGGTTAATGACGATTAATTCTGATCAAAGTAAATGTTAGATCTTTACAGATTTCCATTAAAGAATTCACATCATCTGTTTCCTCCCTCATAAATAAAGTAGCCACAATATCCACACACACATTCTTTCTTATTTCCATATACCCACTCGAAATATTTATATTTCTATATTACCAATTCAAATCAATAGGTTAATTCCAGAAACATTCATGATGTTAAAAAATACGATTTGCCCTTTTGTTACCCTCTTCATTCTTTAATTATTCTTCGAATCAATGAGAGAACTTAAAGGGAATCTAACTACCTATTTCAATTTCTTCAAATCTCTTAAAAAATATTACATAGTAACCATTGAACTTCAATTTACTACAAATTCTTCTCGACAAAAAATTTCAGGTTCTAATAATTTTCATATATTTTGAGACAATTTGAAGGCTAATAACTTAAATTATGGTGTTTATTAAAAAAAGCATTCATTGAGATGGAGATGGAGATAAAAAGTTTGATTATAACTGTATTGGTGAAGATGAGATATTAATAAGACATTGGTGAAGGAATTGAAGACAAGTGGAGAAATTGAAGAACATGATAAACGAGAAAAAAAAATTATTTAAACGAAGAAAATGGTTGAATTGATGTTAATTTGGGAATTAAAAGATATTATTATTGGGCTTGGATCTAATAAGAAAAATATTCGAAGTATATTTTTAAAAATTAATTGAAAAATATAATGCGGTTTTTTAGAATCACTACAAAGATTTTATGTTAAAATATGGAAATATGAAGAATTTGGATGGAAATATGGAAATAGCTAAGGTTTGAAGTGTGGATATGGAAAAAACCACATTCTTCTTAAAATAAAAAATTAATAAAAAACACATATTCACTGAACATGCTAATCACCATGTACTCCAATCTCTAAAGGCAAAATTTGAGAGAAAAAAATCGGTCAACTGTATACATTTCTTATTCGGCACTCATCAACTCCTATTTTTATAACAAACACGTCTTAAATTTTTTCTCAATTTGGTCCATTAAATTTTTATTTTAAAAAAACTACAATAAACTATGTTAATGATATATAAAATACCTTTAAATTTTACTTATGATATAAAAAACACTCATAAACTTTCATTAATACTTGAAAAAAACACCCTTTTACTCTATGTATTTTGAGGAGTGTTTTTTGAGAAAAAAATTAAGGTGTGTATTTACACAAAAAAATAATTAAGAATTATTTGATAAAATACACATATACTGAAGCGGTATTTTTGGAAATTTAGCCCTAAACATCGGGAACAAAACTCCCAGATTTGATCGGACACATCCATTATTGAGGACTCCCATACATTCCTTCAGCATGTATGTAGTGTCTATTCTCATTAGAATTTGGAAAAGAAAGGATAAAAGAAAAAAAAAGAATAATGTTGCATACACACTGAGATGCGTGCCCACATCTCCTTCAGTCCATCATCCATCCATCCATCCATCACCACCCTTCCTTTTGGTGAATTTTTCCCAAAATGACCTACTTTTTGAAAGTTTTTTCCAAACTGGCCTACTTTTTAAAAAAATTTCCAAACTGACCTACTCGTTGTCTCAAAAAGCGAGTTTGGCAAAAATCCCATCACTTTTTGAGACAGCGAGTGTGAGGTTTGGGTTTTTTGATTTCTCCCTGGCCAAGACTCGCTGTCTCAAAAAGCAATGAGATTTTTGCCAAACTCGCTTTTTGAGACAACGAGTGTCGTTTGGGGTTTTTAATACCCAAACTCGATGTTCCGACCTCTCTCTTTCTTTCAACTCTCTATCTTCCTCTTCCTCTTCTGACCCCGAAACCCTAACCCAATTTGGCGATCTCCTCTTGTCGATTAACCCAAAAATCCCCACCTACGATCTTCCACATCTCTCACCTACGATCTCACCTCACACTCTCAACTTCTTCTATTCACGCTCTGAAAACCCTAAACCCCAATATCCAAGGAAATCGTCGAATCGGGAATTTGGGGAAAAGAGTCCGGTTGAAGGAGCTACTTCGACCTCGTATTGACTATCTACCTCTTCAATCACCCACCTTTAACGGTATATTTCCGAGAAAGAGTGTTAGGAGCTGGTCTCTGGAAATTTCTCAACACCACAGTCGCTTTCCCAGAAAGCGATGTGGTTTTGTCTACTGGCACGCCCCGCTTTCCAAAAAGAATACGGAATACAAGTACGTGAGAATGCCCTGGGAATGATTTTCATCGTTCATAAGCTGTAGAATCGACTCAGCATCATAACAAGGAATATAACAAAATATACTCAACCATGCATGCATGAATAATTTATTAACCAACATGAATCATTTGAAGCAATATAAATATTCCAAATAAATTCAAGATCTCGATCAAAGTAGAACTTCGGGATTACAAGCCAGTTACAAGTTTTAAGTAGCAACAAGAATTAAATAAATTCAAATACAAAATAACTAAAGCAAGTTTTCTCAAGCGAAGCCTAAAACGTTTGCTCACGAACTCTAGCAGACAATTGATCTCCAAAACCTGTATATATATCATGTACAAGAAAATTAGAGAAACAAAGACAGACATCCATTAGTGCAAGTTACGGGCCACAAGTAGTACAAGCAAGGGATATGAAAACAAGTGCAAGAAAATATGAAAAAAGATTTGGAATCAAGAGTATACAACATGATTTGACAATGATGCAACAAGTAGTGAAGTTCAAGAGACTAGCTAGCAAGCGAAACAAATCAAGTAACAGGATCGGGTAACAAATATAAGTAGCACGAACAGGTAACAAGTGAGCATGTAGTTGTATCAAGTATCAAGTAACAAGTATCAAGTAGCATGCGAGGCAGGTGTCAAGTGTGTACAAGTAATAAGTTATTCTTAAGTCTATTGTTTAATTCTATCTAAGCAGTATTTCTTGCATCCCATTTATTTATCACACGGTTGCTACTTACAAACAAGTTACGTTTAGACCTAGTGGTGGATTGTATATGGCCGTGTACTCAAGTCCTGTAGGAAATACGAGCATGTGGTCAAACCAAGGGCACTAAAGGTGACCTCTGCAGGCACTAGAGGTGGCCCCCGTCAATCCCTGACGTGGCACTTAGTTCCATCTGATTGCAAACACATATCACGTAATCATATAATGGGCACTATAGGTAATCCGTGCAGGCACTAGAGGTGGCCCCCGTCAATTCCTGACGTGGCACTTAGTTCCATTTAACTTAAAATTATGGAAAAGATGGGCCTCTTCCGAGTACACTTACCTATATTGTCCACTACTATGGTCTTTTCCTTAAACCCCGGCTTGTTGTTTATTATTATTATCAGGACAAGCATAAGAGTGTGCGAACCAGGGCAAGTAAATATGATCAAGAACAGGGAACAAATTTAGGCTAGGTAGAAAGCATATTCGAGTATCAAACAAAACATAATTATCAAAAACGACGAGAATTCCAATTATGGATAGTAGGATATTGCTGCACCAAAACTGAGATTTTCGTTGCTACAAGAATACAAATCTAGATCTGTCAGAAAATATAGACACTAGACTCTCTGCCGAATCCATTACATATAAATAAGATACATGAAAGTTGTAGCAACAAGTGCCAAAACAGCAAACTACACAGAATTCGTGTTCAGCCAGAATTTATAAAATTGTGTTTAGAACATGAAACATGCCTGAAACTTCATCAATTAATTCCAAAAAAATTTGGGAAGGTCCTATAGTATGTCTAATCTCAGCATGCATGATTTCAAGTCATTATCTTACAAGTAGCATAGTTAACTTAATTTGAAAAATAGATTGACGCAGCAAATTTATGAATATGAAATTTCAGACATAACAACACTAAAATAGTGATAATTCACAAACTATAACTCGAAATTCAATTCCGTCAAAAAGGTAGTAAACTATATATCTTGGACTACATTTCATGTTTAAAACTCAAGTCCAGATTTTGAGATTATCAGGGTCGAAACAGCAGACCAAAAACAGGACAGAAGCAAACAAGGATATTTTTGCATGAAATGTATTATAATTATACTAGTTGTGAAACGAGTGTTTCAACGAAAGGTTGTGACCCTTATGATTTAGGAATTGATAAAGAAAACAACGAGTAAAAATGAGATCATCAATGATAAGCCAAAGGTGAGTCACAACTACAATCTACTTACGATATTTTCAAATAAAAGCTTGTACTAGAATAACAAATTGTACAAGAAGATACTTGCCTTGATAGGATGAGGACATTGATCGAAGATCGAGATTGGATAGATCGGATCGGCGCGGATCTTGATGGCGATCAAAGATCAAGAAAATCGACAGCTGAGATTCAATGATCAAGATCATGATCAAGATCGAGGGAATCGACGGCTCAGATCTGATCTGGGGCTGATGCAGATGATGATGAGATCGGACAGCTCAGAAATGCTCTGATGCTGATGATCAAGATGATCAAGATCAGACAGTTGGATGTGATCCTGATGATGGTCTGAATCGCGAGGGAGATCATGTAATATCCCGGACGGATATTACCGTATATATATTATTATTATTATTATTTTATTATTATTTTGTTTTAATTCTAAAATTAGAATATTTTGGTGATTTTCACCCGATTTGCTCCTAGACATTATCTGTATCTAGATATCGGTCAGTATATATCCGTATTGTATCAAATTGATACCGTGATCTTCCGAACTAATAATAAAATTTATTTTATTATTATTTCCAAGATTTAATTATTTTATACGGATTATACGAAGATGTTCGGTATTCAGACATATGGGCGCACATACGTGTAATATGTCGATTAGTACATCATATAAATTGTGTGTTGTGTATTTTTGGACAACACTTGCCTTGTTATGACAAACCTATTAGAGGGTTAGGGTTTGATTAGGAGGTTAAACCTAGGGTTACAAAGACATAAGGGATTAGGAGAAATTCTTCTAGAACAAACCCTCCTCCACATCAATTTTCCCTCACATAACACCTCCCCCCAATCCCACCTCCCACATAGCATGGCCGGCCCCCAATTTATGGGGGGGGGGGGTTTTGTGCAAAAGTGTGTGTGTGCTTTTACACTCTCCCCCCTTCTCTCCACCTATAAATAACCCTTCATTCTCCTCCATCTCTCATTTTAGAAAACAAAAGAAAGAAAGAAAGAAAGAAAGAAGGAAAGGAAAAGAAAGAGAGAAAAAATAACTTGAGAGTTTTGTTTTGTAGGTTGATTAGAAGCTTTCTAAAAGCTAGGGGAAGGAGAAGTTTTACTAGCTAGTTCTTCCATCAAAGAAAGAGATAAGGTGGGGGTTTCTTCACTACTTGATTTCTTTGTTTGTTTGTTTGTTTGTTTGTTTGTTGGTTGTTGTTGGACTTCTTCTTCTTCTACCTTCTTGTTTTATTTTGTTTTTGAGTTGAGTGTGTGGTATGTTGTAGTAAGTAAAAGAGGAAAAAGGAAAAGTAGTAGTAGTAAGTACTAAAGATCATAACTTTAGTATTGTAATCTTTTGTTGTATGTTATTGGACTAAAAACTCACACATTGCATAATGTTGAACATACAACCATGAGTGGTTGTAGGACTTAAAACACATAAGCATATGAACAATTTACAACCATTGTGGGTTGTAGGACCTTGATTGAACATTGGACTAAATAAGTGTATGTTTATGGTAATAAAAAGATCTTTTTGTTAACCACTAATTGTAGAAGATTTAAAAAGATCTTCTCTTTTTATTAAACACTAGTTGTAGCTTAAAAAGATCTTTTCTTTTATTTGATCACTAGTTGTAGATATTAAAAAGATCTTCTCTTTTTATTAAACACTAGTTGTAGCTTAAAAAGATCTTTTCTTTTATTTGATCACTAGTTGTAGATATTAAAAAGATCTTCTTTTTATTTTTAATCACTAGTTGTAGCTATCTTTTCTTTTTACTAGATGTAAAGTAAAATAAATAAAAATGATCTTTTCTTTATCACTAGTAATAATAGAGGTTAGTAAGCAACTAAGTAGTAGTAAGCTAAAATAATAAGTAGTAGTATGTAATAAAATGAAGTAGTAGTAGCATGTATGTTAATTAATAAGGTAGTAGTAAGTTGTGTGTTGTGATCTTGATGATGATGAAGTAGTAGTAGTAGTAGTAAGTTGTATGTTATGTGTTGATCAAAATAGAAGTAGTAGTAGTAGTAGATGGTTGTGTGTATGTGTTGATCAAAATAGAAGTAGTAGTAGTAGTAGAATATTGTAGGATATTTTCGAAAAATATTCCTTTATGTTTTTGTGCTTAGAATATTGTAGGATCATTTCTAAAAATATTTAGAAGTCATATCCATGCTTAGTTAGTTGTAGGATTGCTTCTAAAAATATTTAGAAGCCATTCTCATGCTACTAATGTTGTAGGACCATTTCTAAAAATGATTAGAAGCCATATTCATGCTACTAAGGTTGTAGGATTGCTTCTAAAAATATTTAGAAGCCATAATCCATGCTTAGTTAGTTGTAGGATTGCTTGTAAAAATATCCTACCATGTTTACCATGCTTAGTTAGTGGTAGCTTTGCTTCTAAAAATATTTAGAAGCCATAATCCGTGCTTAGTTAGTTGTAGGATTGCTTTTAAAATATCCTACCATGTTTACCATGCTTAGTTAGTGGTAGCTTTGCTTCTAAAAATATTTAGAAGCCATAATCCATGCTTAGTTAGTTGTAGGATTGCTTGTAAAAATATCCTACCATGTTTACCATGCTTAGTTAGTTGTAGCTTTGCTTCTAAAAATAATTAGAAACCATATTCATGCTACTTATGTTGTAGGATCATTTCTAAAAATAATTAGAAACCATATTCATGCTACTTATGTTGTAGGATCATTTCTAAAAATAATTAGAAGTCATATCCATGCTTAGTTAGTTGTAGGATTGCTTTTAAAAATATCCTACCATGTTTACCATGCTTAGTTAGTTGTAGCTTTGCTTCTAAAAATAATTAGAAACCATATTCATGCTACTTATGTTGTAGGATCATTTCTAAAAATAATTAGAAGCCATATCCATGCTTTATGTTTAGGAGGTTGTAGGACTTTTGCTAAAAATATCCTACCATGATTCTATGCTAAATTAGTTGTAGGATATTTATTAAAATTATTCCATCATGCTTTATGTTTAGGATGTTGTAGGACTCATTCAAAAAAATACCCATCATGTTTAGTAACTCACTCATGCTAGAATTTTGTAGGATTCATTCCTAAAGTTTCCTATCATGTTTAATAATTTATTTATGATTAGAATGTTGTAGGATTCATCCTAGAAATTTCCTACCATGTTTAGTAGTTGTTTATGCTTAATGAAGACTCATGCTAGATAAGTGGTAGAAGAGTTGTATACCATGCTAGTTAATTATAGGTAAGAGATATACCATGCTAGTTTTTAATTATAGGCAAGACCTATGCCATACTAGCTTAATTATAAGTAAGTTGTAGATCATACTAGTTAGATTGTGAGTAAGTTGTATACCATGCTAGTTTATATGAATACTCATGTTTACATGGTACCCATGCTTAGATAAGTGTTTGTTCATGCTATGTTAATGAATGATCATGATTCATGCTAAGTAAGTAGGTATCATGCAAATTATTGATCATATTAAGTTAATGATAGCCATACTATGACATTCATGCTTAGAGTAAAGAAACTACCCATGGCTAGTTGTAGTGATTTATGTTGGGTTCTATACCATGCTAGAGTAATACTTGCTTAGAATGTTGTAGGAGTAGTGTTAGAACTACCTACTATACCTTGGAGCATTGCTTGTTCATACTAGTTGGGTGGTGGTGGTTGGTTATGATAAGTAGTAGGCTTCCATGCTCAATTTGTAACCTACAACTGACTATAGTGGACTTTATGTTTAAGGTCGTTAGTGATTTTCATACTTGAGCTAGATGTAAGCGTAAGCATTAATCCCATTCATACATAGGAGTATCAAGGTGGTTGAGTTATACGATTAGATTGTCGTAAGGAGATGCTTGTAGTTGTATGCCATACTTAAGGCGCTATAAGTTGAGGTAATAAGGATTGGGAGATCACTAGTGATAGTTGGTCCGATAAAGGCCGTTAGGTCGCCTTCGGATCCTTCCTTAGTGGAATACCGACCATAGAATATTAGTAGATTCTTCTGTTGCTTCTAACAATAGAAGATTAAGTTTGTTAGTAAGTACGTTTGGTTGCTTCTAAGATTGATTACCTGTATGGTTGTTTGCACACGGTCGTGCTCGTACGTGGCTCGACTGGCCCGTACGTAGCCGTGGATCTCATACGTAGCTTAGTCGGCTCGTATGTAGGTTGTTGTCTCGTACGCGGCCCGACCGGCCCGTACGTAGCTGTCGGTCTCATACACGGTTTATTTGGCCGGTATGTACGCGGTTATCTCCTACGAGGCCCGCCTGTCCCGTAGGTAGTTATCGTTTCATACGTAGCTTATTGGCTCGTATGTGGTTGTTACTCGTGTATAGCTTGTTAGCTAGTACACAGTTCGTTGCGCTCGTCTAGGGTGATGTTACCACCCTAAGGGCTATCGACCATCAAGACATATGTTCTTATCCTAAGAAACTGTGGAGGAGTCACTCCTTGTGTACCGTCGAATCTTAACCAGGGTAGGTTAGTCGAGGACCGGAGTATAGACGGAATCCAAGTCTAGGGAAGCGGCGTGCATGTATATTCGCACGGCCAAAGTCTTGGATCGATGAGCCACGAACCGGGTCCTGAGGGATTCTGGTAAATCTAGGTTGAGCGGCCTAGTAGAGTTGCCTTGCGAAGCCTAATTTAAGGCCTAGCACGTTGTGTTATAATATCGTCATCCCTAGGATTGTTCGAGTCAGGGACATCACTAGGATAGTGACTTACAAGGATCAGTTTACTTAAACCCTTTTGCCGGGAGAGAGGAGTCAGTTGTAGGGGGCCCCGACACTAATTCGTCCCTTGAGGCAGATCATAGGTGGTGTATTGGGTTGTGCCTTCCTGTCAAAGGGATACGTACGGTGCCGTCTCACAAGTTGAGGACACGGGTTGCGTATCTCGCGCTGTTAATTCCTGAAGTACCGTGGCTAGGGGTGCCACAGGATGCATTGTGCAGTCCTGCGCTTGCGATACCCCAGAGGGTGCCACAGGGTAGGCTTTGCGCTGCCCTGCGCTTGCGAAACCCTATAGTGTGATTTTTGGAATGACGCCCGATACGTTGGGATCGTCTAATTTGAGTGAGGTCCGGTTAGCCGGGTCGCGGTGGCGAACATAGACACCATGGGCGAAATGCAACAGTGGCACATGACCACATCTGCAGCCTCGCGAGTCACGTGTAGTTGTCAGGAACAGGTTGTGTGCAATTAGAATTCATAACGCGGGTTCAATCCCTATATATGGAGAAACGGCTTGAGATGGAGCCGCATGTAGTATGGGCTGCATGTTGCTTTCGGAGACTTGCTGACATTAGAATAAGAAGCATCCTAGTTCTACCTTCCCGTCAAAGGGATACGTACGGTGCCATCTCACAGGTTGAGGACACGGGTTGCGTATCTCGCGCTGTTAATTCCTGAACTGCCGTGGGTGGGTGTCAGGAATGGGTTGTGTACAATTAGAACTCATAACGCGGTTTCAAATCCCTGACATTAGAATAGGGAGTGTCCTAGCTCTATTTTAAGTATCGCATTAGAGTCTAGTCATAGCACTCACAAACACTTAAACTACACCAACACTATTGCTATATTTTGTATATTGTTTGGAAGATTCGCTGCTATATAATCAGCCTTTAAGCGTCATTGAATACTGACGTCCACACTTCCATAGGTACTGGATCGCCGAAGTACAAAGGCGAGATTCAGGAGGACTCAAGGCAAGGAAAGCAAGGAGTCAGTGTATGTTTAGTTCCGCTGCAAAATATGTATTGATTCTGTATTAGTTAAGAAGTACTCTGATGTAAGATGTGAAGGTTGTAGTACTTAGAAATGTAAAGGTAATATTGTAACTCTATTGTAATGTATTACAGTTGTACAGTATTCAGACTTGTAACACATGTGTATTGAATAAAAAGTTTTAAATTCTCCTGTTTTTCTGTGTATTGTGACTAATTGAAGAAAAGGTCTTGGCTCGTGTCACGGTTTTCCAGTGTCGGAAATCGGGGCACTACAGATCAGATGGCCAGGATCGATCTAATCGGATGATGGCAATGATCGCGAGGAGATCGAACGGTCGAGATTCAAACTCGATCTCTTTCCCGATCACACAGCAGCAATGGTGGGGAATCTTTGACTCGATGGCGACGGCTGGTGGCAGCAGGGCGTGGGTGGTGCGAGGCTCAGGGCTGAGATGGTGGGGGCGGCAACTTGTGGCGATCAACATAGGGCTCGACGAGGGCAGTGGGGAATGGATTCGGCAGATGGGTTTGGAGTAGGTGTGAGAAGGAAGATGATGGTAGAGGATCAGGGTGTAGGCGAGGCTCGAGGAGGTCGAGTGCAGCGTCGAGGGTAGCTTGACGGGAGGACGGAGTTGGGATGGAGGTGAAGCGGTGGCTCGATGAGTGCAGCGACGGTGGTTGGAGAGACTGTGGTGGGTCGACGAAGGTGTTCAGAGTCGGCTCGAGCAATGGAGGAGGGCGACGGGATGCAGATGGGATGACAGGGAAAGCGAGGAAGAAGAAGAGTCGATGATGGGTTCTGTGGCGTGGTCAGAGGAAGTGGCAGGATGGAGATGAATAGTAGGGGGTAGGAGGAATGAACAATGGCGGCTAGGGTGTACATAGTGGCTAGGTTAAGGTTTTCTAGGGTAAGGTTTTTCTAGGGTAAGGTTTTTCTAGGGTTATATATTAGGGTAACAGGTTATTGGGTAATGGGTAGAATCCAATAAGCAAAAGGGTTTGGATTTTTTGGGTTTAAATCCAATAGGTAAACAAAATAACCTATAAAAATATGATTTATAATAAAATATAATTTGCATTACAATATAGAATTTATTTTGAAATGACAACAAATGCAATTAACAAATAGAATTGGGTTTTTATTATGCAATCGAAAGTAGTAATAATAATAATAATGATAATAACAATAATAGTAAAATAGATATAATAATGATAATAATAAGAATAAGAATAATATATATATATATATATATATATATATATATATATATATATATATATATGGAAAATGCTCCATTGAAAACGCAAATGTTGTGAAAACCCGTGAAAACACAACAACGGCCTAGAAAACGCAAATGTTGTGAAAACCCGTGAAAACACAACAACGGCCTAGGTGGTTTTCCACGTTTTTATAGACATTTGCGTTTTCAACTGAGCATTTCTTTATATATATATATATATATATATATATATATATATATATACTAGATTTGCCCGTGGGCATGTGCCTACTGCACGTCTTCAGAACGATAAAGCATATGAAAAGCCTTGTAAATAGTAAATCAACAATTATATAGCTCAAGTTTGAATAGTATGACAAAAATTAGTTGTAAATAAAAGCCCATGTTTTGATTAGTATATGTTGAAAAATAATTATAAATTAAGGGGCCATGTTTCTATATATATATATATATATAATAAAACACAAAGAATGCTATCAAGTGGCTCTCCTTCAATCTTCCCAAAATCAAAGCCTCAAATCTAATCTTACAAAACACATTTCCCCCCCCCCCCCCCAAAAGTTTCTCCCAAAAACTCAAATTTAAATCCCCTACCCAAAACAACTCCTTTATTTATTTAACTATTTTTCTCTCTCTTTCTCTATCTTCTATTCAAAAAATTAAGAAAATAAAATTTTTAAATTTTTTTAACAAATAAAAAATTTTAAAACAAAAAAATTTAAAAACTTTTAAAATAATTCAAAAAAATAAAAAAACCTTATAAAAAATTATTAAAAAGATCTAAAAAAAATTTAAAACATATTTTTTTTGCAATTTAAAATTTTTTAGAAATTTTAGAAATTTTGAAAATTTTTAAAAAAATTTAAAAAAATTTTAAAAAAATTTTAAATTTTAGAAAGTTTAAAAAATTTTAAAATCTGAAAATTTTAAATTTTGAAAATCTCAAAGCAAATCCAAATCCAAATCCAATGTCGAACCCCAATCAAGAGGTCGTCGCCCATATCTGATCCGCTGCTGATTCTGTATCGGTGACTCCCCTCCACCAAATCAAGCGCGAATATCAAGCGACCCCCCTCCACCAAATCGAGATCCTCTATATGCGATGCGACGACTCTAATTTCATCTCATTAATCGAATTCTCATTCTAATTTTTAATTTTTTTTGTGCAGGGGATTACTCAGTTTTTTGCTGACTCAAATTTTGTGTGTGCATGAAATTTAAGTTCAGAGGGGTATGGTTGTTTTATTTTTGGGTTTAAAAATTTTAAATTTGGTGATTAATTTGATGAGTTTTTTATTGGTTTTGATTTAATGTGTACGCAAGTGAGAGATGGATTATTTGGTGACCTTAATTTGGACTTCCAAACTATAGCAGGACAGAAAAGCTGACTAGCAACCTAAAATAACTTGACAAATATGCAATATTAATTTCTTTATTACAAGAGAAAATACTATCGTGAAGTGTTCCCTTCACTGGTTATTAGAAACCATGGATAACATATATGAACTTTTAGTGTATGTTTGGATATATAGGATTGGGATGACTGGAGTTTACCAGTGAATGGTGCAAACTCTCCACTCAAGAAAGACGGCTAAAGTAAATTTCTTATATATCCATTTTGATTTTTTTTATAAAGGTGCAAATGAGGAGACACAGTGGAGATAAAAGAAATAATTAGCTTGGATTGGAGTTTTGAGAACTTCAAATATTTTATTTTGGTTGAAATAATAATAAGAGGTATTTCAATTGCAAACTGAATCTCAGACAAACAAATGTTTAGATTATTGGTATTGTAGATACCTTCACACATGCACTTGCATTACCATTGTATTTAGACATGCTCATAGTAGTTATGGGATTAAAGTAAATTCTATAAAACCTATATGATAATGTCCTTGCATAACTATTACAAGCATCTAAAAGTGATGCTGAAGTTAAAAAAAACTCTATGCAGTGTTTCTAACAAACTATATGCATTCCAGGTAAGTTCAAGTTAATGATCAAGAAGGCGATGGTTGAGCTTAAAGGTAGATATACTACTTTCTTATATAATATGTTTGCTACTTCAATTAATTTGCTGGACCTCCAAAACTATTTAATATAATCAAACCAGGTGCATCGTTCCGAAGACGTGCCGTAGGCACGTGTCAACGGGCAAACCTAGTATATAATAAAACACAAAGAAAGCTATCAAGTGGCTTTCCTTCAATCCCCAAAAACCAAAAGCCCAGATCTAACATCACAAAACACAATCCCCCCCCCCCCCCCAAAGTTTCCCCCAAAAACTCAAATTCAAATTTTGGGGATTGAAGGAGAGCCACTTGATAGATTTCTTTTGTGTTTTATTATATATATATATATATGCCAAAATGGAAATCGATTTTACAATAATCCAAACAGTATAAGGTATAATATAAATAATCGATCAATAAAAAATAGAAAATAAATTTCAAACATATCATTATTCAAGTAAATATAATTTCCGATTCGAAAATTTTTTAATAGAGTATCCAAAACGAATTTAAAACAAAAATGAATTTATAAATAATCAAAGTACAGAAATTATTTAGAAAATATGTATTGACGGAATAGGGGTTACATCTACACTCGCTTTTTCAGAAAGCGACTGTAGGCGAAATCCAATCGTTTTATAAGAAAGCGAATGATGAGTTGAGAAATTTCCAAAGACCACTTAGGCTCTGGAAATTTCTCAACTTTAAACTTGCTTTCTAAGAAAGTGAGGAGGTTTAAACCAGACATACTTTCTGAGAAAGTGAGTTTAGGGAAACAAATTCCAATTCAAGTTGCATATGTAAATTCATTCACAATCTCTAAACTTCATATCTACTCCAACATCTCTGAATCCAAATTCATTCACAATCTCTTAACTTCCATTGATTTTGAAACAAATGAGAATTATCATAGTTCAAAATTAAACGCAGACAAATTAGAAGAAAATCCACATCACATAATACAACAATTACAAACTACTACAAGTTGACAAAACAAACACAAACATATTGGAATTTGACATGGTTTAAATGTTTCGATATCCTCTATTAGAATGGAGATAAGGAGAGAAAAAAAAAGCATGGGGTATTAAAAACCCTTAAACGACACTCGTTGTCTCAAAGAACGACTTTGGTAAAAATCTCAACCCTTTTTGAGACAGCGAGTGTTGATTAGAGAGAAATAAAAAAACCCAAATCTCACACTTGCAGTCTCAAAAAGCGATGAGATTTTTACCAAACTCATTTTTTGAGACAGCGAGTAAGTCAGTTTGGGATTTCTTTATAAAAAGGTCAATTTGGGAAAAACTTTCAAGAAGCGTGTGAATTTGGAAAAAAATTCCCTTTTGGTTTTGGTCCGGGCGATCAAAACCATGCTATCCCTGCCCCCACGTAATTCAGATAAGCTTCTGCTTCTTCCCATCACTTCCCGGTTCCCCCTCCCCCCCCCCCCTCCCCCACAAATAACAACCATGCTCTCCCTCACTCTTCCCCTCCCCCAAATCCTGCCCTCCCACCACCGTCCCCACTTTCCACTCCTCCCCCGTTCCTCTCGCCTGCCTTCCCCTTCCCCTTCCCCTTCTCCTCCCCCTAACGAAATCTACCAGCCCTTCCGCCCTCCTCCCACACCCCTCCCTTCTTCTTCCAAATACCACTCCCTCTCCCCCTCCGACCGCCTCGACATCCTCTGCAACCGCCTCGGCCTCTGGCACGACTACGCCCCCCTCATCTCCTCCCTCTCCCGCGACGGCTTCACACCCCCTTCCATCGAGGACCTCACCGGCATTTCCCCCCTTGACCAGAACCGCCTCGCCGTCTCCTCCTCCGTCCGCCTCTCCCTCCTTCCCCTCCTTCCCCACCACCTCCTCCCCTTCTTCGACTCCCCCTCCGCCGCCGACCTCCTCTACCACCTCCGCCTTCTCAGCACCTCCCACCGTGCCGTCGTCGCCCAGTACCTTGCCCTCAACAACTTAGACGGAAACTCTGCGGAGGACATCGCCAGGGCCATGAAAGATTTCCGCAGGCGGCGCGGCGACGACGGCTGGGAGTTTTTTAGTGGAGACTCCCCTGGAGACTATTTAGCCTACACCCAGTTCAGACTGAGCAGAGAAGTTCTTTCTGTGCAAGCCAAGCTGTCTGCGCTGCAGAAAGCTTTGGAGGTTGCGGAGACTGGCGAGGCGAAGGGGAGGATTGGGAAAGAGATTGACAAGGTTTCTGGGAAGGGGGATGGGGTGGACGAGGAGGATGAGAAGTTGGAGAAAGTTAAGTTGTTGCAGGTGGTGAGGTTGAGGTATGGGGAGGTGGCGGAGGCGGCTTCGGTGGTGGTGTTACCCGTGAGTAGGACGGTGGATGGGGTGAAGGAGGCTCCGTGGATTTGTAAGTGGGATGGGGAGTTGGGGGTGGTGGAGAGTGACAAGGGGTGGAAGAGGTGGGTGGTGTTGCCAGGGTGGGCGCCGGTGATGGGGTTGGGAGGGGAGGGAGGGGTGGCAGTGGAGTTTGGGAGCTCGAAGGTCTTGCCGTGGAGGGTGAGGAAGTGGGAGGAGAAGGAAGGGGTGGTGGTGGTGGTGGATAGGAAGAGGAATGAGGTGAATGGGGATGGGTTTTATTTGGTGAGTGGAAAGGGGGAGGAAGGAGAAGGCGGGTTGAGGGTTGAGAGGGTGGGTAAATTGGCAGAGGAGGAGGTGTTGGGGGCAGTGGTTTTGGTGGTGAGGCCACCTAAAGAGGACGATGATCAGTTGAGTCAGGAGGATTGAGATTGAGAAATACCAAGGAAATTTTGGTTACAGAACTGACATGGATGAACAATTCACACTCGTATTTGGCTTGTACTTATAGGAAGGACTATAAGGTTCCAGAATGGATTGTTTTGCATATTTCTGTTCTCCAATAATTTTGGCATTTGGAATGTCATCATCATTGTAATCTTAAAATAGGAGGGACATCACCTTTTTTCATAGTCAAAGTTGAGCTAACTTTTTTTCAACTTCGATATATTATTCATAATTTATTATCGATTATTGATTTTAAGTAGCCAAATTTGCATGATTATAGTTGCAATAGTAATCAGGGAATGCTTTATTTTATATGTCGATGTGTAGAAATGGTCATTGTCTTGGTAATATCCTCTTTATAAGAGCTGGTTCCTTCTTTAGAAGTTCCTGCTGAACAATTTTTTATACTTCAATCCGATCATCGGCCATACACAGAGGCCCTCGATTTAGCATAGTATGTCACAGTTCAGCTTACTATTTATTCAACTGTCATATTTTGTGCAAGAGTTACAATTAGTAATTGATCATGTACTACACCTACATATTGATTTTGTACAAAATCAAATTCTTAAGACCTGATCTTCTTGAGATTCATGAACATAATATTTGGTTGCTTTGCATTGCCTGGGATTCTCAGTGCCTCAATAGAATGCCTCCCTAGAAGCATTTCACATAGACCGTGCACGCTATATAAAATTTCGCCCTTCCATCAAGCCACTCTCTAGGGTCATGTTGGGTTTATTTTTGGTGCCTCATGAATTTTGCAGATGAAAGAAAAATCATGACATTTTAGTTTACTGTTTTCAAAATGCATGACATGTCTCCTATGGAGGATGTCTGAAGTTTCTTTCTTTTGTTGCTATTGTTGTTGTTCTTACTTTTTACTTTAAGGTTTTGTATAGAAATTTATCTTTCATTGATCAATTGTTATTAGCACTTGACACTACTTTTCTTTACATGGCAATTTCATTTTGTAAATTACTAAATCTGTATAATCTTCCAATGATTGATTATTTACCACATGAAAGTTCATCAAAACATTGGAGGAAATTGAAATAACTATACGATGTGGTATAGATGATGTGGCCCAATCAGGATCGTCAAATCTCCTCAGATTATGCTCATCCCAGATCATCAAGTCAACAATGTCCAACGGGCTTCTGCCAACTCAGACCCACAGGCAAACGGGTCCAACCCTGTCCATTAGGGTCCCAGGCCCGTTTATCCCCTATAAATACCAGATCCCCTCCTCACTTTCAAAAGTAATGAATCTTTCCCATCTGAACCCTAGCTGCTCGTCCCTTTTTCAGTGTCTGACTATATCGTCGGAGGGCCTATCGCCGGGACTTCTCCCGTTGTTTCTAAGACCTTTTGCAGGTACTCCGACCGACCGAGCTTCCAGGCCCCCGACCTAGCTACCAGCCTCTATTCCGAGCCGACCTCAAGGAACATACCCGAGCCGAGATCGAGATCAGTCCCTTCCACTTCACAAATTACAAGAACTCACACATGTTGCCCCCACGCCAAAAACAAGCAGCATCGGGTTGGTGCCGTCTGTGGGAACCTGCGACTGATTCGACCCTAAGCACGGATCTCCCTTGGAGCCGAACCCTTCCATGGCTCCCAAAGCCAGAAGAGCCTTCACCGATTGACGCCGTCCGGACCCACTTTCCTCTCACAGCCATGTGAACTCTCAGGGATCCAACCGACCACTAGTCAATGGGGCAGCAGGGCCCGACCCGAGCACTTTACATTCGGTCGCACTGATCTGCGGCATGTCATAAGCACCGGTAGCTCAGCCGGTCGAGGGGAAGGGCCGCTTCCAACTCGGCTCCGACCCATAGCATCCCGCTAACCCAAGAACGGGAACAAGGACACAACCAGTTACCCCGGGAGAACCCGCCTTTGCATGGCCAAGACGAGCAGACCCCGATCACGAGAGCCGAGTTCCAAAACTTTAGGAACGAGGTCCTCCAGGCCATCCGGGGCGTCCACAGGACCGAGATGCGCAACAACGCCGATGCTCGATAGGAAGCCCAGGGCAGCGATTCTCACGGTTCGACTCGCCCACGGAGACAAGACAAGGCCGTCCTTCGGTGCCTCCAAGAGATGGAGAACCGTCTCGCCCATATCGGCGAGGGCGGACCCCAATCTAGGTAGGGGAACCGACCGAACCGACCTTCGTTCTCCTGAATTCTAGATGCTAAGATTCCCAGAAATTTCAGGATGCCCTAGTTCGAGATCTACAATGGTGAGAGTGATCCAGCTAATCACATGGAAGGGTTCAAAACCCTCATGTTGATTCACAGCTCATTGGATCCTCTCTTATGTCGCGCCTTCCATGCCACCCTGCGTGGCCCGGCTCGGGAATGGTTCTCAAAGCTCACTCCTGGCTCGGTCTTCTGATTCGACCAACTTGAAGCGAACTTTCTAGCACACTTTGTGACCAGTCGGAAAGTCGAGAAGACAAGCGCGTCCTTTCTAGACCTCAAGCAGATGGAAGGAGAACCCCTTCGCGAGTTCATGTGTAGGTTCACTACCGAGGCAAGGCCGATCTCCTCTCTCGATGCGGGCGTCGCTTCTACAGTGTTCCGGCACAATGTTAGCCACGGCCAATTAAATCCCTCACTAGACAAAAACTGCTATTAGACTTTCCCGACCTCCTCAACAGGGTCGAGAAGTACATCCAGGCAGAGGAGGCCCTGCACCTCGATGGCATTAAAGGAATTACAGCAAAGGGGAAGTGAAAAGCGGACAACTCCGAGCTCGCTAAGAAAACCCTGAAGGACGCGTCTGGTCAGAAGAGGCCACCTTCGGTCCCCCATTTTGAAAGATACAGGCCGCTAACCCAGAATGTGTCAGCTATCTTCTTTGAGATTGAGGACAAAGGGTTCGTCCAACACCCTCCCCGACCGAGCAACAACAAAAAAGGGATCAAAGGTTCTACTACCGGTTCCACTGAGACCACGGGCACGAGATGGACAATTACCGTGTCCTTAAAGGCGAGTTCGAACCCCTCATTCAGCAGGGTACCTAAGGGAGTTCACTCGGACCAACCCAAGAGACCGAAGAGACCCGAGGAATCCGAGGCCTTCGCCTCCTCCTCGAACGGTCAGCAAACAACCGAGCAGGAACCTGAGCCCGAAGAAACCGGGGGGCCGGCCATCCTATGCTGTGTCCATGGTGGGCCCATGGGAAGGGAATCCAACACCTCCCGTAAGGCCTTGCATGAAGTAAATTCGGTCCATGACCAACCGCCTCCCAGGGTTCATTAGCAGGTGGTCTCCTTCTTAGTGGAAGACCTGGAGGGCGTCCAGCTCCTGCATTGTGATGCCCTCGTCATCAGCCTCAGCATGGCAAACCAAGAAGATCACCAAATTCTCGTGGACAACGGAAGCTCGGTTAACATCCTCTTTTTTGCCGCTTTTGAAAGCCTCAAGCTCCCCCGCGAGAAGTTAAAGCCGGCCGGGTACACCCTTCACGGGTTCTCCAGCGTCCTCGTCCAAATTGAGGTGATCGTCACACTTGTTGTGACTATCGGGACGACCCAGATTATGCGAACCGAATCAATGAACTTCATGGTGGTCAATATCAAGGCCTGCATATAATGTCATTGTCGGCCGTCCCGGCCTCTGCTCTTTTCAGGCAGTCCCCTCCGCCTACCCTCTGAAACAGAAATTCCTCATCGACCTCGGAGTCGGTGTTGTCCGGGGAAACTAGGAGTCTGCACGTTCGTGCTATATGACTGCAGTGGGGAGCGGAGTCTTTCCTCTTGATGTGGTAGAGCTCCATTCCGAGCAGGGCTCGGAGCCTGTAGACATGCTGGAGGAGATCCCTTTCTTCGAGGGAGACATGTCCAAGTGGTTCACTACTTTAACAGCTCATTTACTTTAACAACCACAAACTTGAATGTATAACAAAGTGTGAAAAGTGACTATCCTAAACATGTCGGTGTATGCAATGCCTTAATGCCTAATGTAGATATTTTATGCTAAGATGACACTAATGCATACTTATTCGGATTCTATGCATCCCATACTACATAGGTCCGAGGGCAAACACCTACGTACTCCACATTAAAGGATTTAGTCCCTCGCCATGAAAACTACCCAGTAATAAATCAAGTTTTAGACATTCCACGAGTACGGATTCCAGCCATGGAGTCCACTGTCAAGCTTATACGGAAATCCTCGTCGTGCGAACTTCACGCAAGTGTCCCTCAAGCCCCGGTATACGTATATACACTGGAGCATGGCCTCCCATCCGCCCGATTATTCATGATCCTGGAGTCCACCGTTAAACCAATCATAGTCTCGGATTTAATTCAGGCTCGCCTCCATCACAAGCAACCACAATTCCAGAGTCCACCGTCAAACTGGATCTCTCGGAGTCCACCGTCAGACTATATAGAGGCAACCCACTTATATTTTCCCAAGTTTACTACATCTCCACTTAGTGCATAATCCTTATGCTTAAAACATGAATAAATTACACCACCTAGAGTTCGTTTCCCCTCCTGCCGGACTTAAACAAAATACCGAGACAACCCATATAGCCAATTCTCAAATCAATTAATTCTTTCAACATTTGCCGGTACCTGGGTCTCACTAAGTCTCTAGATCATATCCTTTCATGTTCCATAATCATGGGTTCTTATACCCTTATAATTCATATTTCCAATTCACATCTTATTCAATTCTTTCAACATATTTTTGTATTTATCAATCATGAAGAACAATCTCAAATTATTCTTTTTCATAAAGCTATTTTCTTTCATATTCATCTAAACTTTCTCAATCCAAAGTTTATTAAGAATTAAACACCAACTCTTTGAGACTCATCATTAGAAACTCATTATCAAAATTCATCACTACCTTCCTTTTATCACAAATTAACTTTTATTATCTTAATTTTATACATTCTTCTTATCAATCTCATTTATCACAAGAATATAACTCTTAAATCTCCAAAATACATTTAAAAAATACTTTCAGTTGTCCCCATGATTATTTTAAAATATTTATATAATTATTCTGGATTTTTAAAACCGAAAAAAGACTAAAAAAATAAGAAATGCACAATATGTGCACACACAGATTCGAACCCCAGACCCCAAACCCAACGAGCGCCATGTGGCAGCGCGTGAGCGCAGCGCGCCCCCGCTAGCCATTAAGGCCAAGTGCCTTAACTGATATATTATGGGGTTAATTTCTTTAAGTATCTAAACTCCCCCCCATCTCTGGCTTTTTAAAACAAATGATTTCTCCCACAACAGTAGACACAAGACTAGAACCAACGCTGATAGTGAGGCGTCAGATCGCCTAGCCACTGAGCCGAAGCTCAGATCACAACATCTATAGGGTTTAAATCATTATGTATTTGATCTCCGTTAAATCTCATTTTCCACATTTTCAACTATTTTTTATTCCATTCTTCTCCCAAAATCAGTATTATAAAAACAAAGTTAAAGACTCCAGAATTCCTCTTTTGTCGATTTTAATTATAATTAAGAGTATTCATCCTGCTTTATGTACAAATTATTCTTTTGAAACATATAAACATAAAGATTTGATTTTTTAGCAACTAACTCTTTTCTTCAAATTAGTATTATTAATTTGTATCTATACATATCCAAAAATCATTATCTTACAGATTTCATTCACATTAATGGAGAATTAACTTCAATATTCCAAATTACTCCTTTCTTTCTCTTATCAGAATTATAACATAAAATGCATTTAGTTAATTGTCCTACTAATTTTATTGCAACTTTCCCTTTGTACCACTACAACTATTTCTTCCCCAAAATGATTCTCTAATTTTTCATTTCTATTCATTCATATTTCAAACATAAAATTTCAACCAATTTGTAAGAGACACAAAATTGCATGCAATAATCAAGTTGTTCATTTGTGCCTAATAATTCTACACATGCTTCTAATTAAATTTTCTCCATTATAATCTACCAATCAATTTATATGCTTCACATTAACATACAATGAATTCCATGATTTTTCTACCATTAGCATTCTTTATCACTATAGCATGCATCAATTTTAACTAGTAGGATTCATTAAATCATCCAAAATCAACTATAAAACACATAGGCATGATTTCTACACTATCTAGAAAATAAGAAGAGACACCTACCTCTTATGTTGCAAAAGATGAAAAAATCATAGAAAGAAAGTTCCTAACTCCACACCAATGTTCTTTTCCTCCTTGCACACAAAACCACAAGCTCCAAAAGCTCCAAAAATCTGGCCTCTCTCTTGCTCTCTTTCTTTTTCTCTTTTTTTTTATCTTTTGATTTGATAAGAATTTGTGCATTTGTTCATGAGAAGGTATAGGTATTTATAGAAATTTTGTGTGGTGGTGAATGATCCCCACTACTCAAGTAACCACCTACTCCTACACACCACTCTCCCACTCACCCCTCTCTCTTTACTATTGGCCGGCCACTCTTGTAGCCCAAGCACACATGCACGTGTTGCACACATGCACACCTCTCATTTTTTTAATTAATTATTTTTATTTATACCCTAGGTGTTTGTTACAGGACAAGTGTAGGAAAATAAATGTAGGAATTAATTTGTAGGCTTCTTATTGGGCTTTTATTATTTTTATTTATTTCTAATGGGTTTAAATTTATCCTTTAGGCCTATGGACTTTAATTAAGAGAAAGCAATAAAATGAGGCAAAATGAATAAAAGAAAATTTATGCATAACTTAGGAAAATTTTAGAACCAAAAAATGAAACAAAATTGCACTTGCGTTGCACGTGCAAAAATGAAAAAAACAATGTATATTTTTTCTAAAATTACTACGGGATGTTATATCTAGTCGGCCCTTTCCCACAGGCTACCGGGCAAATGTGATTCCCCATCGTGGTCGTCGACTACTTTACAAAGTGGGTCGAGGCGGAACCCCTGGCCACGATCACGGAGCATCAAGCCTAACAATTCTTCTGGAAACACATCATCTGTCGGTTCGGGATCCCGCATGTGCTAGTTACCGATAACAGAACACAGTTCGTCGGCAAAATATTTCGGAAGTTTTATGAAGACCTCGGCATTCAGCAGCGCTTCTCGTCAATCTCTCACCCCTAATCGAACAAACAAGCTGAAAGCACCAACTGACAAATTCTTGATGGTCTCAAAAAGCAGCTAGACCAATCCTCCAAGGGTTTATGGGTCGAAGAGTTATTGAGTGTCCTCTGGTCACACCGGACTACCAAGAGAATTCCGACTGGTGAGTCCTCGTTCAATCTGGCATATGGGACCGAGGCGGCCATCCCTCTGGAAGTCGGCCTCCCATCGCCGAGACATGGGCTTCAACGAAGAATCAAACTCAAGCGACCTCAGGGTGAACCTGGACCTCATAGAGGAGGTACAGGAAAAATCCACCATCCGATGGGCCATATATCAGCAACAAGTTGAAAGGCTTTACAACAAAAAAGTTCGCCCGACCGACATCAAAGATGGGGACCTCGTATTCCGAAAGCTAGCAATCTCCCAGCCCACAGCCAGAGGCAAGCTCGCCCCCAATTGGGAAGGCCCGTATAAGGTCTCCCAAGTGATACATCCCGGTACGTACTGCCTTGAAGACCTGGGAGGTAGGATGGTTAAGAGGCCCTAGAACGCGGAGCACCTCATCAAGTTTCAGGAGTAAAAGTGAGGGAGAGTCCACCATTGTAATAGGCTATATGTGCCAATTTTCTTGTAAATAAACAGACTTGATATAAAGGCAGCAGTTTTTTGTTTAACAAATCGAAAATGTCAACTTCTCAACCCCTCATGTCCTTACCGCTCGGCTTGGACTTTGAGCACCTGTGAGGGATTTCTCAATCCCTCAACCCCTAGCCCTCGGCTCAGACTCACCCACGAGGGGTTTTTCAACCCCTCACATCCTCGCCTGCTCGGCTTGGACTTCGAGCACTTATGAGGGATTTCTCAATGCCTCAACCCCTAGCCCTCGGCTCGGACTCACCTACAAGGGGTTCTTCAACCCCTCACGTCCTCACCGCTCAACTTGGACTTCGATCACCTGTGAGGGATTTTTCAATCCCTCAACTCCTAGCCCTAGGCTCGGACACACCCACGAGGGGTTCTCCAACCCCTCACGTTCTCGTCCCTCGGCTTGGACTTCGAGCACCTGTAAGGAATTTCTCAATCCCTCAACTCCTAGCCCTCAGCTCGGACTCATCCCAAGAGGGGTTCTTCAACCCCTCACGTCCTCGCCACTTGGCTTGGACTTCGAGCACCTGTTAGGGAATTCTCAATCCCTCAACCCTTAGCCCTCCGCTCGGACTCGACAATGAAAGGTTTTTCAACCCCTCACATCCTCGCCGCTCGGCTTGGACTTCGAACACCTGTGAGGAATTTCTCAATCCCCCAACTCCTAGACCTCGGCTCGGACTCACCCACGAGGGGTTTTTCAACCCCTCACATCCTCGCCGCTCGGCTTGGACTTCGAGCACCTGTGAGGGACTTCTCAATCCCTCAACTCCTAGCCCTCGGCTCGGACTCACCCACAAAGGGTTCTTCAACCCCTCACGTCCTCGCTGCTCGGCTTAGACTTCAAGCACGTGTGATGTAACGCCCCGATTTTCACACAGGAAAATCGTAGCACACCCGGAAATCTTTTCCTTCAATTAAGTACATTAACATAATATAATATAGAAAAATGTAGAAATCTTAATATAAATCCAAAGCTCTTGGATTGATAAGATGATGGGCACAAGATGTCACAACTCTATGCTTAAACTCCAGGTGCTCTTACCTGCACAACACAATATGTGGGTTCGTCAGCGTGTAAGGCTAACGGTAAGAATCACAACAGCTTTAACTAACTCCAAAAATAACATAACAACATACATAGCGTAGAAATAAAACTGGAATCAATTAATGTAAACAGGAAATAGTCAAATATACGTTGTCATATGAGTGTGTGTATAAACAATTTATTAAAACATTAAACATATATTTATCATGAAACATGCACAATCCAATTATGCTCTTTTTAATGCAAGCTTGTTTGGAACGATATACCGCTCATACAACATATTTTCCGAATGCAAGCTACTAGCGTTCCAGGGTTCAATTCCTCGTTATGCAATACATACTCATGTATTCTGTACTGTTTCTGATATTTATCTAGTGACTAGTAAGGTTGCAGTTGTTCGGTCAAATCCCATTACTGTAGTCGGTAGTGGTCATGCCGGAACCCTGTGGTATTTCTCCACTCCTGAGCATCCATAATGATGCACAGCCCCGGTGGTCCTTCGCCACTCCCCGCCTTACATATTCCACCCCGCCCAAACCCCAACGGTCTTTCTCCACTTCCGAACCTTACTAAAAGTTATCACGAGTATAAGACGCCACGACAAGCGTTACCTGCTCTGCCTCATTCGTATTCGATAACATAGAACATCAAAGGATACTTATGGGTCCATCCCCTAAGTTCCGACAAGATTCTTAACACTAGATCTCAGAAATTAACAGTCGAGACAACGCCACACGTGTTGTAACATCCTGAATTTTCATATAATTAAATATAAAAAATTGCATTTAATTTCACGTGTTTCGCACGTGCAAATTAATGTGTGATTTGGCCATAAATTTATTTTTATGTCATGAACAAGTATTTCTTTTCTCTTTTAAAAGCCTCTTATTAATTATTATACAGTCCTAGGCCTAATAACTTAATCCTAGCCCACCCAAAATAAAATAAAATAATTAATTAAGAGCCCATGGATTTTAGCCTACCTAATTAGCCCACTAATTAATTCTTTTATTAATTAAAACAAGTTGTAGGGTAGACTTGTCTTGTAACCAACTAGTGTCACAAACTAGAGTAATAAATAAATGAACAAACTTAAGTATAGGTGTGCATGTGGAGGCACGTGCATTGCACATGCACGTGCAAATGGAACAAGGGAGGCCGACCAATTCTTGGAGGTGGGGAGAGTGGGAGAGTGGAGAGTTGGTTGCTCACTAGTGGGTATTTCTTTTCACTCCCAAGTGCATCTTAGCCCTTCATCCAAACACATCTCAACCCTTTATTTGTTCATGAGTTGTATATAAAAATACCCCCCCCCCTGTCACTTTTATCACTTGCACTTAGAAATTCTTAAAGAGAAAGAGAAAGAAAAGACATTGTGAGAAAAAGATTGAGTGTGAAGAAATTGTGTGAGAGAAAGAAAGAGAGTGTGTGTTCTTGTTCATTACAGGACGACAAGCAAGAGAGGAGAAGCCCCGGGTTTGTTCAAGGAGGAGGAGCTCGGTTGCACAAGCTAGGAGGAGAAGCCTAGGATCAAGGAGAAGGGAAGGCAATTGTGTTTTCAATGATTTTTCTTTAGGAGTTTTCATTGTTCTTCAAAGAGATGGGCAATTTCTCTACTTATAATGTAGATATAATGTTAATAGATTAATTTTATGAATATGCTAGAATAAATAGCAAAATTTGCCATATAATTGCTTTAAAAAGGCTAGTAAGGAAAAAGAAAACTCTTGATTGTCAACATGAGAAAACTAGTAAAATGGATTGAGAATAGTAAATTAAAATTTATCATGATGCCATATTAATATATTTCATGCTAGAATATTTAATTTAATGAACCATGCTTGTATGAAAATTTTCCTTGTGAATGAATTGTGTAAAGTAGTGGTAGAATGTAAAATAACACCTATGGATTGTGAAATCAATTGATTAGTATAGAGAGTTGCAATAAGTGCTGGATTTTATTTATATTGTATGAATAGTATTATATCCACTTGATTATCAAATATGTTGTCTTTTAGAATCATAAGAAAAGGAATTAGTTTTGTAAAGGATAAAAATTAATTTAAGAGAATTAATTATGTTAAAGAATGAAAAAATTGTACAAAAACATTGTCAATAAATGTTGGGAACAAGTAGATAAATGATTTATCAAGAAAATAAATTTCAATGTCAATAAATACCCAAAATTTTCATTTCTCAAAAAAAATAAAAAAATAAAAGGAATAGTTTCTATTATGTTTTTGAAAATAAGAATTTTGTAAATATAAATAAATATACTATACTGTTTTTCAAAGGAACACATTCTAGAAAAGATTTTGAATAAGTACAAATCGATTGAGAAATCGAGTTTATTAAAGAGTTAGATACAGATTAGTAGAATAAAGCAATTTTAACTCTGGGTTATAACAGAAAATGGATTTGGGTATACTGGCTTTCGGTGTGAAGTCAGGACACTGTGTACAGTAACCGTATTCATGGGTTCAAGTCTTGGAAGGCTCTTTTTTTTATTAAAATTCGATTTTTACTCGAGTTGCTGAGGATTAGTATAAGGGATTTTCGAGTTCCCCTTATATCGCCAAAAGCTGTTGGGCTTTCTGGTCTTCGAGTGCGCTTTGGGTCTGTTACTGTACAAAGGCGAAGGTCGGGGGTTTGAACCTTGGCGCTGGCTTTTTAATGTAAAATTCGATTTTGGGTAGTTTATGAGTTTTAAAGAGTATAAAAATTGGGAAAATTTTTAATATTCTTCTAAAATTACTTAGACTTCATAAAAATTATTTCTACAATATTTTGACATATTATAGTGAGAATTGGAAGTAATTTTTGGGAAGAAGAACTTGAAAAATTTTCTTAGAATGAGACTTTTGAATAATTAAGAAAAGGAAAATTTTGAATGTAAATTTTTTTTTTTGTGTAGAGATTCAATATTGAGATTTTTGACATTGAAAATTTGAGTAAATTAATAAATGAAATTTGATGTTCTAATATATGCAAGTGTGCATGGAAAAATGAAATAAAAAGATCGTATTGTGAATATGAGAATTTGTGAGTATAAACACTCATTTTAGTGAACATGGAAAGAGGTTGAAAACTAGAGTCTAGCTAAGTCCTTACATCGGCATGAATAATTTTCGAAGAGAAATGTTGTAATAAAAGACCAAGATTGGGTCGTTGTTATCAATTGATGGTTAAGACCGGTGTAGAGATAATGCTAACTCTAGGGTGTTAATTTATTAATGATTCAATTATCTAAGGACAACACAATAGTGAAGATGTGATGAAAGTAAAAGAAAAACACAAGTATGAGGGCCTTGGATTCACGGTGTGAGTATTTTTACAGGCTGTCTATATGATGCGTCATGTCATGACGTGAATTCATCTCTGGAATTATCGGGATCGTGCCGATGCTTGTGAGGTGCTCAGTAACTACGTAGTGCCATTGTCCCATGATGGAGGCAAATTGTCCATAGGCTGTCTACATGATGCATCATGTCATGACATGGGATTCCCCTCTAGGCTGTCTGGACATGGCCTCGTAACTCATAAAATATCTAGGATACTTACCGTAGTTACCGTAGTAGTTAAACTCATAACGAGAGATTCAACCCTACAAGATGAAGAACGGTTAAGGACTGGCCCTCGGATTTATATAGAATGGGATACATAAGTTCGAACAAGTATGGATTAGTGTCATGAAATATAAATAACTGCATTAACACTAAGTGCACTAGCATACACGACATCAATAAGATAGTCCCCTCTTAGTTTTGTTTGTGATCAAGTTTGTTCTTTCCAAGTAAGAGAAATTGATGTATTATATCCTAGCGTCAGTTGTATGCAACTGACGTGCCCACAGTTTCTATGCAGGACAAAATGAATGAAAGGACTAAAGAAGGAATGCTGCTTAAAGAAATATTTCAATTGTTATTTTATTCATGTATTATGTTGTAATTTATTTCCGCTGCGTTGATGTAAACATTGTTGTATGAATTTTTTTAAATTCCTTGTAAAATTGTATGAAGTAAAGTGTAAAGATCCTGTGGAACTCCGAATTCAGACTTATTTGGAATTCAGGGTGTTACACGTGTCCTCTTGACAGGTGATTACAACTTCCAATGATTTTATAAATTCCAATACTTGTTAGAAAAAAATGATTTCTTAGTCTCATATGAAACCTCAATGACTCCACTACAACATTGTGGTTAAGAACCTCTAGTTTCGACCCAATTAAATCAGTCCAAAACCATTTATAAGACAGTAGTTTCAAAATTCAGAAATCGCAGCTCTTGCTACCTTTAAAAATCACATAAAATTCTATACTTCTTGGAAATTGGATTTCTTAGAAAATAAGTATGATATTCAGCCAGAGTTTATGGAATAAATTCTATTTCATTTCTAAATCAGTAATTAATGCATTCAGATTTTATTAAAATACCAAACGATATCCAAAAATCATGAAATTTTGAGGAGATGTTATACACACATACATGATACACATACAAAAGTTTCAGTCTTATAATCAATGTATTTAAATAGAAACAATTTTATGAAATCAGATCAAATTCCGAACAAAATTATAATAATGTTTCTAAGATAATTATATCATGATCCCAACAATTAATAAACAGCAATTAACACCCATAATCAAACAACATTCATACACAATCTAAGCACGATTATCTAGCATGCATATACCCTATAATATAAACAGAGTTGGTTAAAGTTGTTACCCACTTTTTATTGTTTTTGGATTTGATCGCTTCTACGATCAATTTGAAGACGATAGCAACACGAACAATAACAATGGCTCTATGGGCCGCAACTGTTCGTCAAATTCAGGAAGCGAACGAAATGAAAATTGTATTAATGTATATATATATATAGACAGAGAGAGAAAAGAGCTAGACAAACGGAGAGACAGATTTAGAGAGAGAGAGAGAGACTGAGAGAAAAATAGAGTGAGAGAGAGAGACATAGAGACAGAGTGAGAGAGTTACAGTGAGGGGCAGTTGATGATGGCGACGAAGGAGCTTCGGCGGTTGCGGTGATGGTGCAGGGTGACTAGAGTGTGACGACGGCGAGGTGGAGATGGAGCTTCGGGGTGATGGTAATGGTGGCAACCTTGGTGGTTGTGGTGGCGATGAGCTTGGGTGCTTCGGTGATGGCGATGGACGGCGCGGGTTAGTTGTGGTGGAGCTGTAGGTGCTGACGGCAGCGAGCAGGAGAGGAGGAGAGGGTGACTGGCAACGACGATGGTGATGGCAGTGGCGAAGTGCGGTGATCGTGTTGACTGACGATGGTGGTAGTGAGCGACGGCAATGGCGAGGTGGCGAGAGGCGATCGTGATGGTTGTGGTGGCGAAGAGGAGCTTCGATGATGGTGATTGGCGGCGAGGAGGGGAGCTTCGGGGGTGTTGCCGATGGTGATTCGGAGCTGTGGTGGTTAAAGGTGATCAGAGGTAGTGAGCGGCAATGGCGGATGTGGTGGTGATGGTGGTGTTGGTTGACGGGGTGGCGAGAGGCAGGTGGAGATGTGGTGGTTGACTGCAATGGTGAGCGGGAGGTTGGGAGAAATGGGGAGCTTGGCGATGGTAGTGGCGAGGAGGTGCTTGGTGAGGAGGTTGACGATGGAGCTTCGGAGTGGCTGACGATCGAGAACTCGGAGGTTGATGATGGAGGAGAGTGACGATGAAGGGGAGCTCGGAGGGGGCTGACGGCGGTGAGGAGGGGGAAGCAGGTGGCGAGGCATCGGGGTTGGGTTTCGAAAGAGGAAACGAAGAGGAAGGAGAAGAAGTGAGAAGGTTGGGGTAGCTGTGTATATATATATATTATATGTTATAAACATAATATATAAGAGAGAGATTGTGACTGAGTGAGAGTGTGTGTGTGATTTCAGAGAGTGTAGGAATGTATTTATAGTGGTGAGGGAGTGCTGCATGCGCATGTGTGGATTTAGCCATAGGGTATATAGTCATATAGGGAGGGAGAAAAGAGATGGAAAAAGATGACCTGTGGATGATGGTAAGAGAAGGTAGAGGCAGTAGAGTAGTGGACTTTTAGGGGTATAGGAGGAGGTGGGTTATTAATGCTGTAAAAAATACTTAGGGAGATGAGGGTTGGCTGTTGGATTAGGATTAGAAGATTTAATTAGGATTAGGTGTTAGGATTAAGGAACAACTTAGATTTAAAATAGCTTACAACCTATAAATCAGATTGAGAAACTGCAAGATGTTCTGGATTTTAGACTCGATGGGCTATGATTTTTATGTATAAAGTTTCTCAATTTCAATGAAGAGAACTAGGTCAAATTCTCAGTGCAAGGTCAAGAAATTTAGAGATAGCAAAGTTGAATATTCGATAATACGATAAATCAACAGTCTTCTACTGAATCAAAAACATGGCATGATAAGGAGACTGAATCAATTTAATCGGAAAATTTTGAATGGATCAGAAAACATTTGGATTAAGTTCAAATAAGAGATCAAAAATGAATTCCAAAGATCGGAAAGATATTTATAACATAGAAATACAAAATATGAAAAATATAATATTACGGATATTATCCGTAACGGTACAAAATACAAGTATATACCACGTGCGGGGCAAAATTGTCATAGTTCAATTTTGTGGAGTGTTACATGTGAGGGATTTCTCAATCCCTCCACTCCTAGCCCTCGGCACAGACTCACCCATGAGGGGTTCTTCAACCCCTCATGTCCTCATCGCTCGGCTTGGATTTCAGGCACCTGTGAGGGATTTCTCAATCCCTCCACTCCTAGCCCTCGGCTCGGACTCACCTATGCGGGGTTCTTCAAACACTCAAGTCCTGAACCATCGACTTGAACTTCAGCTAACCGCTTACTCGAAATTTTCATTTAGATCGATGGCCCTTGCCCACGGCGAGAACCACCGGGACCCGGACCACAAGTCGACTCGCCTTTCACCCACCGACAGCCATGGGGAGCATCCTTCGTTGGCACTACGCCTAACTGTCCAAGGGAGGTAGGGGAGCCACTAGTCACAGGATTCTTGCACAAAAGTTCTATTTAGGGCACTCACCTTTGACAAGTGCCCCGAGCCCCGTACTCCGAGGTTGACCCACCTTTCACCTGCTGACAACTGGGGATAAACAACACTCATTGCCATTATCCCCAATTGTCAGAGGGTGGCAGGAGAGCCATCGATGATGAGAACTCACAGTGAAGTGAGAAAATTTCTGGTGGGGGGGTAAGGGTTATATAGCCCTCAGGTGATGCACATTTATGACATAGGAAGTCGAAACGTCTGATAGCCATTACTGACATTGGAAGACGAAACGTCCTCCATTACCAGGCTTTCAGGACCCCTCACTCTTGACATCACCCTTCGGCTCGAACCCTCCCTCGGCCCGGAGGCCGAGGACCTATCCTCAATGATCGGAAGTAAACACACAGTAAAAGAACCAGTAAAAGCCATACAGTCGTATTCTTATTATTATTTCAACTAAAGAAAATGCATCGTTACAAAGGAAGATGTTATTACATCGTTCAAACTCGGCATAGGGCTCCGGAATCGGAGCCACAGGGTTGGTATAGACAAGTTCAAGGCTAGCCGAGCGAGTTGGGTCCTTTGCCGGATCACCCGGTATCACCAAGGTAGACACACCTATGACTGAGCTCTGCGCATCGCAAGGCTTCGCTAGCCTAATCCTCGTGGTCGGCAACGAAGCTCCGGTTGAAGGACGAGTGCCCCCCAAGGATCCGGATCAGGACCCAGACATCCCGAGCATTATCTTATAACATTGCATCTCCAACTCCTTCTCCATAATGACCTCGCGAAGAAGAGACTCAGACGACGGCCGCCGAGCGGAAATACTAGCCATCGAAAACTTGACTCCTGTACTGTCCACGTCACGGTCGGCTATCAGCTTCTTGAAACATGCCAGCTCCAGGCTAAGTCCCTTCGACTTATCCATAAAGTATTGGACGGCAGCCTCTCAGTTGCGAGCCTCTTTACGACACCGGGTCAGAGCAGACTCCAGGACCGAGATCTTACCCCTCAGCCAGTTCATCTCAGCATGACCGAGGTCTATTATCGGGGTCACATCTTTATGGCAAGGAAACATGGAAATATTACTCCAAGCCGTTATACTTGGCTAAAAATCAACCCCAAAATCTAGAATTCATTCAAGTCAAGAGGTTCGACCTAAAACTATTTTTATTGCACAAAAAGTGGGTGTACAAAAATGCGGTGGCCAGTCCACGTACGATGATTACAAAAATGCAAACAAAAATGATTTTCACTTTGGCTACATCAGAGAGAAGAGGTCCTTACCTCATTCCCAGCATGGGGGGCAAAGACCTAGACCTATGTATCAGTGCTACTCGACTTGCTCCGATCCTCATCAAAGGAAAGAATCTCTATCGCGGATACCTTCTTTCTAAACCTGTATTAGATCGCATTTCCTACCGGCTATGAAAGCTGTTTCCAACTAATGAAATGATAGGTTCATCCTTTCGTTTGGGTAAAGCCCTATTTCTCCTTCGGGTTCACTTTTGTCATTTCAGGAATACCCCTATAACTTATTGACTATACCTACACGGGTGGCAGTCCCTTTATCCCAGTACTAGTCCTAGTCCGGTTGGTCATTCACCTTCAAGTGCTTCCCATTTCTCAAAGCCGTGAAGTTGGCTTCAACCTTTAGCCCAGATTGGAGAATACCTATACTCATCCAACGGCGCGAAGCCAAGAGTTATTGGTTAACCAGCAGAGTAGGAGATAATGACTAGAAAGGGCTACTGTCATCCCAGTAAGCCTAACTCCCTGAACTCAGTCCTCCTGCTCTCGACTGTGCCTAGGTGTGAGGATAGCTTCACTATCATAAAGAAGCCCTATTTTTGGATAACAATAAATGAATGATTGGGATGTTCTCGCATTAAGAAATGAGTTTGTGTCTTTGACGAATGTGGGATTGGGAAGACTTCAGTCGATCAGGATCAGTCACAAGGTCTGTTGCGTGAACGTCAGTAATGAAAAGAGGGAGAGACTCACATAACAAAACATTTTCCAAAAGCGTGAAAGAAGACCTACTAAGCTAAAGAAATAGATGACGAATCGGTGCCACGGAAGAAGGCACCCGAAGGAAGGAGCTACTTGTTTACTTACTTGCTCGTTAGCGGGGGGAGGCTAAAGCAGTCTATGCACTGGGATTAGCTCTATTATGGGAGTTTAATTGCTTGAAAAGGAGCGAACGAAGAGAGCTAGTCAGGAGTAGAACAGAAGCATGAGTTCAGTGGTGAGCTAAAGCAGGGTAACGAAACTAGGAACGGAGTTGGCTTGTTAGAGCTAGGTTGTTGAGTGAAAGTAAGCGAGCTAGTCATACGAGTGGCAGCTTGTTGTAGTTGCTACGGTAAACTGGAGTGAAACGAGTTGGAAGTAGAGGTAGATTCATAGGTGGGCTAAAGCTTTGTAAAGAAAGAAGTGTCGTTTATAAGAATGAGAGGATCAGCAACGCGAGCAGTGAGAGGAAGAACAAATAGAAATATGAAATTCATGACTTGAGTAGTCTATTTTCCTTCAAATAATGAATCCCCCTTAAAATTAAAGGAAGACTTTTGGACTCGTAAGGGATTTAATTGTGTATATATCGTTTCGTTCCATCCATCAAACAGGTTAAGTTTCAACCTTACTAGAAAGAAATATTAGTTAGTATAGTAGTGCAAGCTATTAAAGAAAGCCTATCAAATATTTCCATTTTCTCGTTGGGTCGAATAGTGGTTTGAATTTAAGTGAGCCCACTACCATGGTGGAAGCTATCAACATGCGGATCAGCTCTCCTTCAGGATTGGAGAATGAAAACTTCAAGCTCGCTGCAACCTAGACCAATAAGGGGAGGAAAAGAAAATAACAAGTGCTACTGCGGTCCAACCTCTTCCTCAGCCGACAGCTCAATGTGGGGGTTGCCCCCTGCAGAATCGTCATCGCCACCACCTCTGGGAGTCGACTGGGTGTTCAGGCACCTCCATGTCGTAATGGAAGTTTCTAAGGTCCAACTCCGGGTGGTGGTACTTAACATGCCGCATCCCCAGGGCGTAGACTTCATCCTGGGCCTCGATGACCTTATCCATCCCGACCTACTTCATCTTCCTCAACTGCCTGTCAGCCTCTCTCCGTAGCTCGACCATCTGCTTCATGTGGGCATTGGCTTGGTTCCCCAGCTCAGCCCGAAGGGCCTGGTTTTGACCCTCAAGTGCTAGCTGCGCTATTTTGAGATCTTTCATCTCCCGCTCATAGCGCTGAGTGTTCCTTACCTCCCGCACTTGCAGCTTCATCAGCTGATCACCATCCACGCATGCCTATAACTGAGGGAACCAGACTTAGGCTATAACACAACCAACAATCTACAATAAAAAGAACATTGCCGAACGAAGGTTACCTGCACGCTCGCCAAAGCCCACTTCATATAGCTGGACTTGACGGTGTCACACTCCCGGGCCTTCCGGTCCCGAGGTGGAGCGAGCTTCTCGACCATTTTGACGGCCACGACTCCATCTGACAAGCTGTCCCCGACCTTAACGGTCCAGTCCGGGGCCCATGGCCGAAGACCCTCCTCACCTACGATCTCTTCAGCCTTTGGAGTGACGGGTGGGAGGCCGCCCCTCACCACTTCAGTAACCCTCTGGCTACTGGAGATGGGGCCCGATTTAGATGCCTTGTGCTTTTTTGGCATTAAGAGAGGTTGTTCCTCGGTAATCCCCTCAGAGGGGACTTTCCCGTGCCTCCCATGCTTGGCCCGGTCGGCCTTCTCGGCCTTCCTCTTCTTCATCAGCGCCCTTCTCTCGGCGATCTCTGTGTTGTCCGTTTCTGCAAAAAAAAATGAGAATCTCATGAGACTAGTAAAAACACTTGAAAGAAAATTAGACAAAAGACATATTGATAGGAGTGGGGCTCAGTCTTATTTGAGCCAGGTGTCTCGTCGTCACGTTCGGCCAACCAATGCTGTTGCCCGAACATATCCGCTCAACGTTCGCCCACTCCTCGGACGTCAAATTAGACTTACGTGGACCCTTAAGGTTGAGTTTATAAAATCTCCAAGCTGTGGGTATCACCCAGGGGGTCAGGCTCTGAACAACAAAATATATTTCTCCTTCCACCCTTTGATAGAGTTCGGATGCCCGTGCACAACCTTTCTACCTCGGCGTGGCCAGATGTAGTAGATCCCTTCGTACTCGCCGGATGAGCTAAGTCCCAGGATCACTCGAAAGTACTTCAGCCTTAGGGGACCCCCCGCTCCTCGCAAAGAAGCATGAAGCACACAAGCTACTTCCAGGAGTTGGGCCCATACTGGCTCAACGACGCCCAATTTAGAACTTCCTTACTAAATGGATGGAGCGGCAGTCGGAAACCCGAGCAAAAGGTGTCCACCAGGAACATACAGAAGCAGGGCGCTAATTTGTCCGTGGGGCAGGCCCCGGGGCTAGGGATTAGAAGTTCGTACTCCTGGCCAATAAAGTAACTAGCTCGGATAATAGGAAGGTTGTCCGCGGTTAGAACAGTTGGTGTCTTTTCCATCGATATCTTTGGTCTACCGGGTGAGGACGCCTGCACATCATCGTCAACACCGCCTCCATATCAACCAAATCCTCAACATCGTCTGGATACATTCTGACAGAGCACGGCTGAACTAAGAACGGGACCTCAAGGTTAATTTTAGGAGCCATCAGTCCGGGCTGTCCAGTAGGATTCACTTAATTTTCCTCCGTCAGACTCGACGACCCCTCGGGGGAGAGGGCATCGCCAAAGGAGCCAGATTTTCTTCCTCTTTCGAAGCATCGTCCCTCCTTTCTTCGCCCCCCTCGACCACTTCAACCTCCTCATCGTCCCCCTAAACAACATCATCCCCCTCGACGACTTAAACCTCCTCATCGCCCCCCTGGACGACTTCATCTCTCTCAATGACCTCCACCTCCTCGTAACCCTCTATCATGTGTGAATTCCCTTCTGAGATGCTCAACTGTACTACGAAGGGCTTCATGGTGCGTAGCGGCACAACTTCATAGATCTTCTCCTCTGACTCCCATGACGTCAAGTTGTAGAGGCTTGGGTCTTCATCTCGACCCGAGGTGGTGGCGGACGAACCAGACTGAGCCCTTAACATAATGGAAAAAACTAACCTGTTCGAAGTATTGGAAAGTCGTCGGAAAACTCGCCGCCGGTGACTGAGCTACGCTAGAGGAGAAAATTTGGGAACTTGAAGAAAGAAAGCAAAGGTGAAAAATGAGGAGAAGAGTGGTTTATATATAGTGAAACCAGCGGCTCCTCGAAACCCTAAAAAAACATGACATCATCATTACACGCGTTACCGCCTTGTTGGCCCACGTACGGCCCAAATTCTCAAGTCCCAAATGCTCGGGGTCTGGCGTGCACTTCGGGCACACCAAACACCGAAGCAAGGCTTTGGCCAAAAAGTGGTTTCACAACTCAAAGCCATCTGGCTTGACGCTCAGCATGGATCTCGAGCATCACCCTAGCTTTGCAGAAAATGGTTTCACAACTCAAGGCCTTCTGGCTCGATGCTGGGCATGGATCTCGAGCATCACCTTAGCTTTTGCAGAAAATGGCCTTACAGCTCAGGGCCTTCTGGCTCGATGCTCGGCATAGATCTCGAGCATCACCCGTAGCTTTTACAAAAAATGGCCTCACAGCTCAGGGCCTTCTGGCTCGACGCTCGGTATGGATCTCGAGCATCACCCTAGCTTTTCCAAAAAATGGCCCCACAGCTTAGGGCCTTCTGGCTCGATGCTCGGCATGGATCTCGAGCAAAACCCTCGCTTTTGCAGAAAATGGCTTCACAGCTCAGGGCCTTCTGGCTTGACTCTCGGCATGGATCTCGAGCATCCCCCTAGCTTTTGCTGAAAGGCCTCATAGCTCAGGGCCTTCTGGCTCGACGCTCGGCATGGATATCGGACATTGCCCTAGCTTTCGCAGAAAATGGCCCCACAGCTCAGGGCCTTCTGGCTCGACGCTCGGCATGGATATCGAGCATTGCCCTAGCTTTCGCAGAAAATGTCCCCACAGCTCAGGGCTTTCTGGCTCGACGCTCGGCATGGATCTCGAGCATCACCCTAGCTTTTGTAGAAAATGGCCCCACAGCTCAGGGCCTTCTGGCTCGACACTTGGCATGGATCTCAAGCATCACAGTAGCTTTTGCACAAAATGGCCACATAGCTTAGGGCCTTCTTGCTCGACACTCAGCATGGATCTCGAGGATCACCCTAGCTTTTCCACAAAATGGCCTCACAGCTCATGGCCTTCTGTCGACGCTCAGCATGGATCTCAAGCATTATCCTAACTTTTGCAGAAAATGGCCTCACAGCTCAGGGCCTTTAGGCTCGACGCTCGGCATGGATCTAGAGAATCACGCTAGCTTTTGCAAAAAATTACCTCAGAGCTCAGGGTCTTTTGGCTCGACGCTTGGCATGGATCTCGAGCATCACCCTAGCTTTTACAGAAATGGCCTCACAGCTAAAGGCCTTCTTCCTCGGAGCTCGGCATGGACTTCGAACCTCCGCATCTTATTTCACTAAATGCCTCACTCAAAGCTCGAAGCTCGGCATGGACTTCGGTCCTCCACATAGATTATATCACTTAATGCCTCACTCGAGGTGCTCGGCGTCAACGCTCCCAGCTCGGTGCTCGGCATGGACTTCGAGCCTCTACACTTGTTTCACTAAATGCCTCACTCGAGGCGCTCGACGCCAACCTTCCAAGATCAGAGCTCGGCATGGACTTCAAGCCTCTACACAGCTTCTTTCACAAAATGCCTCAATTCGAAGTGCTCGATGCCGACCCTCCAAGCTTGGAGCTCGGCATGGACTTCGAACCTCCACACAGCCTTTCATTAAATGCCTCAATTCGAGGCGTTCGACACCGAACCTCCAAGCTCGAATCTCTGCATGGACTTCGAGCCTCCACACGGCCTCTCATTATATGCCTCAATTCGAGGTGATCAATGCCGACCCTCCAAGCTCAGAGCTCGGCATGGACTTCGAGCCTCCACACAACTTCTCATTAAATGCCTCAATTCAAGGCACTCGGCGCCGAAACTACAAAATGCATGGGCTTTCGCGGTGCTTTTACATGGCTGTCGCGGCATTTTTTGGCACCGTTATAGCCCATAACGGCGCTTCTGAAATCGCTGTCGAAAATGCCATTGTAGCATGCGTCGTTATAGCTATATGGGCTATCGTGACGTTTACCGGAGCCGCCGTTATAGGAGCATTTCCGTTTCAATGTTTTAAAAAGAAAGTTGAACTATAGCAGCGTTCGACAAGCATCGGGATGGCTTTTACTGAATATTAGCTCGTGTCAAATTATTCGTTATGGAATATATAAAATTAATAGATATAATTTTTTTATGTTGTTTTCGATTATATTTTAATCATTTTCTGTTGATAAAGTCGAATTTTGTATTTTTGTATTTTTACGTGCGAAGTACGTGTTTTCGGTGCACGTATTTTGGGCATATTCGTTTTCAAAATAAATTTTGAAGTGTGCATGTTTATTTTATTTGTGCATGAAAATCTATAATTTTTTATTAAACTATTTTTTTACTTAAACATTTAAAATATATTGTATACATATATTTTAAATTATATATATATATATATATATATATATATATATATATATATATATATATATATATATATATATATATATATATCTGTGTGTGTGTGTGTGTGTGTGTGTGAAGGAAGTGTGCGCTCGTGCATGCATGTGCACGTGTTTGGGTATGAAAGAGGTGGCTGGGCTATTTTTGGAGAGGAGGGAAAGACATATTTTGAATTTGTGTGAGTGGTGTTAATGGGTGTAGTGGGGAGTAGTTATAATAACCACTCTTATAAAAAATTATACAAATACCCCCTAGCTCCTTCACCTCTCTCCTCATTCCTTCTTCTTTCTCCTTTGGTCACATCTAAAACCCAATCAATCCAGCAACCTTTTGCCTCTCCACTCAATCTCCACATACATATATACATATAATGTATAGATATATACATACCTATATGTAGATATGAGATGGGTGCTCTCTCCTTCTTTCCTCTGTCCTTGCCGAAATCAAACCAACCAACCAGCAAACCACTGTTGCTTTTCTTCACCTACTCCCCTTTATATATAAATATATATATATATATATATATATATATATATATATATACAAATGTAGAAGTGCATATATAGGTATATAGATAAGGTAATGATGTGGGCTTTCTGTTTTGTCTTGTTTGCCGAAAATGAAGATGCTTCACTGTTGCCAAAATGGAGTTGGAGATCTTGCTGTTGCTTGGCCAAAAGAAGGAGCTTGGAGTTTCTCTTGGTGCACGGAATTCGAGGAGGCCAAATCGGAGATTCTAGGAGTTTCTCATTCTAGGAGTTCTTTTGAGTACATCACATTTTGGGAGTATGATGTTTAAAGTAATTTTGGTAGATGTAGTATGAGTTGTTAAATTTATATTATCATGTAGCTATGAAATGTGATTATTACATTAGAATTATCATGTTGCTATGAAAATGTCAATTTTGAACCATGCTAGATGTAGAATGTATGTTTGTAAATGACTAGTTGATTAATTAAAACATTGGTTATATGCTAAATTAATTAATGTGACACTAGTATGATAAAAGAGATTATGTTTTAGAAATTGTTGTAGAAATAAAGGAAAGCAAAAAAACAAACTTATGTGATAGTTGTGGTGCTAAATGTCACGCCCCGCTTCCCAAAAAGGAATACAGAATACGGATGCGCGACAAAAGCCCAGTGAATGATTTTCATCATCCATAAGCTGTTCAGGAATCTTTACAATATCTCACAAAATAATCAGAGTTGGAAGCAAAGAAACAACCACATGCACATATGAACCAATTACCAACAATAATTCTTGAAACCAAATATATATATCTCAAATAGTCATGATCTGAATAAGTCAAAATCCTGGGTCATACTGCCCAAACACAAAGAATACAACTAACAGATACAATGTTCAAAATGAGCAACAGAAAATAAATGAAGATAGCAAAAGCTCCAGCCAACTAGAACTGTAGATCACATACTCCATCGGGCAGATGATCACCAAAATCTACAATTGATAATTGCAGGAGAAGGAAAGAGAAAATAAGTACCCATCAATTGCAAGTTACGGGCCACTTATAATGTAGGATACAAGCACATGGGAAAACTAACAAATAGCATGGAATAATGCATCAACAGTGATAACTAGCATGAAATAGTAAAACAATGTCAACTAGCAAGGTATACTAACAGTACAGATGTTTTATGTCAAATGCAGTGTCATATGGCAACTAACAGTAAGCTCAGTATACCAGTGAATCAGGATAACAGTATAACAGTATCAGTCCAACAGTATCGGTCTAACAGTATCAGTCTTATGTTCTTACAGTCTTGGGTATATTATTAGCTAGGTATCACTTCATGAATCCCGGTTTTTACTACATGGTTGCTACAACAAACAGTTTCGCTTTTAGATTTCATAGTGGACCATAATAGGGCAGTGTACTCAGGTATCAGTAACAGTAGTAGTAGTAGTAACAGTAACAGTAAGAACCTAGTGGTTCTCTGCTCCTCTACACCTTCCTATAGGAAGTAATGTAGACAGGGTCAGATAACAGTAACAGTAACAGTAACAGTAGCAGTATGGAACACTAGTCCCCTTCCAAGTACACGTTTCCATATTTTCCACTACTAGATCTTCCCTTAAGAACCCCGGCTTGGTTACTTTTATTATGGTCATCAAACAGGCATGGATGTGTATGAAATAGTGTCAAACTAACATGGTATAATCAGTATTAGGTTTAGGGAAATAATCAAGCATGCATAGATGATATACAGTCACATAAACGAGCAAAACAGTGAGTGTTCATATTCAGTACAGCAAGACAGTACAGTGCTAAAAAAGTGATTCCCGTTACTATAGAAATACAAATCTGGATCCGTCAAAGAATCTGGAAAATAGACTCCCAACCGAATCCTGCGAATATAAATAAGTCATATAGTAATTCACAAAATCATAACTCAAATCTGATTTGAATCCAGAAAACATATTTATTCAGGAATCAGTAAAACGAATTCTCAGTCCGAAAAACAGCATCAAAACCTCTCAAATAAATCCAGGAAAAATCTGGGGTATTCCCCTATATGTCTAGAATTAAAATATAAAGTTTCATAATATTCCATTAAAATTAGTTTAGTCATCAAAAATAAGAAAATATCAAGAAACGATAGTTTGGCAAATCTGGAATTCCCAACACTGCTATACGAAAACTAAAATATCTCGCAAAACGTGAAACGAAATCCAAATCCGCCAAAGGGAGATAAAAATAGATAAAATTTATTAACTTTCATATTTCACAAATATTTTCCATACAGTAAAAGAAATCAGGGTGAAAACACAATTCTTTACGGGACAACGAACAAAATACAGCAACCATGACTTTTGTAAACATGCATGAAACGACATATAAAACTCATCAATAAAATCCACCAAAATTATGGGTAATTCCTAGATAGATATAGCAATACTGACCAAAGTTTCAGATCAAAATAATATGGGTAGCACAAGTATCAAAATAATTTATTTATCAAAATCAACAAGAAATGAAATTTGGAATTTATGTACACCTCTTTAATAAAATAGTCATATCTCACACATACGAAAATGAACTCAAGTAAGGTCAGAGGGGTTTGAAAATAGACAGAATTCTCTAAAACTCATGTTTTATACCGAAATTAAGATACTGACTTCAAGACAGTCCAAAATAGCAAACAACACAGATCAGCGACAAAATACAGATTTTTTCCTTTAACAACAACTCAGCATATATCATACAAAACTTGTTCGAAACACAACCAAACATAAAATCGAGTCTACCAAATTTCTAAACATCATGAATTATGGTATCTAGCATGTCCACACTAACTATATCACATGGGTCTCAACCAAATCACGAATTCTCACAAAAGCCTCACATACAAAATCAAAATTAAGAACGGGTAAAACCTAAGTTAATTCATGTCCAAATTGTGTTATGAGGCAACTATGGTCAAGTCACTATAGAGACAATATCAACAAGGGGTTTCACACACGAATTGTCTCTAGAACCCAATTACACTATAGGTGGTATTTTAAACTTGTATCAAACAAAGAATTGGAGTACAAGTTACTTGCCTGAGAGACGAAGACGGGACGGAGCAAAGAGCAAGAATAACGGAAACAGATCTCTGGGAAAGAAATCAACTATCGCACAACCCACGAACCACGAACAAGAACACGACGAACCCAAACACGAATACAACTCACAAACACAAGCGAACAAACACGAAATCACCACGAACCAAGATGGGAACCAACAAACCAAACGACGAACACCACTAACACGTGAACTCATGCACGCGCCACAAGAGCGAACGGGAAGGCAACGAGATAAGGAACGGCAGCGAGAGAAGCCTGCTTGGCTGTCATTGCTCGCTGTGGCTACTGCTGGATTGCCGACGGGGGAAGCACCGCTGAGGTCGTCGACCAGGGAGTGGTCGGCGGCTGCAGTCGCGTGGCACGCCGGGACCGGGAGGATGCGCACAGGAAGCTAGCGCGCATTGGCGAGGGACGTCGCGACAGGGGCACAGGGCATAGGGGACATCAGGGCGAGCAGGAGGGGATCAACACAAGGAGCGCACTGCTGCAGAGGAGGGCCGGAGACTGTGCGGTGCTAGGGTGCGCGTCGCGATAGCAGGCGGAGAAGAAGAGCACAGGGCAGGAGAGAGGATGCGACTAGGCTTCGCAGCAGCTGTAGCTGCGATGCAAGGAGGACGGGGGAGGAGGATTGGGAGGGGGAAGTGAACGGGAAGATGGATTAGTTGAGAAAGCGGCTAGGTGTTGCATGGGGAAGACGAAAAGTCGGGAAAGAAGGAAACAGTTGGGTGGGTTTGCATGGGTTTATATAGGGGTAGGAGGAATCTAGGGTTGGGGAGAGAGAGGCGGTACAGTAAGGGGGTACTAACGGGTCGAGTAGTATACTGGGTATGGGGGATATGGTTAGGTATATGCAGATGGGGTAAAATGGGTTTCAGTTCTTAGGGGTGTATTAATAGGGTAATGGGTTTTAATAAAATGGGGTTTGGGTTTAATAAACAATGGGTAAAATCCAACAGAGTTGAATAAATGCGCATGGATATTAAATGGGTTTAAAATAGGATATAGGGTTTAAAATCCATTTGAAAATAATTAAAAAAATCTTAGATAATTTAGAGTACCTTCTGGCTAGTAATAATAATAAAAGTAATAATAGCAACAACAGTAGCAATAATAATAATAGGAATCAAGATCATAGTAAATAGTTACAAATGAAGTTATTGATCGAAAAATAGATTTTAATGGAAGATCCAAGAATACATTTTGACAAAAGAATTTGAAAAACCGAAAAAAAAAATTCAAAAAAAAAATTAAATACAGAAAATACATTTTTTTGGGAAAACAGGGGTTACACTAAATTTTGGTGGAAATCATGGTTATTTACAAATTTCGAAAATGTAAATATAAAAATACAATTTAGAAAGAAAAATTCATGTGTTTATGTCAAAATAATAATTTTTAATTACAGTTATGTTGCTGATCTATAAGATTAGTAATTTGAAAATTTTCATGAAATAAATTAGAGGAGAAAAAGAGTTTAAGAGTTTTTGAATTATGAAATATTAGTAACAAACTGAGAGTTGTAGTTTGAGAAACCCAACTCATTTTGTGACAGTTAGTCACTTGAGAAACGTTGGTCTTCGGGGTGCGATTTGGGTCCGTTACTGTAGCTCGGCGGAGGTATTGGTCTTGGGTTCGAGTCTCTCCAGATACTTTATTTTTTCTGAAAATTGATTTTTACCCAATACACGAAAGCCATACTTTAAGTGTAATTCAAGTTCCCTTCAGACAGCAAGTCTCTTAAGATCTTCTGGTCTTTCGGTGCGGTTTAGGAGGGTTACTGTTCATGGCAGGGGTGGGTTGCTGGGTTCGAATCCGACCTTGCCCACTTTTTATTCTTTTGTGATTTTTTTGGGTATTTTAAGTTTTCAAGTGAAATAAAAATTCAGAAAAAATTCTATTATTATTATAAAATTATTTAGACTTCATAACAATTAATTCTACAATACTTGGACATATTTTGTGAGATTAAAAGGGAATTTTACATTAAAGAACACGAGTTTATCGATTAAAAGAATTAGAAATGATTTTTATAATGAAAATTGTGACTCTTGCATTACAACACAGAACCGGCGTTTTTTTAGACCTTCACCGGTGTTTTTTTACGCCGGTGAAACATTCATCGGCGTTTATAAAAACGCCCGTGCAAATGCCGCCGAACCGAGTGTCGCGGAAAGATAGGCACATTCACCGGCGTTTTAACTGGACGTCGGTATATCTTTAAAATACACCGGCGGCCAGGCAAACGCCGGTATATGGCTATTTCTAGGTGCCGTTCTTTTCCCCAATATACATTCACCGGCGGTCACATACCGTCGGTATATATATTTTCACCGGTGATTGTACAAATGCCGGGGAATGTGTAATATTTACCGGCGGTCATAGAGCGTCGGTGTATGCTTGTTTCTAAGCGCCCTTCTTTCCCTACTTACAAACACCGGCGTGTCATAAAATGCCGCCATATAGATATTCACCGGCGTTTTATAAAATGCCGGTGTATCTTAGGAGTGCTGCAACTTACAGGTACACCCGCCTGTGTGGAAATGCCTCTCTAACGAAATTTTCAACTAAACAATTAGATACACCGGCGTTCTATGAAACGCCGGTGTATGCTCGTTGGTTTTTCCTGCTCCAATTTTTCATTCGATTTCAATTCACAATTTCATTTAAAAAACCTGTAAACTAATTCACAACTGAATCAACCAATTTCAGGCATATTAATGCGCAAATCACAACCAAACACAAGAATTAATTAAGACAATAAAGTTTCACACATAATCCATTAATCGTCCAAATTCACCGCTTAATTAACATCATAATTAACAAATACAGTAATTAACATCCCAAATATCTCAACAACTACTTAAAACAACAATACAGAACATAACAACAACAAGAACAACAAGAGGCCGCCGACCACAGATCCATATCCCTCGAGTAGCTTCAGTGTTGATCATCAGAATTTCCTTGATCTAGGTGACCTCTCTATGAAAAAAAAACAATAATTTAGTTCAACAGTAAACCAAATATAAGAAAAATAAGTAAAATAAGAAGGGGCTCATATCAAGTGTAGTTTTAAGGAACTGTCATCATAGAAGGAAACCAAATATAGAAGCCAGAAATGGAAACAGAAAATGGTAGAGAATGAGGATACACCAAGCTAACATAGCAGCATTTTTCTCATCTCTCTCATCCAATGGTAGAGAATGAGGATACACCAGGCTAACATAGCGGCATTTTCCTCATCTCTCTCTCATCCCTGCTTTCTCTTCAGCAAACGCACATAAAGAGACATCAGCAACAACAGCAAGAGCGACAAGAACAACAATAATAATAATTTATTATAAACGAGATGTCTCTATATGGATTTCCAGATCTCCACTCGAGCCCTCTCTTTCTAATCACAGCCCAATTAAGAACATAGATGACAGCCACTAAACAATCCAATCACAGCCCAATCAAAATTTGCCATCCTGGATCTTAAATCTTCAGATGCATGAATTCAGCTTCTTTAACAGTAAAAGATAATGAAAATGACAATCAAAATCATGCTAAGAAGGCAATCAGATGCATGAATTCAGCTTCTTTCACAGTAAAAGAAAATGAAAATTTCCAGTATCGAAGCATATATGTTTCTCCATTAATTCATCATCCCAACTAAATCATGATGTTTGTGGCTCCAAAAGAAACCTGCACAAGGTTTGTTCAGCCTAATTCTTGTACAGATTTAGAGGATTTTGGTATACAGCCAGCATCCTCTAGTTGACAGTTAACCCATTTTGTTAAAAAAAACATGCTAAGAAGGCAATAGATGCATGAATTCAGCTTCTTTCACAGTAAAAGAAAATGAAAATTTCCAGTATATAAGCATATATGTTTCTCTATTAATTCTTCATCCCAACTAAACCATTGATGTTTGTGGCTACAAAAGAAAACTGCACAAGGTCTGTTCTCACCCAATTCTTGTACAGATTTGGAGGATTTTGGTATACAGCCAGCATCCTTAGTTGACAGTCAACCCATTTTGGTAAAAAAATCATGCTAAGATGATAATCAGATACATGAATTCAGCATCTTTGAAAGTGAAAGAAAATGAAAATTTCCAGTATGTAAGCATATATGTTTCTCTATTAATTCTTCATCCCAAACTAAATCATGATATTTGTTGCTACAAAAGAAAACTGCACAAGGTTTGTTCTCAGCCAATTCTTGTACAGATTTGGAGGATTTTGGTATACAGCCAGCATCCTTAGGTGACAGTTACACATTTTGGTAAAAAAATCATGCTAAGAAAGTAATCAGATGCATGAATTCAGCTTCTTTCACAGTAAAAGAAAAAGAAAATTTCCAGTAACTAAGCATATATGTTTCTCCATTAATTCATCATCCCAACTAAATCATGATGTTTGTGGCTCCAAAAGAAACCTGCACAAGGTTTGTTCAACCTAATTCTTGTACAGATTTGGAGGATTTTGGTATACAGCCAGCATCCTCTAGTTGACAGTTAACCCATTTTGGTAAAAAAAACATGCTAAGAAGGCAATAGATGCATGAATTCAGCTTATATAAGCATATATGTTTCTCTATTAATTCTTCATCCCAACTTCTATCATGATGTTTGTGGCTACAAAAGAAAACTGCACAAGGTTTGTTCTCACCCAATTCTTGTACAGATTTGGAGGATTTTGGTATACAGCCAGCATCCTCTAGTTGACAGTGAACCCATTTTGGTAAAAAAAACATGCTAAGAAGGCAATCCGATGCATGAACTCAGATTCTTTAACAGTAAAAGAAAATGAAAATTTCCAGTATATAAGCATAAACGTTTCTCTATTAATTCTTCATCCCAACTAAACCATTGATGTTTTTGGCTACAAAAGAAACCTGCACAAGATTTGTTCTCACCCAATTCTTGTACAGATTTGGAGGATTTTGGTATTCAGCCAGCATCCTCTAGTTGACAGTTAACCCATTTTGGTAAAAAAAACATGCCAAGAAGGCAATCAGATGCATGAATTCAGCTTCTTTCACAGTAAAAGAAAATGAAAACTTCCAGTATATAAGCATATATGTTTCTCTATTAATTCTTCATCCCAACTTCTATCATGATGTTTGTGGCTACAAAAGAAAACTGCACAAAGTTTGTTCTCACCCAATTCTTGTACAGATTTGGAGGATTTTGGTTTACAGCCGGCATCCTTAGTTGACAGTCAACCCATTTTGGTAAAAAAATCATGCTAAGATGACAATCAAATGCATGAATTCAGCATCGTTGATTGTGAAAGAAAATAAAAATTTCCAGTATGTAAGCATATATGTTTCTCTATTAATTATTCATCCCAACTAAATCATGATGTTTGTTGCTACAAAAGAAAACTGCACATGGTTTGTTCTCACCCAATTCTTGTACAGATTTGGAGGATTTTGGTATACAGTGAGCATCCTTAGTTGATAGTTAACACATTTTGGTAAAAAAATCATGCTAAGAAGGCAATCAGATGCATGAATTCAGCTTCTTTCACAATAAAAGAAAATGAAAATTTCCAGTATCTAAGCATATATGTTTCTCCATTAATTCATCATCCCAACTAAATCATGATGTTTGTGGCTCCAAAAGAAACCTGCACAAGGTTTGTTCAGCCCAATTCTTGTACAGATTTAGAGGATTTTGGTATACATATAGCATCCTCTAGTTGACAGTTGACACATTTTGGTAAAAAAATCACGCTAAGAAGGCAATCAGATGCATGAATTCAGCTTCTTTCACAGTAAAAGAAAATGAAAATTTCCAGTATATAAGCATATATGTTTCTCTATTAATTCTTCATCCCAACTTCTATCATGATGTTTGTGGCTACAAAAGAAAACTGCACAAGGTTTGTTCTCACCCAATTCTTGTACAGATTTGGAGGATTTTGGTATTCAGCCAGCATCCTCTAGTTGACAGTTAACCCATTTTGGTAAAAAAAACATGCCAAGAAGGCAATCAGATGCATGAATTCAGCTTCTTTCACAGTAAAAGAAAATGAAAACTTCCAGTATATAAGCATATATGTTTCTCTATTAATTCTTCATCCCAACTTCTATCATGATGTTTGTGGCTACAAAAGAAAACTGCACAAAGTTTGTTCTCACCCAATTCTTGTACAGATTTGGAGGATTTTGGTTTACAGCCGGCATCCTTAGTTGACAGTCAACCCATTTTGGTAAAAAAATCACGCTAAGATGACAATCAAATGCATGAATTCAGCATCGTTGATAGTGAAAGAAAATAAAAATTTCCAGTATGTAAGCATATATGTTTCTCTATTAATTATTCATCCCAACTAAATCATGATGTTTGTTGCTACAAAAGAAAACTGCACAAGGTTTGTTCTCACCCAATTCTTGTACAGATTTGGAGGATTTTGGTATACAGTGAGCAACCTTAGTTGACAGTTAACACATTTTGGTAAAAAAATCATGCTAAGAAGGCAATCAGATGCATGAATTCAGCTTCTTTCACAGTAAAAGAAAATGAAAATTTCCAGTATCTAAGCATATATGTTTCTCCATTAATTCATCATCCCAACTAAATCATGATGTTTGTGGCTCCAAAAGAAACCTGCACAAGGTTTGTTCAGCCCAATTCTTGTACAGATTTAGAGGATTTTGGTATACATATAGCATCCTCTAGTTGACAGTTAACACATTTTGGTAAAAAAAGTCATGCTAAGAAGGCAATCAGATGCATGAATTCAGCTTCTTTCACAGTAAAAGAAAATGAAAATTTCCAGTATATAAGCATATATGTTTCTCTATTAATTCTTCATCCCAACTTCTATCATGATGTTTGTGGCTACAAAAGAAAACTGCACAAGGTTTGTTCTCACCCAATTCATGTACAGATTTGGAGGATTTTGGTATACAGCCAGCATCCTCTAGTTGACAGTTAACCCATTTTGGTAAAAAAAACATGCTAAGAAGGCAATCAGATGCATGAACTCAGATTCTTTAACAGTAAAAGAAAATGAAAATTTCCAGTATATAAGCATATATGTTTCTCTATTAATTCTTCATCCCAACTAAACCATTGATGTTTTTGGCTACAAAAGAAACCTGCACAAGGTTTGTTCTCACCCAATTCTTGTACAGATTTAGAGGATTTTGGTATACAGCCAGCATCCTTAGTTGACAGTTAACCCATTTTGGAAAAAAAAACATGCTAAGAAAGCAATCAGATGCATGAATTCAGCTTCTTTCACAGTAAAAGAAAATGAAAATTTCCAGTATCTAAGCATATATGTTTCTCCATTAATTCATCATCCCAACTAAATCATGATGTTTGTGGCTCCAAAAGAAACCTGCACAAGGTTTGTTCAGCCCAATTCTTGTACAGATTTAGAGGATTTTGGTATACATATAGCATCCTCTAGTTGACAGTTAACACATTTTGGTAAAAAAATCATGCTAAGAAGGCAATCAGATGCATGAATTCAGCTTCTTTCACAGTAAAAGAAAATGAAAATTTCCAGTATATAAGCATATATGTTTCTCTATTAATTCTTCATCCCAACTTCTGTCATGATGTTTGTGGCTACAAAAGAAAACTGCACAAGGTTTGTTCTCACCCAATTCTTGTACAGATTTGGAGGATTTTGGTATACAGCTAGCATCCTTAGTTGACAGTCAACCCATTTTGGTAAAAAAATCATGCTAAGATGACAATCAGATGCATGAATTCAGCATCTTTGATAGTGAAAGAAAATAAAAATTTCCAGTATGTAAGCATATATGTTTCTCTATTAATTCTTCATCCCAACTAAATCATGATGTTTGTTGCTACAAAAGAAAACTGCACAAGGTTTGTTCTCACCCAATTCTTGTACAGATTTGGAGGATTTTGGTATACAGTCAGCATCCTTAGTTGACAGTCAACCCATTTTGGTAAAAAAATCATGCTAAGAAGGCAATCAGATGCATGAATTCAGCTTCTTTCACAATAAAAGAAAATGAAAATTTTCAGTATCTAAGCATATTTGTTTCTCCATTAATTCATCATCACAACTAAATCATGATGTTTGTGGCTCCAAAAGAAACCTGCACAAGGTTTGTTCAGCCCTATTCTTGTACAGATTTGGAGGATTTTGGTATACAGCCAGCATCCTCTAGTTGACAGTTAACCCATTTTGGTGAAAAAAACATGCTAAGAAGGCCATCAGATGCATGAACTCAGATTCTTTAGCTGTAAAAGAAAATGAAAATTTCCAGTATCTAGGCATATATGTTTCTCTATTAATTCTTCATCCCAACTAAACCATTGATGTTTGTGGCTCAAAGAAGATTTTAGATCCAGGATGACAAATTTTGATTGGGCTTTGAATGGAGATTCTAGTCATAGATCGATTCTTCGGAGTCCGACTTTCTAAAGGAAATGCCATTTGGAAGTATGCGGGTACATTTTTGTTGGATAACCAAAACTCCCCTTTTTTTTGAAGAAAAATAAGAATAGGGCTCATATCAAGTGTAGTTTTAAGGATCTGTCATCGTGGAAGGAAACCAAATATAGAAGCCAGAAAGAGGAATGGTAGAGAATGAGGATACACCAGGCTAACATAGCGGCATTTTCCTCATCTCCCTCTCATCCCTGCTTTCTCTTCAGCAAACACACATAAAGAGACATCAGCAACAACAGCAAGAGCGACAAAAACAACAATAATAATAAATTATTATGAACGAGATGTTTCTATATGGGTTTCCAGATCTCCACTCGAGCCCTCTCTTTCTAATCACAGCCCAATTAAGAACACTTGTTGATAGTCACTAAAAAATCCAATCACAGCCCAATCAAAATTTGTGATCCTGGATCTACAAACATATATGCTTAGATACTGCAAATTTTCATTTTCTTTTACTGTTAAAGAAGCTTAATTCATGCATCTGATTGTCATCTTGGCATGATTTTTTACCAAAATGGGTTCACTGTCAACTAACGATGCTAGCTGTATACCAAAATCCTCCAATTCTGTACAAGAATTGGGCTGAACAAACCTTGTGCAGGTCATAGAATGTCATCTAAGCATGCTATATGCCAAAGTCGGGTTGGTCATAGAATGCATGAACGACACGTATTAGTGTTTGAAGAACAATAAGAACAGGGCTCATATCAAGTGTAGTTTTACGGAACTGTCATCGTGGAAGGAAACCAATTTAATATAGAAGCCATAAATGGAGCCAGAAAGAGGAATGGTAGAGAATGAGGATACACCAGGCTAACATAGCGGCATTTTCCTCAACTCTTTCTCATCCCTTCTTTCTCTTCAACACGTGCACACTGCAAGAGGGGGGGTTGGTCCAACAATAATAATAGATTATAATAAACGAGATGTCTCTATATGGGTTTCCAGATCTCCACTCGAGCACTTCTTTCTAATCACAGCCCAATTAAGAAACATAGACGACAGCCACAATGCAGACTCACAAACACTAATACGTGTCTTTCATGCATTCAAAATTATAATATCTTCAAAATTACCAATTTAAAGACTTACCGGTGGAATTATCCGTGGGTTCCTTGCTATTACCACAATAAAGGATGAGAATTTGCTTGCATTATCACCAACCGGTTGCCCGACAGTGGGTGGCGTGCTACCCTCTCCCTCCTCTGTTTGACTGCCATTATTACCTAGGATTAACAAACCAACATAATTACAAAAATTAAAAAAGTGAGATTTGTAACAAATTCAACTACAATGATAGTTTGATGCAAATGACACTAAGCATTGTTTAATGTAAATGACACCAAGCAGTAGAAAATAGAAAGATAATTAAACCAATTATTAAATTCACATACAACATGTTCGGAATTACAAGATATAATATTACAACAAGATTTAAGACACGAAAATTACACGAAAATCAAGTAAACTACAATACGACATCTTCCAATACATCGCCCTCTTCTCCATCCTTGCGGAGCCAAGTCCCGCAAATTCCGCTGTCGGTTGTGTTTACATCAAACATAGAAAACTCAGAAGCAATGTAACTGTTCATGCTTCACCGTCTTCATCGTCTGAAGTATCGCCCAGTTCGAATACATCTCTTGGTTGCATCTCAAGAGCCACATACGATTTTGGAAGGGTTGGATCTTCAATGTAGAACACTTGTTGCACTTGGGATGGGAACACAAATGGTTCGTGGCTAATGTGTGTACCGATATGAATCAATTTTGAGAAGTTTACAACTGTGAAACCTAACTTATCCTTGTTATTAGCAAAATTCCTATCAAACTCAGCCCAATCCCCACGAAATAAGATAACACGAAAATGACCAAAATAGTTCAACTCAATGATATCCGTGAGCACTCCATAGTAGTCGAGATCTCCATCTACCGGCCTCGTGTCCGATTTGGAAGTATAATTTCTAGTCTTAGAAGTCACTACCATTCCACTATTTTGAGACTTCAAATTACATTCACGATCTTTAGTACGAAATCTAAAGCCATTGAATATGTATCCTCCGTATCTTTTGGCCATCTTATAGGGACCCTTGGCAAGTACTTGTATTTCAGATGACACACCTTTAGGACCCAAAGAATGTACCTATTAATTTTGCACAAATCATATCAGCACCATGGATAATGTAGATATAATGAAGATTAACTTGCATTTTCGGAATTCACCTACATGAGATTCAAACCACTTATGAAATTTTCATTCATCAACTTGTTTTGTTCACGTGGTGGTAGTCTTCTTGGTCTAGCCCTTCGTTTGATGTCCCTGACAAATTCGCTAAAATACAAGCAATTGAAATAAGGAATAACAAAAGTAAGTTAATATCGAACTCTGTAGTTTTCACTATATTCGATTTAAATTCAAAAGCAACTTACTTTCGAAATGGTTCCACTGATGCATGGTGGTCTAGCACATATCGATGTGCCTGTTCCCACGTTAAGTTATCTAGCTCAAAAGCATCAACTTTACCAATAGTAGTGCCAGCGGTATCAAAAAGATATTTAGCACCATCAAGATTGGAAATGTCTGGATTTCTTCTTGGTCTAGTCAAAGATGTCTCTACACCCTACAGATACCTGGAACAAAAATGTGAACACTCCTCTGATAGATATCCCTAAGCTATTGACCCTTCAGGATATGCTCTATTTTTAACATAACCCTTGAGCCGGTATAGGTACCTGAACATGTATAATTAATGATTTAGTGCGAAGTAGGAGATTAAAAAAATGAGCTTTTGAAAATTTTGTTTTGTAAGATGCATGATTTCTTTTACCTCTCAATGGGGTACAACTACCGATAGTGAACAGGACCGCCGACTCTGGCTTCACCAGCAAGGTGGATTATCAAGTGAATCATTATAGTGAAGAACGATGGCGAAAATATCATCTCTATTTTACTAAGTGTCAATGCCGCCCGCTGCTTCAATTGGTCAATATCTTCAACACGAAGCATTCTTGAGCAAATACCTTTATATATGCTACAAAGATCTTTCAGGACAGTAGTGATTTGCTCACACATTGAAGACCTTAGGGCCACAGGAAGGAGATCCTGCATTAGGACGTGGTAGTCGTGTGACTTTAGACCCTGAAGCCTCTTCTCTTTAAAGTTGACACATCTTGCTATGTTAGAAGAATAGCCATCAGGAACTTTAAGTTCCAGTAGAACTTTGCAAAACAATTCCAACTCCGATTTTGACATTGAATAGATTGCAGGAGGTAGGAGTACTTTCCCGTTCGGTAATTCCTCTGGGTGTAACTCATGTCGGATTCCCATTGACTTCAAATCAAGTCAGCTCTTGAGATTGTCCTTTGTCTTCCGGTCATCTCCCATAATTGTTCCTATACAATTTTCACCAATATTTTTTCCGATATGCATCACATCTAAATTATGTCGCAATAAGTTGAATTCCCAATACGGCAACTTGAAGAAAATACTCTTCTTCTTCCATGCACCTAAACTCGTCATGTTCTGATCCTCATCTTCGCCACATAGATCGGTCTCCTCACCTTGCTCCGGCCTTGCCCTTTTCTTGCCCTTTTTGCTGACTTGTGGTTCTTTTCCATATTTGAACTGATGACCATCTACCCGCCTCAAAATATCTGACCCAGAAGAAGCTCCAGGAGCATGTTCCCACTCGTCGGTACCATCAAATATCGCTGTCTCTGCCTGAAATATATGTGTGCAGGCAACCATCTCCTATGACCCATATAACAAAACTTTCTGCCATTGTACAACCACCTTGAACTAGTTTGGTCAGCACAACAAGGATATGCATAACGTCCTTTAGTGCTATATCCAGATAAATTTGCATATGCTGGAAAATCATTGATTGTCCAAGACAATGCAACCCGAAGAGAAAATGTTTCTTTAGCCACAGCATCATAGGTTGGAACATCCACCCACAATTTCTGAAGTTCATCTATTAACGGCTGTAGGTACACATCTATATCATTTCCAGGACCTTTCAGTCCAGAAACTATCATGGAAAAAATAAATGAGGACTGCTTCATGCATTTCCAAGGCGGCAAATTGTATGGTATTAACACAACAAGCCATATGCTGTATGTACTACTCATTTGCCTAAAAGGGTTGAAACCATCACTAGCTAGTCCAAGTCTCACATTTCGAGGACCTTCCGCAAAATCGGGATATCTTTCATCAAATTTTTTCCAAGATTGAGAATCAGCAGGATGTCTAAGAATCCCATCATTAGTGCGACCTTCAGCATGCCATTTCATATCAGAAGAAGTTTTCATAGACATAAACAACATTTGTAGCCTAGGAATCAGAGGAAAGTAACGCAGTATTTTGGCAGGCTTCTTTCTCCTACTTCGCTTAGTAGATCCACTGGCTTGATCGTCTTGATTTGGTGTTTCTGTCCATTTCGAAGAACCACATACTTCGCAATTCTCCAGACTTTCCTTACCTCCCATGAAAAGCATACAGTCATTTGGACATGCTGCTATCTTCTCATACCCTAGATCGAAAGAATTTAGGAATTTTTTGATTTTATAGGCTGAGTTTGGAATACAGATTTCTGGAAATGCTTCATTCAACAGTTCAAGTAGCATACTGAAGGACTTAGCAAACCACTCGTTTAAACATTTAATCTGAAATAGTCTGACAATGAATGAGAATTTAGAGAATTTGGTGCAATCGCGGTACAGCGGAGTACTAGCATATTCAAGCAACTTAGCGAAGGATTCTTGCTGTTTATTATTTTCAGGGGCGGGGTCAGACATTTCCTCGTCCACTCTACCACCAATCTGGTTTATTTCTGTTGACTCATTATGAACTTAGGTTGTTGGATTATTGGTGTGGAAAGAAACATTATGAATCCCCAAGGCGTCTTGCAACAAAGCATGCATCTCATCGGGAACACTTAAGTCTTCGTTCACTAAGGGCCCACCTATATTTTCTAATACAACCGAACGAACAGGAGCTGACGTATGATCCTCTCCATGACAAAACCACCGTGTGTACCCTTGAAGAAAACCGTTGACAACCAAATGTGTATGTACTACGTCACATGTCCTCAAATTACAATTTGTACACCGAAGGCATGGACAAAGGATTAGGTTGGGATCACGGGAATGTCGTTTGGCAAAGATAATAAAATCTTTAATACCATCACGGTACTCCTTGGATAATCGTGGTTTACTAATCCAAATTCTATCCATTATAACAATAGCACACAATCTGAAATTAAAATTTGACATATTAAATGACAGTAAAGGGCATTTTGTATATTTAATTTCACCTTTTTTAAAACCAACCCTAGCTGCAAATAAATAAACGATATAACAATTAACTGTAAAATAAAGAAATCGTGGTTCTAAAAATGTATAAAAAAATAATTAAATCTTAATACAATCTACTCTATTCACATAACCTTAAACTACCTTTATGGAAATTATCACAACCACCTTAGTGGCATTTTATCGCACACCTTGTATTCGAGTCTAATATCGATTCGACTATAGTCTCCCCTGTATTTGGCTTTCCGTTCAAGGAGATGATGATGGTAAAGGGTATTTGCTGAGGAAGAGGAATCGGACGAATAACGAGGACGTCGTGCTGTAAATACGGTAACAAGAAGATCTGATGACTCATGAACTATTCTGTTCGTGGCTACTAATAATCAGTTACTCATCCCAAAATAATAATAATAATAATAATAATAATAATAATAATAATAATAATAAACCTGCACAAAAGAAACTAATATGGCTACTAATATGTTGCTCTATTAATTCTTCATCCCAACTAAATCATTGATGTTTGTAGCTCCAAAAGAAACCTGCACAAGGTTTGTTCAGCCCAATTCTTGTACAGATTTGGAGGATTTTGGTATACAGCTAGCATCCTTAGATGACAATCAGATGCATGAATTCAGCATCTTTGACAGTAAAGGAAAATGAAAATTTCCAGTATATAAGCATATATGTTTCTCTATTAATTCTTCATCCCAACTAAATCATGATGTTTGTGGCTACAAAAGAAACCCGCACAAGGTTTGTTCTCACCCAATTCTTGTACAGATTTTGAGGATTTTGGTATACATACAGCATCCTCAGTTGACAGTGAACCCATTTTGGTTAAAAAATCATGCTAAGATGGCAATCAGATGCATGAATTCAGCTACTTTAACAGTAAAAGAAAATGAAAATTTCCAGTATATAAGCATATATGTTTCTCGATTAATTCTTCATCCCAACTAAACCATTGATGTTTGTGCCTCCAAAAGAAACCTGCACAAGGTTTGTTCCGCCCAATTCTTGTACAGATTTGGAGGATTTTGGTATAAATACAGCATACTTAGTTGACAGTTAACCCATTTTGGTAAAAAAAAACATGCTAAGAAGGCAATCAGATGTATGAACTCAGATTCTTTAACAGTAAAAGAAAATGAAAATTTTCAGTATCTAAGCATATATGTTTCTCTATTAATTCTTCATCCCAACTAAACCATTGATGTTTGTGCCTCCAAAAGAAACCTGCACAAGGTTTGTTCAGCCCAATTCTTGTACAGATTTGGAGGATTTTGGTATACATACAGCATCCTCTAGTTGACAGTTAACACATTTTGGTAAAAAAATCATGCTAAGAAGGCAATCAGATGCATGAATTCAGCTTCTTTCACAGTAAAAGAAAATGAAAATTTCCAGTATATAAGCATATATGTTTCTCTATTAATTCTTCATCCCAACTAAATCATGATGTTTGTGGCTACAAAAGAAACCTGCACAATGTTTGTTCTCACCCAATTCTTGTACAGATTTGGAGGATTTTGGTATACAGCCAGCATCCTCTAGTTGACAGTTAACCCATTTTGGTAAAAAAAACATGCTAAGAAGGCAATCAGATGCATGAACTCAGATTCTTTAACAGTAAAAGAAAATAAAAATTTCCAGTATATAAGCATATATGTTTCTCTATTAATTCATCATCCCAACTAAACCATTGATGTTTGTGGCTACAAAAGAAACCTGCACAAGGTTTGTTCTCACCCAATTCTTGTACAGATTTGGAGGATTTTGGTATACATACAGCATCCATCTTTGACAATCAACACATTTTGGTAAAAAAATCATGCTAAGATGACAATCAGATGCATGAATTCAGTTTCTTTAACAGTAAAAGGAAATGAAAATTTCCAGTATCTAAGCATATATGTTTCTCTATTAATTCTTCATCCCAACTAAATCATGATGTTTGTGGCTCCAAAATAAACCTGCACAAGGTTTGTTCCGCCCAATTCTTATACAGATTTGGAGGATTTTGGTATACATACAACATACTTAGTTGACAGTGAACCCATTTTGGTAAAAAAATCATGCTAAGATACCAATCAGATGCATGAATTCAGCATCTTTGACAGTGAAAAGGAGAGAAATCAACAGTAATTACCGAAGAGAGAGAGGGGGCCGACCAGCGGGGCGACGAGCGGTGGCGTAGGAGATAGAGGGAGAGCGGGGCAACGAGCGGTGGTTTTCAATCGCAAATTCACCGCGAAATAGAGAGAGGGAGGAGGCAAATCGAATTGTGCTGTCGAAGATGACGAGGGGTCGGAGGGGAAGCGCGCGAAATACAGAGAGGGAGGAGGGAAAACGAAGCGGCGAAAATTAGTTTTGGGAATTAGCGAGCAAAATGTTAGGGTTCGTGGGGATTTATCTCAGTTAATTCACCGGCGTTTGAAGTTACGAATGCCGGTGAATGTATCTATATATTCCCCGGCGTTTGTTATTAAAACACCAGTGAATAATACCATTCACTGGCGTTTACAAATAAAACGCCGGTGAATATCATGATTCCCCGGCGTTTTATAGAGGCCGCCTGTGTATAACCATCCAATCTGATGCCCCATTTCTGGTCACTCCCTACCCCGGCGCGAATGGTAAAACGCCGGGGAATATACGCCGGTAAATCGCACTTGTTTTGTAGTGTTGTATAATTAAAGAGAGATGAATATTTGGATTGCAATTAGATTTTCTTCTTAATGAGATTTTATGATCATTAATACTTGATTGAGATTATTTGATATTTTATACAATGGTATAAAGGATTAAGTTGATAAAAGAGTTGAATTGAATTGTTTTCATGTTATGAGATTATAAAGAAATATTTCTCTTGAGGAAAAGATATGAGTAAAGAAATTGAAAGATTATTTTTGAGATTGAATATGAAATATTGTTGATCTCTAGAAAGAGATAGTTGTTGGAATCTAGAGACTAAGCAAGACCCTAGTAACCGGCAATTTACTAATGAATTTGAAAGCTAACCAGTGTGGGTTGAGCATCTCTTGAGAAGTAGCCAGTTAGGCTCACTGTCTCTTTTGTTTGATTTAAGTTTGGTAGGGTAAGTTAGCTCTAGGTTATGATAATTTTCTTTTAAAACAAACAAAAAATTGTAAGGACTACACTATAGTGGAGATGTGATGAAAGTAAGAGAAAAATATAAGTATGAGGGCCATTGGATTGGTGGTGTGAGAGTGTTCATAGGATGTTCTCATGATGCGTCATGATTAGGGTGTGGATACTACTCCAGGATATCATTCCGGTGGCGACGCTTGCGGGGTATTTTGGTGACTACAGGTGGTGCCATTGTCCATGGCAGAGGTGAATTGACCACAAGATGCCTGCATGATGCGTCATGTGTCAGTACGTGGGGTTCTCTCCAGGATGTCTGGACGTGGGCTCGTAACTCATAGAACACCTAGGATACTTACCGTAGTTACTGTAGTAGTTTAAGTCATAGCGAGGGATTGAACCTACAAGATGAAGAACGACTAAGGACTTGGCCTCAGACCTATGTGTAGTATGGGATGCATAGAATCTGAACAAGTGCGCATTAGTGTCATGTATATAAATAACAGCATTAAGGATTAAGTGCACAGCACATACGACATCAATAAGATAATCCCTCTTTAGCTTTGTTTTGTGATCATGTTTGTGGTTTGTTAAAGTATTTAAGAATCGTTATATTGTTCGGCATAGCGAGGATGACCGTGTATAATATTTCGTCGGTTGTAAGCAACTGACGTGCCCGCAACTTTATATGCAGGACTTGGAGTTTACAAGAAGATATAAAGATGAATTTATTGCTGATGTTTACTTAAATGTTAAAGTTGTTATATTTGTACATTTATCATTGTTGTATTTATTTTATTCCGCTGCATGTTGATGTAAAAGACTCTGATGTAAATAAAGTTTTAAATTCCTTGTAAAATTGTATGAAATGAAGTGTAAAGATCCTGTGGAACTTCGAATCTGGTCTTATTTGGATTTCGGGGTGTTACAGTGCAGGACCTTGTGAGTCGCATAAAAGTAGACTGATTGGATTCCATGTGATTAAGTGTAGTCTAGTAGATAATTCGAACTAGAAATTCAAGAGTGAAGTTCCATTATACTAACCAGCAAAAGGTTAGGTTGTTGTTGGGATACTTAGTTCGTAGCTAAGTTATATAACCAAAAGTGTGGGTTCTAGAGGTTGAGCAATACCCATGATACTGGCAATGATGTGTTTTCTTAGGAAGTTGGGATAAGCCAGGTATGGCAGTTAATCCCTAGTGTTGTTCGCATAAGTCCAGTAGGGTGACGCTAGCTCTAGGTCATGTTGCTAATGTTTGTAAGGATAAACACTAGAAAGAGACTTGACGAAACAAGGTCGAACGTGAGATAGAAGTATTTTTCTTACTTCTCAAATTTTACCACATAGTTGCTATATTCAAGCAAGTTGCATTTAGATTTCGTAGTGGATTATATAGGGTAGTGTACTCAGGTACAAGTATCAAATAATCACATGTCAAGTATCAAGTATCAAGTATCAAGTGTCAAGTCCCAAGTGTCAAGTGTTAACTAATCACGTATCAAGTATCAAATAGGATGTATGGATCCCCTTCCGAGTACACATTTCTGCATTTTCCACTACTAGATCTTTTCCTTTAACCCCGGCTTGATTTCTTGTTATTATTATTAAAGCAAGCATGAACGTGCACAACAATGCAAGAAACATGGTAAGATAACAAGGGACAAGTTCAAGTTGGATAAAGGACACGAACGGGTGACAAAACGACTCATCAAAGGCTAGGACAACGAAACATTCAGTTCTAGACAGCAAGACACTACTATACCAAATCTGAGATTACCATTACCACAGACATGCAAATCTAGATCCGTCAGAAAATCTAGAAAATAAACTCTCGGCCGAATCCAGCACATATATATAAGTCATATAATAACTACAGAAACATGGTTCAAAACAGAATTATATACAGAAATCATGTTCAGCCAGAAATCACAAGGTTGTACTCATAAGCATGAAAAAGGCATAAATACTTACTGATTAAATCTAATAAAAATCTAGGGTATTTCCTAGTATTTCTAGTATCAGGAAATAAAATTCCATAATATTCCAATTCTGATAGCATAGCCAAGTAAATTCGAAAACTAGCAAGATAGAGCAAGTTTATGAATCTGGAACTTTAGACACAGCAGTACCAAAACAGCGATAGATTACAAAGTATAACTTGAAATCCAAATCCGTCAAAAGGGTTGTAAAATAGATACAGTAGGCTACATTTTATCTTCACAAAGTTTTAATCGGCAGCAACTAGAATCAGGTTGAAAATATAGATTTTTACTGAACATCATGCAGTTTGGGAAATATAGTAGTTTGTTCACAAGTATAGAATAGTTTATAAATTACAATAAATAAATCTCCAAAAAATTGGGGTTAATCCTAGTCAAGTCTAGTCATAATCGGAAAAATATTAGATCCAAATCTTATATTTAACATCAGTATTAAAATGAATAACTATACAGAAATCACATAAAACAAAATCTAGAATTTCAACACATCTGTAGAAAAACAGCAATAACTCATACCTCACAAATCGAAACTGAGATTTGTCGAAAATTCTGGAAAATAGACAACGAGATCTATAATTTATATTCACAAATTAGTTTGATTTACTGAATTCAACCTGGTCTAAAATACTGAAACAAAACAATGCAACAGCAAAAACAGAAATCTCTTCTCGTGCATTAAATCAAATAGTTCATAGGCAACAAATCCAAAGTAGAACAAAATACAAAACATGGTATAATAGATGTCCAAAACAATATGGTATGGGTCTTAAACAAGTCTACCACAAGATACTACAACTAACACATCAAGTATGCAAGAAGTATACAACATATCAAGGAATCACGAACAACATACATACATGCATCAAGAATTTAATTAGGTCTAAATTTATTTCATGTCATGTGTGTAACAAATATGATGACGGATCGAAACAACGGATGGACCAACAAATGGGGTCAAGATCTACAAGAGTTTTTCATGATAACGAATCTAGAAACAAAAGTGACACTACATGCGGTATTTTGTACTTATAATGTGGAGCGAATCTAGAAACAAAAGTGGGAGCAGGAACTCGAGTAATGTGGAGCATCCAAGTGAGAGTTGAATCTTTCAATGATGTAATCATTATTGAAATTCATATGTAGAAATTCTTGAACAATGTAATAAAATAATGTTTTAATTTATTGGGATTTGTACTATGTTATGTACTCAATTGAAGTGAAAGATTCTGTAAGTGTCACGAGTTTCCAGTATACGAAAATTGGGGCGTTACAGGCTCGAAGTCAGGACATGCTCTGTTATGTCTAATGAGAATTCTGACTCGATCAAACACAAGAAGAGCAAGTGCTTTATTATCCGTAGCCCAGAGCCGTAGGGTCCAGAAAATGGAGGAAGGGAGTGTCCAAAAGGATGAAGGTCGAACCAGAGGTAAATGAGGAGGAGAAGCGACTAAGTGATGTTCTCCTCAAGTGTAAGGTGTTAAAGTAGAAAAAGGTGACCTAGTCAATTCTTTTTGAAAGGGGTCTAAGCCTGATGGACCCTCGTACAATTTTTTTAATATTACTTCTAAGTATATAGCTTTAGATTTTGCCAATTACTCAGCCGTTTCTGGTTCTTCACGGTCCTACACCTCTTCATGTCATTTTTTTTGTGGTGGTGGGGGGGAGGGGGAGGGGTGCAGGCTCTCGAATATGATAAAATGCCCTCGACCTAATGATCTTCTCTTTAGAAGATGGGAATTCGATGGATTCAGGGATCCTCCTCTTTGGCCTCCTGTATCTATGCACACCACGTCTGTTGATGTACCTGAGATGGGACTAGAGTTATATGGAGTTAAATAAATAAATAAATAAATTGCAACCAAAGCATGAAATATAGGATGCTTCAACTTAAGTATCAGTGGAATCTAAATTCGATACCACAGATAAGGAAGGCATGGACTTTGATGATATCTGTGTGTTTCGTATTACTTTGCTCAACAAACAGACAGGGGAAGCGAAAAAGAAGAAGAGGAAGTCAAAAGCTCTTCAACCTCCACCCCGGTGATTGCTTTGGAGTCACCTTCGAAGGCAATCACGTGCCTAACTACGGAGGGATCTTCCTTGGCAACGATCATTGTCAGCGTGTTGCGCCCCCTTTTGGTTGCTGAGGCAGGCATGATCCTCACTGAGTAGCAGAAGAAAATCAACATGCCTAATTGGTTCGCTAAATAGTGCAATGACTTTCATGGCAACTCGGTGACTTGTCTCGACGCTGTCAAGTGTCTCCTGACCCCAAAGGATCGAAATAGGCTAAAGAATGAGACAATAGCCTCCTCCATCATGGTGATCTCCCACGCCAACATGTCGGTATGTACTGTACTTCGTAGTGTAGTTTTATATTCTTTCATATTTTCTGAAGTTCTTCTTCATTGATCACTCGTCACTTCGGCAACATGATCGACCAGTTTGAGTCCTAAAGAAAGCACTGAAGAGCTAGGCCACTCGGGCTAAGAGGGAGAGGAAGAGGATCACCCAGGAGCTTGAGGTAGCGCAAAAAAGGGAGAAGGGTCACCTCCAGGAGCTTGAGGCGGCGAAGAAGAAGATTATCGTTCTCGAGGCCGAGCGAGAGAAGGAGCGGTAGGAGGCAAAGAGGGAGATGGAGGCTGCAGTGGCCAAAGCAGTGGCCGAGGTAGATGTAATGCCCCTGCCCCATGTTCAGACAATTTATTACAATTTATCAGACAAATTATTTATAGTATAGTACAACTGCCCACCACAAAATGCCTCTCAAAAGGTGGTTAACCGGATTGGTGACTCTTGATCATAGGCATTATTATTTATAGTTAATTATTTCTTGTATACTCCTGATATGGTACTAATACAACTTACCTCTTTACTTGCGTGTACATCCGAAGCCTACAAAGTGGGCCCCATGCTTTCCACGTAAGCAAGAAGAGACAGCAGTTGTCAATTTCCATTTCTCAGGTGGGCCCTACCTGGGTGATGTCATCATGACATCACCGAAACACAAGCACGTTGAAACACATAACACACTTTTTTTTGTGCTATGCAACCGTGCCTCCCCCCCCTCCCCCCCATTTCAATACATTACCATTTCGCCATTTGGCCATATATATATATATATATATATATATATATATATATATATATATATATATATATATATATATATATATATATATATATATATTATACTATTATGTCCTTTTAGAAATTACGGGATGTTACATACCCCCCCCCACCTTTAGAAATCAGCGTTCTCGCTGAGCACGGGCATGCACAATCTAGTGCAAGATCTACTTTCTAGCCGATATGGAGCATCTGCTCTCCTAACCGCCCGACTAATCATGATCCCGGAATCCACCGCCCGATCAATCACAGTCCCGGATTTAATTGAAGGCTCACCACAGTTTCGGAATCCACCCCCCGATTGGGTTATAGTCCCGGAATCCACCGCCCGACTATATAGACAAGCCCCACACTCGGTGTCGAAAGTTGGTTCTGATACCATTTGTAATGCCCCTGCCCCAAGCTCAGACAATTTATTACAATTTATCAGACAAATTATTTATAGTATAGTACAACTGCCCACCTCAGGATGCCTCTCAAAAGGTGGTTAACCAGATTGGTGACTCTTGATCATAGGCATTATTATTCACATCACACTTTTTGCTGTGTTATTCTCAATATATTACAATTTCGCCATTAAGCCATATATATATATATATATATATATATATATATATATATATATATATATATATATATAACACTATTATATCCTTTTAGAAATTACGAGATGTTACAGTAGAGGCCAAGGCAAACAGAAAGCTCCAGAGTGTGATGGACAAGTCCTACGCGAAGGCCATAGCATATGTGGCCGACCGTGTTACCATTTTCAACAGAAAGGGTTACCGCGTCTTTCTTATGCCTGGGGACGGACTTGCCGAGGTGGAGGATGAAGATGATGACAAAGAGGAGGAAGTCCATAGGGAGCCAGTGGGAGGAAAGGAGGAGAGGAGGAAAGCCTAAGGAAGACTCAAGGGGAAGGGGGAAGGAAGTAGCTGATACTTCCACCCCTGTAGCTCCCTCGACTGAGGTGGACCCCTGATCTTCCCCCTCATGTCTTCAATTCTCCTGTTTTGATTTTTTAAAATGCCTAATAGCTGATTGGCCACCGCTCATGTATATTTTCTCTTCATTAATGAATGTTTTTTTGTGCCCAACACTTGTGTATTTTCCATGTGATTATGAAATTTTGTTGCGTTGAGTTGAGTCTTCCAAAGTCTTTTGTGTTTATTAGTGTTGTAGTAACTCCTCTCTTTTCTTTGTTGACAAATAGTTGTGTACACCTGGGGAGATGCTCGAGATTCCGAGATTAAACTTCTTCGCGGTGCACTACTTGCAGCCTTGACTACGAGGGACCAGCTAATGAACTTGCTTCTCAATATGAGCTTGGAGTGTAACGCCCAGAATTCCAAAATACGGTAATTCGTAGCATAACATGATCTTCAGTTCATTTCGTACAATTTTACAAGGAATTTTTTTAAAAAAAAATGTACAACACTGTTCATCTTACATCAACGCAGTGGAAAAATATAGATTACATTAGAAAACATGTACAATTTAAACATCAACAATAAACAGTCTTTAGATTTAAGTTCATCTTTCAGTCTTAGCCAATCCAAGCCCTACATTGAATAATATGAGTATGTCAGTTACATACAACTGACGAAATACAATACACGGCCATCCTCGCTATGCCATAATCACTACAAAAGATACTGCTTTTACCGGCGATTATTCCCCGGCGTTTTACTAGTTGCGCCGGGGTAGGGAGCGAGTAGGAATTGGGAGCCAGATGGGATGGTCATACACCGGCGGTCGATTTAAAACGCCGGCGTATGTTAGTATTCACCGGCGTTTTACCTAAACACGCCGGTGAAGTTTATTATTCACCGGCGTTTTTTATTATAAACGCCGGCGAATATACGGACACATTCACCGGCATTTCCAATTAAAATGCCGGTGAATAACTGGGAATAAAACCCGCGAACCCTAATATTTCGCTCGCCATTTTCCCAATACCCAAAAAAAAAAGGAAAGAGGCGCTTCGTTTCCCTCCTTCCTCACTCTACTTCCCGCGCGTTTGCCTCCGCCGCTTCGTCCTCTTCGACGGCCTTCGACCATTCGAAATCGTCCCTTATTCCCTTCGTCCTTTTCGATTTCCTTCTTCCCTCTTTCTATTTGGAGGTGAATCGGCGGTCGCCCCCTCTCTCTCTCTCTCCTACGCCCCCGCCCTCGTCGCCCCGCTCCCTCTCTCTCTCTTCGGTATGATCTCTTGATTTCCCTTATTCTCCAAAAAAGGCAGTTTTTTTCAGTTTATTCATTTCGATTTCCTTAGCATGAATGGTTTAGTTGAGATGAAGAATTAATAGAAAAATATATGCTTAGATAATGGAAATTTTCATCTTCTTTTACTGTTAATGAAGCTGATTTCATGCATCTGATTGTCTTCATGGCATGTTTGTTTTTTTACCCAAAATGGGTTCACTGTGAACTGAGGATGCTCTAGGTACGTATGCCAATATCCTCCGGCCGGATATGCACAACAATTGGATTTTAGATTTAGTTGGGCACAGTGAATTAGTAGAGCAACATATAAGCTCAGTTAATGGGAAATTTTCATTTTCAGATACTGTTAAAGTAACCTGATTGCAATCTTTGGCATGGTTTTTTAACACAAAATGGGTTCACTTCCAAACTAAGTATGCTGCATAGCATACCCGTTTTCTTTCACTGTTAATGAAGCTGATTTCATGCATCTGATTGTCTTCTTGGCATGCATGTTTTTTTACCCAAAATGGGTTCACTGTGAACTGAGGATGCTATAGGTACGTATGTCAAAATCCTCCGGCCGGATATGCACAACAATTGGATTTTAGATTTAGTTGGGCTAAAGAAGTAGTAGAGCAATATATAAGCTCAGATAATGGGAAATTTTCATTTTCAGATACTGTTAAAGTAACCTGATTGCAATCTTTGGCATGGTTTTTTAACACAAAATGGGTTCACTTCCAAACTAAGTATGCTGCATAGCATCCCCAGTTTCTATAGGTTCACTTCCAGACTAAGTGAACTGAGGATGCTATAGGTACGTATGCCAAAATCCTCTGGATACGCACAACAATTGGGTTTTAGATTTAGTTGGGCTGAAGAAGTAGTATAGCAACATATAAGCTCTGATAATGGAAAATTTATCATTTTCAAATACTGTTAAAGTAACCTGATTGTCAATCTTTGGCATGGTTTTTTATACCAAAATGGGTTAACTTCCAATCTAAGTATGCTGCTAGCATCCCCATTTTCTTTTTTTGTTGTTAGTGAAGCTTATTTTCATGCATCTGATTGTCATCTTGGCATGTTTTTTTTACCAAAATGGGTTCACTGTGAACTGAGGATGGTATAGGTACGTATGCCAAAATCCTCCGGCCGGATATGCGGCTACAATTGGGTTTTAGATTTAGTTGGGCTGAAGAAGTAGTAGAGCAACATATAAGCTCAGATAATGGGAAATTTTTCATTTTCAGATACTGTTAAAGTAACCTGACTGCAATCCTTGGCATGGTTTTTTAACAAAATGGGTTCACTTCCAAACTAAGTATGCTGCATAGCATCCCCAGTTTCTTTCACTGTTAATGAATTGAAGCTTATCCCATGCATCTGATTGTCATTTTGGCATGTTTTTTTGACCAAAATGGGTTCACTGTGAACTGAGGATGCTATAGCTCTATGCCAAAATCCTCCGGCTATGTACAACAATTGGTTCAGTCTGCAAAATATATGCTTACATACTAGACATTTTAATTTTTCTTTTACTGTTTCTTTTGTTTAGTATTATTATTATTATTATTATTATTATTATTATTATTATTATTATTATTATGAGATAAGTGATTATTAGTAGTCATGAACAGAATAGTTCATGAGTCATCAGATCTTCTTGTTACCGTAGTTACAGCACGACGCGCTCATTATTCGGCCGATTCCTCTTCATCAGCAAAATACCCTTTACCATCATCATCTCCTTGAACGGAAAGCCAAATACAGGGGAGACTATAGTCGATTTTTTTTTATGCTCGAACACAGGGTGTGCGATAAAATACCGTCTAAGGTGGTTGTGATCATTTCCACAAAAGGTCGTTTAGGGTTTGGTGAATAGAGTAGATTGTGTTAAGATGTAGTTTTTTTTTGTACATTTTTTGGAGCCACAATTTCTTTATTTTACAGTTAAAGATTATATCGTTTATTTATTTGCAGCTAGGGATGGTTTTCAAATAGGTGAAATTTAATATACAAAATGCCTTTTACTGTTATTACTATTTAATATATCAAATTTTAATTTCAGACTGTGTGCTATTGATATAATGGATAGAAGTTGGATTAGTAAACCACGATTATCCAAGGAGTACCGTGATGGTATTAAAGATTTTATTTTCTTTGCCAAACGACATTCCCGTGATCCCAACCTAATCCTTTGTCCATGCCTTCGCTATACAAATTGTATGCTGAGGACATGTGACGTAGTACATACACACTTGGCTGTCAACGGTTTTCTTTAAGGGTACACAAGGTGGTTTTGTCATGGAGAGGATCATACGGCAGCTCCTGTTCGTCCGGTTGTATTAGAAAATGAGGCTGAGCCCTTAGTGAACGAAGACTTAAGCGTTCCCGATGAGATGCATGCTTTGTTACAAGATGCCATGGGGATTCATAATGTTCCTTTCCACACCAATGACCCAACAACCGAAGTTCACAATGAGTCAACAGAAACAAATCAGATTGGTGGTGGGGTGGACGAGGAAATGTCTGGCCCCACCCATGAAAATAATAAGCAGCAAGAATCCTTCGCAAAGTTACTTGAAGATGCTAGTATCCCGTTGTACCGCGACTGAGCATATATGTTTCTTTAACAGTGACTGTGAACAATTGTTCTTAATTGGGCTGTGATTAGAAAGAGACGAGTTGGAGTGGAGATCTGGAAACCCATATAGAGACATCTTGTTCATAATAATTTATTATTGTTGTTGTTCTTGTCGCTCTTGCTGTTGTTGCTGATGTCTCTATGTGTTCGTGTGCTGAAGGGAAAGAAGGGATGAGAGAGAGATGAGGAAAATGCCGCTATGTTAGCCTGGTGTATCCTCATTCTCTACCATTCCTCTTTCTGGCTTCTATATTTGGTTTCCTTCCACGATGACAATTCCAGTTAAAACTACACTTGCTATGAGCCCTATTCGTATTTTTCTTCCATGAAGAATTGATCTATGACTACAATCTCCATTCAAAACCCAATTGTTCACTCAAACATGCCCCTTGTATCTGAACTCAAACATCACATTAATAAACATCTTTTCTAATAATGGCTACACTTATGGAAGCTCTCTCTAAGCCTCAATTCTTCAAGGTTTTGTTGCCTACTTCTTTACTGAAGCTGGTACTCTATTCTTCTTTAAAGAGAGGAGAATAGAGTACCAACTTCTGTAAAGAAGTAGGCAACAAAACCTTGAAGAATTGAGGCTTAGAGAGAGCTTCCACAAGTGTAGCCATTATTAGAAAAGATGTTTATTAATGTCATGTTTGAGTTCAGAAACAAGGGGCATGTTTGAGTGAACAATTTTCCAAACAAGCTTCACTAACAGTGAAAGAAACTGGGGATGCTATGCAGCCTACTTAGTTTCTTTAACAGTGACTGAAAATTTCCATAATCTGAGCATATAAATTTTTCATAATCTGAGCATATATGTTTCTTTAACAGTGACTGTGAACAATTGTTCTTAATTGGGCTGTGATTAGAAAGAGACGAGTTGGAGTGGAGATCTGGAAATCCATATAGAGTCATCTTGTTCATAATAATTTATTATTGTTGTTGTTCTTGTCGCTCTTGCTGTTGTTGCTGATGTCTCTATGTGTTCGTGTGCTGAAGGGAAAGAAGGGATGAGAGAGAGATGAGGAAAATGCCGCTACGTTAGCCTGGTGTATCCTCATTCTCTACCATTCCTCTTTCTGGCTTCTATATTTGGTTTCCTTCCACGATGACAATTCCAGTTAAAACTACACTTGCTATGAGCCCTATTCGTATTTTTCTTCCATGAACTGAGGATGGTATATAGGTACGTATGCCAAAATCCTCCGGCTGGATATGCACAACACTTGGGTTTTGCGATATGGTTGGGCTAAAAAAGTAGTAGAGCAACATATAAGCTCAGATGATGGAGAAATTTTCATTTTCAAATACTGTCAATGTAACCGGTTTTTTTAACACAAAATGGGTTCACTTCCAAAATAAGTATGCTGCATAGCATCCCCAGTTTCTTTCACTGTTAGTGAAGCTTACTTCACAAACCTGATGGTCTTCTTAAGCTATTTTATGGTCCCATTTTCACTAACTGTTACTGAAGCTGATTTCAAGCACCTGATTGTCTTCTTGGCATGTATGTTTTTATACCAAAAATGGGTTCACTGTGAACTGAGCATATTGTATAGGTACGTATGCCAAAATTCTCCGGCCGGATATGCACAACACTTGGGTTTTGCGATATAGTTGGGCTAAAAAAGTAGTAGAGCAACATATAAGCTCAGATAATGGAGAAATTTTCATTTTCAGACACTGTCAATGTAACCTGCTTGCGATCTTTGGCATGGTTTTTTTAACACAAAATGGGTTCACTTCCAAAATGAGTATGCTGCATAGCATCCCCAGTTTCTTTCACTGTTAGTGAAGCTTATTTCACAAACCTGATGGTCTTCTTAAGCTATTTTATGGTCCCATTTTCACTAACTGTTAGTGAACCTGATTTCAAGCACCTGATTGTCTTCTTGGCATGTATGTTTTTATACCAAAAATGGGTTCACTGTGAACTGAGGATATTGTATAGGTACGTATGCCAAAATTCTCCTGCCGAATATGCACAACACTTGGGTTTTGCGATATAGTTGGGCTAAAAAAGTAGTAGAGCAACATATAAGCTCAGATAATGGAGAAATTTTCATTTTCAGACACTGTCAATGTAACCTGCTTGCAATCTTTGGCATGGTTTTTTTAACACAAAATGGGTTCACTTCCAAAATGAGTATGCTGCATAGCATCCCCAGTTTCTTTCACTGTTAGTGAAGCTTACTTCACAAACCTGATGGTCTTCTTAAGCTATTTTATGGTCCCATTTTCACTAACTGTTAGTGAACCTGATTTCAAGCACCTGATTGTCTTCTTGGCATGTATGTTTTTATACCAAAAATGGGTTCACTGTGAACTGAGGATATTATATAGGTACGTATGCCAAAATCCTCCGGCCGGATATGCACAACACTTGGGTTTTGCGATATAGTTGGGCTAAAAAAGTAGTAGAGCAACATATAAGCTCAGATAATGGAGAAATTTTCATTTTCAGATACTGTCAATGTAACCTGATTGTTTAACACAAAATGGGTTCACTTCCAAACTAAGTATGCTGCATAGCATCCCCAGTTTCTTCTTTTGTTGTTAGTGAAGCTTATTTTCATGCATCTGATTGTGATCTTGGCATGTTTTTTTGACCAAAACGGGTTTACTGTGAACTGAGGATGCTATAGGTACGTATGCCAAAATCCTCCGGATACGCACAACAATTGGGTTTTAGATTTAGTTGGGCACAGTGAATTAGTAGAGCAACATATAAGCTGAGTTAATGGAAATTTTCATTTTCAGATACTGTTAATGAAGCTGATTGCCATCTTTGGCATGATTTTTTAACAAAAAATGGGTTCACTTCCAAACTAAGTATGCTGCTAGCATCCTCATTTTCTTTCACTGTTAATGAAGCGTATTTCATTAAGATCCAGGATGGCAAATTTTGATTGGGCTATGATTGGATTGTCTAGTGGATGTTGTCTATGTTCTTAATTGGGCTGTGATTAGAAAGAGTGGGCTCGAGTGGAGATCTGGAAACCCATATAGAGACATCTTGTTCATAATAATTTATTATTATTGTTGTTCTTGTCGCTCTTAAGGTGGTTGCTGATGTCTCTTTCTGTTCGTGTGCTGAAGGGAAATAAGGGATGAGAGAGAGATGAGGAAAATACCGCTATGGTAGCCTGGTGTATCCAAAGTCTCTACCTTTCTTCTTTCTGTTTCCATTTCTGGCTTCTATATATATTTGGTTTCCTTCCACGATGACAGTTCCCTAAAAATACACTTGATATGAGCCCTATCTTATTTTTCTTATTTTTCTTATATTTGGTTTCCGTCCACGATGACAGTTTCATGGATTGTCTGAACAATCCATGAAGGACATGCTTAGATACTGAATTTTCATTTGTTTTATTGTTTTAGATAGTGGATATTCCCAATCAGAGGAGAATATAAAGGTTTCAAGTTAGATACTGAATTTTCATTTGTTTTGTTATTTTAGATATATTTAAAAATAAAATTAAGTACGGAATTTTTAGCATTGCAATGTAATTATTTTACCTCTGTATATATCATTAACAATTCCATTTGCAGTTGGCACTTTGATCTTATAATTCGAGATACAGGTAGTTCTTTTTGCAAGTTCAAAAAATATGTATATTCTGTATTGTGATCTACTGTTCAATTAAACTATTGTTTTTTTTTCACAGAGCGGTCGTCAAGATGAAGGAAATTCTGATGATCAGAGCTGAAGCTACTCGAGGGGTATGAATCTGCGGTCCTCCTTGCTGTTCTTATGTCCTCCTTGCTGTATGGTTGTTGTTCTTATGTCCTCCTCCTTGCTGTTGTTATGTCAGACTGGTTTTTTTTATGAGAGTTATGTCATACTTTGAATTTGGGATATTTTGGATATTTGTCAGACTGGTTTGTTTGGATATTTTGGATGTTAGTCTCTATATTAATTTGTTAATTATGACACTGTTAATTAATCAATGAATTTGGACGTTGATATGACACGTGTGAAACTTGATTATCTTTAATTATTCTTGTGTTTGGTTGTGGTTTGCGCAGTAGTATGCAACGAAATTGATTGAATCAGTTGTGAGAATTAGTTTACAGGTTTTGTAAATGAAACTGTGAATTGAAATCGAACGGAAAAGCAGAGTATCAAAAATAAACGGGCATAGCCAGAACGGCATTTTAAAAAACGGCGGTCTATATAATTTAATTGTTGGAGTGTGTGATACACCGGCATTTCAACGCACGCCGGCGAAAGTTTTCAGCTGTAACGGCACAGGCGTACACCGGCGTTTTATAAACGCCGGCGTATATAACTACACCGGCGTTTTTTGGTCGCGCCGGTGTTCGTAAACAGGGAAAAGCAGGCACTCATAAATGCACATACACCGGCGTTTCTTGACCGCCGGTATACTTTCGATCTACACCGGCGTTTTCATATACGCCGGTGAATGGATAAATACCGGCGGTTTACGACCGCCGGTGTATGTATATAGGTGCACAAGAATGGCACCCAGAGACCGATATACACCGGCGTTTTATGACCGCCGGTGTAGTCCTAACATTTACCGGCGTCCACCAAAAACGCCGGTGTAGACCCCTTCGTTTCAGCGACGCCCGCTTCGGCGGCAGTTGGACCGGCGCTATTGTAAACGCCGGTGAAAGTTTCACCGGCGTAAAAAAATGCTGGTATAGACGTAAAAAAGCGCCGGGAAAGCTACTTTCTTTTGTAGTGAATATAGCGAATCACGTACTTTAACAACCACAATCTTGAATGTAAACCAAAGTGTGAAAAGTGACTATCCTAAACATGTCAGTGTATGCCTAATGTAGAAGTTTACGCTACGATAACACTAATGCATACTTGTTTGGATTCTATGCATCTCATACTACATAGGTCCGAGGGCAAGCACCTACGTACTCCACATTAAAGGGTTGAACCCCTCGCCATGAATTACTATTACGGTAATTATGGTTTAGATATTCTGTGAGTATTAAGCCCACACCCCGATAATTCCGGAGATGAATCCCACACCGCCGATGAGTTGGGGACAACTCCCAATCACACATCGATAATTCCGGAAAACCATCTCACATTGCAAGCTATTGCACTTCCATAGTCCCAAAACATCCCATAGGCGTCGCCTTGATCCCAATAATTCCGAAGATGAATCCCACACCGCCGATGAGCTGAAGACAACTCCCAATAACACCTCGATAATTTCGGGGAAACCATCTTACACTGCAAACCAACTGTGTAACACCTCGCAAAATTAAATAATCTATTTTGCATTATTAAATAATATTAAATTGGTAAGGTTGGCTATTTTGACCATTTTCTTGAAATTTCAATTTTTTACGTGCAACACACGTGCAAAGTTAGGAAATTTGGAATTCTTAAAATTTTATGGTTAATGATTGATTTTCCTCAATTATTTATGATATTTTAATTTTCAGATTTATTTAAATTAATTTGATTATTTTACAAATTTGTCAATTTTACACGTGTAAAACACGTGCAAATATTTTTTTGGGGTCCAAATATTCACTTTTAGATTTTTGAATAAATTCTACAATTTATAATTAAGTATATCCTAAATTTTGGGATTTTTTTGAATAAAAAACTATTTTTATAAATAATTCGAAAGTAAGGGGCTTTTATGTAAAAAACCGATTGGATCGCAAACAAATAATGAAAATTCATTTTTTGCTACTTTTTTGGTCTGGAAAAGATTATTATTAAAGATAAAATTTATTTAAAATATATTTAGAGTTTATTTTGTAAAGATTTAAACAAATATGGTATTTTGCAAATATAGAATTTAAGTGGATCTTGCGCAAATATTTTCTTAGAAAGTAAAAGTCAGAAACTTTTATTTGGAAAATCTATTATTTATTAGTAGGTATTATTTGTAATTTTTTGTGTATTTTTCTGATATTTATTTGTCCTATTTGCAAATATTACAAAGAAATGACTTTTGTGCAAAATTACCACTTTGAGTACAAATCCGGAATTTTTAATTTCTGGGCTATGCTTGATGGTTGGATAACTCAATAGTAAAGGAATTTAGTTTTTAATTTAATTTTTTAAACTTTTTTAACTACTTTAGTAAAGAAAGTTTTATATATGTAAAGTAATAATTTGTTAAGGGATGTTTCCATAAACTTGTAAAATCCTAAAACTCCAGATTTCGGCCTATGTTATGGCCACTACAGCCGTCCCTCTCCTCTGCAAAAAAATAAAATAAAATATATTTTTACTATTAATTTCTTGGAGTGTCAAAGCGATGATCTTGGATTTTGCAAAAGAAGGGCTTTTCTTATTCTTTATTAATTCGATTGATTTGTTCATTGAGCTGAGTGACATATGTTTGTTTTCTTATTGTTCTAAGCATGTTGTATGTGATGGTTGTTAATATGGCTAAAAATGGGGTTAAATCGGAACCGTCCAAATCAGGAACGAATCTTAAAGCCTAGGGGTAAAATGGTAATTTCACCTACCAATGGGCCTGAAGCGGGTACTGGTTCTCCTCCTCAAAGATCCATTAACCCGCGAACGGATCCACCTCAACTGGGTGCGGGTTTCAACCCGCAGCAAACCCGGGTCCACCAGGATAGAATTAGGGTTTCTGATTAATCCTAATCAATGGCCTTGATTCATATCTATCCTTTCACTGGGAATTAGGGATTACATTCCTTATCTAAACACAAGGATTACATGCCTAATTAGGTCCCAAAGGCGGCTATAAATACCCCCCATCCAACTCCATTAAGAGGTAATCAATCTTTTGCCAATTTACGCTCTTTCATAATCTTCCTGATTACTGACTTGAGCGTCGAAGGGTGCGTCGCCGGGATCAACCCCGGTGTCTCGCACTTTTTGCAGGTGGATGGCTGGAGTCAGTGGTCAAACTCCGGCGGAACAGTGTCAGGTTCGCTATTCAGGTTTTCCCAAGAATCCACAAATACTGTCTGTTTACCCCCACACCAGATTTAGCGGAAACAGTTTGGCACCATCTGTGGGAATCAAATGAATAGCAGCCTCCCCTCTTCCCGTTGGTCAAATCTTCTCCAGCCATGTCTCCTAGGAAAGTAAGATCCAGAGGGTCCAACCGTGGACCCAACCCCGTCGATCAGCGACAGGAAGTCCCCATCCAACCCGCTCAGCAGCAGGGGCAACTTCCTCCTCAAGCAGAGGACCCTCTCAAATAGGACCAGCCTCCTCTTCAGAATCAGCAACCTCCTAAGGATCCCCTCGGTCCTCAAAATGCCGGTGCAGAGGTCTCGCATCCCAACCCGCAGAACCAACCTCTCCATCAGGACCACGTCTCAGTACACAATGCCTCTACGGATTCTATGGCCTCCCGCCATCCCCGAGCTTCCGACCTTCGCAATACCATCCTTAATCGGCAAAAGGATGAGAGGCGGGCCCGAGAGGGAGCCTCCCGCCAATAACGTCCAGATGAGCGATCTCCTCATCGCCGAGACTATAGAAGGTCCCCCACCCGAAGAGGGCGGAGAGAGTCCCCCGAGCACCACAGGAAAAGACCCCATTCCCTAGCCGGTCGGCAGTATCCAAGGAACGATGAGGCACCCATCACTTGTGCCGAGTTCCAGCAATTCCAAGCCACCATCCTACAAGCTCTCAATCTCCGACCCAACAACACCAATCCTCCAAGGATTCCCATTCCTCCTCCAGTCCGAAGTCATCGCCGATGGTCCCTAACTCCTCCTCCAGCTCCTAGCAACCCCAGCACATTCCTAGTCCCGCTGCTCCAGGAGCTACCGTCGTCGTAGCCCCCGCTCTCCCTCGTACGAAGACAAGTCTAAAGGCTCGGTTGATTACCGTCGAAGGGATGATGCTGTCTACCGCCATCTCCACGAAATAGAGAGGCGCTTGGGTCAGTTAGACAGAGAAGAAGAGCTTAGAGGAAGGACCCTTCGTCCGAGTCGACCTCCTTTTTCCCGAACCATAATGGAGGCACCTGTACCAATTGGCTTTAAACCTCCTCAATTCGAGACTTATTCCGGGGAGTCTGACCCCGTCGATCACATCAAAAGCTTTAAGACCCTCATGCTCATCCATCAAGCTTCCGATGCTCTGCTGTGCAAGACCTTCCCCGCTACTCTCAAGGGCCCGGCTTGAGAATGGTACTCTCACCTTGCCCCATCCTCGATATTCTCCTTCGAGCAATTTGAGACCCTCTTCGTCACCCACTTTGTGAGTAGCCGCCGAACTGAGAAGACCAGCATTTCGCTACTCTATCTCAACCAGAGGAAGGGTGAGAAGCTAAGAGACTATGTAAAAAGGTTCACAGCGGAAGCCAGGTCCATAGCATCCCTCGACCAGTCGGTCGCTCCAGCAGCATTCCAATCCAATGTCCTCAACTCCAGCCTCTGCTCCTCCCTCGCCAAGAAGCCCCCTGCAAAACTTCTCTGACCTCCTCCTCCGGAGCGAAAAGTATATTCGGGCCGAGGAAGCTGAGCACCGCCCCAAGTTTGAGGGGCCTTTCTCCGGGTCCAAGAGAAAGGGAACAGAAGAAGAAGGAGCCAAGAAGCTCCAGAAGGATATTGGCGGGCAGTGCCGACCTCTCCCCAGATTTGAAAAGTTTACTCCCCTTAACGCCAACATCTCCACAATTCTCATGGAAGTTGAGAAGGAGGGGGTGATACCTCCTACACCAAAAATGAACACCCCTGGCAAGAAGAGGGACAAAGAGAAGTGGTGCCGCTATCACCGTGACCATGGCCACGACACCAATGATTGTCGGGCCCTGAAGAACGAGATAGAAGCCCTCATCTAGAGGGGTCAGCTAACCAAGTTATTGAGAAAAGACCAAGCCGATTTTCCTCCCCCGCCTCGGAGAGCTAACAAGCGTCCTGAACGCGATGAAATGCCCGAATTCGAAGAGGAGCGTGTCTTGCACCTCATTCATGAGAGCCCAATGGGGGGCTCCTCCAACTCCTCTCGGAAGGTGTTTATTAGGGAAGTTAATTCGGTCCGCACCACACCTCCTAAAGGCCTCGGAGTGCCCGTCACATTCTCAGATGAAGACCTTGAGGGTGTCCGAACCCCCCATTGTGACGTGCTTGTCATCAACCTCCATATGGAGAACTTTAAAGTGGAAAGGATCCTAGTGGACAATGGCAGCTCCGTTAACATCCTCTTCCTCGCCGCTTTCAAAGGCCTCAAACTATCCCGAGACAGACTTAAGCCTGCCGGCTACACACTCCATGGGTTCACGGGAGTGCCAGTGACTATTGAAGGGGTTATCACCCTGGACGTAACCGCTGGCAAAACTCCTACTACCCGAACGGAGTCGATAGACTTTATGGTCGTGGATGTCCCTGCAGCCTACAATGTCATTTTGGGTCGGCCCGGCTTAGCCGCTCTCGAAGCCGTCCCTTCCGCCTATCACCTCAAGATGAAATTTCCCACACGGGCAGGAGTAGGGGAAGTAAAAGGCAATCAGGAAACGGCCCGCAAATGCTACATGACCTCTACTATGGGTCCATTCCTCTCCCTCAAAACTCTTGAAATCCCCCAAGATGTTGTTCGACCAACGTCCGAGCCGGTGGATGAGTTGGAGGAAGTGCTCTTCTCTGAGCAGGAACCAAGCCGAAAGTTCTTTGTTAGCAAGACCCTCCCATCTGCCCTATGCTCCGACATAGTCCAGTGCATCCGAAGGAATCGCAACCTCTTTGCTTGGTCGGCCGCAGACATGCCTGGAATTTCCAAAGAGCTTTTAGTCCACCACCTCAGCGTCGCTCCGGGATCCAAACCGGTCCAACAGAAGAGGCGCAAGTTCGCTCCCGAGCGCCAGCAAGCTATAAAAGAGGAGGTGGACAAACTCTTGAAGGCTCGGTTCATACAGGAGGTAAACTATCCCGAATGGCTCTCAAATGTAGTTATGGTGAAGAAGTCCAATAGGACCTGGAGGATTTGTATCGACTTTACCGACCTCAACAAAGCATGCCCCAAAGATCCATTCCCTCTTCCAAGTATCGATACTTTGATTGATGCCACTTCGGGCCATGAACTCCTCAGCTTCATGGACGCCTTCTCAGGCTACAATCAGATTCGTATGTTTCTCCCGGATATCCCGAAGACCTCCTTTGTAACCAATCAGGGCCTCTACTGCTACAGAGTAATGCCCTTCGGATTGAAGAATGCAGGTGCCACTTATCAACGCCTTGTCAACAAGGTTTTTCAAGCAAAAATCGGCCGAAATATGGAGGTGTATGTTGACGATATGCTTGTGAAGAGCATCCACGGGGCCGATCATGTGGCCGACCTGCAGGAGGCATTCGATGTACTCAGAAAGCACGATATGAGGCTCAATCCGAACAAGTGTGCATTCGGAGTCTCGTCGGGGAAGTTCCTAGGTTTCATGGTCAGCCAAAGAAGAATCGAGGCCAACCCCGAGAAATCAAAGCCATATTAGACATGGCTCCCCCGAAGAATGTTAAAGAGGTTCAGAAGCTAACGGGTCGCCTGGCAGCCATAGGGCGCTTCCTTTCCAAGTCAGGGGAGAAGTGTCTTCCCTTCTTCAAGGCTCTCAGGGGGGCTAAAGGCTTCGAGTGGGGTCAGCAGCAACAAGACTCATTCGATCAGCTGAAGACTTATCTAGTCAATCCTCCTCTCCTCAGCAAACCTGTTCCCGGGAAAACCCTCTACCTCTACTTAGTAGCCTCTGAGCAGACCCTCAGCGCCGTCCTCGTGAGGGAAGAAGATAGGACTCAAAGGCCCATTTATTACGTGAGCAAGGTACTTCGGGATGCCGGGCTCCTCTACCCGAGGATAGAGAAGATGGCGTACACCTTAGTCATAGCCGCAAGAAAGCTCTGCCCATATTTCCAATCTCATTCGGTGGTCGTTCTTACCGACCAACCGCTGAAGCAAGTTCTCCACAAACCAGAGACCTCCGGTCGCTTCATGAAGTGGTCTATCGAGCTGAGCCAGCATGATATAACATATCAGCCTCGGACCGCGATCAAGGCTCAGGCCTTAGCTGAATTCATAGTTGAAAGTACCATCCCCGAGGTCAGCCAAGCAATGAAGGGACCGCCTGTCTGGTCGGTTTATGTAGATGGATCCTCTTGTAACGAGGGAAGCAGAGTCGGGGTCATTCTGGCCGGCCCAGATGATTTCATCCTCCAATGCTCCCTCCGGATCAACTTCAAGGCCTCTAACAACGAAGCAGAATATGAGGCACTCATAGCCGGCCTCAGAATGGCTCGCAATGCAGGGGCGCAGCACCTGCAGGTCGTTAGCGACTCTCAGCTGGTCGTAAATCAGGTCCTAGGCGAGTACGAGGCACAAGATGACCGAATGGCTAGGTACCTAGCCAAGGTCAGGAATCTCATGGCCCTATTTGAAGAAGCTCTCATCCAACGAATCCCCCGAGAGGAGAATTCCCAAGCCGATGCCCTCTCCAAGCTAGCCGCCTCCTCCCTCCAAGGTCTCGAGCAGACCGTCTTGATTGAGGTGCTCCTGAAGCCTAGTATAGAAGATGGAACTTCCGACTCGATGGAGTCGCTACCTGTCCTGCTTCAAGATAACTGGATGAAACTTCTGGTAGAATTCCTAAGGGATGGGCTCCTCCCCGAAGACCCTAAAGAAGCTTGCCGAGTGAGAACCCGAGCAGAGCGATACACACTTATCGAGGGCATCCAATACAAGCGCTCCTTCACACAAGTAGACGGCAGGCCTTATTTGAGATGCCTCTCCTCGGAACAAGCCGAATACGCCCTGCAAGAACTCTACGAAGGCATCGGCAGGGCACATTTAGGGTCCAGATCCCTAGCCCGAAAAGTGTTGAATTATGGATATTTCTGGCCCACTCTCCTTCAAGACGCCGAACTACACGTTCTACAATGCAGCTCTTATCAGAAATACTCCAACGTCCGTCGCCTCCTACAAGTTCCACTCACCTCCCTATCAAGTCCTATCCCTTTCGCAATGTGGGGGATGGATTTACTAGGGGCCATTCCCACCAGCTCCCGGCCAGCTCAAATTCTTAGTCGTGGCAATCGACTACTTCTCAAAGTGGATAGAGGCCGAGCCCTTGGCCACAATTACCGAGAACAAAGTACTTCAGTTCTTCTGGAAGAACGTTATCTGCCGATTCGGTGTCCCTTGAGTCCTCATAACAGACAAAGGAACCCAGTTTACCGGGGCTACCTTCTGAGCTCTATGTGAAGACCTCGCCATCTAACAACGTTTCTCCTCCGTCTCCCATCCACAGTCGAATGGTCAAGTGGAGAATGCTAACCGACAGATCCTCTCGGGTATTAAGAAAAGGCTGAATAAGTGCTCTAAAGGCTTATGGGTCGATCAGCTCCCTAACGTGCTGTGGAACTACCGCACCACGAAACGGACCCCCACAGGAGAGTCGCCATTCAACCTCACCTATGGGTCCGAAGCTGTGATCCCACTGGAAGTCGGCATACCTTCTCCTCGCCTTCTTGCCTACGAAGAAGAACAGATTGCCCGAGAACTTCGGGCAAACTTAGACTTGGTCGACGAGCTATGGGAAAGAGCATCAATCCGCCAACAGGGTTATCGGAGGAGGATCGAGTTGGCGTACAATAAGAGAGTCCGTCCTACAGACCTCAAAGAAGGGGACTTGGTCCTCAGAAATTTAGCAATCTCTTTTCCTGGTCAGAAGAGTAAACTAGCCCCAAATTGGGAGGGACCCTACAAGATCACCAAAGTAGTTCGGCCGGGACATATTGACTAGAAGACCTCGAAGGCAGAGAGATCCCCAGGACTTGGAATGCCGACCATCTTTTGAAATAACAAGAGAGAGAGAGCATTAACGCATCTCTAAGTATTCTGGGATGTCGAACCTTTCCTCTCCTTTTACTTGTATGTTTTCCTTTATTTCTCCTATGTAATAACGGCTCGCAACTTAGAAGCAGCCAACTATTAGCTATCAATAAAGAAAGTTTTTTCATATTTTACTTGTAAAATTGCTTGTACTTCTCTGCCTTTACTCTTCACCATAATGACGACTTCGGAGTCCAACACTTGGTTCGATTCTGCTCCGCAAGCTCATGTATATTAAGCGAGCTAGGAGTGGTTCGCCATTCGGAATTGCTCCCACAACCGTTGAACAAACTCTAACGATGAGTTCGGAGTCCAACACTTGGCTCGACTCCTCTTCGCAAGCTCGCTCTTAAGCGGGCTAGAAGGGGTTCGCCATTCGGAATTGATCCCACAACCGTTGAACAAAATCTAACGACGAGTTCGAAGTCCAACACTTGGCTTGACTCCTCTTCACAAGCTTGCTCTTAAGCGGGCTAGAAGGGGTTCGCCATTTGGAATTGCTCCCACAACTGTTGAACAAACTCTAACGATGAGTTCAGAGTCCAACACATGGCTCAACTCCTCTTCGCAAGCTCGCTCTTAAGCGGGCTAGAAGGGGTTCTCCATTCGGAATTGCTCCCACAACCGTTGAACAAACTCTAACGACGAGTTCGGAGTCCAACACTTGGCTCGACTCCTCTTCACAAGCTCGCTCTTAAGCGGGCTAGAAGGGGTTCGCCATTTGGAATTGCTCCCACAACCGTTGAACAAACTCTAACGATGAGTTCGGAGTCCAACACTTAGCTCAACTCCTCTTCGCAAGCTCGCTCTTAAGCGGGCTAGAAGGGGTTCTCCATTCGGAATTGCTCCCACAACCGTTGAACAAACTCTAACGACGAGTTCGGAGTCCAACACTTGGCTCGACTCCACTTCTCTATCGCTGTTAAACAGGCCAAAAGTGGTTCGCACATAAGAAGGAAGATTTGCTTCTGATTTTGAGTAGTGGTCAAAAGTTGGAGGAGTAATACTTAAACTAATGCCAGCCAACGCAACATTCGAACATCAGAAGCAAAACAAACTTTTTTATTAAGAGCCTGGACAAGGCTGACACTACAACGGATTTTTATAATAACTTGAAGAGCATAATACAACTTGTTTAGCGCTTCTTTGGAAGGGGAATTCTTCGGTTCAAAGACACACGAGGCCGGCGTCGCCTTACCTCTGAGCTCGACTCTAAACCAGCAAAGCGAGAACCCCCTTCGCCGCTAATTCTAGCTGTGGCCCCAACTGAGGTGCCACTAGACGAAATAGCTACACCACTCTGAGCGTCAGCTGGGCTCCGCCTAACGGCAGGCAAACAAGTCGCAAGTTCGTAGAACGAGATACATTTTTTGCTCTCTTCGCGAGTACACGACGTACTGCGAACATTGATCCTTACGAGTTGAGGTTTCAGCGATGCAATCTCCTCCTCTAGCTCGACGATCCTATCTCTCAGAATATCGCTCTCCGTCGATACTTTGAGAGGAGGAAGTCTAGACAAGCCTGCAACGATAGTACTGTCGGCCACAATACGACGGAAATGAGTCACTTCGATACACCTGTCGATGGTGATCCTCCTCAGTTTGTCAATTCTGGCCGTCAACTCATCACGCTCGGACATCAACTTCCCCACCCTCGAAGCTAACTCGTCTTCCTCCGCCGAATGTTCTTTCACCGTTACCTCTAAATGACGAACCTCCGCCAGTAGTTAACTATTCTTTTGGTCGACATCGAAGAGATCCTTACGGAGCAACTCTATCTCGCCTTCGAGACGAGTCTGTCGAGGTTGCTTCCGCAGTTCCCTCAACTCGCGAAAATACCCTCTCGCAGTTGCTTTGATATCCTCCAATTTCAAGAAATCGTAAAATGCTTTATCCCGATTGCGAGACAAAGCCCACTTCGTTTTCTTCAGCTCAGTACGAAGATGGAAGACCTCAGTGATCGGGCCCAACTCGACCTGAAAAGTTGAGGAATATCTAAAGAAGTCTTCAATACTTAAAGACACAATCCGAGCAAAAAGAGTTGAACAACTTTGCGAAACTTTGTAACATTCAGCCAAAAAGAAACCATTTCATTAAAAGTCCAAGAGCTACAAAAAGCGGTGACCAGTCCGCAGTTAGGCATTACAAAAGAAAAAAGAAAAAAAAAGAACAAGAAAATAAGAAGAGGCGACAAAGTCAGGGGTCGACCTCATCATCGCTCGGCACAGCTACAATCGCACCCTCAGTACCACCCTCGCCTTCGGAGTCTTCGCCCTCCGGCCTCAGAGCGAGCTCGGCCAAGGGCAACTTCTCCTCACCCTCTACGGGGTCGTAGAAGTAGTAGGACGAGACGTCGAATCCGGGGTTCCGAGCGACGATATGCTTCAGCGCTCGGCCGTACGCTTCCTCCATGTTGGTCAATATGTGAGCCTCGGCCTCGTCTCGAACTGCCTTCTCTACGGCTGCCACCTTCGACGCGTGATCGCTCACGACCTCCTCTGATGCCTTCAGGGCCTTAGACAGCTCCCCTTCGAGTCGAGCCGCCTTCTTTTCTAGGGTCTTGACCTTGGAGACCTCAGCGGCCGAGCTCCTCAGCGCCTCGGCGAGCTGAGCCTTCAGGTCGGCAACTTCGGCCTCGAGCGAAGCAGAATGCAACTGTTCGGCCTCCAGCTGCTTCACCGCCTTAGACCGCTCCGACCGTTCCCGGTCGTTCAGAACGGTCATCTCCTTTTCCTTGCTCGCGAACTGCTCGAGCAGATAATTGAAGTGGCAGAGGGTCTACAAGCCATACAAGAAGCAGTCAAGAACGAGCACAAAAACTTAGAAAAATTTTGAAGAAAGTCCTCTACTACTTACCGACATGGTGTTCCGAGCAATCTGCATTGCGGAGTCACCAACTTCGGCCCGCCTTGAGCGCCGCTCGGTCTTTTGGGGTCGGCAGGTGCTTCACCGCCTGCATACAGATATTACCGTCCCCTAAGAACCCGTTGACCTTCATCACGTGCCAGTTAGGGACGAAGATGCGCTTGTTCTCCTCGGTCAGAGTTGCCTCCGCCTCGGCAGTGAGGGGCGGAACGTCGAGAGCCAGCGCCGTGCTAATGTTGAACGCTCCGCCGGAAGACCCTGGGGCATCTGTTCCCGCCGTTGGGGTCGGCGCATCCGAGGTAGGAGGGGCGGACGGCACCACGAGGCCTTGATCGGGCTCAACCAGAGGAGCCTCGACAACCTGCCGCTCGAGGGTCGGAGAGACCGAGGGGATCTTGGGCGCTCGGTCGCCTTGGGGCCCGGATACGGTCCTCTTTCTCTTCCTCACCTCCTGCTCCTTAGCTGCTCCGGCCTTAGCCATCAGACCATTGTAGTCCATGCCGGGAGATTCGGCACAAACCGAGTGAAAAAAGTTAGAAAAATTTTCCAAACCTCAAAAACAAAACAAGAATAGGAGAAGCGTACTAGGGTCGATCGGACTGAGACCCCTTCGGAATAATGCCTCCTCGATGATGTCTTTCCAACTGAGGGTCGGAAGCCCGAGCAACTTCTCCACGATTCCTGCCTCCTCGTTGCTGAGCATGGGCTCTTTCTTCGCCCGCTTCGGAAGGCCATCCCTCGACCACACCGTCGGGATCACCCATGGCTCGGGAGCTCGAATGAGGAATTACTTCTCTTTCCAATGCTTGATCGAGTCCGGGTTCTCGATCAGCTACACACCTTTCCTCGGCGAGAGGTAGTACCTCTGCTCATTTTTGTTTGGTTGGCAAAGACGGTAAAGACTCCGAAGGATGAACATGTTGGGCTGAGCACCGACCTCCTGGCATTGAAGAACAAATGCCATAACGTGCCGCCATGTGTTCAGCATTAGCTGAGCCGGATACAAGCCATACCACTGCAGCACCTCGATCACGAAAGGGTGCAGAGGCAGCCGAAGTCCGGCATTCAGAGAGTCGGCGGGAAAAATGCACGTATCGGCCGAGGACGAGGTGCACGCTCAGAAGCTGGGGCCGGGGAGAAGGAGCCCGTACCCTGCAGGGATTCGGAACCCGCTCCGGATACGATGCAAATCTGCCTCGGTCAGGACCGAAGAGATCTGATCCACCTCAGAAATTTCCCTCGGCTCGTTCTCCTCGATCGACATGGCGGTGCCCTGCGTCACCTTCTCCAATAGATCTCCGGAGTAGCTCCGCACACCGCCAATGCTCGACAGAATGCTCGGAAGCCGACCCAACTCCCCTGCAGTCTTCGGGTGCTCAATTATCGTTTCCACACCCTTGCCCTTGCTAGATCGGACCACTACCTCCTGGAGAGGCTCGGCAACCTCCTCGTCTGTATTGGGCCTGACCATTGTCTCTTCGGTCGGCTCCATGACCTCCTTCTCTTTACCCTTGCTCGACCTGACCGCTCGGCTGATGCATAGGTTCGTGGAGGGGGTCTCATCCGTGGAAGAAAACTTAACCATTTTTACAAAGATGAGGAGGGGGACTGACCTTGAAGTGACTAGAATGGCCGAAAAAGATCGTCGGAGCCTAAAACGCCTCGCCGCAACAGCTAGCAGCGCCGCTCAAGAGCTAAAAACTTCGCTAAAGAGTAAAAACCATGAGTGAGAAAGTGAAGGTGAGAAATGAGGTAAAGGGGGTGAAAACTTATAGTAAAAATAATGCCTCTTGGGCTTTGTAACGTAAGGGCGCAACTCTTGGGCCTCCCTTGAAGCATTACAAAAGCCCAAACGGCTAAGCAACGAAGAGCCACAACTATTGACAAAGGAAGCGACGTTTCAATCCAAGTAAAATCGCTCGGTGCCTCGGAACCACAATCCGAGCGACAGGACATCCGACCTCAACATTCAAGAGGATAGCTCGGATTCCGAGCAAGTGCCAATCCGAGCCACGAATTGGAGAAAAATGACTTTCCCCTCAAAATTCGCATGAGATTTCGATCAGACAGCTCAGATCATGCCAGCGCCACTACACGACAAGATAGTGTTTTCTTGGGAACTGAGCCAGCATCGAGATCTGTGCCGTCATCCAACGGCTAGGATCGCCCCACGGCCCTCTGAAAAAGGAAAAAAAAATCCGAGCGACAGGCGATCCGACCTCCACAACAAAGAGGATAGCTCGGAATTCCGACCTGAGCAACTAGTGACCCGAGCCACTTCGCTTGGACTCCGAGCAAGTGCCAATCCGAGCTACGAATTGGGGAAAAACGACTTTCTCCTCAAAATTCGCATAAGATTTCGATCAAACGGCTCAGATCATGCCAGCACCACTACACGGCAAGATAGTATTTTCTTGGGAACTGAGCCAGCATCGAGATCTGTGCCGTCATCCAATGGCTAGGATCGCCCCACGTCCCTCAGAACAAAAATCCAAGCGACAGGCGATCCGACCTCCATAACAAAGACGATAGCTCGAAATTTCGAGCCGAGCAACTAGTGACCCGAGCCACTTCACTCGGACTCCGAGCAAGTGCCAATCCGAGTTACGAATTGGAGAAAAACGACTTTCTCCTCAAAATTTGCGTAAGATTTTGATCGGACGGCCCAGATCGTGCCAGCACCACTACACGACAAGATAGTATTTTCTTGGGAACTGTGTTTGCCTCGAGATTCGCGCAAAGATCCGACGGTCCAGATCGCTCCACGTCGCTCGGAATTCCAAGCCGAGCGACTAGCGATCCGAGCCACTCGCACAACAGAAAAACCGAGCCATTTTGCTCGGATTCCGAGCAAGTGCCAATCCGACCCTCGAAAGTGAAGAAAAATGCCGCCGAGCGTCTTCAACCGTTGGATCATTGCGAAAATCGCGCCTGAGATGATGGACGGTCCAGATTACGCCACGTCCACTAAACGACAAGATAGTGTTTTCCTGGGAATTGTGCCCACCTCCAGATCCGCGCTAAGATCCGACGGCGCAGATCGCTCCACGTCGCTCGGAATTCCGAGCCGAGGGACTAGCGATCTGAGCCACTCGCGCGAGGAAAAACCGAGCCACTTCGCTCGGATTCGGAGCAAGTGCCCATCCGACCCACAAAGGTAGAGAAATTGCTGCCGAGCGACCCTGTCCGTCCGATCTTTCAGAAATTCGCACCGGCACAGGATCAACGGTCCAGATCGCGCCACGCCATAATTTGATATTTTATTTATCAAAATCATTTTTATTTACTTAAAAATTGTAAAAAAATGGTTTAAAATTCGAAAAAATTAATTAACAATCCTGGAAAATAATTATAAAGCCGGGGAAATATTTTTGAGCCCCCGAGTGGATAATTATTGCCTAAGACCATTTATTAAGACCCCCGAACGACGAATCGACACTTCGCAAAATTAAGTAAATATTCCGAAAAAATAGATAAAAATCACCAAGTGACCAGGAGAGCTCATGAACAACTCAGAGCACGCAACTAACTTAGAAAATCACCATACTGCCTCCTGCAAAGATTCGAAACCTTCCACTCGGACTCCGATACAACTCCGCCAGCCATTAAATCAGTAAAACTACTCCTCAAAGGCTGATCAAACTCAGTCTTCGGAAGTCGAGGGCTCGTGATATGGCTAAAAATGGGGTTAAATCGGAACCGTCCAAATCAGGAACGAATCTTAAAGCCTAGGGGTAAAACGGTAATTTCACCTACAAATGGGTCTGAAGCGGGTACTGGTTCTCCTCCTCAAAGATCCATTAACCTGCAAACGGATCCACCTCAACTGGGTACTGGTTTCAACTCGCAGCAAACCCTGGTCCACCAGGATAGAATTAGGGTTTCTGATTAATCCTAATCAACGGTCTTGATTCATATCTATCCTTTCACTGGGAATTAGAGATTACATTCCTTATCTAAACACAGGGATTACATGCCTAATTAGGTCCCTAAAGGCGGCTATAAATACCCCCCATCCATCTCCATTAAGAGGTAATCAATCTTTTGCCAATTTACGCTCTTTCATAATCTTCCTGATTACTGACTTGAGCGTCGGAGGGTGCATCGCCGGGATCAACCCTGGTGTCTCGCACTTTTTGCAGGTGGGCGGTGGGAGTCAGCGGTCAAACTCCGGCGGAACAGTGACAGGTTCGCTATTCAGGTTTTCCCAAGAATCCACAAATACTGTCTGTTTACCCCCACACCAGATTTAGCAGGTAACAGTTGTGTATTAGAAAGCATGATTATGGATTGTATGATGATAATATGAAATTTTGATAAGTGGATGAACTAAAAATTGAATTCTTTCATGAAACTGTCATGGATGATTAAAATTATATATAGATGACTAAAGATTTGTTAAGAACCTAATAGAAATCATGAGTAGGTTAATTTCCTTCACGTACTTGCTGTTTTGCTTGTTGTATTGAGATTATATGATGAAATTGCACAATTTGAACAAAAGATGGGTTTTATTGTTGCTATACATACATACACACACTGTTGGGTATTTTTTATGAATAAAACTTGATGAATGATTGTTATAATTGCAATTTAATCATGAGTATGTTGCTTTCATTCATGTTGTTACTGATTTGGCAAATACTTTGAGATTTGTATGATGTGGAAGAGTAAAAGTGAACAAAACCTAACTTTACTGATGAATACATACACCCACACTGTTTTGATATTTTTGATGTGCAAAACTTGACTATTTACATGTAGTAACCACCTATATTCCTGCGCAGACTATTGTAATCAGTAGGGTATGGATATAACAAGATGTAGGGAGAGTTTTGAATAAAAAAGAATCAAGTTTTGAAGTTAGGGGGTTGAGTATTTGCTTTGGGTCTGACGGTGAATAGCCGAAACTTGGTTTTTTGTGGATTTCATGAAGTTTTCGATTGAGATTGATTTGTTTTGATACTAAGGTCATTTTGAACATTATACTACTTCTTATTTGATGAATTTTAATGATTTAACAAATGCTCAAACATACCCACACACACATATGCACATTCATCTTTTACTGATATGAAGGATTTCTTAGAAATTGCTCTTTTATGAATTTTATTGAAGTTTTGCTCGAAATCTGATTGGATTTGGTACTGAGATGAATTTAAACTTTATACTACTCCTAGTTGATGAAATCTTGATGTTTTATTGATGCGAAACACACACAAATACACTTATAAACATATTTACTGTTTTGAAGAGACTTTTGTGAAGATTTACTCTTTTGAGATCTTGATGTGTTTTTGATTTGCTTTTATAAACTCCTATATGTTCTACATATTGTATTAACTCATCTTAGGAAATTGGTTTAACCAAAATTGTGATTTTATAAAGTGTAATCGATATATCAGTCGAAACATGCAAAACTTCAAACCTGGCGGTATGGCAACTAGCGGTCGACTGCGAGGTCGACTGTCCATTTTTTTAACTAAAATGGAGGTCGACTGTCACGACGGTCGACCGCACCTGCTGTTTTGGGTTGTTTTATTGAGTTTCTCTTCATTTCTTTAAATGGTTAATTCTTCGAACTTATGGATTATTGATCTACTGTTTTAAGTGATGTTTTTACTACAGATTACAGTATTTTACATAAAGTTATATTTTGTTTATAATAGAATTTGAATTATATTCCTATGACTTTATAAAGAGAGATATTTGTAGTTTTTGAAGGAATTGATGTTTCGTGATATTGTAAGACTTCTAAATGTGATTTTCTGCTATTTAATGGATTTAATGCTTATTTTAAATTCTGGAATTTTATGAGTATATTAAATGGATTTGGAATTTTTCGTTTTCTTATTATAAACGTTTTGACGATGAAATTATGAGTTTTATTGAAAGATTTTGTATTGATGGTTGAGTTATGAGTCTCTAGAGGATGAGTGGGACCCTAATTACTGGCAGTTGAGATTTTGTGATTTGGTTAGTTGAGGCTTTGTTGTTGATCAGTTGAGTTAAGTCCGGTAGGGTACACCAAACTCTAGGAGATTCGTAATCAACTAATTAACTTAATGAGATAAGGACAGGCACTAGACGGTGATATGATGAAATGAGAGCAAACGTGAGTCATGGACTCCAGGATGATCCAAGGAGTGAGATATTCTCCAGTATTTCAGGACGATGGACGTAAGGACTACAGAGTGATCTGCGGAGAGGGATTGATCTCCAGTATTCCGAGGATGAGAGTGACGCTTATGGGATTTTTGTGCAATGAGGGTTCCAGGATGACCTGCGAAGTGAGGCAATCCCCAGTTTTTCGGGACGATGGATGAATAGGCCACAAAATGATCTGCGGAGTAGGATTGGCCTCCAGTATTCCAAGGGCGAGAACCGATACTTGCAAAATGTATAAATCTCGTAGTAGGATTAGTTGCATAACGAGGGATTAAACCCTATCAAGTGGAGAACGATAAGGGATTGCACCAGACCTATGTAGAGTGGGATGCATAGAATCCGACAAGTATGCATTAGAGAGTCAGCATATAGAATTGGTGTTTTCTTGACTTGGTTTTATGCATGTTGTTTTCTGTTTTCCTACACTTGACACTTAGTCTAGGTTCACTTGATGTTTTCATATTTGATTTATTGTTATTTCATATTCCATTCGTTACTACTATTAATATATGTTCTTTATGACTTTATCCTTTATGTTTTATTTATGTTGCATTTCTTTTATGTCACTCACACCGTTAGGGCTGACCCCTGTAGTTTTGGGGATTAGGATTATCTCTAGCCTCATGTTTTTACAGGTAGCTACCTATAGCATTGGAATTTAGATGCATGTGCTAGAATAATGTTGTGGGTTATGTAAATTGTAAAAGAATGTGTTATAAAAGAAATAAATTTTAATCCAAGGTGTTTAATTTTCCGTTGTGCTTTGTAAACAATTGATATAATAGAAAGTTTTAAATTTCCCGGTATTTGGTTGCTATGTTTATGATTACATTGAAGCTGATTCTGGAATCGTGTCACGTATTTCTGAGATATTATATTAGAAATTCGGGGCGCTACAAACTGAGGCCCTCATACCCATGTTTGCCCATACTTCATCACATCTCCCCTTAGTGTCTGTCTTTAAGTTTTTAGTTTTAGAAGAATCATCACAACCTAGAGCTAGCTTACCCTACCGGACTTAAACCAACACGAGAGATAGTCAGTCCAACCTGACAACTTCTCAAGAGAAGCCCAACCCACACTAGTTAGCTCTAAAATTTCATTAATCATAAATGCCGGTTTCTAAGGGTCTCGCCTAGCCTCTAGATTCCAACAATCATCTCGTTGTAGAGATTAATTTGGTTATATATAACTTCAACACAAACATCTTTATCAACAATTCATCTTTATCACATTTGAATTCTTATTCATTAAACTTCTTTCATTCAATCTTTAGCCAACACATTCATCTATTATATTCACATTCTACATAAATTTTTCAATCAAAAATAAATAATACTCTTTAATTAATCAATCAACTAGTCACCTTCATGATACTAGGTCTACACAATCTTTCCTCATATTAGACTCCAATTTGTTAAATTTCTTTAATCAATTTCATCACTTCTAACGCAGAATTTCATTAACAATTTACTCCTAGCTCTCCTTCATTCTCAACTTGCATTTTGCTTTTTCTAATCAATTTACAAAATTTTTAATTATATCTACATCTTCTTTATTTTCAACGTGGACTCAACTTAATACATTGATGAAAATGTCTTTAAAACTCCCAAATATACACCAAAACAGTGAGAATGTTTTTTAGACGTTCTCATATTATTCTAAAATATTTATATAATTTTTTCTATAATTTAAAAAATTTAAATACCCCAAAAACACAAAAGAAACACTTTTTGAGCACAATAGGATTCGAACCCGAGACCCCAAGCCCAAACAGCCACGTGGCAGCGCCGCATGCATTGTCGCACGTGCTAGCCATGGAGGCCAAGCGCCCTCACTAATATACTATGTGTTAAATTCCTTAAGTATCAAAACTCCCCTTCTCTGACATTTAAAGAAAAAAAGTTTTCTCCCATAACAACAAACCCAAGACTCGAACCAGCGCCAACAGCTAGGCGACCATTCGCCTACCAACTGAGCCGAAGCTAAGATCATAACACTATAGGGCTTTGACTCATTAAGTATTTGATCCACATTAAATCTCATTTTTTACATATTCAACTATATTTTTTTCCTTTCATCTCCCAAAATCAATATTATAAAAAAATAAAGTTCTAGACTCCAGAATTCCTCTTTAGCTGATTTTCATTATAATTAAGAGTATTTATCCCACTTTATGTACAAAATTTATTCTTTTGAAACATATAAACATAAAAAATTGATTCATTAGCAACTAACTCTTTCTTTAATTTAGTACTATTAATTTGCATCTATACATATCCGTAAAATCATTATCTTACTGATTTCATTTACATTAATGGAGAATTAACTTCAATTTTCCAAATTACTCATTTCTTTCTCTTATAAGAATCATAACATAAAATGCAATTAGTTAATTGTCCTACTAATTTTAATGCAACTTTTCTTTTGTACCACTACAACTATCTCTTCCCCAAAATGATTCTCTAACTTTTCATTTCTATTCATTCACATTTCATACACAAAATTTCAACCAAATTGTAAGAGACACAAAATTGCATGCAACAATCAAGTTGTTCAGTTGTGTGTAACAATTCTACACATGCTTCAAATTAAATTTTCTCCATTCTAATTTACCAATCAATTCATATACTTCAGATTTTCAAACAATGAATTCTATGATTTTTCTACCATTAGCATTCTTTATCACTACACATGCATCGATTTAGCTAGTAGGATTCATTAAATCAAGAAAAAATCAACCATAAAATACCTATGCATGATTTCTATACTACCTAGAAAATAAGAAGAGACACCCACCTCAAATTGATGAAAATACAATTTGAACTCCTAGAACGAAAGCTCCTAGCTCCACACCGATTACTCTTCTCCTCCAAACTAGCCACCAAGCACACAAGAAAAATCGGAATCTCTCTCTCCTTGCTCTCTTCTTTTTCTCTCCTTTTGATTTAATTATTTTTGTGCAAATGTGAATGAAGAGATGTAGGTATTTATAAGACATTTGTGTGGTGGAGAATGATCCCACTACTTCACACAACCACTACTCACCCACATCTCCCCTCCACTCTCCCTTTCTCTTTATCCAAGGCCAGCCACTCCTCTTGCAGCCCAAGCACACGTGCATGTGTTGCACACATGCACACCCCTCATTTTATTAATTAATTATTTTTAGTTATACCCTAGGTGTTTGTTACAAGACAAGTGTTGGAAAAATAAATGTAGGATTTTATTTGTGGGCATCTTCTTGGGCTTTTACTATTTTTATTTATTTCTAGTGGATTTAAATTCATCTTTTAGGCCTATGAAATTTAATTAAGAAAGAACAATAAAATGAGAAAAAAATAAATTCAAGAAAACCGATGCATAACTTAGGAAAATTTTTAGAACAAAAAAATGAGATAAATTGCACGTGTGTTGCACGTGCAAAATGAAAAAAATGTATTTCACTAAAATTACTACGGGATGTTACAACACTCCCACCTTAGAATAGTTCCGTCCTCGGAACTACACTTAAAGAGTGAGAAAAACAAAAGTAAGAAAATTTTACAGATTTAATTAAAAAGTTCAAGGGTGATCTCTCAACATCCTATCCTCTGATTCCCAGGTGGCCTTCTCAACCATTTGGTTTCTCCATACAACTTTGACCATAGGTATAATTTTATTCCTCAAGACTTTCTCCTGTCAATCCACAATCACAACTGGATGCTCAGTGTAGCACAAATACAATTGTAGCCCTTCTGGCACTTCGGGCAAATGATGACTCGGATGCGGAATATAGCCTCGTAACATAGAAACATGGAAGACATTGTGCACTTGGGATAACTCTTCCGGTAGTTCTAACCTATAAGTTGTCTTCCCAATTATCTTCAATATCTTATAAGGACCTATGTACCTCGGTGCTAATTTCCCTCTTCTTCCAAAACGGATCACTCCCTTGGTTGGAGACACCTTCAAGAAGACAAATTCACCTTCCTCAAACTCCAGATCTCTCCTTCGGTTGTCGGCATAACTTTTCTGCCTGCTCTGTGCGTCGATTAACCTTTTCCTGATCAACTCGATCTTTTCTAAGGTCTGTTGCTCAATTTCCACCGGCCCATACATCTGTCGCTCCCCTACTTCATACCAGCACACCGTTGTTCTGCACTTCCTTCTATATAAAGCTTTATACGGTGTCATACCGATACTAGCCTGGAAACTGTTGTTGTAGGCGAATTCCACTAGAGCCAATTGACTCTCCCAACTGCCGCCAAAGTCTAACACAACACCTTAGCATATCTTCCAGTACTCGGTTGACCGTCTCAGTTTGCTCATCAGTTTGAGGATGAAAGGCAGTACAGAAATTGGTCTTCGTCCCCAAAGTTGTCTGAAGACTTTTCTAGAAAAGTGAGGTGAATCGCGCATGTCGGTCGGATACAATAGATAAGGGAACTCCATGTAGCCTCACGATCTCCCTAACATACAACTCAGCCAACCTCTCCATAGACCAAGTGAGCTTCATCGCCAAAAAGTGAGCTGATTTGGTGATTCGGTCCAGTATCACCCAAATTACATTGTTTCCTGTAACAACCCAATTTTTTTTTTTTTTTTTAAACTAAGTCTCCAAATTCAATTCTTTCAATTTCTATATCACTTTGGTCATAAACTAAGAAAGTTATATTCCAGGGAAAATTTTGGTAGAGTCTCCCCTGTAAATTTTGCCCCGAAACACAGATAGCTTACGGAATTCTGCTCAAAATTCCGTAGCTCACAATCCACATAATATTTTCATGGGCTCCCCAGGACAAAATGAGCAGATACACACAGGCAATATAATATAATGCTCTGGGGCCCAAACTCATAACGAATTATCAAATATTAATTAAAAACTATAAATTTCTTTGAAAAACGAGGTAAAATTTTAGAAAAATCCTTGTAAAACCTACCACAGAGCCCGGTACTCCACAACGAGATGGGTACGGGTCACAAACATACCACACCACCCCACACTATACTCATCATCGTCATATACATGCTTATACATCCCTAATACAATTTAAATCATAAATTTTACTATTCCTATAACTAAATAATACAAATTTTTAAATTAAAACTTCATCCTACCAATCCACGCTTCACCCCTGCACTGATGAGAACCTGTAACAGTAGGGGATCTAGGGTAGTCCTCAGACTCTCCTAACTCCCCAAACACTAAGGGGTTAGCCATTTCTGGTGTGAGTATAGTTATTAATCTAATGACAAATTAAAATAGTATAAAGAAAATAATTTAAACTTACGAATACCAAATTAAGATAATGTAACCTGAATCCTGAACACATCAACATCGTCAATACAATGATATATCAAATACTTTGCCAATCCTGCATTCAACTATTTAATTATCCATAACTTCGCACATTTCATAATATACTTCACATCAACCTCGTGTATATATATATATATATATACTTATTCAACATCTGCATGGTACGAATACGCATACCATCCATTACTTTTCAATTTAACTACTCTAACCCAATATTCATTCTTCCACAAGTATCGTCATAATAGCATTATAACCATTTGTATGTTATTACTCCTTCCATTAATAACAATTTGTATGAATATAACTCATAATACACATACTTTCTTAATAACCAGTTTCATAACCAATCCCATAATATGGGTATTTATTTTATTATGCCATATCCAGTATCATTTCTTACAATTGCTTATATTCTCTTAATACCACATTCATTCAAGTCTTATAACACAAATATAACATCTAATTGCTTATTGCAATGCTCTTACACCTCATCACATCATTAACACATTATTGATCGAATGCTTATACTTATTACATCAAAAACATGCTTTATGGTTCATTTCCATCTCATTATACCACTTTAGAAATTCTCATTCTTATAAGTAATATATCTTATTATCATTTTCACTTAATCCCCAAACACAATCTGGGGCCACAACATATCACATCCCATAGCCGATAGCTTGGGTAATAATCACTGTACCTCAAACACACAGTTTGGGTAATATCACATCACATCTCAAGCCGATAGCTTGATTATTAATTTCACTTCAATCACTTATCATCTTCACTTCACTTTATTTCTCATTTCTATCAATCATTACCACTATTATATCCACTCACCCTGCGAATTATGCCAAGGCAGGTAGTTCCCACAATTTCCACAGAAATTGCGGGCAGGTAGTTCCTTGACACAATTCCAAGGTACAACTCATATCAATCTGCATTTACTTTAATGATCCCATACGTAATACAATTACTTCATATTATTCATGATAACACATCTCTTTTATTATTTTCATCTTAAATTAATCACATGCTGCATTTATCATTTCTTTTTATACACTAACTCATAACACGTTCACTTTCATAATTACTTCATTCACAACAATTTTCTTTCTCATACACAATTCACATTTCACTATCCACTTTCTTTTCCACACACAATTCAAATTTTACTATCCACTTTCTTTACTCTCACATTTTTATTAACACAAAGTTATTTTATTAGTTTATCGACCAGTGAGCCACAGTATCCCAACATACTGAAAGCCGACAACCCAGTAAACACGCGGTCCGATGCTCACACAGAGTCTTACTCGTCCGAGGCTACGTCTTCCTCCTAGCCGAACTAGCGAGAGAAAAACACGTCCCAGGTAAACTGGGTACTTCCTCCCGGCCGAAGCCAAGAGGGAAAAAGCCACGTCCCAGGTAAACTGGGTGCTTCCTCGCGACGTCTGTCATCGAGGGAAAAACCACGTCCCAGGTAAACTGGGTGCTTCCTCCCAGCCGATAGCCAGGAGGGAAAAACCACGTCCCAGGTAAACTGGGTACTTCCTCGCGACAGCTGTCATCGAGGAAAAACCGGGCCTCAAGCCGATAGCTTGGGCGATAAAAATCACTTACCCCAAACATAGTTTGGGTCCACTTACCCCAAGCCGGTCCTTGGGTGTTAGGAGGTCTAGCCCAAACCCCCAGGATTGCTGTAGGTACTGGTCAACAAAGCCATCTGTTATTAGCATTAATCATTGCATCTTTCCATTTTACTTTATCACACATGCGTTTCACTTTTGCTTTAACCACGTGAATTAATACCACATTTTATTAGCACGTACCAGCTGATCTTTTATCTTCATGTCATTATACCACACTATGCATACACCCTGTTATTCAACACATAACTTATCATATCATATTAATGCATAATATTAATGCGCTAGGATATTTATTTTGCCATATCAACCCACATTAAGGGTACCATGTTATTTAATTTGCCATAACATCACCCATCATGAATACAATGCTAGTTGCTACTTCATTAAATCACATATAAACGTACACCAAGTTATAATATTAATAAAAGAACTATATTAGGTTATTCCATATTGTAAGAGTATCAAAATAGATAATTCATCACATTGTAATATCATACTATTGCCCATTAATTCATGTCGAACATAATTAGACTGTAAACAAATACCCACTTACTAATTTCATCCATTATCACATCACAAGTCAATATCATGTTACATATATATCCCAAACATACACCACACATGTGGATTTCCAAGAAAATGAGCCAAAATCATTTATTTCCTCTAATTAAATCTCATAATATTCAATTATAGCATACTAGCTCATGCATCATGTTTCATATAAGTAAAATCACCTATAGGGGCTTATATGCCCCAAAACATGCACAAAACGTGCACCATAATTACACGGATTTTCAAAACATGATCACAATCACTAATTTCATCTAATTACATCTTATAACATCTATCCATAGCATGTTAGCCCATACACAAGGCTCCGCATATACCAAATTACCTATATCGGCCTATATACCCTAAAAACATGCACAAAACATGCACGGGGTAAAAATATGCATAAACGATTTAATATATTTGGTTTTTATATACCAACACATCACATTAACCCATACTATAGATTTTATATACTTAAAATAGTCACTTTCACTACATATCTCAAAAACCCATTTTGGATCCTTAAAAATCCGTATTTTCAAAAAAAACCCATTTTTAGACATAACTCCCACAAAACATATCAAAATGCCACGAAATTCGGCCACAATATAAAATATTTATAAACACAACGTACTCACCTGACGGATCGAGCAAACGATGTCCCACGTCCGTCCTGTAGCCAGTCGAAGTTCGACTTTTTCCACCTAGTTGAAAAATTATAGAACCGATTAGTTTAAAGCTCAAAACTCGACCCACAGACCTCCAAATTTGAATCCGTCTTCACCCACGCGTCACAAATAACATATGTAAGCGAGCTACATCGACGGATTTCAAATTCGAACCCCAATGCAAGAACTCACATATTGATCGGAGGCTTTCTAATAGGAAAATTTCATATTTCCTAATTTCTTCAATCCCTTGGTCCTAATATCTCAAATTAGGGTTAACAACAATAATGGAACTCATCTATACCTCTGAATTCATCAAATTCTCACCTCTGTATCGCGCGGGCATTTCACCGAACACCCGGCGTGCACTTTTCACCTATAATCCATTTCACTCAATTTAATTGAGCTGGAAGCCTATAAAATCATCCTAAGTTTATATTAATACTTTCATAATACTCTACACCCTCACATACATTTTCTACAATTATTTGGATCGAGTTTTCTACCCGATTTCATAAACTCTATAATTTGAGTTTATACCAAAATCACTACTCCCCATTTTATTCTAATGACTCACTACAATTTTTACCACCATACCAGAGATAATTCATATATATATGTATCTATGTTTTACAAACCCAACACCCTAATTTACTAACAACTTGTAATTTCTCTAACAACCCACTAATTCCTTAAATCTTCCACTTCCAACACCTCTAAATCTCTCTACCATAATAATCCTACTTGATAAAACTAACCACACTTAATTTTATACGAATAAATAAAATAGGGTATACCTTTTCAGAATCCTTTCAAAAATTCGATGCTACCACGTTGTAGAGAACCCTTCAATTAGTATACCCCTCAGTTTAATTTAAAAACCATGGAGAAATGGAAGAGATTTGGGTGGGGGAAGGGCCAACCGAATGGGTTCGGTGGCTTTTTTTTTTGTTTCGGTCGGGTGAAGTGAACGGGAAGGGGGAAGAAAGAAAGAAAGAAGGAAAGAAATGGGGGAGGGGTTATTTGAAAATATAATGTATATAAATAATAATAGTAAGGTATAATTACCTATAAGCCCTCCAAATCCAATATATTACAAATAAACCCCAACTCTTTTCAATAATAATACAAACAATACAAAACACATTAAAATTATCTTATAATAATCCCCCATAATGATAAAATAAAATAAACTATATTTCCTCACACAAAATCTCAACTCTTAATTCTAATATAATCATAATACCAATTTACCATAAATATGCAATACCAGTATCGATATTAAAAATAAATAAAATAAGATATCACTTAAAATAATTCTCACCCCTACAAAATATGAAAGCGAATATTTTCGGTATTTTAAAATCCGAGGTGTTACATTTCCTTTGGAACTCCTGGGTAATCTAGTAATGAAGTCCATGTTGATGTTATCATATTTCCACTCTGGAATGGGTAATGGCTGCAACAAACCCCCGAGTTTCTAATTCTCGACCTTGATCTGCTTACAGAATACACATCTAGCGACAAACTCAGCCACATCCCGCTTCATCCCTGACCACCAGAAACACTGCTTGATGTCCTTGTACATATTGGTACTCCCTGGATGTACAGATAAAAGAGTGATGTGTACTTCCTGTAGAATACTTTCCTTCAGCTCTGCTTTATTCGGCACACACAACTGCTCTCCAAACCACAACACTTCATCCTTGACCTAGAATTCTGCCAACTTGCCGGCACCAAGCTCTTTAATCCCTTGGATCTCTAGATCGGTCTTCTGACTGTCGATAATCATTTCCCTCAATGTGGGTTGAAGTCTTAACTGGGCTAAGGACGCCCCCAATCGTTGCAAAACCACCTCAATTTTAGCTCGATCGAGTTCCTCTGCCAACTTCTCCTGAATCGTGATTAGACGAGACAAACTGCTCTTCCGGCTAAGTGCATCAGCCAGCACATTAGCCTTGCCCGGATGGTACTTTATTTCGGGACGGATATCTTCCAACTCTTCCAACCATCTCTGCTGCCTCAAGTTTAGATCTTTCTAATGGTAGATGTATTTTAGACTTTTGTGATCCGTGTACATGTTGAATTTTTCTCCATACACGTAGTGCCTCCACTATTTTAATGCAAAGATTATTGCCGCCAACTCCAGATCACGGGCTGGGTAAATCTTCTCATGCAGTCTTAATTGTCTAAACCCATAAGCTATTACCTTCTCCTCCTGCATCATCACGCGGCTCAGTCCGCGATGGGAAGCATCGTTGTAGACATCATAGTCGACTCCTGCTCTTGGCAAAGCCAATATGGGAGCGGTAGTCAACCTCTCCTTCAACTCCTGAAAGCTAGCCTCGCACTGTTCCGTCCATTTAAAACTCACGTTCTTCATTATGGGCACCATGAGTGGCACAACAATCTGGGCGTAGCCCTGAATAAAACTTCGATAGTAGCAATTTAGACCCAAGAAGTTTCTGATTTCTTTCACTGTAGTCGGTCTTGGCCAATCCTTCATTGCCTCAATTTTTTGCGGATCGGTGGCCACTCCTTCCTTAGAAAGGATGTGACCCAGGAAGGCGACTTTGGTTTTCCAGAAGTCACACTTAGACAACTTTGCATATAGCTTCTGCTCCTGTAGCTTCTTCAGTATCTCTGTTAGGTGCCCAGCATGCTCATCTTCTATCTTGGACTAGACCAAAATGCGTCGATGAACACTACGATGAAAGAATCGATGAACGGTCGCAGGACCCTGTTCATCATGTCCATGAAGATAGATGGTGCATTTGTCACTCCGAACGGCATGACTAAGAACTCGTAGTGACCATACCGAGTTCTAAATGCCGTCTTGTGCACATCCTCTTCCTTCACTCAGAATTGGTGATAATCCGAACGTAGATCTGTCTTAGAGAAAACATCTGCTTCTTGTAGACCGTCGAATAGATCATCTGTCATGCCCAGCTTCCCAAAAAGGAGATACGGAATACAGATACTTGACTAAGTCCAGCAAATAATTTTCATCATCCATAAGCTATCAGGATCTTTACAACATTTCACAGGAATAATCAGAGTAGGAAGCAAGAGAAGTCAACCAAGCATGCATAACTGAATCAATATACCAACATGAATTTACTTGAAACAAAATGTAATAATCTCAAATAAATCAGATCTAGAAACAAGTCAATAAATCTGGGTCACATTGCACAATACAAAATAATCCAAGTAACAGATACATTTATTCAAAATAAGCAACAGGAAATAATAATAGCAAAACTCCAGCATCTAGAATCTCAGATCACCTACTCCATCGGGTAGCTGATCTCCATGTTCTGCAATTTAATAAATTGCAAGAAAAAGGAAAGAGAAACAAAACTCCCGTCAATGCAAGTTACGGGCCGCTTGTAGTGCAGGCACAAGTACATGGGAAAAGATAACAAATATAGAATAACAGCGGAACAACATAGCATGGAATAGATGTGACAGAGTAAAACAGAATGTCTAATATGAATCAGAAAACAGGATCAAGTAACATGGTATGCTAACAGGTACAGGTGATATGTAACAGATGTCAAGTTTCAGATGGTATGCAGACAGATATACAGATAACAGATGCCAGATAACAGGTACAGGAAACAAATGTCATGTTATTACAGGTCTTGTATTTTAGTTCTATCTAGGTAGCACTTCATGCGTCCTAGATTTTTACCACATTGTTGCTACATTAAAACAAATTACGTTTAGATTTCGTAGTGGAATGTATAGGACCGAGTACTCAGGTATCAAACAGACAGATTCACATGCAGATACAGACAGACAGATAGAACCTACAGGTTCTTTTCTGAGTACACCTTCCTATAGTGAAGTGTGCAGTCAGGTAATCAGATAACAGAATCGTGTATCACGTAGTCATGAACATGTAACAGATAACAGATAATCATGTGGGAAACACGGGCCCCCTTCCAAGTACATATTTCTTTATTATCCACTATTAGATCTTTCCCTTAACCCCGACTTGGTTATTTTGTTATTATTATCAGACAGGCATGTATGTGTTACAAAACAGAGCAAGAACAATATGGCATAAACAGGTAACAGGTTCAGATTGAAAGATAAACATGTACAGGTGAAAGACAACTCATAAAAAGATAGAACAATGAAAATTCTAGTTCAGGACAGCAAGACAATACTGCACCAAATCTAGGATTTTCGTTGCCACAAATATGCAAATCTGTATCCGTCAGAAAATCTGGAAAATAGAATCTCGTTCGAATTCAACAAATATATATAAGTCATATGGTATTTCACAAAAAAGCATAACTCAAAACAGAATTGTATCTAGAAAATGTGTTCAGCCAGAAATCAGAAGTTTGTATTCATAAACAGGAAAACGGCATAATAACTTACTGATTAAATCCAAGAAAAATCTGAGGTATTCCTTAGTATGTTTAGTATCAAAAAATAATGTTTCATAATTTTTCAACATAGATAGTATAATCAATTAAAATCAGAAAGCAGCAAAATACAGTACTTTTGTAAATCTGGAATCATAAATACAGTAGTACTAAAATAGCAATAGATTACAAAATATAAGTCGAAATCCAGATCTGTCAAAAGGGTGATGAAATAGATATAGTAGGCTACATTTCATATTCACGAAGTTTTTATAGACAGCAAATAGAATCAAGTTGAAATTATGTTTCTTTACTGAACAATATGAAAATTTTGCCAGTAAAGTAGTTGTTTGCAAGTATAGAATAGTGTACAAAAATCATTAATTAAATACACAAAAATTAGGGTTTAATCTAAATCAAGTGCAATTGTAATCAACAAAATATTGGATCAAAATATTATCTTTAACCCTAGTATCAAAATAATTTACCGTACAGAATTAATATAAAACTGGATCTGGAATTTTCTACACATCTGTAGTAAAATAGCCATAACTTGCAACTCATAAATTGAAACTGAGATCTGTCAGAAAATCTGAAAAGTAAACAGAATTCTCTATAATTCATATTCACAAATAATTTTCATATACTGACCATAATAGGGTCTAAAATACTGATAAAAAATTGTGTAACAGCAAAAACTAAAATCCTCTTTATGCATAAAATCAACTAGTTCATATGTAACACATCCAAATCATAACAAAAAGCGAAATATGGTATACAAGATGTCCAAGCAACATGGTATAGAGTATTTAGCAAGTCTACAACATGTTATGCTATGACTAACATAAGCAAGCATACGACATTATACGAACATGCATGTATACATCAAGAAGTGATCATCTCTAAGTTATTTCATGTCGTGTGTGTAATGAAATAACTACGGGCAAATCAATACATAGAGACAAGCTATGATAAGGGTTTTGCACAAGAATTATCTCTAGAACAAACCTACACTATAGGCGGTATTTAGTACTTGTATTACACAACAAAAAGAATACAAGTTACTTGCCTTATAGACGACGGCGAAAACGATGCAAAGAGCGAGAATAACGGGCATGGATTCCCGAGCACGAACACAATAACACGAGAAAGCAGACACGAACAAGATCACGAACATAATCGGACAGCTAGATCCAAGAGATCAAGATCAAGATGATCGGATCAGATCGGACGGCCAGATCTCCTTGATGATGAAGATGATGATGATCAAGATCGATCGATCGAACGGCTGCGATAAAAGGAAGCTTGATGATCATCATGATCGTGATGATCAAGAGGAGATAGGATGGCCCACATTCAAATGACCAAGAATCCAACTGCAACAACAAGCTTCAGCCCTGGTATGATGGCGGGGACAACAACGTCGGCCTAGGGGAAGGCCGGGATGCGTGCTGGCTGGCACGAGGGCTGGCTGAACGGGCAACGACAGCATGAACAGGGGACAGGTCGGGGGTAGCTGGCGCTGGGGCGGCTGCTGTCGGCTGTTGCTGCATCGGACAGGGAGGCAGCACACAGGGAGGTTGGGTGGTGCTGCAGTCGCTGTGGCATCGCGACTGGCTGGAAGACAGCGCTGAGGGGCTATCGACGATGCTGTGGAGACGCTGGCATCGGGCTGAGCAGCGCAAGAGAGGGAGAGCATTGTGGCTGTTGGCGCTGTCTGGCTTTGGGAGAAGAAGGGACGAATGAGGGCGACACTGTAGTGTGACGGGGGAGCCGACAGAGTGGTGGCAGCAGGCAGGCGGTCGAGAGAGAGATCAGGAAGGTGGGTTGCGGGAGGGAGAAGAGAGGAGGCAGGGGAAGATGAATAGGTAGGGGGATGAGCCGGGGAGAGGAGGTCGGGGATGATGGGAGAGTGGCTATGTTTAGATAGATGAACAGGGGGGATACAGTGGGTATTTATATAGGCAGGGTAGATTATTAGGGTTTTGCATATTGATTTCGGGTAGGGTACAGGGTTTTGGTTAACGGGTAGGAGTAGGTGTAATAGGGTATTGGATTAAAAGGATCCAATTAGGATTAATAGAATAGGATTTTAGGAATAATTTGGTTTATATTAAAAGATCCAATAGAATTTATAAAATAACCAATAAAAGTATGATTTATAATAAAATGTAATTTTCATTACAGCATAGAATTATTTGAAATAACTACAAATACAATTAACAATTGAAATGAGTTTTTAATAAACAATCAAAATTAATAATAATAATAATAATAGCAATAATAACAATTACCATTAACACAATAATAATAATAAGAGTAATAATAATAGTACTAATAATAATAGTAGAAATCAAAGTATTAATAACAATAGATTTGTATTACAATATAAAAATCATAGAAAATAGTTACAAATAAAATTATTGATCGAAAATAAATTTTAATAGAAGATCCAACATTACATTTTGACAAAAGAATTTGAAAGCGAAAAAAAAAATTACGAAAATTTTAAATACAAAAAATACACAGAAAATACGTATTTACGAAATCAGGGGTTACATCATCGATTCGTGGAATCAGATATTTATTCTGCACTATCACATTGTTCAACTCTCTGTAATCGATGCACATCCTCATCGGTCCATCATTCTTCTTTACCAAAAGAACTGGTGCTCCCCAAGGTGACGCACTTAGCCTGATGAATCCTTTGCCCAACAGTTCTTCAAATTATTTCTTGATCTCATCTTGCTCCACTGGCACCATTCTGTACGGTGCCTTAGAAATGAGTGCACTCCCTGCTGAACGGAGATACTGAACTCTACATCCCGATGAGGTGGTAGTCCGGGTAGATCCTCTAAAAACACTGCTGGAAAATTCCTGACTACGGGAATCTGCTTCACTTCTTTGGGATCCTTCTGCTTAGACATAGCTACAATCAACTGCTCACACTTTCTCTTCCCTCAAAATATAACTAACGGTCCTCCTGGAGCTTACACCATAACTTCTTTGGTTTTGCACTCAATATTGGCACTATAGATCGGCATCCAGTCTATGCCGATGATTATATCGACCCCCAATACTGCTAACTCAATGAGTTCGATCCCAAACATTCTGCCTCCGATTTCAAGGTCACACCCTTCATAATACCGGTCGGTAGTCAACGTTTCCCCTGACGGAGTAGCTACAGCTAGAACTTTGCTAGGAAAATTTTTTGGTTCAACTCCCAAACGTTTTGCAAATGAAGGTGACACAAATGTATGAGATGATCCAGTATCAAATAAAACAATTGCTTTCATTCTATCAATGAGAAGTTCCCCTATTACATATGAATGCTTTCATTACATAACACTCCTCAATTACAAACTAGAGATAAAAGTAGTAGACTTTATTCATTTTCTTCCATACCGGTGATGACGTTATCTGCATCATCTGCAACGGCTTCAGTCAGAGCGAATACTCGCCCCTGCCAGTATGGCTTCTGTCTCTGCTCCGCCCGTTTCTGTCCTTTCTGTTGATGTTAGGGACAGAAGAGTTTGGTATGCCCCTCCTTCCTACAGTTGAAGCAGGTTAGAGGGTTCTAAGGCTTAGGGTTCTGAAGCTTGGTGCAAGCGGACCTGAAATGACCAGCTTCCCCACAGTGGTAACAGGTTTCACCCGAAGCCCCGTTGCTTTGCCTCCCCATCACAGAAATGGCCTTTGCCCCTGTTGGTCGGAACCTCTGCGCTGGGGGCTGTCCCTTGAAGCTGTTTGACGGTGCGGGCCTCTTACCTGCGCTCCAGTTGCTCCTCTAGTTCTGTGCTGCCTGGTAATGATCCATGTCGGCTTTCGTGACTATGGCCCTCCTGACCAGCTTATCAAACCTCCAGATACCGAGGGGTATCATCCGAGACCTCAGGCTTGGCCTCAATCCCTGTTCAAACTTTCGTGCATTCTTAGTCTCGTCAATAACCATCTCTGGCGCATACCCGGAGAGTTGATTGAACTTTGTCTCATACTCTCGCACTGACAGGCTTCCCTGTTGCAAGCCCAAGAACTCCATAAACTTCTTTTCCTGTACATCCATTAGGAAGTAGTGGCTTCATAACTCTCCTAGAAAACCCTTCCAAGAGATCAGTACATTTCCTAAGGTCCTCTTCATTGATTGCCACCTAACCCCTGCATCTTTCTCCAGCTGGATAATGGCCAGCTTCACTTTATTTGCCTCGGGAGCCTCCAGAACTTCAAATACTGTTTCAATTTGCCTGATCCAGTCGTCTGCTGCATCTGGATTGCCCTAGCCCTTGAACAAATCCACCAATCTAATCGCTTCTGGGACTTGTACTACTAGTCCGGCCCTGGTGTTCCCGGCAAAGTTTGCGACGAAGGCATTAAGGTTTTGGTATACTCGAGCCAGTTCTGTTTCTAGGTCGAGTCTGTTGTTCTCACCACTGAGTCCTTTGCCATTGCGGTTCCTCCGTCCGGCCATTTCTGGGTCATAAAACTTTTCATTAATCACCACAAATAACAAAACTTACATTCTTCTTTCAACAAAACTTTATTCATTTCCAAAGTTAAACTTCATACATTCAGAAAATAAACTTGCTCCGATATCCAGTACATAACTTCAATCATAAAGACAGCCTAGATCCTATGGCTCCTTTTGGCTACTCTGAGCTCTCCCCGAGTTCAATGATCTCTTTCTTCGTCTCATCATACTTCTGATGACATTCCTACTTTCCCCAACAAGTTTTGTTGTCTAGTTGGGTGAAGTGTCGGGCATTCCAGTGCTGAAGCATCTCAAGTTCCCATACTCGGGAACTCAGTGCTAGGATGCGCTCCCTATTTCCGTCTACTGTGCTTCCAAGTGGTTACTCTCCACTTCTAGGTATCCAATTCCTTTCGAAGAGAAGCAACAACGCATCCTTGGTTGCCTCGAACTGGTTCTTCGTCTGAGGACTCATCTGATGAATCAGGTGGAGGTGGAGTAATCTCTCGGGATTCGGGTAGTTCTTCCTCTATTTCTTCTGGGTCTCCTTCCTATATAGTTTCTTCATCGGGATAGAACTATTCCACTTCACCCTCTCGGTCATGATGATTAGCCATCTTATAGGGAAAAGGAGGAGAAACATCAGCGTATAGAGCAACACAAATATAAACTACGTACATTTAAATCTCTATAAGCTGAACTCACACTCTAATGTCCACCCTAATGTGTCGTCCTTATAAATTTGTACTACTCATTGAAGTTGGGTTCTGATACCACTCTGTAATGCCCCAAATTCCAAAATGCGGTAATTCGTAGCACAACAGGATCTTCACTTCATTTCGTACAATTTTACAAGAATTTTAAAAAAATTATTTGTACAACACTGTTCATCTTACATCATCGTAGTGGAAAACTAATGATTACATTACAAAACATGTACAATTTAAACATCAACAATAAACTGTAACCCTTGTTTTCCCAAACCCGTATTTTATGTGTATTTTTCTACATTTAAAATTTATGTATATTAATTTTTCTGCTTTCAAATTCTTTGTTAAAATGTATTATTAGATCTTTTGTTAAAACCTATTTTTAATCAATAGTTTATTTATAACTAGTTCCCAATGATATTTTTTTATAATACAAATATTTTTATTATCCTTTGGATTATTATGTTTATTATTATTATGTGTTGATTTTTGTATTATTAATATTATGTTCAAATAATTTCTATCTTGTAGATCCATATATATTTTGATATATAATCCTATTTTTATTTATTACCTTATCTATTCGATTTGATCTTTTATCTAAATCCTTTTTTAAAACCCTAATCCTATTCCCAATCCTATTGTTGATCCCAAATAGATTTACCAAAGCTAAATTAAACCCAGTCCTATTTTAAATCCTATGCCATTAATCCATATCAATACCCATTAAACAATCCTATTACTACTCCTAATTACCCACAACCTAATTACCCATTAACCCAACTCCTAAACCCTAATCTCCTCATATATATTATTTGACACTATCTGTAATATTGTCTGCATCCTATTTGACTTTTGACACTTAACACATGTTAGTATACCATGCTAGTTGATTATGCAATATCATGGTATGTCTGTTTCTGCTATTATTTAGATTTATTTAGTTTTCCCCATGTACTTGTATCCTACATTATAAGTGGCCCGTAACTTGCAATTGACGGGTACCTTGTTTTCTCTTTCCCTCTTTCCTGCAATTTATTAAATTACAGATTTTGGAGATCAGCTGCCAGATGGAATAGGCAAGATGAGATATTAGTTGCTGGAGCTCTTGCTACATTTATTTATTTCCCTGTTATTCATGAATAATTGTATCTGTTACTTGGATATTTATCTTGTATTTGGGCAATGTGACACAGGATAATTGTGTTATTCAGATCATAACTATTTGAAATTAATATATTTTATTTCAAGTATTCTTGTTGGTAATTGGTTCATATGTGCATGTGGTTGTTTCTTTGCTTCCGACTCTGATTATTTTATGAGATATTGTAAAGATTCCGGAATAACTTATGGATGATAAAAATCATTCGCTAAGCTTTTGTTACGTGCTCGTATTTTGTATTTTTGGGAAGCGGGGAGTGACAGGGTTTTTTGTAGTATCAGAACCCAGGTTTGGCTAATATATTAGTTGACTAATATATTAGACAAGCTTTGCTCAATCTGGAATCTGTTCAACATTTCGCCAACAATGCATGCATAAATGAATCGGTTATTATCAACATTGATCTGGATACTAGTGTTATTCCTTTCTTTTTGACCCCTTCTTATTCGATTCTTTGATTCTTTGTTTCTTCCATCTCTTTTAGTCGTTCTCATTTGTTGATTCCTTATTGGGTATAGTTTCGTTCTTTCCGTACACATATTCCTTTGATACTTTTATTCATTTTCATTTGTTGACTCATTTTGAGTATCATACTAGTTATTCTTTTTCTGCCATATTTTCTTGAAATTCTGCTTGTGCCCCTTCGTTCCTCTTCCTTCGTATATTCAATTCTTTGATTTCTTATTTTCTTTCGTCCTTGTAGTCGTCCTCTTTTGTTGACTCTTTATTGAGTATAAAATTCATTCTTCTCTTGCCTGTATTTTCTTTATTTATATATATATATATATATATTCGAATATTTTGTGTATTTCGATTATTAGTTGTTATATTTTGGATCTTCTATAAAATTATTTTCTAAAAACGAAAATTTTGTATTTCAAATAACTGTGTATTTTAATATCACAAATTTCAAAACGCAACTTCGTACTTAAATTGAGCAATCAATATCTAAGTACGTGTGGAAGATTGTATCATCTCATTCATCGTTTTGTTGCAACTGGATGTCGAGATGGCAAACATGCAACTCGACGTCAATGGAGGCAAATTGCAACTAGATATTGGGGAGGCAAAATGTGCAACCGAATATCCAGATGGTAACCTGCAACCTGTTGTCGTGGAGGCAAACCTGCAACTTCATGTTGATAAGGCAAGACTACAGATGGATATAAATGAGGCGAACCCACATCAAAGAATTTCTATTACTACTAATACTATTGTTTTCCTTATTATTATTATTAGTATTATTATTATTATTGTTATTACTATTATTATTATTATTATTATTATTGTATTTTTCTTACTATTTTATTTTTTATGTTGATATTGAATTACTTTCACCAAAATGATGAACCCCAAATTATTTTTTGTCTTGTATTATTATCCTTATCAGTATTGTTAACATTTTATTATTATTTTTATTTTCACCAGTATGTTTATGATGATGATTATTATTATTATTATTATTATTATTATTATTATTATTTTCATTATTATTTTATTATTATTATGTGTTGATTTTTGTATTATTAATATTATTTTTGTTAATGCTCATTAGTTTTGACCTAATTATTTAAATTAAAGCCCTCCTCTAAATCCCAATTTTAATCTGGTGTCTCATTCTTTTCTTCTTGCTCGGATCGTCGCTTGTTGTGGCGTGGTCTACAACGACTTATTTGCAGCTTGGAACGTCACCATCAGAGTGGCACAGCGGAAGCGTGGTGGACCCATAACCTACAGGTCCCAAGATTATATTGTAGCTACTCCTTCCTTGCATTGTTTTAGTTTTCCCTATCTCTTGCAATTATTCTCATCCGTTGACTTATTGTTTGATTCAATTCTTCCCTGTCTTTTCTCTCTTTGATTTCAGTAAATGCCGACACCCTTATTGCTTTGTTATCTGGTGTTGATTCTTTCCTTTTTGATACTGTTTATTCTCTTTCTGCATTCCATTTGATCCCATTGTTATCCCCTTCCTTTTATTTCTGGTTTTCCCCCTGCTTTGTTCCTTTCCTTTTAACCCTCTGCTTTGTTACGCTCTCCCAGTTTGCTTTTGCCTCGTCCTATGTACCGCCTAAGCAAATTTCGAGGACGAAATTTTGTTGTAAGGAGGGTAGGATTGTAACCCCTGTTTCTCCAAACCCGTATTTTATGTGTATTTTTCTATATTTAAAATTTTTGGACATTAATTTTTCTGCTTTCAAACTTTTTGTTAAAATGTATTATTAAATCTTCTATTACATCCTATTTTTAATCAATAGTTTATTTACAACTAGTTCCCAATGATATTTTTTTTTATAATACAAATAATTTTATTATGCTTTGGATTCTTATGTTTGTTATTATTATGTGTTGATTTTTGTATTATTAATTGATATGGCTAAAAAATGGGGGTTAATCGGAACCGTCCAAATCGGGCATGAATCTTGAGACCTGGGGGTAAAACGGTAATTTCGCCCACAAAAAGGACCAAAATGGATATTGGGACATCCCTCCTAGGGCCCAATAACCCACGAATGGATCCACCAACAAGAGGGTGCGGGTTTTAACCCGCTGCGCACCCAATCCAACAAGATAGAATCAAGGTCCCTGATTAATCACGATCAACGGCCCCTATCAAGGTCCCTGATTAATCACGATCAACGACCCTGATATACATCTATCTTTTCATTGGGATTTGGGGATTAAATTCCTTATCTGATTACGGGGAATATACCTTATCAGATTACATTCCTTATCTGTTGACAAGGGGAATATTCCATATCAGATCATGGGGATTACATTCCTAATCTGTTCCCTCAGACGCATATAAATACCCCCCATCCATCTCCATTAAGAGGTAATCAATCTTTCACCAGTTTTTGCGCTCATTCATAGTCTTCCTTGATTACTGAATTGAGCGTCGGAGGGTGCGTCGCCGGGAACAACCCCGGTGTCTCGCACTTTTTGCAGGTCTACGGCGGGATCGAGGACCGAAGCCCGACGGAACAGGTATACAGGTTTACTATTCAGTTTCCCTAAGAATCCACAAATTCATCTGTTTGCCCCCACACCAAATTTAGCGGCAACAGATTGGCACCGTCTGTGGGAAACTAATGAATAGGAACCTCTCCTCTTCCCCAAAAACAGGTTTTCTCCAGCCATGCCACCTCGAAAAGTCAGATCGAGGGGGTCCAACCGGGCACCCAACCCTGACCAGCAAGAAGTTCCCAACAATCCTGCTCAACAACAAGCGCAGCTTCCCCCTACGGCGGAAGACCCGCTCCAACAGAACCTTCCCCCTCTTGATCCAAAGGGTCCTAACCCTCAGAAACAACCCCTTCATCAAGAACAGGTCTCCATCCGCAACGCCTCCACTGACTCTATGGCCTCCCATCACCCCCGAGCCTCTGGTCGCCACAATACAGCCCCAAACCACCAGAAGGAGGATGATCTCCGCCGCCATCTGGAAGAAAAACGGGCCCGAGAGGGAGCCTCCCGCCAACACTATCCGGGCGAGCGGTCTCCTCGCCACCGATATCACAGGTCCCCAGTCCGCAGGGGGAGGAAGGAGTCCCCCGATCATTACCGAAGAAGGCACTCTCCCGCAGGTCGGCAACAGCCCAGGAACAATGAGGCACCAATCACCCGTGCCGAGTTCCAGCAGTTCCAAGCGACCGTCCTGCAGGCTCTCAACCTTCGTCAAAATCCTAATGAGCCAAAGGTGCCATCCCCTCCTCCAGTCCGAAGCCCTCACCGACGGTCCCCATCTCCTCATCCTGCTCCTAGCAACTCCCGGCGTACCCCAAGTCCTCGCCGCTCCCGAACTTACCATCGCCGTAGCCCTCGCTCTCCCTCATACGAAGACGAGTCTTGTGGCTCGGCAGATTACCGTCGGAGAGATGACACCATGAACCACCGTCTTCATGAAGTAGAGAGACGCCTGGGTCAGATAAACCGAGAAGAAGAGCTCAGGGGGAGGACCCTACGTCCTAGCCGACCCCCTTTCTCCCTAACCATAGTGGATGCACCTGTCCCGTTCGGCTTCAAACCTCCCCAATTTGAGACTTACACTGGGGAAACCGATCCAGTTGATCACATTGAAAGTTTTAAGACCCTGATACTCCTACATCAAGCTTCCGACGCCCTCCTCTGCAAAACCTTCCCCGCAACTCTCAAAGGACCGGCCCGAGAGTGGTATCCTCGTCTCGCCCCCTCCTCGATATTCTCTTTCGAACAGTTCGAAACCCTCTTCGTCACACATTTCGTAAGCAGCCGAAGGGCCGAGAAGACGAGCATCTCCCTATTGCACCTCCACCAGAAGAAGGGGGAAAAATTGAGAGACTACGTAAAGAGGTTCACGGCCGAGGCCAGATCCATAGCATCCCTCGACCAGTCGGTCGCTACGGTAGCATTTCAATCCAATATCCTCAATTCCAACCTCCGCTCCTCCCTCGCCAAGAAACCACCACATGACTTTTCCGACCTTCTCCTTCGCACTGAAAAGTATATCCGGGCCGAAGAGGCCGAGCAACAATCCAACTGGGAGGGGTCTACCTTCGGGTTTAAGAGAAAAGGAGGGGAAGAAGAAGGAGCCAAGAAGCTCCAGAAGGATAATGCCGGTCAGCACCGACCTCCCCCTAGATTTGAGAAGTTCACTCCCCTCACCACTAACATCTCCGCCATCTTCATGGAAGTCGAAAAAGAAGGGGTCTTGCCTCCAGCTCCGAAGATGAACACCCCCACCAAGAGAAGAGATAGGGAGAAATGGTGCCGCTATCACCGGGACCATGGGCATGACACCAACGACTGCCGTGCTCTGAGAAACGAGATCGAAGCCCTTATCCAGAGGGGGCAACTAACGAAGTTTGTAAGAAAGGACCGAGCTGAACTTCCTCTCCCGCCTCGGGGGGCTAACAAGCGTCCGGAATGAGAAGAGACGCCAGACTTTGAGGAAGAGCGAGTCCTCCACCTCATCCATGGGGGTCCAATGGGGAGCTCCTCGAACTCCTCTCGAAAAGCATTTATCAGGGAAGTCAACTCAGTCCGAACCACCCCTCCTCCCAAAGGCCTCGGAGTGCTAGTCACGTTCTCCGACGAAGATCTCGAGGGAGTTCGTACCCCACATTGTGACGCCCTCCTCATCAGCCTCCACATGGCGAATTTCAAAGTGGAGAGGATCTTAGTAGACAACGGCAGCTCCGTCAACATCCTCTTCCTCTCCGATTTTAAAGGCCTAAAACTCTCCAGAGACAGACTCAAGCCCGCCGGCTACACTCTCCATGGGTTCACGGGGGTTCCGGTAACTATTGAAGGGGTGATCACCCTCGATGTAACTGCCGGCCAAACTCCTACCACCCGAACAGAGCTAATGGACTTCATGGTGGAGGATGTTCCTGCCGCCTACAACGTCATTTTGGGTCGGCCTGGCCTCGCAGCTCTGGAAGCTGTCCCTTCAGCATACCATCTTAAGATGAAATTTCCCACCCGGTCCGGAGTCGGGGAAGTTAGGGGCAATCAGGAGACGGCTAGAAAGTGCTACATGACCTCAACCCTCGGACCCGTCCTCTCCTTAGAGACTCTGGAAATTCCTCAAGATTCTGCAAGACCGACCTCCGAGCCGGTGGACGAACTGGAGGAGGTGCTCTTCTCTGAACAAGAGCCGACCCGCAAGTTCTTCGTAAGCAAGACCCTTCCGTCCGCCCTATACTCAGATATTGTAAAATGCATCCGAACCAATCAAGACCTCTTCGCATGGTCCGCAGCAGATATGCCCGGTATCTCTGAAGAACTCTTGGTCCACCGCCTGAGCGTCGATCCGGGGTCCAAACCGGTTCAGTAGAAGAGGTGCAAGTTCACCCCCGAGCTTCAGCTCGCTATCAAAGAGGAGGTAAACAAGCTGTTGAAAGCCCGATTCATACAGGAGGTGAACTACCCTGAGTGGTTGTCAAACGTAGTAATGGTGAAGAAGTCCAATGGGACGTGGAGAATTTGCATTGATTTCACCGACCTCAACAAGGCCTTCCCCAAAGATCCTTTCCCTCTACCGAGCATCGACACTCTGATTGACGCAACCTCGGGACATGAGCTCCTCAGCTTCATGGATGCCTTCTCAGGTTACAATCAGATAAGAATGTTCCCTCCAGACATCCCGAAGACGTCGTTTATTACCGACCAGGGCCTTTATTGCTACAGGATCATGCCGTTCGGTCTCAAGAATGCGGGTGCAATATACCAACGCCTCGTCAACAAGGTTTTCTAGGCCCAGATCGGCCGGAACATGGAAGTGTACGTCGATGATATGCTTGTGAAGAGCATCCGAGGTGTTGATCATGTGGCCGACCTTCAGGAGGCCTTTGACGTCCTAAGAAAGCACAATATGAGACTCAACCCGAATAAGTGTGCGTTCGGCATCTCATCAGGAAAGTTCCTCAGCTTCATGGTTAGCCAACGAGGAATTGAAGCAAATCCGAAAAAAGATCAAGGCCATATTGGACATGGCCCTTTCCAAAAATGTTAAAGAAGTTCAGAGATTGACTGGTCGCCTAGCTGCCATAGGGCGCTTTCTGTCGAAGTCCGGGGATAAGTGCCTCCCGTTCTTCAAAGCCCTCAGGGGGGCTAAAGGATTTGAGTGGGGGCAGCAGCAACAAGACTCCTTCGACCAGCTTAAAGCCTACGTCGTCAATCCACCTCTTCTCAGCAAACCAATACCTGGCGAACCACTCCACCTCTACTTGGCAGCTTCCGAACAGACGCTTAGTGCGGTCTTAGTCAGAGAAGAAGAGAGGGCTCAGAAGCCCATTTACTACGTCAGCAAGGTGCTTCGGGACGCCGAGCTCCGGTACCCGAAGATTGAGAAAATGGCCTATGCCCTGGTAATGGCCGCGAGAAAGCTTCGACCCTACTTTCAGTCCCATTCGGTGGTCGTCCTTACCGACCAGCCGCTGAAATAGGTCCTTCACAAGCCTGAGACTTCCGGTCGCCTCATGAAGTGGTCGATCGAGCTGAGCCAACATGATATAGCTTATCAGCCTTGGACCGCAATCAAGGCTCAGGCGCTGGCCGAATTCATAGTTGAGAGTACAATCCCTGAGCCCTGCCAAACAGTAAAGGGGCCGCCGGTTTGGTCAATTTATGTTGACGGATCTTCTTGCAATGAGGGAAGCGGGGCAGGAGTCATTCTGGCAGGCCCAGATGACTTCATCCAATACTCCCTCCATATAAATTTCAAAGCTTCGAACAACGAGGCCGAATACGAGGCGCTAATAGCCGGTCTAAGAATGGCCCGAAATGCAGGGGCACAGCGGCTACAGATCTTCAGCGACTCTCAGTTGGTTGTCAACCAGGTCCTCGGTGAGTATGAAGCCCACGATGATAGAATGGTTAAATACTTGGCTAAAGTCAAGGGCCTCATGGTGCTGTTCGAAGAGGCCCTCATCCAAAGGATCCCCTGAGAAGAAAATGCTCAGGCCGATGCCCTATCCAAATTAGCCTCCTCTTCCCTTCAAGGTCTTGAGCAGACCGTATTGATAGAAGTCCTCTTGAAGCCAAGCATAGAGGACGAAGCACCAGACTCCGTTGAAACATTGCCTGTCCTCCTCGAAGACAACTGGATGAAACCCATTGTCGAATTCTTAAGGGACGGACTCCTCCCTGAAGATCCGAGGGAAGCAAGAAGAATCAAGACCCGAGCCGAGCGTTTTACTTTGATCGAAGGCATCTTATATAAACGCTCCTTCACCCAGGTGGACGGTCGGCCTTACCTAAGGTGCCTTTCCCCCAGGCAAGCCGACTACGCCCTGCAAGAGCTCCACGAGGGCATCGGCGGAGCTCATTCTGGGTCCAGGGCTCTAGCGCGCAAAGTGTTGAACTACGGGTATTACTGGCCCACTCTCCTACGGGACGCCGAACGACACGTTCGGCAATGCAGCTCCTGTCAAAAGTATGCAGACATCCGACGCCTTCCACAAGCACCACTCACCTCCCTATCAAGTCTGATCCCCTTCGCTATGTGGGGGATGGATTTACTAGGACCGTTTCCACCAGCCCCCGGACAGCTAAAGTTTCTAGTCGTGGCGGTCGACTATTTCTCTAAGTGGATAGAAGCCGAGCCCCTGGCTACAATCACCGAGCATAGGGTCATACAATTCGTCTGGAAAAATGTGATTTGCCGGTTCGGCGTTCCTCGAGTCATAGTCACGGATAATGGAACACAGTTCACTGGGGCCGCCTTCCGAGCCTTATGTGAGGACCTCTCCATACAACACCGATTCTCCTCCGTCTCCCATCCTCAGTCGAATGGCCAGGCCGAAAACGCCAACCGACAGATTCTTTCGGGCATCAAGAAGAGATTAGACAAGTGTTCCAAAGGACTGTGGGTCGATCAGCTGCCAAACGTGCTCTGGAATCACCGCACCACCAAGCGGACCCCAACAGGCGAGAGCCCGTTTAATCTCACCTATGGGTCCGAGGCCCTCATTCCCCTAGAAGTTGGGATACCCTCTCCTCGTTTGATGGCCTTTGAAGAAGAGAAGAATGCCAAAGAGCTCAGAGCAAGCCTAGATCTGATAGATGAAATCCGAGAGAGAGCGGCCATACGCCAACAAGCTTACCGAAGGAGGATCGAGCTGGCGTACAACAAAAGGGTCCACCCAACAGACCTCAAAGAGGGGGATTTAGTCCTCCGGAAATTGGCCATCTCGTTCCCCGGACAGAAAAGCAAGCTGGCCCCGAATTGGGAGGGACCGTACAAGATCTCAAAGGTGATCCGCCCCGGTGCATACAAGCTAGAAGATCTCGAAGGCAGAGAAATTCCTAGGACTTGGAATGCCGACCATCTTTTGAAATACCAAGAGAAGGCAACTACGCCTCTCTAAGTAACTCGAGATGTCACACCATTCCCCTCCTTTTACTAGTAGTGATTTTTCCTTTTATTTTTTCATTGTAATAACGACTAGCAACTTTAGAAGCAGCCGATCATTAGATATTAATAAATAAAGTTTCTTCATATTTTCTCTGCTATTACATCTCTCTGCTTTTAACTCTCTAATCTAACAATGGTTCCGGAGTCCAACACTTGGCTCGATTCTACTTCGCAAGTTCGCTCCCAAGCAAGTTAGAAGTAGCTCGCCATTCGGAACTGCTCCCACAGCCGTTGAATGGTTCGGAGTCCAACACTTGGTTCGACTCTACTCTGCAAGTTCGCCCCTAAGCGAGCTAGGGGTAGTTCACCATTCAGAATTGCTCCCACACCCTTAAACTTACGATGGTTCCGGAGTCCAACACTTGGCTCGATTCTACTTCGCAAGTTCACTCCCAAGCGAGCTAGAAGTAGCTCGCCATTCGGAACTTCTCCCACAGCCGTTGAATGGTTCGGAGTCCAACACTTGGTTCGACTCTACTCCGCAAGTTCGCCCCTAAGCGAGCTAGGGGTAGTTCGCCATTCGGAATTGCTCCCACACCCTTAAACTTACGATGGTTCTGGAGTCCAACACTTGGCTCGGTTCTACTTCGCAAGTTCGCTCCCAAGCGAGCTAGAAGTAGCTCGCCATTCGGAACTGCTCCCACAGCCGTTGAATGGTTCGGAGTCCAACACTTGGTTCGACTCTACTCCGCAAGTTCGCTCCTAAGCGAGCTAGGGGTAGTTCGCCATTCGGAATTGCTCCCACACCCTTAAACTTACGATGGTTTCGGAGTCCAACACTTGGCTCGATTCTACTTCGCAAGTTCGCTCCCAAGCGAGCTAGAAGTAGCTCGCCATTCGGAACTGCTCCCACAGCCGTTGAATGGTTCGGAGTCCAACACTTGGTTCGACTCTACTCCACAAGTTCGCTCCTAAGCGAGCTAGGGATAGTTTGCCACTCTGAAACGCTCCAACAACCCTAACCTAATCAAACAAGGGCGCCGAAGTCCGACACTTGGTTCGATACCACTTCGCGAGTTCGCTCCTAAACGAACTGGAAGAAGCTCGCCATTCGGAGTCCAACACTTTAGAAGCTACGGCACAGCAGACAACAGTCACAAGAATAAAACACACAAGTTCGGCAACAACACTTTTATTGATGAAACAGATGCGGTACAGAGACAAACACAGCAGGATTACAACTCGCCAAAGAAAAAGCTTTAATGCCGACTTATTACACTTAGCAGAAAAAAAAACAAAAAAATACACAACAACTCGCGGAATCGACCACTTTAGCACTTTTTTGGAGCCGAGGCGTTCCGCTTCAAAGACACCCGAGGGTGGCGACGCTTGTCTCCGGAGCGTGACCCCAAGCCTGCGAACTGAGACGTATCCTCGCCACCACTTCTAGTGGCCACTCCGACAGACGCTCCGCTCGACGAAATAGCCACCGAGCTCTGCGCGTCCCCCGGACTAGGCTGGCCGATCCGCTGACGGGTCGCCATCTCATAAAAGGTAATGCCCCGCTCGCTCTCAACGCGAGTGCATGACGTGCTTCGAACATTGATCGGCCCTGAATGCGGCTTAAGACGGGCCACTTCTGCCTCCAACTCCGAGATCCAATCCCGCAACGAGTCGTCCTTGACGTCGACTTTGAAATGTGGGAGTATCGCAGAGTCCGGAACTCCAGATCGGCTGGCGATGAGGCGCCGAAGGTGGGTGACCTCGATACTTTTATCCACCGTCGCTCTCTTGAGTGCCTCGACTTTAGCAGTCAACTGTACCTGCTCGGTCATCAACTTAGCCACCTCGGCCGTCAGCCCCTCGCCCTCACTCCGAAGCTTCGCCTCTACGGACTGCAGATGCTGTATCTCGGAAAGCAAATCGTCTCTCTCCACTATTATTTTGGACAAGTTATGACGGATGCACTGAACCCGAATCTCATTACTGAAATCAGTTGGCGAATATTCACCTTCAGGGATAAGCTCGGCGATCCTGCTTTCCAAACGGCGAATCTCGATATCTCGCCGACCGAGGATGAGCTGGAGGTGGGCCCTCTCGCTTTCAGCTCGGCGCAATCCGAGCTCGACCTCGTAGAGTCTCTCTCGGCACCTCGCTAGACACAGCCTCGTCGCCCCTAGGCCGGCCTCGGCTCGAGCTTCCTCATCCGAGCGCGAAGGCTCGACGTCTTGGGCGATCACCATAAGCTGCAAAGAGATCGGAGTAATCAGCAAAAACGTCGAACACTGCCGAAGCACTACACTTGGAAAAATTTTCTTTTCTAAAAACAAGAAGGGACTGTTTGGCAAAAGAGGGGGCAAAGGACAAAAACTTCCGAACATCAACACTTGCAAAAACTTTCTTTTCATTAATGTCAAAAGTAGCGGTGGCCAGTCCGCTATTAGGCATTACAGAATTCGAAAAGAAAAACAAAAAACAAAAACAAAAAAGAAACAAAAGGCGGAGACAAGGCCCGACCTCTTTCCCCGGGCGACGAGGTGGAGTAGGGGTTGACTTCGCCGAAGGAGACGCCGCCGCCAGCGGAGTAATCGTGGTGCTGGGGACCTCGTCAGTAACCCCGGCATCGGCATCGGCGTCACCCTCCTCCTCTTCTTCCCCTTCAGACTCGGGGTCGAAGCACTCGACGTGTCCGGGGAAGAGCCGCCATCCCGAGACATCCACCGCAGGGTATGCCTCCGACACCCGCGTGAGAGCGGCAGTGAAGGCCTTCGCCATATTCTGCGCGAGGAACCCTTTTGCCTTCTCCAAGGTCGCGTCCTCCGTCGCCTTCACGGCTGCCGCCTGTGCCGCCTCGACTTTGGCCAACTGCTTGGCCGACCCCTCCTTCTGCCGAAGGAGCTCGCCCTCCAGCCTCTTCACCTCAGCCTCGAGGTACTGGACCCTCGCCGACCTGCCCTCAAGCTCGACGCGAAGCTTGTCGAGCTCGTTCGCCAGGCGAGCTTTTTCGTTCCGAGCTTGGTCGGACTCCTGCTTCAGCTTCTTCTCTAGAGCTGTCAGCCTCTCGGTGAGGTGGCCGAAGTGGACGATGATCTGCAGCAAAGAAGAGCTAAAAGAGTTAGAAATTTTTTTTTTTTGTTGATTCAAGATATACAACAGGCGAGGAGGAGCTTACCGAAACCGCCGAACGCGCGATCTCGATCACGTCGTCGCCCTCTCTCCCCGCCTCCATGGCGGCTCGGTCCTTCGGGGTGGCGAGATGCTTGATGGCCTGGATGCTCGCCAAGGAGTTCCCGAGGAACCCATCGTGCTTCCGAACTTGCCAGTCCAGAATATGGATCCGCTTGTGCTCCTCCGTCAGGAGCTCCTCGCCTGCCACGGTCAGCGACGGTGTTGGCATGGCGAGTGCGGCGGCAATGGGGAAATCCCCCACTGGTGCGGGAGCCGAAGTCCCCGCCACGGTGACGACCGGGTCGTCAAGGATCTCCACCCCCTCGACAGGGCCCGCGATCCTCGGAGCCTTCGAGGTCGAGGGCAGCTTGGATGCTACCCTCTTGTGCTTCTTCGGTGCCTTACTCGCAAGCCCTGTCCTGAGCGCCAAGACCGCGTCGTAGTCCATGGATTCTGCATCAAAAGAAGAAAAGTTGGTTAGCACATAAAAAACAACAAGGCAGTAAGTACGGATAAAAAGAACTTGACGAGAGCCGCGTACTGGGATCTACGCGGCAGAGCCCTCCCTTGAAGAGGACATCCTCCGTCAGCTCCCTCCAATCATACTTCGGCCGGTCAAGGAGGATCCGGACTGCCTCCTCTTCTTCTACTGAGAGCTTCGGCATCGCCGTCGCCCTCTTCGGCACCCCTTTTGCCCAATTAGAGGGGATCGGCCAGGCCTCTCGACTCCGCACGACGAACCACTTCTCTCGCCAGTGCTTAATAGAGTCGGGGCAGACGACGAGCCTGCCGCCGTGCCTCGGAGTCAAATAATACCGGTACTCCGACTTATTCCCTTGGTGGAGCCGGTATAGCGTCCGAAGCACGTTCAGCTGCGGCTCGATCCCTGCGGCCTGGCAGTGGAGAACGAAACCATTAATCACTCGCCACGCGTTCGGCATGAGCTGGATGGGGCTGACCCCGAACCAACTCACCACGGTAATAGCGAACGCGTGGAGAGGTAGCCGAGCACCGGCAATAAAGGCATCGACCGGCCAGTAACACATGGTCACTGGCAGCAGCGAATTGGCCCTAACTCCGGGGCCCGGCAGCATGATTTCGTACTCCTCCGGGATAAAAAAAGAATCCCGGATCACAGACAGTTCTTCCTCGCACAGGATCGACGCCGCATCGTCCGCCTCCGTCGTCTCCCTCGCTTTATTCTCCTCGAAGGACCTCTCCCTCCCATGGACAATTCGCTCGGCCTGATCCTCCGGGAGCTGCCTGACTCTGTGAAGCCCTGTCAACGGACCTGGCAGCTGTCTGAACTCCCCCATCCTCTTCGGATCCACTACAATCGAATCCTTGTCGAACACTTTGCCTTTGGTCGGAGGCGGGGTCGAGTCCTCGACGTCTTCAAGGGAGGGCTCGGACCAGGAGACTTCATCAGAGACAGAAGCTAGAGACATAATTGATGATAAATTACCTTAAAAAGCTTTAGTTGCCGGAAAACTTCGCCCGAGTCAAACGCCGACCACCGGAAAAACTCGCCTGAAGCACAAGAAAACGTCTGAGCAAATGAGAGGGGAAATGAGAAATGAGATAGGGGGGTGAGGATTTATAGAGGGGGGCACACCAAACGAGGATAATGGGCTCGTACGACCGGCCCATCTAAACCAAACGACGGAGCGATCCCAATCGTCACCTCGCTAACCGCAACGAATCATGAGTTGAATTTAATGCGCATCTCGTCTGATAGAAGCCCAGAGGTCACTGCAATTAATGAACGTCCCATCTATCAGGGTTGTCAGAGTTGTCAGAGCTGTTAGAGCTGTCAGAGCTGTCAGAGCCACCGGAGGTTCAAATGGCGCACAAAAAAAACAAACCCCCAAAAACGACAAGTCGGGAAGTTCGGCACTCACTGCCGAGCGTTCGTGACACCGACCTTGTTACGGGGCAAAAATTAAGTTCGGCACTCACTGCCGAGCATTCGTGACACCGACCTTGTTACGGGGCAAAAATCAAGTTCGGCACTCACTACCGAACGTTCGTGACACCGACCTTGTTACGGGGTAAAAATCAAGTTCGGCACTCACTACCGAGCGTTCGTGACACCGACCTTGTTATAAGGAAAAAATCAAGTTCGGCAGATCGCCAGACTCACTCCTAGCGCTCGCAGCTATGCCGAACTCGCTTTCCTCTCCGGAAAAGCCTGCCGAACTGCATGTGGACCTCGGCCCCCTAGTCAGCGAGCCCTAGGGGAAGTCTAAGACATGATCCAAACATCTAAGACCCCCAAAACAACGAATTGACGCTCCGCAAAGGCAAAGAGGGTATCCCCGCAAGAACGCCACATGACCATCAGAGCTCGTGAGCAACTCAGAGCTCAATCCACTTGGCAAATCACCTCACTACCCCCTCAAGATTCACAACCCTCCATTTGAACTCCGATACAACTCCGCTAGCCATTAAAACAGTTAAACTACTCCTCAAAGGCCGATCAAATTTAGCCTTTAGGAGTGGGGGGCTCGTGATATGGCTAAAAAATGGGGGTTAATCGGAACCGTCCAAATCGGGCACGAATCTTGAGACCTGGGGGTAAAACGGTAATTTCGCCCACAAAAAGGACCAAAATGGATATTGGGACATCCCTCCTAGGGCCCAATAACCCACGAATGGATCCACCAACAAGAGGGTGCGGGTTTTAACCCGCTGCGCACGCAATCCAACAAGATAGAATCAAGGTCCCTGATTAATCACGATCAACGGCCCTGATATACATCTATCTTTTTACTAGGATTTGGGGATTAAATTCCTTATCTGATTACGGGGAATATACCTTATCAGATTACATTCCTTATCTGTTGATAAGGGGAATATTCCATATCAGATCACGGGGATTACATTCCTAATCTGTTCCCTGAGACGCCTATAAATACCCCCCATCCATCTCCATTAAGAGGTAATCAATCTTTCACCAGTTTTTGCGCTCATTCATAGTCTTCCTTGATTACTGACTTGAGCGTCGGAGGGTGCGTCGCCGGGAACAATCCCGGTGTCTCGCACTTTTTGCAGGTCTACGGCGGGATCGAGGACCGAAGCCCGACGGAACAGGTATACAGGTTTACTATTCAGTTTCCCTAAGAATCCACAAATTCATCTGTTTGCCCCCACACCAAATTTAGCGGCAACATTAATATTATGTTCAAATAATTTCTATTTTGTAGATCCATATATATTTTGATATATAATCCTATTTTTATTTATTACCTTCTATTCGATTTGATCTTTTATCTAAATCCTTTATTAAAACCCTAATCCTATTCCCAATCCTATTGTTGACTCCAAATAGATTTACCAAAGCTAAATTAAACCCAGTCCTATTTTAAATCCTATGCCATTAATCCATATCAATACCCATTAAACAATCCTATTACTACTCCTAATTACCCACAACCTAATTACCCATTAACCCAACTCCTAAACCCTAATCCCCTCATATATATATCCCTAACCTCAAACCCTAACCCTAACATCTAAACCCTAGCACCCGGCCTACCCCCTCTCTCTCCCCCCTTTGGCGGCGTCGTACACACCCGACGCCCACCCCCTAGGCCGAGACCCCCCTCCCTTTGGCCGCACTCCATCCACTCATCCATCCGACCTCCTACACCACCATATACCACTCTAGTCTCTCTCCCTTGGTGTTCTCTTGTGGCCGCAAGTCACTATTGTCATCATCCCTCTTGAATCATCTTTCTTTTGGTGGAGTTTGTTCGTGTGGAGCTTTTTGTTCAAGTTTGCTTGGATTCATTAGTTCGTGGATTTCTATTCGTGGGTTTTACTCGTTGTCGGGAATCCATTCCCGTTACTCTTGATTTTCATCGTTCTTCATCTTCGGTTAAGGCAAGTAACTTGTACTCCAATTCCTTTATTTGATACAAGTCAAAAATACCACCTATCGTGTAGTTGGGTCTAGAGACGACTCATGTTTGTGTTATTCTTGATGGATTTTGTCTATATTGTGAAAACTTGACCATAGTTGCCTCACGACACAATATGGATATTAATTAACTTAGGTTTTGCACGTTCTTGATTTGATCATGTATGTGAGACTTCTTGTGAGAATTTGGATATTTGTTGAGAACCATGCGATAGACTTGATTTAGATATGTTAATAACCCTAAATCATTATGTTTGGAAACTTGGTAGACCCGATTTCACGTTTAGTTGTGCTTTGAACAAGTTTTGTATGAATATGTTGAGTTGTTGTTAAAAGGAAAAATCTATATTTTGTCGCTGATCTGTTTTGTTTACTGTTTTGGACTGTCTTAAAGTCAGTATCTTAATTTCAGTATAAAACAGGAGTTTTATAGAATTTCGTCTATTTTCAAACCCCTCTGACCTTCCTTGATTTCTTTTTCGTATGTATGAGTTATGACTGTTTTACTACAGAGGTGTTGAGCTTTTTCAGATTTCTTTTCTTGGTGTTCTTGATGACTAAATCATTTTAATAACTATGCTACATAATTATTTTGATCCGAAACTTTGGTCAGTATTTCTTTATCTACTTATAAATTACCTAGAATTTTTGGTGGATTTTATTGATAAATTTTATACGCCGTTTCATGCTCGTTTATGAAAACTGTACTTGCTCTATTTTACTCGCTGTTCTGTAAAGAAACGTATTTTCACCCTAATTCTTTTTACTGTATGAAAAATATTCGTGAAATATGAAAGTTAATATATTTTGTCTACTTCCTTCTCCCTTTGGCTGATTTGGATTTCGTTTTGCTGGTTGCGAGATATTATAGTTTTCGTACAGCAGTGCTGGAAATTCTAGATTTGCCAAACTACTGTTATCGATGTTTTCTTATTTTTGATGACTGATCTAATTTTCTGGAAAATTTTGAAACTTTTTATTCTGATACTAGACATATAGGGAAATACCCCAGATTTTTAGTGGATTTATTTAATGAATTTTCATGCTGTTTTCCTGCTCTTGAATTTGTTTTCCTGATTTCTAGCTGAACTTATTTTTTTTTGTATTCAAATCAAATCTGAGCTATGTTTTTGTGATTTAATATATGACTTATTTATACTCACTATATTCGGTTGGGAGACTATTTTCTAGACGTTTCGACGGATTTAGATTTGCATGCTTGTAATACTAGGAATCACTGTTTTACTACAGTATGGTCTTTTTGTCTTGAACTTGAGATTTGGTTATCTTATCCTTTGTTGTATTATCTTTTACCCGTACGTGTTTATCTTACAACTTGGACTTGTTTCTTGATCATACCATGACATGCTTGCCTTGTTTCGTGCTTGTTTGACATTAATAATAAATAACCAAGCCGGGGTTTAAGAAAAAGATCTAATAGTGGATATTTCAGAAACGTGTACTCGAAAAGGGGCCCGTGTTTTCCACATTTGGAATTTAGTATATGATTTGGATTATTTGGGATTTGGTATATGATTTGGTTAATTTAAAATTTGGTATATGATTTGGTTAATTTGAAATTTGGTATATGATTTAGATTACTTGTCCCTGAGTACACTGCCCTATATGGTCCCCTACGAAATCTAAAACGAAATTGTATTGACTGTAGCAATCATGTAGTCAAAGGATGGATGCATGAAGTGCTACCTAGATAGTAATCACAATAAGACTTATAAAAATCTGAATCTGTTGTATGTATCTGACTATCTGTTATCTGATCATCTGATTACTTGTTATCTGTCAGATATTATCACTTAACACTATTATTTGACACTATCTGTATATCTGTCTGCATGCTATTTGACTTTTGACACTTGACACATGTTAGTATACTATGCTAGTTGATTCTGCAATATCATGTTAGGTCTGTTTCTGCTATTATTTAGATTTGTTTAGTTTTCCCCATGTACTTGTATCCTATATTATAAGTGGCCCGTAACTTGCAATTGACGGGTACCTTGTTTTCTCTTTCCCTCTTTCCTGCAATTTATTAAATTACAGATTTTGGAGATCAGCTGCCAGATGGAATAGGCGAGATGAGATATTAGTTGCTGGAGCTCTTGCTACATTTATTTATTTCCTTGTTATTCATGAATAATTGTATCTGTTACTTGGATATTTATCTTGTATTTGGGCAATGTGATCCAGGATAATTGTGTTATTTAGATCATGACTATTTGAGATTAATATATTTTATTTCAAGTATTCTTGTTGGTAATTGGTTCATATGTGCATGTGGTTGTTTCTTTGCTTCCAACTCTGATTATTTTGTGAGATATTGTAAAGACTCCTGAACAGCTTATGGATGATGAAAATCATTCGTTGGGCTTTTGTTACGTGCTCGTATTCCGTATTTTTGGGAAGCAGGGCGTGACATAAAGAGTCTTTAGCTTCAAGTTCATCTTTCAGTCCTAGCCAATCCATGCCCTGCATTGAATACTGTGGGCACGCCAGTTACATACAACTGATACAATACTATAAACGGCCATCCTCGCTATGCCATAATATAGCGACTCACTTACTTTAACAACCACAATCTTGAATGTGAACCAAAGTTTGAAAAGTGACTATCCTAAACATGTCAGTGTATGCAATGTCTTAATGCCTAATGCATTTAAGCTAAAATGACACTAATGCATACTTGTTCGGATTCTACGCATCCCACACTACATAGGTCCGAGGGCAAGCACCTACGTACTCCACATTAAAGGGTTGAATCTCTCGCCAAGAATTACTACTACGGTGACTAATGTAAGGTTTAGATGTTCTGTGAGTATTAAGCCCACAACCTGATAATTCTAGAGACGAATCCCACACCGCCGATGAGTTGGGGAAAACTTCCAATCACACCTCGATAATTCCGGGGAAACCATCTCACACCACAAGCTATAACGCTTCCATAGTCCCAAAACACCCCATAGGCATCGCCTCGATCCTGATAATTCTGAAGATGAATTCCACACCGTTGATGAGCTGGGGAAAACTGCCAATCACACCTCAATAATTCCTGGGAAACCATCTTACCCGCAGACCAACTGAGGCCCTCATACCTATGTTTGCCTGTCCTTAAGTTTTTTTTAGAAGAATCATCACAACCTAGAGCTAGCTTACCCTACCGGACTAAAACCAACACGAGAGACAGTCAGCCCAACCTGGCTACTTCTCAAGAGATGCTCAACCCACACTGGTTAGCTCTCAAATTTTATTAATCATAACTGTCGGTTTCTAAGGGTCTCGCATAGCCTCTAGATTCCAACAACCATCTCATTCTGGAGATTAATTTGGTTATATCTAACCACAACATAAACATCTTTATCAATAATTCATCATTATCGCATTTGAATTATTATTCATTAAACTTCTTTCATTCAATCTTTTGCCAACACATTCCATCTATTATATTCACATTCTACATAAAATTCTCAATCAAAAATAAATAATACTCTTTAATTAATTAATCAACTAGTTACCTTCATGATACTAGGTCTACACAATCTTTCCTTATTTTAGACTCAAATTTGTTAAATTTCTTTAATCATTTTCATCACTTTCTAACGCACAATTTCATTAACAATTTATTCCTAACTCTCCTTCATTCTCAACTTGCATTTTGCATTTTATAATCAATTTACAAAATTTTTAATTATATCTACATCTTCTTTATTTTAAACGTGGACTCAACTTAATAGATTGATGAAAATATCTTTAAAACTCTCAAATATACCCCAAAACAGTGAAAAATATTTTTAGATGTTCTCATATTATTTTAAAATATTTATATAATTTTTTCTACAATTTTTAAAATTCAAAAACCCCAAAAATACAAAAAAAAAAAACACTTTTTGAGCACAATAAGATTCGAACCCGAGACTGCCAAGTGGCAGCACCGCATGCATTGGTGCACGCGCTAGCCACGGAGGCCAAGCGCCCTAACTGATATACTACGGGTTAAATTCCTTAAGTATCTAAACTCCCCCTTCTCTGACTTTAAAAAAAAAAAGTTTTCTCCCACAACAGCAGACCCAAGACTCAAACCAGCACCAATAGCTAGGCGCCCATTCGCCTAACCATTGAGCCAAAGCTCAGATCACAACACTATAGGGCTTTGATTCATTAAGCATTTGATCCCCGTTAAATCTCATTTTACATTTTCAACTATTCTTTATTCCTTTCTTCTCCCAAAATCAATATTATAAAAAAATAAAGTTCTACACTCCAGAATTCCTCTGTAGCTGATTTTAATTATAATTAAGAGTATTTATCCCACTTTATGTACAAAATTTATTCTTTTGAAACATATAAACATAAAAAATTGATTCGTTAGCCACTAACCCTTTCTTCAATTTAGTACTATTAATTTGTATCTATACATATCCAAAAAAATCATTATCTTACTGATTTCATTCACATTAATGGAGAATTAACTTTAATTTTCCAAATTACTCATTTCTTTCTCTTATATGAATTATAACATAAACAGCAATTAGTTAAATGTCCTACTAATTTGAATGCAACTTTCCTTTTATACCACTACAACTATCTCCTCCCCAAAATGACTCTCTAACTTTTCATTTCTATTCATTCACATCTCATACACAAAATTTCAACCAAATTGTAAGAGACACAAAATTGCATGCAACAATCAGGTTGTTCATTTGTGCCTAACAATTCTACACATGCTTCAAATTAAATTTTTTCCATTCTAATCTACCAATCAATTCAAACACTTCACATTATCAAACAATGAATTCCATGATTTTTCTACCATTAGCATTCTTTATCACTACACATGCATCGATTTAGCTAGTAGGATTCATTAAATCAAGCAAAATCAACCATAAAATCCCTAGGCATGATTTCTATACTATCTAGAAAATAAGAAAAGACACACACCTCAAATTGATGAAAATGCAGTTAGAACACCTAGAACAAAAGCTCCTAGATCGACACTGATTGCTCTTCTCCTCCAAACTAGCCACCAAGCACATAAGAAAAACCGGCCTCTCTCTCTCTCCTTGCTCTCTTTATTTTTCTCTCCTCTTGATTTAATTATTTTTGTGCAAATGTGAATTAAGAGATGTTGGTATTTATAAGACATTTGTGTGGTGGAGAATGATCCCACTACTTCACGCAACCACCCACTCACCCAAATCTCCCCTCCACTCTCCCTCTCTCTTTATCCAAGGCCGGCCACTCCTCCTGTAGCCCAAGCACACGTGCACGTGTTGCACACATGCACACCCCTCATTTTATTAATTAATTGTTTTTAGTTATACCCTAGGTGTTTGTTACAAGACAAGTGTAGGAAAAATAAATGTAGAATTTTATTTGTGGGCTTCTTATTGGGATTTTACTATTTTTATTTATTTCTAATGCGTTTAAATTCATCTTTTTGGCCTATGGACTTTAATTAAGAAAGAACAATAAAATGAGACAAAAATAAATAAAAGAAAACTGATGCATAACTTAGGAAAATTTTTAGAACAAAAAAATGAGATAAAATTGCACGTGCATTGAACGTGCAAAATGAAAAAAAAAATATTTCATTCTAAAATTACTTGGGATGTTACATGGAGCTTGCTAACTTGAAGGATACTCACCACACTAGCTCGGTTGAGGTTCATCCATATTGCTTGGCGCGCACCTGTAAGACTCGTTGAAAGATTTCTGTCAAGGATGCTCGCCTTAAGGAAATGCTCATCGAGAAGGAGGTGGAGATTCATCAGCTGAAGATGTTACTTGAGGGACGATGAACACGGAGTTCCTCTTTTACTCGTGACGAGTATAATCAAGGGAAGAGGAACTATGATCTGACAATAGCCTTCCGAGCAGCATCGAGGAAACCTTTTGATGCCCAAAGTGGGGTAGCCGGCTCGCCAAACACGACTTCTATTAAGGAGGCAGTGCGCGCCTACGGCTAGAAGACTTAGACCCAATCTGCAGGGTTGGAACCTTTCTCAGACAGCTTAGGTGGTCGTGGTGGAACTTCTTTGGCAAGGAGGCATCTCAAGCGGACCATGTCTCTTAACCAAAATATCTCTCTCTTTCACAAACGTAAGTTATTAGATTGGAGATGAGATGTGGGGTGATTCAATGTACTTTAGCTCCTAGACTTGTGATCCAATCAACATAAGATCTCTTATGTACTTTTGAGTTTGTGACAAGATGATGGTATGAAGATCTTCTAAGCGCTCTTGTGTTGACTCTTGCCTTCTTTGTGTTTTGGTTTTCTATTTAAGAGTTAGCAAGCTGTGGGAGTAGTTCAAGTGACGAGCCAAGCTCAGAACTTACTGTTTGAGGAGTTAACGATTTGCATGAGTAGTTTGAGTGACAAGATGAGCACTGGCTTATTTGCAAGTTACGGGAGAAATTTTGAGCAACGAGTTTGGACTCCGAACTAGTTATTCGAGGAATTAATGAGTTGTGGGAGTAGTTTGAGTGACAAGTTAAGCTCTGAACTTAATTGTTTACGAGTTGCGGGAGCGGCTTCGAACCACGAGTTTCGACTCCGAACTTGCTTTGTAAGGAAATAACAAGTTACGGTAGTTGTTCGATGAAGAATTGAGCTCCAAACTTGCTTGTTTGTGATTTGCATAAGCTTCATTGAGCCACACGTTTGGACTCTGAATTTGCTCGAGGAATTAATGAGTTGTTGGCATAGCTCAGAAGAAGAGTTGAGCACCGAACTCATTGTTTCCATCTAGTGAGTAGTACAAGAATTTTGTGAAAGAAAATGCTATGTTTTATTGAAAAATAAATCTTAGTGGCTGCATTAGTGGCTAGCCCTTATTATATACTCTGACCGTTAAAGAGATCGGTCTTATTACAAATCTAATAATTCTGGCAGAGGGTGTTAAGCACCCTCGTTGAACCTCGTCAAATGATCAACATTCTAAGTTATTCATATCTTCTTGCCCCCAGGTTTTCAAGTCAGTAAGCTCTTTGGGAGACGACTTTGGAGACCTTGAACAGTCCTTCCCAAATAGGGGCGAGCTTTCTTTTCTTTCGTAGGTCAGAGACCTTAAACATCCGCAAGATAAGGTCCACTTCTTTGAGGTTTGCTAGGTGAACATTTTTGTTGTAGAACTTCTGCACCCTTTGATGATAGATGTGTCTTTGTATGGTGGACTTCTCGCAAATTTGTTCAATGAGATCAAGGTTGCTCTTTTGATCATTTGAGTTCTATTCTTCATTGAAGGAGAGGAGGCGAGGGGAAGGTAGTTCAACCTCTAGGGGGATCAATGCTTCATAACTAAAAGTGATGTTGAATGGGGATTTGTAACGCCCCGGATCCCCGTTACCGGACATCCGTGACACAACCAGAATCTTTGCCTTCAAATGTATCTCAACACAGTAAATAACACGAAAATTTTAAAACTTTTATTGCTAAACAGGATCATTACATCAATAATTACAACCCTTATCTTGTTCTTGAAAAGGAATACAAATTATATAAACTTATTACAACTGTTTACAAAAATATCCAGATTCCACTTATGAAGTTATCAGCTGTCCTCCAGAGTGATAATAGGCTGATCATTGCCGAACTTCGCTGAGTGGTCCTGCTACTTTCCAGATATGTGCCCTATAGCTCGAATCTTTTGCTGCACTATTCTGATATTCTGGCATCTGCTCGAATAGTAGGCATGTACACTGCCATTCTACTTGGATGCCCTGATGGTCTTGGATTCTCCTGCACTTGCGACCCGGTATCTAAGTACCTAAAAGTGGGGTATGTCAGTAATCTTACTGACGCAATGCTGATAAGAAAACAGCGGTCTCCAACTAGCAGTCACAATCCTTCTTGAATGGAAAGGAAACGTGCATCCTAACTTCCTAGTATCTGTGTATGCCATGACTTGAAGTCTAATGCAAAATACCAGATGCACTTAATCTAATGTCAGCAAGACTCTGGATACACATGCATCCCATACTACATATGCCCTAGATCAAGCTGTTTTCTAGTTTCAAGGACTCAAACCCTCGCCATGAAATGCATTCTATTATTATACACTTCCTAATCCTGATAGTACAACATGATTGAGGAGGTATATAAAAATAAATAATTCGAGGAGCTACCCCATTTTCATCAATAATTGTTGCATCGGACCATCCTCAAAAGTCGTGACGAACTTATAGATATACAACAGCATATCCATTGCACAGAAGATCCATTATGATCCGTCCGTGTCCACCAACATAGAACACGGCGGTCTCGAAGGTCTAAAACCCCCTATCCGGCAGGAAATCTCATCCCGTTCTTACCACGGTACTTCAGGAATCAACAGTGCAAGATATGCACAGTAGCACGTATCCCTAATGACAGGAAGAGACAATCCCTGGTTATCACCACCTAACCCTAACTCTCAGAACGAGTCAGATTATAGGGAATCATCCCTAACACCAATTCAGTCTTCAAGTGAAAATAAGGAAAACCTAATCATTGCAGTTTACTGAAAACACGGTAGCACTCAATCATACACGGTGTCGATCAAACAATGTCGTGCCTGACTAGTCTTTCAAAATAACAATTACTCACGGGAATCGCACTCATCGATTCCCAATACCTTCACAGGTCATCGACCGATAACCCCAGCTCGTGACCCTCGGCGAGTAGTCCAACGGCGCCCAAAAGATGCATATAAATTGTGAATGAAGGTAAGCACACACACAACCACCAATACTCAACCATTGACAGACTCAGGCATCAAGACACCAGTCACCAATCGACCATGGCTATCACCCAACTCACTCATGTCCACCATGAGTACTAAACACAGGAACTTGTCCAAGTCCCAATGAAGTGCTAAACAACATCTTTAGAACTCATTTAGTTGATCAAGCAAAGCTACAAACAAAGCTCTCAAAGCAAGTTGATCAAGCAAAGCTACAAACAAAGCTCTCAAAGCTAATTGATCAAGAAAGCTACAAGGTTACCAGCTTCAAAGATAAAGACAAAGGCTAAAGCTCCATCTCAAGACTCAAGACTCAAGACAAGACCTATGCTTCAATGTGTTGTATTAAGTGTCTTGTAACAACTCACGTTTGATCCCACTTCATCACAACTCCAATTAGTGCATGTCCTTGTGTTTATTAGGTTAAATTAGAATCACAGTCTCCCTAAAGTTGGTGTACCCTACGTGACATTACTTTACTGAATCAAAACAAGCCCCACTAGCCAAATTCCAACAAAACCCCACTTGCCGGATTGGTAGGGTCCCACCCAACCTCTAGAGTCCCATAACTCAAATAACAACTCAAATATTTATTTATGTCACATAAATCAAAAGTCATCTAGTTCACCACGAAGATTTCCCTCAACTCCAAAAGTCCCAACCAAGCACTCCATGTACAACTATATTCACATAATTTGTCAACACTGACACTATCATCAATAAAATGGGATTTTATGTCCTCAAACAGTAGAAAAATCTGAAATGTACTATTTTTGAATTTCGAGAAGCCTTTCCTTTCTAAAACCACAAACATCTGAGATAAATTATATTAAAATTCGGAAATACACTCCCTGAAAGTAGTAAAATCTGAATCCAATTGCTTTGTAAAAACTGAGAATCATCATTTGTAAATTCGAAGAAACAATCATTCGAAGAAAGGAAAACTGCAGCAAACAGAGTGCGAAAATCAAGACATGGCAGTCGACCGACATTGAACAGTACAAAAGTTGCAGGCGACCGACTGCATTCAAAGAGAAAACACAACTCAAAATCATGGCAATCGATTGGTAGGGACAGTACAAAGTCTGCAGTCGACTGCCGGTAGAAGTGTTGGCAACAGCTTAGTCATGACAGTCGACCGCACAAAAGAACTATAGTCGACTGGCAGGCAATCTGCAGTCGATTGCATGGTCGACCGAAATCCAGTCTGCAACAGCCATTTAAATCTCAGAGATCTCTCAAACTGATATATGTTTATATTGATTTCATATGATAAAAATCCGCAACAAAAATAAGTGTTTCTTGGTCAAACCATCTCAGTATATACATCAACCAAATCCTTTCATAAACTCCATAAAAATTCCAATTTCCAAAGTCATAACATTGAATAAAAGATTTTAAAGACAACTTTTCATATGAAAATTGTGAATACTCTTGTACAGTCAAGATTCTTTCAAATACAAAGATATGAGTAGATATATGCACCTTTATACTGAAATCTAGCCACTTTGAAAAAACTGATAATCATTGTTTGCGAATTTGGAGAGATAATCATTCAAGAAAAAGATACAGTAGAATAAAGAGTGCCAAAAATCCAATTTTGGTAGTCGACCGGCTGCAGCAACCCATGAATGTACGGACGACCGTCTGCAGTCGACTGTAGGGTCGACCGACATGTAGTATGCAACATCAGAACAGCTAAATCGAACCCCTTTCACACTGATATATACTCATATATGATGAAATCTATGATATAGCATTTGCAGCTTATCCAATCTACCTCAGTTCATCAATCAAATCCATCCTCAAAATAAACTAAGCATGATCACCACATATCAAAATTTTGATTTTTATTTCATCGAATCAATTTACTCTATCACAACAATCAATTCAAGGTAGAATCATTAATATATGCATTTAAATCAATCAAAGGTCTACATAGAAATTTCTAGCATGACATCTACTCAATCATGATCCAAGAACATATCAAAAGAGTCAGAGAATCATTCACTAATTAGGGTTTTTGTTCATGTAGAAATTATTTGATTACTTTTCATAGCAATTTATCCTCTTATGGATCCACATCAAGTTTTACACTCAAGCAAGATATATCATATTTTATCAATCATCATCATATTATACAAGCATATAACAAATCAAGATATGAGAAGTACCACCCACCTCAAAGTAGATCAACTTGAAGAACAATAATAGTAATAAAGAAAACCCCTTCCTTCTCCTTGCAAAAATCCCAAGATCCAAGCCTTCACTCCAAGAAAATAATGAAGAATTAATGTTTTTGGTTCATCACAGGAAGAACGGCTGCTCTATGGCTAATATAGGCCGGGATTTGGTTATTAGGGTTTCCACAATATTTTTACAAAAATATTCCTTAAGATAATATCTTTACATATATTGATCTTTCAAATAAAAACCAATTAGTTAAATCAATTTAAACCAAAAATATTTTTTTCTTCCTAACTCCCCAATCTAGTCGGCCCTGTGTGCAGCGCCAAAAATTCAAAATTTAAAATTTTACCCTCAAGTGGCAATTCTACACAAAAGTCCTTTATTTTGAAATATTTGCAAACATGTCATAATTTATTCATAAAAATCCAAAAAATTTAGAATTGTTATATACTAATAAATATTAGATTTTCCAAACACATTTTCTGACTTTGTATTTTCCAAGAAAATATTTGCACGTATTTTGCACATGCAAAATGATAAATTTCAGAAAAATATTTATTAAATCACAAAAGCTCATTTTAAATAATTTATTAATTAAAACATATTAGAATTTTTTAGGATGTTACATTACTTCCTTCTTAGAATAGTTCTATCCTCGGACCTTCCGCTAATAGTGAAAAGAAACAACTACAAGCAAAAGGATAAATTTACACAAAGAGTTGAGGAAAATCATTCTTCATACGATCCTCTGGCTCCCAACTGGCCTCCTTGAACAACTGGATCCTCCACAATACCTTGACCAAATGTATGACTTTACTCCGCAACACCTTCTCCCGCCGATCTACAATTTCCACAGGTTGTTCCTTGTAGCTCAAATTTAATTGCAATCCATCGGGCCCTTCCGTCAATTGATGACTCTGGTCTGTCACATACTTTCTCAACATAGATACATGGAATACGTCATGCACTTGAGCCAACTCTTCTGGCAATTCCAACTTGTACGTTGTCTTGCTGATTCACCTCAAAATTTTGTACGATCCAATGTACCGTAGTGCTAACTTGCCTCCTTTCCCAAACCTGATCACCCCCTTCGTCGAATATACTTTGAGGAAAACTGTATCCCCAACCTCGAACTCCAAGTCCCTATGCCGAGTATCTACATAACTCTTCTGCCAGCTCTAGGCTTTGACCAATCTCTTCCGAATCAGCTCGATCTTCTCTAACGTCTGCTGCACAATTTTAGCCCCAAACATCTGCCTCTCTCCCACTTCATACCAACAGACGGGTGTTCTGCATTTCCTCCCGTACAAGGCTTCATAAGGTGCCATATCGATGCTTACATGGTAACTGTCGTTGTAAGCAAACTCGACCAATGTCAAATACCTCTCCCAACTGCCACCAAAATCCATGACACAAGATCTCAGCATATCCTCCAATACCCGATTCACCCTTTCTGTTTACTCATCGGTCTGCGGATAAAAAGCAGTACTGAAGTTAGTCTTGGTACCCAGAGCTGCCTGCAAACTCCTTTAAAATCTTAATGTGAACCTCGTATCCCTATCGGAAATAATAAACACGGGAACCCCAGGAAGTCTCATAATCTCTTTGATGTACAGTTCTGCCAGCTTCTCCAAGGACCATGTAATCTTCATAGGTAATAAATGAATAACCCAAATCGAGTCATTGTCCTTTGGACTCCTTGGCAAACCGGTGATGAAATCCATGCTGATATTATCCCACTTCCATTCAGGTATAGGCAATGGCTGCAACAAGCCCCTGGGCTTCTGGTTCTCTGCTTTGACTTGCTGGCAAGTCAAACACCTTGCCACAAAATCTACAACATCCCTTTCATTCCTGGCCACCAAAAGTGTTGCTTAATGTCCTTGTACATCTTCATATTTTCAGGATGTACTGATAACAAGGTACTGTGTGCTTCTAGTAAGATGCTATCTTTCAAATTTGCACTCTCCAGCACACACAATCTCTCGCCCGTCCATAGGAATCCATCTTGGACAAGAAATTCTGGTAGCTTGCCGTCGGAAATCTGCCGTAACGTCCTCTGAATTTCTGCATCTGATTTCTGACCCTCTATAATCTATTCGCTCAATGAAGGCTGAAGCTTCAATTGTGCCAACGACACTCCCAATCCATGCAGTACCACCTCAATACCTAGTCGATCAAACTCTGCCATCAACTCCTTCTGTGCCATGATCAAACTTGACAGACTACTCCTTAGACTTAGCTCATCAGCTACTACATTCGTCTTGCCTGGATGATACTTGATCTCAGGGTGAATATCTTCCAGTACCTCCAACCACCTCTTTTGCCGAAGATTTAGATCTCTTTGCTAATAAATTAACTTCAAGCTCTTGTGGTCAGTAAACATATTGACCTTCTCCCCCTATACATAGTGCCTCCACTGCTTCAAAGCAAAGATAATAGCTGCAAGATCCAGGTCGTGCGTCAGATAGTTCTTCTCATGAGGACGCAACTGCCTCGAACCATAAGCAATAACATTTCCCTTTTGCATTAAGATGCAACCCAAACCTCTGAACTACGCATCACTATAAATATTATAGTCTTTTCCAGCTTGCGGCAAAGCTAGAATAGGTGTTGTCGTATACCTTTCCTTTAACTCCAGAAAGCTCACCTCACATTTATCAGTCTAAGTGAAACTCACATTCTTCGGGTCAACCCTATTAAAGGAACTGCAATCTGTGCATAGCCTTGAATGAAACGTCTGTAATACCCTATCAATCCCAAGAAGCTCCTTACCACTGTCACAGTCATCGATCTAGGCCAACTCTTTACTGCTTCAATTTTCTGAGGATCAGTGGCCACTCCCTCCTTAGAAAGGATATGACCAAGGAATGCAACCTCAGACCTCCAAAATTCACACTTCGATAGCTTGGCATACAAACCATTCACCTGAAGCTTCTTCAACACCTCTACTAAGTGCTCAGCATGCCTTTCTTCCGACTTCGAATAAACCAGTATATCATCAGTGAATACCACCACGAAGGAATCAATAAACAACCGCAAAATCCGATTCATCATATCCATGAACACTGTTAGCGCATCCGTCACCTCGAATGGCATCACCAAAAACTCATAAAGTCCTGTGCCGAGTACTGAAAGTTGTCTTGCTCACATCATCCTCTTTAACTCGGACTTGATGATACCCTGACCGCAGATCAAACTTCAAAAATACTGCCGCCCCCTGAAGCCTATCAAACAGATCCTCATTGACTCATCCCCTGAAAGTGGATAATTGTTCTGAATGGTCACCTTGTTCAGTTCCCGATAGTCAATGCACATCCTCATTGACTCATCCTTCTTCTTCACTAGCAACACAGGTGCACCTCATGGCGAAGTACTCGACCAGATGAACCCCTTTCTTAGTAATTCCTCAATTTGCTTCTTTACCTCATCTTGCTCTACAGGTGCCATCCTGTACGGAGCCTTAGATATTGGAGCACTTCCTGGCTGAACATTAATACAGAACTCTACATCTCGCTGCGATGGTAACCTTGGTAGATCTTCCAAGAACACAGTAGGAAAATATCGGGATCTCCCTAGCCTCATCTGGAATAATCAACTTCGATACAACTGCAATCACCTTCGAGTTTCCTTTCTTACCTCGAAAAGTCACTGCGGGTCCTCCCGACGCCTTCACTATAATTTCCTTATTCTTGCATTCAATTTTTAGCATCATAAATTAACATCCAATCACTACCCACAATCACATCCACTCCCAAGACCTGCAATTTGATGAGATCGATTCCGAAAAGTCTCCCACCGATCTCAATATCACATCCCTCGTAATACCAATCAGCAATCAGCTGCTCTCATGATGGTGTTGCCACTGACAAGACTCTACCTTGAAACTTCTTAGGTTCCACACCTAACACCTTAAAAAATTTGGGCGACACAAATGTATGTGAAGAACCAGTATCAAATAAAACCTTTGCTTTTATTCCATTAATCAAAACACATCCTAGTACATGAAAAATGATACTCAAAACTCCATTTTATTCTTAAACAAAGTCATATTTGATAAAGCCAATAAATAAATTAAAATTCTTGCATATCCTGGAACACATCTTCTGAGTTAGCAGCATCCTCATCAGTTAATGTGAATACTCGCCCCTGCCTCTGAAATTTGCTCCTATTTGCACCATCCTTGTTAAGTTGTGGGCAAAATGGCTTGGTATGACCCTCTCACCCACACAGATAACAAGTTGGACCCTTTGTTAGTTTGGGGCATGCTGACCTATAGTGACCCGCTTCTCCACAGTTATAGCAAATCACACCTTGAACTGTTGTTGGCTTCTACTCGGGCCTACAGAATCTGCCTTTCTTCTCTGGGAACCTCCTCCCACTCTAATTTATTGCTGGCCTTTTATTTCATTTCCAGGTTTTCTGCTTCTTCTGGAACTGATCTGTAACACCCCGTAATTTTAGAGACATATATAATATATATAATAATAGAATAAAGTTGGGGGCTGCCCTATAGAAATCCCTATAGGATGGTTGTATAAAGTTTTTTGCAGGTGGGGGGACCCATGGGGGAAGCAGATGCCTGCTGTTGCTACTGCTGCTGACCTGTAGGAGCTAGAGGTGGGGCCCAGATAATGAGGGCTGGCACTGTCTGGGTTCTGGCATACTAACGTGGGCGTGGGCTTGCCCAGGGGGGGGCTGCACGTGGCTGACGTTAGTATGCAAGAGAGAGAAAGCAGGATTGATTAAGATGATCCTATATCGGGAGTAATATAAGATTATTAAATAATAAATATAATTTTCTTGGATTAGAGGTCACCAATAAGCTATAACATCTTTCATGAGGCAGCCTGTGGTGGGCAGTTGTACTATAAATAATAATAAATTAATAAAATTGTCTGAGTATAGGGGCAGAGCATTACAAATGGTATCAGAGCCGACTTTCGGCACCGAGTGTGAAGAGGACGTAGGTAGAGGGGCCTCATATGATATGCAATGGGAGATAGTTTCATTGATTATCGAGGTGTGAGGCACTTGCGATGTGGCTAGTCTTCCTGATTATCGGGATCGAGGTGATGCTCACGGGACTGCTCCACATCAGCTAGAAAGAAGGATTCTGCATGCCTCGTACTCAGCGAGGATGCTGATTTCTAAAAGGGGGGTGTATGTTACACTCCGCAATTTCAGAGATATGTATAATATATATAATATATATAATAATAAAAGAGAATTGGGGGCTGCCATATAGAAATCCCTATAGGATGGTTGTATAAAATTATTGGCAGGTGGGGGGACCCACGAGGGCAGCAGATGCCTGCTGCTACTACTGACGTGGAGGAGCCAGAAGTGGGGCCCAGGTAATGAGGGCTGGCACTGCTTAGGTTCTAGCGTGCTGACGTGGGCGTAGGCTCGCCCAAGGGGGTGCTGCACATGCAAGAGAATGGAAGCGGGATTGATTAAGATGATCCCATATCGGGAGTAATACAAGATTATTAAATAATAAATATAATTTCCTGGGATTAGAGGTCACTAATAAGCTATAGCACCTTTTTTGAGGTAGCCTGTGGTGGGCAGTTGTACTATAAATAATAATAAATTAATAAAATTGTCTGAGTATTGGGGCTGGACTTTTATTTTTGTTCTAGGTTTCCTGCTTCTTCTCGAACTGATCCATGTCCTCCTCGGTCATGGCTGCCCTCATGACAAGTTTGTCAAACATCCTGATCCCCAACGGTATCATTCACAACGTTAGATTTGGCCTCAAGCCTTGTTCAAATTTCTTAGCTTTCTTTGCTTCATCAACTACCAGCTCCAGTGCATACCTCGACAACTGCGGGAACTTAGTCTCATAGATGCACTGACATACTGCCCTGCTACAGGTTCAGAAACTCCATTGCTTTCGTCTCTTGGATGTCCAAGGGGAAGTAGTGATCCCTGAACTCACCAAGAAAAGCCTCCCAAGTTACTTACTCTTCACCAAAAGTCCGCTTCACAGACTGCAACCAAACACCAGCATCTTTTTCCATCTGCATTGTAGCCAATTTGACCTTGTTGGCAGCGGGGGCTTTCCAGAACCTCGAAGACCACTTCCATAAGACCACTTCCATCTGCCTGATCCAATCATCGTCCTCATTAGGATCAGCTTGACCTTCGAAAACTGGCAGCTTCATTCGCTCGAAGGATTCTACTTGCTTGATCGAATCTGCATTAATAGGTACAGTCTCTGCTCCCATATTTCGAGTCATACTAACTGCCATAAATCTGTTCAGAGTTTGATATACCCTGGAAATCTCTGTCTCTAAATCCAACCTACCCCCGTGGGAACCTTCAGCCCCATCATCATTCCCACCATTCCTAGTCCTAGGTCCTACCATTTCACTGAGTACTACAAAACACATAAATCTGTTAGAGCACCACAACATAAATCGTATTCACACCAACTGCCCAGTGCAGGAATCTATTCATACTCAACCATTTCATTTAGTTTAGCTTCATGTTCAATACTCACACTCTAGTGTCCATACCTAGGTACTTACCCTCTAGTGTCCACACCTAGGTTCATACCCTATACCATGTTTAACATTAGTATTGAAGCGTGCTCTGATACCAACTCCGTAGAGGCCCGAATTTTCAACAAATAAAATTAGAAATACATGGCACAAATTTCCAGAATCAACTTCAGTATAATTATAAACACAGTATCAAATACAGGGAAAATCAAACTTTTATTACATCTCTCTATTTATTTTCTTTTAGAAAAACACAGCAAAAAATTTAATACATTTATGAAAACACAACCAAACAATTAAACTTTAATCATCTTAAATCCAAGCTTATACTTTACTCGGGCAACTCACTTGCAAGTCATGCAAAACAAACTGAAGGGTGTGCACGTCAGTTGAAGGCAACTGACGTCAACTATAATAATAGTGATACTTCTAGATCTCGCAATCACAAACTTGATACATATTAATATAGCAGAAAATAAATGATGTATGAAAAACAATAAATAGAACAATAAGTGAAACATATTAACACAGCAATAATATATGAAATATGAAACAACGATGAATGAACCGTTAAACAGCTAGTGAAGCTAGGCTAAGTGTCAAGTGTATGAGATGGAAACAGAAAACAAACATGCATAAAACAAGTCAAGAAACACAAATGCATATGATGATTTCTAATGCATACTTGTCGGATTCTATGCATCTCATACTACATAAGTCTGATGCAAGCCCTTATCATTCTCCACTTTATTGGGTTCAATCTAACGTTATGCAACTAACCTACTATGGTGATTACTACGAGATTCAGACATTCTGCACGTACCTATCCTATGCCCCGATAATTTCGGAGGTCAATTTCTATCCACATATAATTCTGGAGCCTATTTCACTCACACCTGGAAATCTTTGAGAATACCCCACACCGCAAGCTATGACGCATCACCACGCACAGACGTCCCATGAGCATCGTCTCAATCCAGATAATTTCAGGATCAGTCCCACATCGCAGGTAATTCCAGAGACTATTTCACTCACACCTCGAAAATTTCGGGGACTATCTCACACCGCAAATCATCCTGAGGCCCTCATACTCATTTTAGCTCCCATTTCATCACAACTTCAATTAGTGCCTGTCCTTGGGTTTATTAGGTTTAATTAGAATCACAGTCTCCCTAGAGTTGGTGTACCCTACCTGACATAACTTTACTAAATAAAAACAAGCCCCACTGGCCAAATTCCAACAAAACCCCACTTGCCGGAATGCTAGGGTCCCACCCAACCTATTGAGTCTCATAGCTCAAATACCAACTCAAATATTTATTTATGTCACAAAAATCCAAAATCATCTAGTTCACCACGAGGATTTCCCTCAATTCCAAAAGTCCCAACCAAGTACCTCCATGTACAACTATATTCACAAAATTTGTCAACACTGAGACTATCATCAATAAAATGGGATTTTATGTCCTCAAACAGTAGAAAATCTGAAATGTACTATTCTTGAATTTCGAGAAGCAATTCCTTTCTAAAACCATAAACATCTGAGTTAAATTCTATTAAAATTCGGAAATACTCTCACTGAAAGTAGTAAAATTTGAATCCAATTGCTTTGTAAATACTGAGAATCATTGTTTGCAAATTCGAAGAAAAAATAATTCAAACAAAGGATAACTGCAGCAAATAGAGTGCAAAAATCAATACATGATAGTCGACCACTATTCAACAGTACAAAAGTTGCAGTCGACCGACAGCATTCAAAGAGAAAACACAACTCAAAATTAGGGCGTTCGACTGGTAGGCAATACAAAGTCTACAGTCGACCGCCAGTAGAAGTGATGGTAGCATCCTAGTCATGGCAGTCGACCGCACAACAAGTCTAGAAGAACTGCAGTCGACTGGCAAGCAACTGCAGTTGAGTGCACGGTATGCAATAGCCATTTAAATCTCAGAGATCTCTCAAACTAATATACATTTATATTGACTTCATATGATAAAAATCCGTAACAAAAATAAGTGTTTCTTGGTCAAACCATCTCAGTATATACATCAACCAAATCCTTTCATAAAATCCATAAAAATCCCAATTTCCAAAGTCATAACATTGAATAAAAGATTTTGAAGAAAACTTTTCATATGAACATTGCAAATACTCTAGTACAGTCAAGATTCTTTCACATACAAAGATATGAGTACATATATGCGTGTATATACTGAAATCTAGCCACTTTGGAAAAACTGATAATCATTGTTTGCAAATTTGGAGAGATATTCATTCAAGAAAAAGATACAGTAGAATAGAGAGTGGCAAAAATCCAACTTCGGCAGTCGACCTGCTGCAACAACCGATGAAATTGCGGTCGACCGACCGCAGTCGACCATAGGGTCGACCGAAATGTAGTCTGCGACATCAGAACAGCTAAATTGAACCCCTTACACACTGATATATACTCATATATGATGAAACCTATGATATAGCATGTGCACCTTATCCAATATACCTCAGTTTATCAATCAAATCCATCCTCAAAATAAACTAAGCATGATCACCACATATCAAAAATTTGATTTTTATTTCATGGAATCAATTTACTCTATCACAACAATCAATTCATGGTAGAATCATTAATATATGCATTTAAATAAATCAAAGGTCCACATAGAAATTTCTAGCAAGACATCTACTCAATCATGATCCAAGAACATATCAAAAGAGTCAAAGAATCATTCACTAATTAGGGTTTTTGTTCATGTTGAAGTTATTTGACTACTTTTCATATAGATTTATCATCTAATGGATCCACATCAATCATTTTATAATCATGCAGGATAATCATATTTGATCAATCATCATCATATTATACAAGCATATAACAAATCAATAGATGAGAAGTACCACCCACCTCAAAGAAGATCAACTTGAATAACAATAGTAGTAATAAAGAAAACCCCTTCCTTCTCCTTGCAAAAATCTGAGATCCAAGCCTCCACTCCAAGAAAATAATGAAGAATTAAAGTTTTTGGTTCGCCACAGGAAGAACGGCTGCTCTGTGGCTAATATAGGCTGGGATTTGGTTATTAGGTTTTCCATAATATTTTCACAAAATATTCCTTAAGATAATATCTTTACATATATAGATCTTTCAAAAAAAATCAATTAGTTAAATTAATTTAAACAAAAAATATTTTTTTCTTCCTAACTCCCCAATCTGGCCGGCCTTATGTGCAGCCCCAGAAATTCAAATTTTGAAATTTTATCCCAGAGTGGCAATTTTACACAAAAGTCCTTTATTTTGAAATATTTGCAAACATGTATAATTTATTCATAAAAATCCAAAAAAATCTAGAATTATTATCTACTGATAAATATTAGATTTTCCAAGCAAATTTTCTGACTTTGCATTTTCCAAGAAAATATTTGCACGTGTTTTGCATGTGCAAAATGATAAATTTCAGAAAAAATATTTATTAAATCGAAAATTTCATTTTAAATCATTTACTAATTCCAAAAATATATTTAAAATTTCTAGGATGTTACATCTTGTACTACTACCTTCCTCGGATTGAGAACCGGGGCCAGAGTCGAACACGTAGGTTGTAAGCAAAGAAAATTTTGGCAGATCTTTAAGTATTTCATAACATTTGTCAATTTTGAAGGATTTCTTGTATTCCATTCTTACATCGCGTACGTATAAAAATTACATTTTTTATGAGTTTTAATTGAGTAAAGTTTGTTATAAAACAATAAATTTGCACGAACCACATAAATTATGCAAACCTTATCTGCCTCAGTTGTTCTGCTTGCAGCTCTATTTGTTACACTGCTCAAATCCACACTAAACAGAACAACTTCTTTCGAAATTATTGAGAATCGAATTGAAAGGGAACCGACCATTCAGTCGGTTGTAGTGCCTAAAAGACTAACAAATGTTAGATAAACACGATCCCAAAACTGTGTCCCGGATTGTTCTCTATTGATCAACGGATCTTGAATAATAGCAGCCTAGATTTGGGATAGAGTAACAACCTCAATAGTTGAGTATGTCCAGTCTCTACTAGCACAATTCTCCTTTGTTTCGATTAACAAACACAAAAAATTGAGAAAGAAGGTGGATTAAAAAATTTAGGGAAGAACATATTAGACTCAAATCTGTTGTGCTTGAATAGATTTGAGTGTATATATATAGCAACCCCACAATTTTGAGCCGTTGGTGAACTCAATTATAGCCATTGGTTAAATCAATTATAGCTATTGGAGTTGTTTGTGGCCGTTGGAGAAGGAGGGGGGTGCTTTGAGACTATCAATTTACATTGAAAAAATTAATTTGGAAAGGGAATGTTGTTTCGTCACTCTCCTTTTCAAAAGCTTTTGAACATACAGAAGATGATCTTCCGTCCATTCATATTTATTAAAAAAAATGGCAAACAAAATTTCGTATTTCGTCTGACTCTTTCTTCCACCAAAAATACGCACTGACGAAATTTCATGTATTGTCTTCTATGTTTTGCAAATTCCTATATCGATTTCTAAATATAGAAAAGCATTGTTCCTCTCATACCCAATATTTGGGTTTTTGGCCAGCTATTGTAGGGTGTTTTTTTCTCTAATTTTACAAATTTTGGATTTTAACCCAACGACTAAAGATGCTCTTAAAGGTCGTTTGTGTACTTTATATTTTCCTAAAATTTGTGAGAAAGAATTGTTTCTCCTATTATAAGAGAAAGCAAAAACGTTTTTTCCTTATATTTAGAAATAATATACTGTAATATCTACTTTCAATAGTGAAATCATACTACACTTGCCCGTGGTTTTTACCCCATCTCCTTTGGGGGTTTTCCACGTAAAATATATGTGTCTACTTTATCTTCATTATCTCAATTTTACTTTAGTTGTGAGGTAGCTTCTACCCATAACTTTTCTATCAGTGGTATCAGAGCTTTGGCTGCGGGGTGGGAAGCAAAAATGTCGACAACAACAAAGTGCGATGTTGAGAAATTCAACAGGATTAAATTCTCAGTGTGGAAAATGAAGATCAAGGACAATTCTTGGCAGTAATTGGAGATAAGCCTGCAAAGATCACCGACGATGGCGAGTGGAACGAGATGGACGGTAACACAATTTCCGATCGGCACTTGGCACTAGCCGATAGAGTGTTATCCAATGTGGCAAAAAAGAAGACAGTAAAGGAGATTTGAGATACTCTGAAAAGACTGTACACTCTTTGAATGGCGGAAGCAACATCGGTAATCGACCACATTATGTTACACCCCGCAAAATTGAGTTATGACAATTTTGCCAAGTAATATTCCTACATGTATTTTGTACTGTTACAAGTAATATTCGTAACGTATTTTTTTATAAATGTCATACATATTTTATATTCCGATTATTTATATGTTTTTTGTTCTCTAAAAATTCATTTTTATCCTATTTTGAGCCAACTCAAATATTAAATTTAATCTTTGTGTTTTTACGTGTATTGCACGTATTTTTAATACACCTGTCGATTACGTATGTTTTACCATTATGTAAAATATCCGTAACATTATTAATATACATATTCTACGTATTTTATATTTTGACTGTTTTTCGTTCTCTCAAATTTATTTTGTATTGATACATGCAATGCACGTGTTTGTAGTGCAAATGTTGGTTCCTAAAATTTTCTTGAGTCATAAATATTTTTCTTCGCATTTTTCTAGTCACAATTGTGTGATTTATTATCAATTAAAATCTAGACCTAAATTCATTTTGTAGCCCACTAAAATTAATTTAAAACCCATGATTGATTTTGTGTGCACTAGAGAGTACATTTAAAATATAGTTAGTTTGATACACTTGTCATATGTAACACACACATCTAACCTAATAAAAATTAATAATAAAATTTGTATGAAGAGGGTGCACACACATTGACTAACGTGCACGTGTTTCTTACCATGGTTGAGAATGAGGGAGAGTGGTGTGAGTTAGTGGGAAGTGGGGAGTTATTTTGGAAAGTGGTGAGCTATTTTAACCACACAATTTTCCTATAAATAGTCTCTACCTTTGTCATGAACAATAGACAAACTCTAAACAAAATTAAGAGAGAAAGAGAGACATGACTTACGGGATTGCTCTAAGAGAAGGTTGGAGGTTTGCTTAGGTGAGGTGCTTGGAGTTTTGGTGCATTTTTGTCTAGAGGATTTCTACTACTAGGAGCTTTTGAGGTGGGTGTTTCTCCAACTTTCTAATATAATTTTATTAGTAGAATACTAGATATGTGTGAATTGTTGATGCATGATAACTGATATAGATTGAGTATTCATTTGTTGTTGATTGAATGTGTGAAATTATGATATGTTTGATTTGGGAGCATTTTCATAAGGTTCTGTTTTGAGTTCTAGTTGCACTTCAAAAAATCATGACTATTAAAGTAGATGGAATCTAAAGCTAAAATTTTTATATGAGCATCTCGTATATATCAGGAACATTTCCTTAAAATTTTATAATATTTGGATGTCGTTAACTATTTTAACAAAATCCAAACTTAGGACTGGTTGGCAGTTTGCTAGTTGTTGGAAATTTGTATACATTTCGGATTTTGATCATTTTGACATCTTAGATGAAGTATTTGGAGAAAAGTCAAAACTAAATAACTTGAAGTAGACTCGTTTCAACATCTTAGATGAAGTATTTGGAGAAATGTCAAAACTAATAACTTGAAGTAGACTCGTTAACCTTTCTGTAAAGTCTAAGAAATCAATTTTTCATAAAGAATTGAATTTATAATGAATTTTACAAGTTTGAACAGTGGCAGTATGTATAACATTTCGACCCTACTGTAGATTTTGAACAATTCAGGGTTATAGACATAATATTTTGGGAAAACTTAAAACTAAAAAGTTATAGTAGACTTTGATACCTTTAATTTGATCTAAAGAACACAAAGTTTCATGAATTATATAATTTTCTATGATTTTTACAAGGAGCATGAGCTGAGTTTTTGGATTTTGAACCTATTGTTTGCAAATGAAATTAGACGAAGTAATTGAGGGTGATTTTAGATGATCTTAACAACAAAGTTTTGGTAGACTCATTTATGATTCCTATAAAACTAAGAAATCTATTTTTGGAGTAGTAATGGAATTTATATGATTTTTTCAATACCATTGGGTTGATGTCTATTATCTAGTTGTCCTAAAATTTTTACAACGTATAAAATTGAATTTAGAATTGGAATGTTAGTAAGATGTACCTTATGAGGAATTAAGAAATAATTAAATGATGGAGTTGGAATGTTAAACATGTGATGTTTATAAGGGTTTTAACTCATCAAGTGATTGAATGTTGCTATGAGAAGTTGGTTACTTCATAATTGATAAATAAGAGAATGGATAAAAGAAGTTACAAGATGTTTAATGAATGAAAATTTTTCTAAAAGGTTAGATATAACCTATGTGATCTCTCTTTGCGATGGTTGTTGGAATCTAGAGGTTGAGCGAGATGCGTAGAGACCGGCAAGTTATGATTTGAGAAGTAGCCAGTGTGGGCTAACATTTTCTCGTGTGTTGATTTAAGTCCGGTGGGGTAAGCTAGCTCTAGGTTGTGATGATTATAACTAAACCTAAGGACAGGCACTAGAAGAAGATGTGATGAAACTTGGGCAAACGTAAGAGGGGCATTTCTATATAGTCTGATGGTGGATTCCTGGACTATGGACCCAGTCAGACGGTGGATTCCTGGACTGTGGTTGCTTGCGGGGTGAGACGTGCCTCAATTAAATCTAGGACTATGATTGATCTAACGGTGGATTCTAGGATAATAAATAGTCGGGCAGATGAGAGGCAGATAACCAATATATATGTATATGCCGGGGCTAGAGCAACACTTGCGAGATGTTCACACGACGAGAATTCTGTATAGTCTGATGGTGGATTCCAGGACTAGCATCTGTACTCGTGGAATGTCTAAATCTTGCTTCTGTTACCGTAATAGAATTTTCATAACGAGGGATTGAACCCTATATTATGGAGTACGTTAAGGGCTTGCCCTCGGACCTATGTAGTATGGGATGCATAGAATCCGAACAAGTATGCATTAGTGTCATCGTAGTGTGAATGTCTACATTAGACATTAAGTCTTATCATACATTGACATGTTTAGGATATTCACTTTTCACACTTTGTTGTGCATTCAAGTTTGTGTTTGCTAAAGTTAAAGAATCGTTGTATTATAGCATTGCGTCAGTTGTATGCAACTGACGTGCCCACAGTTTCTCAGCTGCAGGATTGGACTTGGCATGGGCTTGAAGTCACTATGATGAGTTGTTACAAGTTTGAAGAATTTTCATTATCGTAGATTGTATTGTATTCATTTAATTCTGCTGTGCTGTTGTAAAGAACATGTTCTAAATAAAAAGTTTTAAATTCCTTGTAAATTTATATGAATTTGAAGTAAAAGATCCTGTATTTGCTACGAATTACCTGTGTTTGGAATTCGGGGCATTACACATCAACACCTTGAATACTCTATATTTGCAACTTACATTAATGGGTTACAAAATAGAGACAACTGAACGTGCAGAACTTCTACTTCAAAATCTGCCTGACTCGTATGATCAACTCACCATTAACCTGACGAACAACATCCTGACGGACTATCTAGTCTTCAGTGAAGTTGCAGTTGCTATTTTGGATGAAGAAACCAAGCACAAAAACAGGGAAGCCAGACGACAAGTTCGCAGCAAGTAGAAGCTTTGACGATGATGAGAGGGAGAACAACGGAGTCAGCGAGAGTCATAATCATGATATATCAAAATAAAGAAGAATAATTATAAGTGTCACAACTGTGGCAACAAAGGGCACTTCAAGAAGGATTATTGGTACAAGAGGAAGAGTGCAGACCTAGAGTCATCAAATGCTCAAGGGAATGTGGTAAGTACTCAATATTTTGGTGAAGTTCTATACAACGAGGCAACAAAGGTGGTTGGAGGCAGAAAGCAGTTTTCTAATGTCTAGAAACAGACTCAGGAGCAACATGGCATATGACTTCTCGGAAAGAGTGGTTCCACACATATGAACCAATCTTAGGAGGTTCTGTACGCATAGGTGATGATCATGCTTTGGAAATCACTAGTATTGGTACTATCAAGCTAAAAATATTTGATGGTACGGTTCGCACAATCCAAAAAATACGACATGTGAAGGGTTTGAGGAAGAATCTATTATTTTGGGAGTAAATAGATAGTCTTGGATGCAAGACCCATGTCGAAAATGGGGTCATGAAAATTGCCAGAAGCGCGCTTATGGTCATAAAGGCTGAAAAGATCGTAGAAAATCTATTTATGCTTAATGGAGAAACACTGCAGAAAGCTAATAGCGAGGGAGAAGAGTCGACAATGATGTGGCCTCTCAAACTAGGCCATATGTTTGAACGAGGTTTGAAGATTCTCTCCGACCAGAAGCTGCTTCTAGGACTCAAATCGGGGAATCCACCTTTTGTGAGCATTGTGTTATAAGTAAGCAGCATAGATTGCAGTTCAGCGAATCTGAAGAAAGGAGTCAATGCATTCTAAACTTGATTCATTCTGATGTCTGGGAATCACCGGAAATGTCGAAGTAAAGTATTTTATATCTTTCATTGATTATTTCTCCAGGAGACTGTGGGTGTATCCAATCAAGAAGAAATCAGATGTGTTTCAAGTATTCAAAGACTTCAAAGCGCAAGTAAACCTTGAATCTGGGAATAAGATCAAGTGCATGTGGACAGATAATGGAAAAGAGTATATAGATGGTGAGTTTCTTGCACTTTGTAAGCGAGAAGGTATCACAAGATAGTTCACAGTTGCATACACACCTCAATAAAATGGTGTGGCAGAGCATATGAACAGGAATCTTGCATAAAGGAGCTATGCTGCGGATTGCATGTCAACCCAACTCTTTTTGGGCAGAAGCAACAAAAACTGCCTGTTATGTGATAAATCGATCACCATCATTAGCAATTGAACTAAAAACACTGATGGACATGTGGAATAGCAAGTCGATAGATTAATCTACTTTACATTGGTTCGGATGTCCCGCATACGTGATGTACAACACCCAAGAAAGAACGAATCTAGATTCAAAATTCAGAAAGTGCATCTTCTTGGGTATGCTGATGGTATTAAGGGGTGCTACTTGTGGGATCCCACTGCCCACAAGATTTTCATCATCAGAGATGTTAAATTTGCGAAAAATAAACTGCAAGAGAATGGAGACAGTAGCATCTCAAAGAAGAATCCAGAAACTACTATTGTTCAGATGGAAGATAAGCCAGATGAAGATCTAGTTTCTTCTGAAGTATCACCAGAGGACAAGGTACCAGTCGAGTCTGAGGCTCTAGAAGTTTGTCAATCAACTCATGAGAGAAGACCGCTAGCTTGGCACTCGGAGTATGTTACGGAGAGCAATGTTGCATACTGTCTTTTAACAATGATGGAGATTCATCATCTTTCCAGAAGGCAATCAAAGATTAGGATGTATCCCTGTGGATGGCAACAATACAGGAAGAAATTAAAGCTCTACATAAGAACAGGGCCTGGGATCTTGTTACGCTACCACAAGGAAGAAAGGGCATTGGCAACAAATGTGTCAACAAGATCAAGGTTGATGGTAATGACCAAGTGGAGTGGTATTGTGCAAGATTTTTGGTGAAAGGATATGCTCAGAAAGAAGTTATTGACTTCAATAAGATATGTTCACCTGTGGTTCGACTCATGACAATCAAAGTAGTCTTGGCGATGTGTGCTATATTTGACCTACATCTAGAGCAGCTGGATGTGAAAATTGTTTTTCTTCATGGAGATCTTGAAAAAGAAATTTATATGCTCCAACCAGAAGGTTTTGCTGAAACATGCAAGGAGTTGTACATGCCCGATAAATCATTCTGCCATCAAAGCAGTTGAACAAATCTCTGTACAGTTTCAAAAAGGTGCCAAAGTGTTGGTACAAAAAAATTTATTCATTCGTTATTAGACTTGGATAAAACAGACTCAGTTCATACCATTGTACATATTACAAAATGTTTTATGGTGGGGATGACTTCAATATCTTATTGTTGTGTGTGGATGACATGCTAGTAGCAGGCCACAACAAAGATCGAATCCAAGAATTAAAGGCACAGTTGGTTAGGGGAGTTTGATATGAAGAACTTGGGACCAACAAACACGAATTTAGAGATGCAGATTCACTGAGACATAAATAACGGAAAGATTTGTCTTTTCCAGAAGAACTACTTTAACAAGATCTTGCGGTGCTTCAACACGCAAGATTGTAAACCTATTTCTACCCCACTTCCTATTAATTTCAAGTTATCCTCCAAGATGTGCCCTAGCAATGAAACAGAGGGGAAGGAGATGTCTCAAGTACCGTATGCATCAACAATGGGAAGTTTAATGTTTGCTATGATATGTACAAGACTAAACATTGCACAAGCGGTGGGAGAAGTTAGTCGATACATGGCGAATCCTGGTAGAAAGCATTAAAGTGCAGTGAAGAGAATTTTGAAATATATAAGAGATATCTCAAATGCTAGATTATGTTATAAAAGATCAGAATTAACTACCATGGGTTATGTGGACTCAGATTTTGCAGGGGATCTCGATAAAATTAAATTCACTACGGGCTATGTGTTTACTCTTGCAGGAGGAGATATAAGCTGAGTTTCAAAAATGTAGACTGTTATGGCTCTATCTACAACAGAAGCAAAATACATGGCCACCACACAAGCTTGCAAGAAATCAATCTGGATTCAAAGGTTATTTAAGGAGCTCGTGCACAAGCAGGAGAAGATTGTTTAGTTTTATGACAGTTAGAGTGTCTTGTACATCGCAAAGAATCCAGCCTTTCATTCACAACATATAACAGTTTAGTACCATTTCATTCGAGAAATAGTTGAGGAAGGAAATGGGATATGCACAAGATTTACACCAACGAGAACCTGGCATATGTTATGACTAAGCCGATTAACACTGGCAAGTTTGAATAGTGTAGATCTTTGCATGGTCTAGCAGTAACATAAGCAATATGACATTGGCAATGTAGAAAGGATCTTGTAGAGACATGATTAATCATCAATCAAGTCTCTCCAAGTGAAAGAATATTGGTAGTAGGGGGGGTGGATACTGAATTCGGCTGCAACTTTGACAAAAGTAAAACAAAACAAAATGGGGATGGTAAAGATGGTGATATTTCTCCTCTCCCACTCCCTATAAATTAGAAGGATCGGGAAAGAGTGAAATTGCAGAAGTGAGGAAAAGAAGAAAGATGGATTAAAGAGAAAACATGGTATTAGAAAAAATTTCTCAAGAGATATAATATTGTTTCTCTCTAGAGGTAGTTTGTCTACTATGTATTTTTCTCAAATTTGTGAGAGTTTTTTCTTCTTATATAAGAAAGTGAAATTGTTCTCTCCTTATATTTCGAGAGAAGATACTGTAATTCCTACTTTCAATAGTGAAATCCTACTATACTTACCAGTGATTTCTACCCCGTCTCCTTTAGGGTTTTTCCACATAAAATATCCATATCCACTTTATCTTCATTATCTAAATTTTATTTTAGTTGTGAGGTAGCTTCTACCCGTAACTTTCCTAACGAAATAAAACTTAAAGTGGTTTCTTAAATAAACAAGAAAACTTGTGAGATTTCATTACTAATTTTTTATTGAAAGATTATAAGTGAATATTGTTGTATGTCACATGAGTCTGTTACAAATCCTACTAGCTAAACTCTAAACTAAACGAGACCCATCACATTAATTAGGGGTTTAAAATGAACAGGACCGTCCGTCGTCCGTCCAAGTCCGACTCGAGAAATGGCCCGACCGTGGACTGTCCAAACTATTATATGAACCGACTTGAACAAATTATTAGGTTCGATATTTTACCGAGCTCGAGCTGGACATAAGTCCATCCTAGTATTAGTGCGGTCTGATGCTTTATTGAACCGAGTCCGGACTATAAATATTTTGTCCAACCTAGTCCGAGCCGAACATAAGCCCGTCCAAGTAGAATTTCGGTGGAAGTTTGAACATATGGTTGTCCGGTCCCGTCCGGTCCGATTTACAGCCCTAACATTAATCACCAACCTTTGTGAATAGGATTTAGTTAAAACCCTTGCCATGACCCATCTTCTGCTTTCTCTCCATCGTTCAAAATTTCAGGAAACCCTAAATATTGACTCCAACCCAATCCCTCTCCTCGTCTCAATCCAAAACAAGAAACTCAGTGCGTAGTTTGGAGTTTTTAAGGAATTTCAATATATGTGTAGTGCATTTAATACCAATTCCAGTTCTCATCATATTTGTGCTCCACATAAAACCCTTTCAAGTCTTATAATATTATCACTATGCTAACAAGTAAGTAAATTTTTAGATTTGAGGATTTTGATAAGGTTTTAGGGAATTAGAAGTGTTTCTGCATTTTTCTGTATGCGAGCAAACAGATGATGTGAACTTTTTTTTAAAAACAATAAAAAGAACTGACATTTTAGTTTTCGCTGATATTGACAATTTCCAACTAATCTTTGTTTCTGAATTTGACTTGTTTGAACTGTTGTATATGATCTGGATGGTGACGATCGCTCCGATTGACCTGCAAAAGTCTGAAACACCAGGGTTGGCACCGGCGACAGACCCTCCGACCCTAAGTCAAAACTCAGAAATATTTAAGAGTTTTTTTATGGAAAAATACTGATTATCTGGTTCCTGTGGTGGTCATTGGGTATTTTGGGGACCAATTTCAAGATCCAGCGTAATACGGATACGCGATACGGAATACAGATACGCGACACAAATCCAATAAATGGCTTTCACCATTCATAAGCTGTAAGGATTTTTACAACATGTACAAGGATAAACAAGAGAAATGTAAGAGAAATAATCAACCACGCATGAATAAATAAATTAACATAACCAACAGGATTATGGAAAACAAGAATACTTAATCTTCAAATAACCAAGTCTGGAACAAAACACAAATCTGGGACAAAATGCCCAATACAAGATAATCCATGTAGCAATTGCATTTATTCAAAAACAACAAGAAACAAATTGTAGCAAGAACTCCAGCCAACTAGAATGTTTGGTCACCTACTCCCTCGGTCAGCTGGTCACCAAAGTTTGCAAATTACAAATTGCAGGAAGAGAAAAGAGAAACAAAATGCCCGTCAATGCAAGTTACGGGGTGCTTGGAGTGCAGGCAACAAGTACAGAAAAACAGATAGACGAGTATAGAGTAACAGCGGAAGCAAATATAGAAGTAAGCATGGAAGGAATGTGACAGCAAATAGAGCGAACAATTCTTAATCAAGAACAGAATCAAATGACATGGCCAGATAGTAAGGTGCAAGTGGCATGTAACAAATGTCAAGTAACATGTAAGCAAGTAACAAGTAACAAGTGTCAAGTAGCATGTACAAGTATCAGGAATGTGCAAGTGATCATGTTATTCTCAGGTCTTGTATCTAGTCCTATCTAGGTAGCACTTCATGTGTCCCATATTTTACTACATGGTTGCTACATTCAGACAAGTTGCGTTTAGATTTCGTAGTGAATTATAAAGGGCAGTGTACTCAAGTACAAATACCAAATAATCATGTGTCAAGTATCAAGTATCAAGTATCAAGTATCAAGTATTAAGTATCAAGTATCAAGTGTCAAGTTTCAAGTGTCAAGTGTCAAGTGTCAAGTAATCACGTGTCAAGTAATCACATATCAAGCACCAAGTATAAAGTATCAAGTAGGATCTATGGATCCCCTTCCGAGTACACATTTTAGTTTACTCCCTAGACTACTCAGAAGACTCCCAAAATTGAGACATGAACCTCGTATCCCTGTCAGATACATTACTGACTGGAACCCTATGAAGTCTGACGATCTCTTGCAAGTACTTCCCAGCTAGGCTCTCAGTAGACTGTCCGACTCTAAAGGGAATGAAGTAAGCATTCTTCGTCAGTCGGCCCACAATTACCCAATGGCATTGTGACCCTTGGGAGTCCTCAGCAAAGCGGCACAAAATCCATCGTGATGTGTTCCCACTTCCACTCCTGAATGGGAAGCGGTTGAAGAAGTTCGGCAGTTCTCTGATGCTCTGCCTTCACCTGCTGGTAGGAAAAACTGAGACACAAACCTAACCACAGCCCTCTTCATACCGTTCCACCAGAAATGAAGATTCAAGTCTCAGTACATCTTAGTACCTCCAAGATGAATAGAGTACGACGACTGGTGGGTTTCCTCAAGCAACCTCTGACAAACTTCACCCTTCGGGACACACAACCTAGACCCAAAATGAAGTGACCCATCTGCATAAATAACCATATCAGTTCTGGAACCGGCCTCAACCTCTACTCTGAATCCTTGCAACTGCTCATCACTAGCCTGAGCCTTTTTAAGCTGCTCGACAAGAGATGACTGAAGCTGAAGCATCATGCAACTCCGATCAGAACTCGGCAATAACACATCCAACTCCAACCTTCGTATCTGCTCAACCAGTTCCCTCTGCTGAGTCCGGAACATGGTTGCAGGTCTCCTGCTCAAAGCATCTGGCACCAAATTCACTTTACCAGGATGGTATTGCAAACTGATGTTATAGTCGGCCATGAGCTCCAACCAATGCCTCTGCCTCATGTTCAAATCCTTTTGGGTGAAGATATACTTGAGATTCTTATGGTCAGTAAAGATTTCCACTTGGTCTCCAAGTAATTAGTGTCTCCACAACTTCAGAGCGAAGATTACTGCCGCTAATACCAAATTATGAGTCAGATAGTTCCTCTCAAGCAGCCTCAACTGTCTCGATGCATAAGCAACCACTCGGTCCTTCTGCATCAGAATTAGACCAAGACACTTGCCAGAAGCATCACAGTGAACCACAAATCCGCCTGAACCATCCGAAATAGTCAACACTAGCACTGACGTAAACCTGCTCTTCAACTCTGAAAAAATCTTCGCTGCACGTCTTATCCCAACAGAACTTCTAATCCTTCACTATGAGCTTAGTCAATGGCCCAACTATCTTCGAAAAGTCTTGGACAAATTTCTAATAATATCCAGCTAGACCAAGCAAACATATCACCTCTGAAACTGACTTGGGCACTGGCCAATCTCTCACAGCCGCAACCTTGGACGGGTCCACTGAGATACCATCGCCCGAGATAATGTGCCCCAAGAAGGTAACTTGGTCGAGCCAAAACTCACACTTGCTGAGTTTTCCATAGAGCTGATTCTCCCTTAAAGTCTGCAGAACCAACCTTAGATGCTCAGTGTGCCCCTTCTGGTCCCGAGAATATACCAAAATATCATCGATGAAGACCACCACAAATCTATCCACGAACGAGGAAAAGACCATGTTCATTAGACTCATGAACACAGCTGGCACGTTTGTGACTCCGAAAGGCATCACTAGGAACTCACAGTGCCCATACCTGGTCCTAAATGCGGTCTTCTGCACATCAGCTGCTTTCACCTTGACCTGATGATACCCTGAACGAAGATCCAACTTCAAAAAGACAGCTGCACCGCCCAGTCGTTGCGTATGCATCAAGGCAGTTAAGGTCGAATGAGAAGTACTATCCGAATCATGATTTGGAGTTAGCAGTAGTGATTTATGCTTTGAAGCTGTGGAGACATTATTTACTTAGGGACCAAGTAGAGATCTTTACAGACCACAAAAGTCTCAAGTACGTCTTCACCCAGAAGGAGTAAAACATGAGGCAAAGGCGTTGGTTGGAGCTTACGGCCGATTATGACATCAGTTTGCAATACCATCCTGGTAAAGTAAACTTGGTGCCAGATGCTTTGAGTAGGAGATCGATAGTGATGTTCTTGACTCAGCAGAGGGATTTGATTGAGCAGTTGCGAAGGTTGGAGCTGGATGTTGTGTTGCCGAGTTCTGGTCGGAGTTGTTTGGCGCTCCAGCTGCAGTCGTCTCTTGTTGATCAGATTAAATAGGCGCAGGCTAATGATGCACAGTTGCAGAGATTTATAGCTAAGGTTGAGTCTGGGTCCAGGACGGGCATGGTTATTCATTCTGATGGATCGCTTCATTTTGGGTCTAGATTATGTGTCCCGGAAGGTGAAGTTCGTCAGAGGTTGCTTGAAGAAGCTCATCAGTCCTCGTATTCTATCCATCCTGGTGGTACTAAGATGTATCGGGATTTGAAGCTTTATTTCTAGTGGCAGGGTATGAAAAGGGTTGTGGCTCAATTTGTTACTCAGTGTTTGATCTGCCAGCAGGTTAAGGCAGAACATCAGAAAACCGCTGGACTTCTTCAACCGCTTCCTATTCCAGAGTGAAAGTGGGAACATATCATCATGAATATTGTGACTGCTTTGCCGAGGAGTCCTAAGGGTCATAATGCTATTTGGGTGATTATTGACCGTTTGACGAAGAGTGCTCACTTCATTCCTTTTCGTATCGGGCAGTCTACTGAGAGCCTAGCTGAGAGGTATATGCAAGAGATTGTTAGACTTCATGGGATTCCATCAACATTGTATCCGACAGGGATACGAGATTCAGATCTCAGTTCTGGGAGAGTCGTCAGACAAGTTTGGGGAGTAAATGAAAGTACAGTACAACTTTTCATCCCCAGACTGATGGACAGTCAAAGCAGACTATTCAGATTCTTGAGGACAAGTTGAGGTCCTGTATGCTTCGGTTTGGTGGATCATAGGAGGACCATTTGCATCTCGTGGAGTTCTCGTACAATAACAGCTTTCAAGCCAGTATTAAAGCTACTCCGTTCGAGGTACTCTATGGGTGGAAATGCAGATCACCAGTGTGCTGGGATGACATTGGTGAGAGAAAGTTGTTGGGTCCAGAATTGATCACCAAGACAGTGGATGTTGTGGTTCAGATCAGGAAGCACTTGCAGGCAGCTCAGGATAGGCGAAGCGATGGGCCGATGTCCATCGGGGAGCTTTGGAGTTTAGTGTTGGTGACCATGTTTTTCTAAAGGTATCGCCGTAGCGCGGTGTTATTCGATTCGATGGTGGGGGCAAGTTTAGCCCGAGGTTTATTGGACCGTTTGAGATTTTGGAGAGAGTAGGCAAGGTGGCCTATCATCTTTCTTTGCCCCAGCGTTATCAGGACTGCACGATGTTTTCCATGTCTCACAACTCAGGAGATATATCCGAGATGAGAGCCACGTGATCGATTATTCTGAGTTGACCGTTCGGCCAGATTTGACTTGTGAAATTCTGCCAGTTGCTATTATGGATCGAAGGGAGAAAGTGCTTAAGAATAAGGTTATCAAGTTGGTTCGTGTTGCTTGGAATCCTCACTGCTTGGTGAGTCGACTTGGGAGCTGGAGGAGGAGATTCAGCAGAAGTTTCCTCATTTTTTTGAGTAGTTCTTGTTTTGTTCTTTTTGGTTGTTTTGGGGTTATCCTATGTATCGTCTTTTTGAATTTCGATGACGAAATTCTTCTTGTTAGGTGGGTAGGATTGTAACCCCTGTTTTTCGTTTTGTGTATTTTGAGTGTATTTTTCGTTCTGGTGTATTTTTTTCTCTCTTTGTATCCCCTTGTATTTTCTTTTGACCGTATATTGGTTTATTTTCAATAAATTCATTTTGTTATTTTTGTCATCTTTATATTTTGAATTTTTGATCCAGTTGCCTCTTTTGTTCGGCTCCATTTGATCGAGCCATTACTTGTGATCGTCTTTATTTTAATTATTGTGCCCTATTTTTATTTCCCTATTTTGTGCCCATCTGAATTTTTCTTTTTTTATTATTTTTTATCACCATATATCTAATCATTCCCTAATACCCATTTTCCTATATCCTTAATTACTCTTAATATCATTCTTAATCCTATTAAATTCCTATCCTAAACCCACCTAAAATAAACCCCACCCACCTCAGATCCTATTTACCAAAAGCCATGATCTTATTATATTCCCCAGTATCTACACCTCTATAGTAAATCAATCATATCTCACACATACGAAAATGAAATCGAGCAAGGTGCCCGTAAATCGAGCAAGTTTTCCCCACTTACTTGTATCCTGCATTACAAGATGCCCGTAACTTGCAATTGACGGGTACTTGTTTTCTCTTTTCCTCTTTCCTGCAATTGTTAAATTGCAAATTTTGGAGAACAGGTTCCAGACGGTATTGGTGACATGAAGTACTAGTGATGGATTTTATTATTATTATTTCTTGTAGCTTGCTTGAACAATATTATATTCTCGTATTTGGGCAATGTGATCCAGGATATTTGTGTTATTCAGATCATGACTATTTGAGATTTGTATATTTGGTTTCAACTATTCTTGTTGGTATTTTGGTTCATATGTGCATGTTGGTTGATTCTTTTACTTCCGACTCTGATTATTTTGTGAGATGATGTAAAGATTCTTGAACAGCTTATGGATGATGAAAATCATTCACTGGACTTTTGTCTCGTATCTGTATTTCGTATTCTTTTTGGGAAGCGAGGCATGACACTACTGCTGTCCAGAATTGGATTTCTATATTTAATAATATATAATTGAATCTATAATATTGAATTTGGTGTATTTGATCGTATAGAGTACATTGCATGATCTTAGGGTTGTGTTGTCATCATTCTAGTGTCCCTTATTAATCGCATTATCGTTTCCCATTGATATTTTTGTCTATATTGTTCCCTATTAGTATTGCATGTTAATTGAATAAAGAATATTAATCAAGCCGGGGTTAAGGGTTGACTGGGGTAGTTGATAATACAGTGACTGTACTCGGAAATGTGGGTCTCGTCCCCAAAATATAGTGTAATACCTCGGATTTCTAAAGAGCGAACAGTCGACTGGTACTGGTAGCAGTCGACTGGTACGCACAGGATTTGAGAAAATTGAGAATGATTTAAGAATTTAGTCCCACATGGGAGGTTTACAAGAACTAATTTGAGTATAAATACTATTAGCCAATGATCAAGAGTCACCAATTCGGTTAACCACCTTTTGAGAGGCAGCCTGTGGTGGGCAGTTGTACTACATAAGTATCTAATTTGTCTTCTAAAAATATTAAAATTGTCTGAGTATTGGGGCGGGGCGTTACATATAGTTATTTTCATTGTGCAAGAAATTGCAATTGGCCAGTGTTATCGTCATTGTGCAAGAAATTGCAAATGGCCAGTGTTACCGTCATTGTGCAAGAAATAGCAAATGGCCAGTGATATCGTTATTGTGCAAGAAATTGCTCAATAGTCAGTGTTATTATTGAAATATTATATCGTACCGAGTACATGACCTATAGAATCTACCACCTTAGTCTAAACAAAATTGATTGTATGCATCGAACATGTAGTATGAGATGCAGTAGTATGTGCAATAGTTAGGATTAAAATGAATAATAGACTTAAGACTTCATCGCATTGTCATTGCATTTTTTTCATCGTTATTGAATAGTGTTATCGTTATTGCTTACAGTTATTGTTATTGTTTATTTTTTTTATTATAAATCATCTTTATTGCACATTGCATTGTTACCACTTTGCCACTGTTCATTGCCATCGACTCTATTGTTTATTGAATTCATCGCTATACCGTAAATTCCATTGTTTCTCTGTTTCTCTACTTGTTGTCCACGACTTGCTCTAAGGACATATTTTTCTCTCTTTTGGATCAACAGCTTACAGGTAATCAAGGAGAATTTCCTGATGGACTAGGAGAACAACAATGGTGAAAGAATTGTTTTGTTGCGCCGCTTAAATAATTATTGTTTCATTTTGAGAACTTTAATAATTGAACAATGTTGTTTTCTCTGTATTGTGGGCTTTTGACCCGAATAATGTTATTGTTAATTCCAGATGTTGGATTGTTATTCTGTTGGTTATTTCATGCTTAAAATTCAAGTATTATTATTCATGTGTTTTATCATTTATTTCATGCGTGGTTGTATTATATTGTTGAGTTGAATCGATAACAGCTCATGGGTGACGCAAGTCATTCGCTGGGCCATGTCACGTGCTTACATTCCGTGTTTTTGGGAAGCGGGGCGTGACAAGATTTTTAATGGTATCAGAGCCAAGGTTTGACTCTAACTAGTTTGGGGTTGAACCCTGATTAGTTTGGGTTTAACCGGTTTGACTCAACAATATGTACAACACGTGAATCACATGGATAATTGATAACCAACATATATCTGGATTCTAATCTTTTTGATCCACTTTTTGATCCCTTCATATTCAGTTTCTTCATTCCTTAGTTGTTTCATCCTTTCCATTCATTCACATTCATTGATTCCTTACTGGGTATAATTTTATTCTTTTGTGCCCATATTCTTTTGATTATGGAGTTGTCCATTTTTTTCTTCCAGCTTGGTTCGTCGATCGGCATCAATGGATCTACAATAACATGTCAGCGGTTTGGATAATCACCAGGGGAGGAAGAGTCGTCTTTTGCTCCAAGATGTGCATGCAGAATCCCTGGATCTCAGGAAGTGTTCAGAATTTGAAGTTGCCAGGAGTTCGAACTTCATGCTAGTAAGATGTCATTTGCATGTGTCAAGGAAATGGTGAGCCACATGACAGATTGCTGGAGTTATTGGATGCTGATGATGGAGTCTTTCCGATCAGAGTTGCGCAGCGGAAACGTGGTGAGCCCATAACCCACCGGTCCCAGGATTCTCTTGTTTCTTCTTCCTTGCATTGTTGCTTCCCTCTGTTCCTTGTATCCATCTGTATTTGTTGATTCCTTGATTGGTTCGATTCTTCCCTGTCCATTCTCTATCTGATTCCAGTTCTACCTACTCCATATCCTGCTTTGTTATCTTGTGTTGTTTTTTTCCTTTTGATACTGTTTATTTTCTTTCATGCATTCCATTGACATCATTGTTATCCATTTCCCTTCTTTTTCTGGTGTTGCCACCGTTTTGACTTTTCCCTTGGATCCCTTATTTTATTACCCCCATAAGTTTGCTTTGCCTTGTCCTATATACTGCCTAAGCAAATTTCGAGGACGAAATTTTGTTGTAAGGTGGGTAGGATTGTAAACCCCGTTCTCGTAAATACATATTCTCTGAATAATTTTCTGTATTTCGATTATTTAGAAATTTAGTTTATGTTAAATTCATTTTTTTAAATTTCTATTAAAATCTTTTCTGATCGAAAATTTTGTTTATTACGAATAACGGTGTGTTTTAACTGTACTTTCCATTTTATAGTTGATCGACTATTTAAATTTGAGCTAAATCAAAAATATTTTGATTCACTTTAAAAAATTTGTGAAACTCAATTCCTATTTCGTTACATAAGTTCATTGTTATTATTATTATTATCATTATCATTATTATTATTATTATTATTATTACTATTATTGGATTATTTTCGTGAAAGTGTTGAATCCAAACTATATTCTGTCATGTAATAGTATTATTATCGGTATTGTTATTATTATTATTATTATTTTATTATTATTATTTTATTATTATTGTTATAATTATTTTTATTATTAATATGTGTTGTTACTAATATTATTATTATTGTTATTACTATTGATGTTGTTAACATCTTTATTTTTTTTTTTTTTTGTTAAAGCCCATTGATTTTGACCTATATTGTATTATATAATTATTTAATTTAAGCACAATCCAAGCCCTTCTCCAATTTGATTTTAACCCAAAACCCTATAAACCACCTCCTATTGGATCTGGACCCACAAACCCACTAACCCAAACCACCCCATATCTCCACCAACAGCCAATCTCCAAAAATCACTCCTAACCACATCACATCTTGTAACCCCCAAAATTGAATCCCTAATAATCAGCCCTATAATCTCTCCCCATTATTATATACTATAATTATTATATTGATTATACTATTATTATTTTATAACCTTACCCCTTACTCTTCTCTCTCCCCGTCTCCCCCTCTCTCCTATGTTTTCGAAAACGAAACAGAGAGCACCCACCCTTCGCATCTCCTCGCCTTCACTCCCGACCGCAACTCCTCATCCCGTTCCCCCCTATTCACTGTCGCCTCCATCCAGCCGCCGTCGACGTCCCTACCCTGTCGACCTTCACCCCGACGCTGCCTCGTCTTCAGCCTCACGACCTCCCTTACACTGCCAGCACCCGCAACTCGACCTCGAAGCTCGTCGCCGCTCGAGCCCTGAGCCACCACTCCACCACCAGTGCACGCCCTAGCCACCCAGTCAATGTCAAGCTCCATTACCGCCGCAGTCATCCTCCTTATCTTGGCCTCCCGCCATTGCACTCGTCTCCGTCGAGCCTCCGTCATCTTCTTCTTCCTCTGGGTTCTCGTCGAACCCATCGACAGCCGACGCCCACCGCTCGTGCCTGCACCTCATCATCACCTCCCCGTCATCTCCGAGCCCTCGCTCATCACCGACTGCACCCCACGGTCGACTGCCCTGTGCTTCGGCACTGCTTCGACAACCCCGCTTGTCGCCTCTCCCCTTGCAACAGCCACAACACCGCTCTCCAACTCCCTTGCAACCCGCTGCCTCCAGACTCCAGCCTCGACATCACCCCATCGAACTGCCCAATCGCCTACCTCGCCACCGTGCACACCCTCCCCCCCCCCCCCCGGTCGCCGCCCTCTGCCATCTTAGCCAACAACCCCCAATCACCAATCTTCTCTGTTTTGATCAGCCAACAGAGCTCCCTTTGATCTCAGCCATCAGATCATCATCTCCTTCATCACCTTGATCTTGGCCATTCGATCGCCACCTGATCATCGCGATCGGGATCACTTGTTGATCCATTGATCTTAGCCGTTGGATTAGCATTGATCATCATCACCATCATCATCATCATCAAGATCTTGATCTCGACCGTCGGATCTCTTTTGAACATGCGATCGTGATCTTGATCTTGATCTTCGATCTCAGCCGTCCGATCATCTGATCTTGATCCCCATCAAGATCTGTGCCCGATCATGATCATCGTGGTCGTTTGCTCGTCGCCGTGTCGTCGGGATTCCGATCCCGTTATTCTTTGCATATTCGGATTAATCTAACGTCGTCCTAAAGGCAAGTCATCTCCCTCTCGAATTGTATTGTATCGTATTCGAGATTGTTTATTGAATCCTGTAAGTAGATCCATATTGATTATCGTATATTGTTTATTGTTGTTCATCGTTGGGATACTACGGATCTACACGAGCGAATCCAAATAGTAGTCTTGACTTCGTGCCGTCTTTTTGCCTCCAATGTATAGAGATCTTGCATGCATTCATGTAGTTAATTATTGAATATAGGAATAGAAATTATTATTGTATTTCATGTTATGACATTACACAACTATTGTAGATTGTATACTAGTATTGATTGTTTATATGATTGATGTAGGTGTGTTAGTTGATTGTGATTAGTAGGATTATGGACATTATACATCTTAATACCATGTTCACATAGGTGTAACTTACTGTTATTTATGTTTTCAACCCCTAATTCATCGTTTATAAGATTTTAATTATTTTATTCATGAAGAATATGTTCAAACCCTAAAATTTATTGCCAACCTGAATATTGTTATACTGTTTCGACCTAGATAATGCCATCAAAATCAATAACTTTCTGAATATAAAATATAGCCCCATGTTTCTAGTTTCCTGAACATCCAGAATTTTTGAATTCCGATATATATTGCATGAGTTATGACATTTTACTGCAGCTGCGATTTATTTCCAAATTTATGCATATACCGTGTTAACCTGATTAAATAGATAAACTAATGATCAAATATTACCATGATAATTTTCAGATTGATAGCCAACATGCCTAGGGTAAAGAAAATTATTTTTGCTGATTTTTAAAATTAATATTTGCTACTTTTACAACTGAAACTAGTTAACACTGATAACCAGCCAAAAATAGTAACCTGTAAAGAACACTAAAATTCACCTAGCTACTGTTGTCGGAATTTAGACTTTAAATATGCGTTGGAACCGAGAAGGAGTCTAGTTTCTAGAACTTCTGACGGATCCTCAGTTTCTATCCTGTCGCAATGGGAATTCTGATTTTGGTACAGTAACCTACTGCTGTCCAAAATTGGGTTACTATGTTTAATAATATATAATTGAATCTATAATGTTCATTTTGGTGTATTTGAATGTATAGTGTACATTACATGATCTTAGGGTTATGTTGTCATCATTCTAGTGTCCCTTATTAATCGCATTATCGTTTTCCATTGATATTTTTGTCCCTATTGTTCCCTATTAGTATTGCATGTTAATTGAATAAAGAATGTTAATCAAACCGAGGTTAAGGGTTGACTGGGGTAGTTGATAATATAGTGACTGTACTCGAAAATGTGGGCCTCGTTCCTAAAATATCGTTATCGTCATTGTGCAAGAAATTACAAATGGCCAGTGTTATCGTCATTGTGTAAGAAATTGCAAATGGCCAGTGTTATCGTCATTGTGCAAGAAATTGCAAATGACCAGTGTTATTATTGAAATGTTATATCGTACCGAGTACATGACCTATAGAATCTACCACCTTAGTCTAAACGAAATTGATTGTATGCATTGAACCTGTAATATGGGATGCAGTAGTACGTGCATTAGTTAGGATTAAAATAAATAATAGACTTAAGACTTCATCGCATTGTCATTGCATTTTGTCATCGTTATTGAACAGTGTTATCGTTATTACTTACCTTATTGTTATTATTTATTGTTATTATTATAAATCATCGTTATTGCACATTGAATTGTTACCACTTTGCCACTATTCATTGCCATCGACTCTATTGTTTATTTGAATTCATCGCTATACCGTAATTGTTTCTCTGTTTATCTGTTTCTCTACTTGTTGTCCACGACTTTCTTTAAGGACATATTTTTCTCTCTTTTAGATCAATAGCTTACAGGTAATCAAGGAGAATTTCCTGATGGACTAGGAGAACAACAATGATGAAAGAATTGTTTTGCTGCGCCGCTTAAATAATTATTGTTTCTTTGAGAACTTTAATAAATGAACAATATTGGTTTCTCTGTATTGTGGGTTTTTGACCCGAATAATTTTATTGTTAATTCCATATGCTGAATTGTTATTTTGTTGGTTATTTCATGCTTAAAATTCAAGTATTATTATTCATGTGTTTACTCATTTATTTCATGCGTGGTTGTATTACTTCTTGTTTATATTATTGAGTTGAATCAATAACAATTCATGGGTGACGCAAGTCATTCGCTGGGCCATGTCACGTGCTTGCATTCCGTATTTTTGGGAAGCGGGGCGTGACTTAACTTTACTGAATCAAAACAAAATCTCCACTGGCCAATTTCCACAAATTCTTATTTGCCGGTGTGCTGGGGTCCCACTCAATCTCTAGAGTCTCATCACTCAAAATATTATCAACAATCTTTCTAGGGTCTATATCATAACCCTAAGCCTCAAATCAAAACCCAACTTGGTTTAATTTATACAAAAAAAATACTCTTTATTAATCACATTCCTTAAATCAACGAAATTAGCATAAAAGACTCTTTCATATATGGAAACATATCCAACTTACGAAAATTCTTTAAAATCAACTTTTAATTACCCATTTTCATTCATTCATAAAGTTCAATCGATTCTACTAGAAGTTTATTCAATTCAACTGAAACAAGCCTCTTAGTCATGTGGGATCTCGTCCCAAAACCTCAAATTTTTTATCTAAAAATCTGAAATTAAATTCTCAAAAATTGAAGTCTTAGAATCAATAATCTATAACATTATTTTTTTTCACCCAACACATGCTTTCCTTTTTATTTTAAAACTTTAAAACTCAAACAAAAAAAAAAAACTCAACGAAAAACTTGAAAACAAAAAATAAGGCTTCAAAAAAACTCAACAGCAGCAAAAAAACACAGCAAGGCGTTAAACTAACGAACTCAAAAAAAGATCAAAAAAAAAAAACAAAAGAAGTTAAACTGCGTCCATCCGGGATCGATCCCGTGCGACCCAGCTAGAGGCCCATGCAAAGCCCAAATCCACATGGGCTAGCCAACTTCCCAAGTCCACTTATTGTCTTAACTGTATGCTAAATAAATATAACCCAAACTCCATACAGACCCAAGATCCTGTACAAACCCGAAATCCTATTTCTCCAAACCCTAATACAATAACTTGGGTTACTGTTCACCTCATGAACAGTGAACCCGAAACCCAATCTAAGGATGTTGCGGTGGGTAGTCAGCAGTCGGCGTCGGAGGTTGGATGATGACAACGAAGGGGGGAGAGAGGAACAGGAGTAGAAGGACGACGGCTAGGGAAGAGAGATAGTATTAGGGTTTGGTAATTAGGGTTAGGGTGCAATTAGTTGGATTATATAGAGTCAATATGGGTTTGGGTGAACTGGGTAGTATCCAATAGGAAGAAAGAGTCTAATAAGAGACAATTAGGCTATGAAATAGGTTTAAACAATAACAAAGACCAGAACAAATTTGTAGATCAAACAAATGAGAATAATAAGGCTGAATCAAACAGTAATGACTCACAAGGAGAACAACAACATACAATCAAAGGGACGAAAATCACAAAAATCAGAAATAAAATAAAATACTCATGAATTTAATTAAATACAAATAAAAATACAAAAATGAGTAACATGGGTTACAAGTTAATTTTTTAAAATGAGATTTAATCTCCCCCCCCAATCACAACCAATCTAGCCGGCCCTATGTGCAACCCCAAAACCGAAATCTGGAAATTTCCACCCCAAGCGGCAAATTTTACACAAAAGTCCTTCATTTTGAAATTTTTGCAAACATGTCATATATCATTCATAAAAATCTAGAAAAATTAGAATTACTATCCACTGATAAAGATTAGATTTTACAAATAAGTTTTCTGAATTTTTATTCTCCAAAAAAATATTTGCAATAAAGCCCCCAACAATCCCAAAATTGCATATATATTTTCCATATATATATATATATATATATATGGAAAATGCTCCATTGAAAACGGGTCTAGTTTTCACGGGTTGGAAAACAGCGATCTGAGCCGTTGGATCGCTCTTGATCGTGATCAACGGCTCAGATCTGAGCCGCCCATCACCCGTTCTCACTAAGTGGCGGAGGGTTATTTTGGGAATTTCGTCCCAAATAACTCTTCACCTCACAAATTCTAAAAAATTGAATATAACCTAGGCCGAACAACGGCCTAGGTTATAAAAAATTGAATCATAGACCGTTGTTTGGAACAACGGCCTTGTTCTCAATTTTTATAACCTAGGTCGTTGTTCCCAATAACGGCCCAAACAACGGTCTATGATTCAATTTTTTATAACCTAGGCCGTTGTTCCCAACAACGGCCTAGGTTATATCAATTTTTCAGAGCGAATCAGACGAAGTGTTATTTGGGACGAAATTCCCAAAATAACTCTCCGCCACTTAAGTGATATTGGGTAATGGGCGGAGACGATCTGAGCCGCTGATCACGATCAAGAGTGATCCAATGGCTCAGATCGCTGTTTTCCAACCCGTGAAAACAAACCCGTTTTCAATAGAGCATTTTCCTATATATATATACTTAATAAAATCAAATTAGAGGGATAAAATCTCTCCACTGCCATATCGGCCTATCAAAATGGCAAAACAAAATTTTAAATTCGAATTTTACTTCCAAACAACATTTTGCACAAAAACTATTTTCTTTCAAGGTATTTACAAAAACAGTTTCTTTACTCAGAAAAATTCCAAAATTTAGAATATACTCAATTATAAATAGGATAATTTATTCCGAATATAAAAGTAAAATTTTGCACCTTAAAAATATTTCCACGTGTTTTGCACGTGTGAAAACGTCAATTTTACAAAAATCCAAAATAATTAGATAAATTGATTAAAAAATATTTATTAATTCAAAATAATATATTTAAAATTCTTGGGTGTTACACTTTAAGGCTGACATTTTGAAGTTGACTGGAACATGAGCCTCGATGATTAGTCTGGAGAAGGGGGGCTGGATGGGGCGGTATGTTTCCTCGTGTCTTTCATCTTTTGGAGGCACTGGAGGACAACATTGTCTTGTTCTTCGGATCTAGTGGACTCATGGGAATCCACACAGCATGGAGGAGTGGAGCGGTGAAGGCTAGTTTGTCGAGTCTTGGTAGGAACGACGTCGAAGGCTTGAAGGATCTCATCTTTGAAGTTCGGAAACTCTACCCTGGTGACGGGTGCTTCTTTCTCTCTACCTGTCTTGGGAGCTGATCGGCTTGTTGGAGAAGGGTTTCTTCTCCCATGAGGAGGAGTCCTTTTTCCCCGTTGGAGAGTGATGACTTCTTCGACCTCTGGGAGAGAGGGTTCTTCTGTATCCTTGACTTTGAGGAGAGCGACCCCTCATGCTTTGCTGATGTGCTAGATGAGAGACCTCGTCCCGGGCTCACTGTCCGTTCACATATCATCGGAGGTCAAACCCTTATTGTCTGGAGATTATGATCTAGCAGAGGTCCTATTGTGCTTGAGGCATCGCAGGATGCACTACGGAGGGCGTCGAGGTGTAGACCGACCATCTGTTCTCACCAACACACTACACATGGTGTTGACTTATTCGGGAGTCCCCTGGGGGAGCCTCTATGGATTGAGGAGGGATGTCCTCATGAGGAGGGGTTGGAGGATGAGGGTTGGCTCATTGGATTGAGGCTGCTGCTTTCTTTTTCCCCTTTGGAGGCATGGCTGAAAAATGTAGTTTTTTACCGACGAATTTTGGTCAAAATTTTCTTTTGTTTCCCATAGACGGCGCCATTCCGTTGCTGCTTTTTCTATGTGGGAGTAAACAAATGATGGGAATTCTTTTTAGAAGTAATAAAAGAACTGACTTTTTAGTTCTGTCGATATTAACTTTTTTCAACTGATCTTGATTCCTGAATCTAACTCGTTTTGGATGGTGATCGCTCTGATTGACCTGCAAAAGTCTGAAACACCGGGGTTGGCCCCAGCGACAAACCCTTTGATGCTCAAGTCAGAACTCAGAAATATATGAGAGTTTTTAAGTTGCAATACTGATTACCTGGTTCCTGTGGAGGTCATGGGGTATTTATAGTCGCTTTGGGAAAAAGTTTCAAGATATTGATTTATCTCTACTTCCCAATATTTTGATAAATTTGGTTATTCTATTCTTTATGAAGATATTTGGTCGGTTACTGTAACACCCCATATTGTACGATACCTAAATATATGTGTATGTATGTATATTGACTGTATGCGTGCACACGATTGTAGTGTTTTATTTGATTTTGATATCGTGGTATATGGTTAGGATTACAGGACGATTCATGGGTGAATTGCATTCTAAAAGATGCACGAGAACGAGGAGGACCGATACTAGTATAAACGCTAGTTTTCGGTACGATGCCCATGCAAATATAACACTGTATCATGCTACAGTAGATATGTATTGCGTGCACTCGTTAAAACCGCTCGTCTCGCACCCTTTGGAACTCATTAAGGCTTATTTGGGAAGCCAACACAACTAACACCAAAACCATGGGCCATGAGCCATTGTTTTGGATCAAAACCACCTATAGCCTAACCCTACCCCCCCCCCCCCCTCAAATCCGGCCTACACCTCCCATCTCCTTCATTTCCCACTTTATTTTCCTCCTTTTTGCTCTGAAAATTTTAGAAAGAAAACACCTTAAGAGAAGGAGGAGAGAAAGAAGAAGGAAGTGAAGAAGAAGGATCAAAAGGAGATTTCCAAGAGAAGAAGCTTGAAGAAGTTCCTTCCACTAATACAACCAAGGGTGGGAAGTTTCTCTAAACTTGAAATTCTTGTCTTTTAATTAATTTTTATTGCATGCATGTGTGCTAGAATGCTTAGAATTGATCTTCTAAAGGTTAGAAGTTGAAGTCAGAATTGAACTAGAAAAAACTGGTTTGGAGTACCATTTTGTGGATTTTTCCGAGAGCAAAATATGATGAATTAGACCATGAAATTAAAAGAGTTTGTTAATATATGTGTTAGGATAATTCATGATTTATTTCAGATTTTTCTATGATCATTTGATATGCTAATAAAATCGTGAGATGGATCTGTGTCGTAAGGCAGACTCAGAAAAAGAAAAACAGGATGGCTGATATTGTAGGAGTTTTCGTGATTTATTGAAGCATGATATTGATCTGAAATTTTTACTCAATGTTCCTGAATGCATGTTGATTATTTAGAAATATCATTAAATTATTTGGATGAGTTTATACACATGAGACAAATCTATCTATAACCAGTAACTGATGTTGAATTAGAAAACTGGATGGTTTCTGTGCTAACTTGCAATAGATAGTACTCACTGTATAATTAGAATTTTGACATGAGGTCTTTTGCATAATGTTGGGTATGATGTCTAGTTTCACCACCATAAATTTTATGTCATTTGGACAAGCGTGCAAATTACTATGATCTTGTGATTAAGCACTGTGCTGTTTTCAGCTAGCTTTGATACTCTGTAAAGATTGGGAATTTGAGACTTGTTAGAGGCACATTTTGAGGATCATGAACCAGTAGAGAGTTGTAGTGGACACCTAGACCTTTCCAACAAAACTAATTTGAGGCAATTCCAGTAAACGGTTGAATTATTATGATTTTTGTAAGACTGGACAGAGAACTAGAGTAGAGCTGAGTGCTCTGAATTGGAGAGACCAATTGTGTGAATTGGTGTATCAATGATAGACGAGTGTGTTAGGGTGACTTAATGGTAAAATTTGGACTCATGACCAACTAGAGAGTTGTTAAGGACACCCACACCCTTCTACAGAATTTGAGTTTGTGTCGTTCTGATGAACGAGTAGGATTTTGTGTTAATGGTAAGGTGCAGCCCGTGCACAGGAAAGCACGCAGGTTGGAGCTTGAAAAGCTATTTTGAGGACTTAGATGGTTGAATCTAAGCTCGTGATCAACTAGGAAGTTGTAGCCTAGGATCGTACCTTTCCAGGTTGGGCCCATACACTCCAATTGGAGTTGTATCGATAAAGGTATGGCCATTTTGAGATTCGGGTAGATACCCGTAGGTCGCTTAGTCTGGGTTTGGACTAAGGGTTGTGAAAGCATTTTTCCCTTGTGTGTGAGCCGAGTCGGTGACTCGTGTCTAGGGATGGTTGATCTCTGTTATTGAGGTTGTTGATTCCCAGAGTGGGATGTGTGACTCGAGTTAGTCACTAGGGTAAAGGATACCCTGCACCTATCAAGCCTATACTATTAGACTTCTGCCGAGCGTAGGACGTCCGAGCATGCCAGTGAGTGGAGCTCACGGAACAGTTTTATATTTACAGCCGGGGTAGCGGCAGGCATAGGCCATTATGCTGGACGAGTCCAAGTCGGGGAATTGACGAACCGGACCGGTGTTGCCAGGGGCCAGAGGCTGATAGGCAAGTGTGGAAGCAGTTAATTCTTAACCGAAATAATTAGAGTAAGGTAGGGGTTAGAATGGTTTATTAAGGGGTTGGAAACTTGCATTAGTCCTAGTAAACCATAGTCGGTGTTGTATCTTCCAGTCGTAGGGATACGTTCTCGGCCGCTAATGAATTGCGTCCCCGGCTCGTATCTCGATCTGTTGATTTCCAAAGTTTTGCCGAAGTAAGGTGCGGGAGGCCCGGAGGAATTGACCTCCCGTTGTGCTCACGTCCCTAAAGCGTGGGTTTGTGTTTTGTATTTTTGGTATATATATGTTCATAACCCGGGCCGAGGGTGAACACGCATGCGAGAGAGTCAATGAGTGGACATGTGGAACCAAGGGTCGTAAGGACCAGGTTCAATGCGGTTACTAAGGAGGTCCATGCGCGGGTACTAACTGGCGGTGACCACCTGGGCACTGCAGGGCGGAATTAGACCGACCGCTGCAATCTCCTTGGGCGATGGACAATTTATAGAGAACTGGATGGGTAAAAGGGTAGGATGCATGGTGAGGGATTGAACCCTACAATCAGGAGAGGCGAACTCCTTGGGAAGTATGTAGTATAGGATGCATACGTTTCCACGGAAGTTGATTTTGGGAAAGTATGTAGTATGGGATGCATACGTTCCCAACTGAATTGCATTAGAGTTGGTGCATCGTGTGTATTCTTGTTTGTGCATTAGATTAGGCTATGCTTGGGTCTTGGACGTATGTAGTATGGGATGCATGCGGATCTGGATTTCCAAGTCTTGCTTGCTTTAGAATAGGCTTGTGATTGGTGCATTTAGTTGTTAGATCATGGCATACACGAGCACTACACGATTTAGGATGCACGTTTCCTTTTCCATTCAAGATGGTTTGTGATTGCCAGTTTGGAGGATCTCTGTTATTATCAGTATTGCGTCAGTCGAAGTACTGACGTTCCCCACCTTTTAGATGCCGATTCTACCTTTCGAGCAGGTGCAGAAATATCAGAGTCGCGCAGCAGAAGACTCGAGCCAAGGAGCAAGTCCCAGGGAAGTAGATTGACCATCCAACGGAGCTTCGACAGTGAGCCGTCGAATGCCAGTCTGAGAGGAAGTTGTTAACTTTACAGAAAGGAGTGATGTATGTTTGTAATAAGATGTACTGAGTTTATGTAATTGGTATTCTTGTCAAGAACAAGACATTGGTTGTAATTAATGATGTAATGACTTATTTGGCAATAAAAAGTTTTTAAATTTCTGTGTTATTACTGTGTTGAGATGCATCTGAAGGCAAAGATTCTGGGGAGTGCCACGGATGTCCGGTAACGGGGATCCGGGGCGCAGTTACCCTTCTCTTGGCAAAGAGATAGTGTTAGTTGATTTTTTTCTTTATGAAGAGATAGAAGTGGTTGTGAAAATAGAGTTAGGACTCTTCTCTTGTAAAGAGATATTGTTTTTGAACCGTCTCTTATGGATAATCTTGAGTTTAAAAAGATTTTTAGATAATCATGAACTCTTTCATGTTGAGCTGTTATGACAACCCAGTTTGACAAGCCTATTTTGGGTTGCTGGGCTTGAAAGAGGTTCAACTCCCGTTTACCAGCCCATTTCTGGTAAAACTTGTCGTTTTACCCCGGAGAGTTTTAAGATTCGTGGCTGATTTGAACGGTTCCGATTTGATTCTATTTTTACCCATATCAAGAAGATTAAGAATTTGGGGGTTAAGTTAGGGTTTGGTTTGAGTAGAAACACAGGGATGAGGTAGAGGAGAAGGGAGAGAGGGGGTGGGTGAATGGTGATGATGGAGGGTGGTGGTGTTGGCAATGGGTGTTTGGTTGATGGGGGAATGAGACGAAGGGAGAGAGGGGGATGAATTGGGTTTTTTTTAAATTTTATTTTATTTTTTAGAAGGACATTTAAGCTATTTTATATATCAGAATAAACATTAAAAAAGGAGATGATGTCAGCACGGAGGTGATTTGATCGAAAATTAACTTGAGAGAGTTTCATAATTAAACTGGTAAATTTAAGAAGGTTTCATGACTTTTGCCCCAATAGAAGTTTTGACTTATTTTCTTAAATCATCATTAGTATAATGTTGAAGCTATATATGTACTCATATTTGAATTTGACATGTTTTTATCAAGTATGAGTACTGCGATAATTATCTGAGCAATATTCGTTTTCAAAAAGAGTTTCTCTTTCTAGATTTTCTATAGAGAGAAGCTCCCAAAAAACCCAAAAACAAAAAACCTAGATCTAGAGAGAGCTTGGAAGGGGGTGGCGGCCGGGATCGCACCGCCCCCTCCCCGATCGACGTTCGTCGCCCCGTCCTTCTCCAGCTGGTCGACGGGATCGCACCGCCCACTCCTCGATCTCCGTTCGACGTTCCATCCCTTCTTCCAACTCCATCTCCAGCCAAAGTCGCCTTCCCCTCGACGCCTTCCCCCTCCCCGATCTCCCTACCCTTCGATGCCTTCCCCCCTCCCGTCTCCCCTGCCCTTGCGCCATCGACGGTCTCCAGCTGCCGTCGAGTGAGGTGCCTCTCCGGCCACCATCGCACTCAGCCTTGGCACCCTGCGGTGGGCCAAGGTCGTGCATCGAGCGAGGCGCCTCTTCGGCCACCACCGCGCTTAGCCAAGGTTGTGCCGAGGAAAAGGGTTCGCAGCTTGGACTTTGTCCACTAGGGCCCGGTTTGGGGTGTCGGGGGTGAGTTGGTTGGGGTTTGGGCATGGTTGGGGTTGAATGTTTTTGCTAGAAGTTTGTCCTCTCTTAGGGCCTGGATGTTCTTTGCGGTTGCCACCATGTCTACACTTTCGGGCCCAATCATGACGATCTGCGGCTATGTTTTGATTTTCGAGGGTTGGTAGTGTGTGCGAAGAAGCCGGGGTTTGATTCTCTCTCTGCAAGTTGGGGGGTTGGAGGAGCTGTCTGTGTTGGTTATCTCGGTGTGATGATTGTGGTGTAATACGGTTGTGAGGCTAGGGCCCAAAGACGAGGTCCCCCCCCCCCCAGATCGAGGTTCTCGTCTCCTCAGGTCACGGAGCGACTATGTCGCGCCAGAGCATCCTCCCGCACCAGTGGTCGCGAACGCCATGGATCTAGGGATGGGGTCGCGTTTGCCATGGTCCTGGCCCTCACCTGCCGGCCCCACATCGCTCCCGACAATGACCCAGACCTCTAGTGTGTGTGGTCGGTGGTTCGGCATGGGGCTCGTGGGGCCGAAGACGGGATCCCTCCATGATGTGTGCTTACTTGTCTCAACTTTCGGGTTACTTGCCTCATCTGTCGCGGAGCGACTATGTCGTGCCAGAGTATCCTCTCGCGCCTGTTGTCGCGAACGCCATAGATCTGGGGCTCAAGTGTGTGAGGTCGGTGGTTCGGTATGGGGCTCGTGGGGCCAGGCCGATGGTTGTTTGCTGTGGGAGGTGGGGACTGTGTAGCACGTTGTATTGAACGATTGTGGGGCTTGAGTCCGAAGATGGGGTCCCTCCATGATGCGTGCCCACTTGTTTGGGTGTCCAACGATGTCGCCGATGCAGTCTTGATAGCGCCTACTATCAGGCTATTAAACTTCTCTAGCTTAGGCCACTGTCTCGTAACAGCGTCGCCTCGTCCCTCGTTGGGAGGAAGAGTCGAGATGAGGCTGTTTGGTGAGAAATCACCTGAGAGAGCAAATGCGTGAGAGAGGTGAAGGTATCCTCTCCACGGTTCTCTCTTGGAGCGTGATTTTTGGTGGGATGAGCGAGATAGTTGTTTGGTGAGAAATTGCCAGAGATAGCACAATCGTGAGAGAGGTGAAGGTATCCTCTTCACGTCTATCTCTTTGGTAGTGGCTGTGTGAGCTGTGTGCGGTTGCTGTGCAAGTGCCAACAGATGGGGCTGCGCGGCTTGGGCCCAAAGACGGGGTCCCCCCAGCGAGGAGAAGGTAGGGATCGGCGGATGTTAAAATCCTGCCAAACTAGTTTCGGGTGGGTGTGCATGTGCCGTGGAGACAGTGTACAAAGCTAAACTGACGTACATACAATTTTGCTGGACCGAGCTTGTTTGTCGGTCCACCCTCCAGGATTGTTGGAGGGATTTGTTGTTTGTACGGGTCATGTTGCTTCATATATGTTTTATTTCCTGTCTGTAGGTTGTAATCTGGCCCAGTTCACTGGGTTTGTATCATTAATTTCTTATTAATGAAACAGGGTGGCCATACTTTACCTTTTTCCTCAAAAAAAAAATTTCGTTTTCAAATAGTGTTTAAAAAAAGAAACTAAACAGCCATACCTGTTTTATTTGCATCCTTAATGTAAAGCCAACCAGTCATTTTCTTAAAATAACAATGGTATTTGTTGTGCATTGTATGCGCTAGAAAAAGTGAAAAACCATCCATTTGACTTTACATTCCAGGTCGAGCAAATCTACACAAGATTGTTGCTCATGTAACAAAAAAGATTTCATACAGTCGTTCGTTAATTAGTTGAGGAATTGTTGAAACCTACTCTATTGGTTTTGCTGCTCCACCGTAGAAGCTCAAAAAAAGGTTTAGATCTCTATATATCAGGTCCATGATCCTCCCCCCCCCCCCCCCCCCCATTCAAGATAGGGAACCAGGGCCGGCCCTGAGTTCCTGGGGACCCGAGGCAAAAGACTCAAATAATTATTTTTGAGGACCCCTAATAACAAAAACGCACAAAATACGTGTCTATATTTATAAGGAGAATACAAATTTAAGAGTCCCTAAAATTGCCAAAAATCTGGAGGTCTGAGGTGGCTGCTGTTGGGTTTATGTCTTGCATATGATGTTGGATAAAAAGACGATAAGACGATGGAGAAATAGAGACGATTGGAGACGGAGTGGAGGCGAGAAGAAACAGTCGGCAGCAACAGTGGGAGTTGCGGTCGACCGCAACCTATGTGCGGTCGACCGACCCTTGTACGCAGTCTTCCCGAGAGGGGGACAGTCAACTGACTTGTTGGTGCGGTTGACCGTTCGCGCCGCTGATGGGTTTCGGACTTGAGTCTGCCAGATTCGTGAAATGCCCAACTTGCTGTTCAAGTTAGATCGTATGGCTCTTATCATAGGGTTATCTCTTATGTACTATTTAATGACTATTGTAACAAGATATCAACTTAGGATTTGTCTCTAGATCTTTATATACAATTGTAACGGCTTATAGATCCATATGATTCTATTGAGTGCCGAATAAAAGAAGAGACTACTTCATAGAGAATGGTAAGAGAGTTTCTCCATTGTAAGCAGCATCAAGTTCCAGTTAGGCTTGAGAGAGGGTCGTGGTGAGAATTGTAATATTCTTGTATCTTCTTTAGTTGAATAATACCTCGGTTTTTCCTCCTCTGCATTAAGGCGAAAGTCCCAACCGAGACAATTCTTGTTTGCTTGGTGTGATTGGTGCGATATAGTTTTTCTTGGTGGTTTGTGTTGATTGTGTCAAAGACTCAACAAGATCCTCAAATTCCTAACAGCTGCCTCACCTGCCTCAAAGTGGGAGTCAGCCCTGATCATGACCAACAACATGTTAGGCAATTGCAATACCCCAATCGATATATAGTTGTGGTTGGCCAAAATGTAGATTTTCAAGTTTATGACAAAACCCACGTTAAGTCAAGTTTAATATGTTGGTCATCTTGCAATTACATTTGAGCGAATCTTGAGCTTACATAGGGTGCGTAGGACTTTCAAAGAACCAAAAGGTTGGCAAATGTGACGGGTGCAAACTGAAGTTTTTATGAATAGGATAATGAAGCTCAAAGAGTTGAAGCTTGGAGCTTGAAGAATGACTTCAATGCAATTTTTATTGATGGTGAAACTATTAATCGTAAAGGACGTAAATTTGTAATTTATATGAGCTCAAGTCCTTATAAACCCATAGATTATCTTGTAAAAGGCTTGTCCTTTTTTTCTCTTATGGTACACACCACAAAACAAAAATATTACCACTATTGCAAGTTCGCACACCCCAAAAATGGATGAAGTGCACAAACACAAAAACTGGCCAATGGATCTCGGTAAACTGTTCGGTCAGTACACCTTAAAGATTCTAGACTGAACTAGAATTTCAGGATCTACTGCGCGGTCTCACTGGTCTAATGTTTAACCTAGTTCTTTTCATATTGGCTATTGCAGCTTTTGACTCTTTTGACCTTTGTCCTTTGAATTTTTTCTTACAATGGCTTAGGGGTGGCGAACGGACCGAACGGGCCGGGCCGGGCCCAACCCGCGCGGGTTGGCACGCTGGAGTGGGCGGGCCGGGCCGGGCCGGGTCAGATTCTGATTTGGGTGGCCCGCCCAACCCGTGAACCCATTAGGGCTCAACCCGGGTTGGGCCGGGTCGACCCGTGGGTTGGCCCGTTTAATATATAATTTTTTTTTTTTTTTTTTTTTGGGTATCTTAAATCGAACTAATAATAATAATAATTTTACAAATGATGTATACAATTATACAAACAACCATATTTTTGTTTGATGAATATTACATTTTTAAAAAAATTATAATACTAAGTAAGTAATACTACTAATAAGTAATAAATTATACAATTCTTCTAATATTCCCAAATGATGTTTAATTATAATACTAAGTCTAACTGTCTAAGTATGTAATTCAGTAATAATACTAATAAGTAATAATACTACAATTCTTAAAATTGAATCAAATATCCCCAAATCATGTTTAATTATAATACTAAGTAAGTAATAATACTATTATACTAATAAACAAAAAAAAACGTAATAATAATAATAAGATTGAAAGAGTGAAATTGACAACAAATTTTGAAATTTTATTCATATGAATTTAAGTTGTACAATTTGAACAATTTATAACGAAATGAAAAATTCAATTCACAAATAAGTTTTATACAATAACATATTTCTTAGTTCTTATGTACAATTTTAATTGACTACAATTTTTCTAATTTAACATAACAAGAAAAGCTATTGTTGTTGTTGTTGTTGTTGTTGTTGTTGGTCTTCAGGCGAGTTGCTCCCACTTGTGGAACTCGATAGTGCTTTCCCTTGCGTCCTATCTTCAGCCTTCAGCCAGTCTTCTGTGCATACGAGCATCTCTAACGTCTCGGGCTTCATCCGATTCCTGTAATCTGATAGAACCCTGCCACTTGTAGAAAATGCACTCTCAGAAGCAACTGTAGAGACAGGAGGAGTTAGTAAATCTTTAGCCATAATTGATAGAATACTAAAAGTGTGTTCATGTTCTTTCCACCACTGTAAAATATCTAGTGCAGAAGTAAAAGGCTCAGCATCTTGTTGGTTATACCAATTTAATTCATTTGGTTGATTAGTCCTAGGTTTTTTAGATTGAATTTTTTCAAGCAAACTAAATGTTCTATCACCAATTCTACTTTTACCTTTAGAACTACCAGAAGAAGAACTAACTATAGAAGTTGTACTACTAGAAGCAAAACGTCTATCATAATAATCATACAAGTTATTTAACGTAGATTCAAATTTAACTAAAAAACTAGCGCAATCAATTGTTAATTCTACAATGTTATCTAAATATTCAAAAAATATTTCTATCAAATTCTTCGTACCTTCAAATTTGATACGAGGATCCATAACAGTAGCAACACAAATCAACATAGGAGGAGGAAAATAATACTTCAAAAATTTAGTAAATGCAGGTTTTACAATGTCACTAATATGGGTATCATTTAACATTTCGTTAAATGTTTGAACCATGCTAACTAATTCAATAAAAATGCTCCTAGAAGTAGATTCATATGTTTTTGAAAATTTTAAAGTTGCGGTTTTAAAAGGTTCTAAAAATTTCAACAAAGATTCAGCAAAAAACCAATCGGCGGCAGTCATTTGAAAATTAGGCATATTTTGTGCGATACAAAAATCATTTACAACTGCTTTATATTCGGTGACAACATTTAGTAAATCAAAAGTAGAATTCCATCGGTGTCTAACATCCTTTGGAAATTTTCTAAAAGGAACATGTCTAGCTCTACACCAAGCTTTCCATTCTTGTAGAATGCTTGGTTTTAATGCAATGAAATGTACACAATCTCTAATTTTAATTATATATGGATCAGCTATACCTAATGCATCTTGAACACATAAATTTATAATATGACATGCACACCTAACATGAAAAATATTGTCAGATGGAGGGTTTAATATTCTTTTTAAAGTATTAATTGCTACATTGTTGTTAGATGCATTATCAAAACTAATAGCCATAATTTTATCGCGAATATGAAAAACATCACAAATTTCTAAAATACGGTTTGCTATTTCAGCGCCACTATGGGGATACGGCAACGACGCAAGTGATATGATTCTTTTATTAAGAATCCAATCATTGTCGATCCAATGACAGGTTATTCCCATCGTTGGAATATTGTTGACACCCATCCAACAATCCGAAGTTAAACTAACCCTACAAGTTAAACTATATAAAATTGCAATCAACGCGTCCTTCATTTTCATGTACACTTTAAAACAATCCGATTTGCAAGTATTTCTCGGAATTCTTTTAAAATGAGGGTTTAAGGCCGTTTGATTAAAATTTTCCAAGTTCCTACTCTCGAAATAGGTAAATGGTAACTCATCCTTAATTACTAATCGGGCCATTTCCCGACGAACAAGTTCGGGATCATAAGGGTGGCTATCTACTTGACCGGTCCTAGGGTTTATTCTTTGTTGGCCTTGTAGTTGATCAAGAAGATCTTTATGATTATTTAGGATGTGCCTACTAAGTGTACCGGTTCCGTCACCCTTTTTAAATTTGTATAGTTTATCACATGATTTACACGCTTTCACACCTACACCCGGAGTATTTTCATCCGGGATATAATGATAAAACTTATGCCAATCGCTAGTTTCTCCTCTACTTTTCCTACTACTACGGGGTTGTGTGGTGTCGGTTTGTTGTTGTTGTTCTTCTTCTAATTGTTCATGTCCAACATCATCGTGTGTACCCCATTGTTCCATAGTAGGATCAATGTAATCTTGGGCGGGCTCAGTAATTGGGACAATTGGTGGCCTACGTGAAGATGAGGAAGAATCTTGTCCACTACGACCGCTACCGCGTGATCTAGACATAGTGTAGTAATGTGGTATGTAAAAAAAAATCTACAATGTAGGAGCGGTGAATTATACAAAAAAAAACTAAAAATCAAGAGGGTTGAGATAGAGAAGTTCAAAAAACGGATAATAATTTTAACTACAACGCAAAAAAAATAATAACAAGAGAAAAGAGATAGAGATATTTTGATACCGTTCACCGTGGAATACGCGTATAAAATAAAACCGTGAAAATTAGAATATAATAGAAAAGATGGAGGAGGGCTTTGCCGATTTCGCAATTGAAGAGTTGAAGTAGATTTGAGTCGATGGTTGAAGAGAGTTGAAGACGTTGAATTTTGTTCTCCGATACGACCGAAATTTGATCGTGTATACGCCTCCTTGTACACTTGTTTGATGATTACTACAATTGTTCAATTTTTTTTTTTTTTTGATGTATAATAGTAGAGAGAGTAAGAGAGGGTGGTGTAATTTTTTTGGAGATTTTTGGGGGCTATTTATAGGCTTAGAATTGGGAAAAAACAAAAAAAAAAGCTACTAACGGCAGCAGCAACGGCTCTAAGAGCCGTTGGCTTCCAGCCAACGCCCAACGGCCCCAAGGCCCAACGGTCAGCCCGGCCTCGAACCGCGGGTTTCGACCCGTTCGACCCGCGGGTCGAACGGTCGACCCGTCACGGGTCGGTGGGTCGAAATTCGCGGGTCGACCCGCGGGTTGGCGGGTCCAATTCGCGGGTTGACCGGGTTCGTGGGCCGGGTTTCGCGAATCCAATTCGGGAAAAAGGCGACCCGGGTCGACCCGGTCCTATTCACCGGGTTCGACCCGAACCCATGAAATCCTTATGCGGGCTGGGTTCGTGGGCCGGGTCGCCGGTTGACCCGGCCCAGTTGCCACCCCTACAATGGCTACATCTTGTGATCCGTATAAATACTCTATTTTTTGGGATAATTTAATCATTTCTTGCATTCTAAAACTGCTCAGATGCTACCTTTCATCCTAGTTCTTGTTTGAACTCTTAAACTTGCAAATCTCTATCAAATAAATTAGGTTTTAGATCTTCAAATTGTATTTGAGATAAACTCATTTTTGATATGTGAGTGAATTTTTTTTTTTTAGAATATGTGAGTGATTGTATAAGAGGGTTGTAGTGAGTTGGGTTAAAAGTGAGATTCCCTTCAGGGTTGTCTTCACCTTGGTTTGGAGGATTGATCCTAGGTGGAGAGTGGTTTTCTCAAGCTTGTACTACATACGATGATCATGTGTTGGCTTTAAGGATTCTATGCAGCTTAGTAATAGGAAGGTCAAAGAGGAAGGCTTTGTTGGTGAATGTAGAAATAAAGGGTTTGCAGAACCACTTAAAAAAATCTCTGTCATCGTTCTTTTACTTATTTATAGTTTTGCTCCCTCACACTTCAAATGTACCTAGGAGCCACTAGTGACGCTATTACGCTCACCCATCGGCATCCCTCTATGAGTAAAAATTATATCATAGCTCTTAGGTGATTCCTCCTATGAGGCTTAAAGTACATGAGGCTTAAAAGCCTACTAAAATGTGTAGCGATCGGAAGTTCACGTTGACCGGTTAAAAGGACTTCAGTTTAAACGGTTATCATCTTTAATAGAAAAGGACAAAATAAATTGATAGTTTCAAGAATTCAACTCCTCCTTCCACCATCAAGTCTCTATGAACTTGTTTACTCTGTCTTCTATTTTCAACCCAAATTTTAACCAGAAACTTTAATGGATTTAAAAAAAATTCTGCATTAGTTGGATATGTATATGTAAGTCTATTTTACTATTTCTCTTACCAACAAAAACAAGAAATTTTAACGAGAGAATAAATTCAATAGATATGAATTCACCGAATCACCATCGTCCAATTCCTGTGTTTCGTCATGCACAACTTGCTTAAGCCCATCTCCAACCCACAACATCATTTTGGTGTAACTTTTTCACCAAAATGGTGTAAAAGTCACATCATACAGTAATTTCATCTCCAACCCATAGCACCATTTCTAACACCAAAAGAGAATATTCTCTGTATATTTTTCTCTACCTATTTTTTATATAACTTTTAACTAAAATCCCCATTACTTTACAAAATGTACAATTTTTAAAAAAAATGGCGTTCGTGAACATTGTCACGCCAGATTTGGCGGAGCACTGTTCACCAGCACCAAAAACGCCATTTTTGGCACTAGAAATGGCGCTCGATTAGAGCGCCATCCAGCGCCAAAAATGGCGTTTTGCCCCAATTTGGCACTGGGTTGGAGATGGCCTAAGAGTTGAATGGAAGAATTTCTCAACCCAATCCATCATTGTCCTCCACAATATCCTCTCCTTCACTCCCTTCCCCAAATCCCTAATCTAAACCTTCCTCAGTCCCTCCTTTCCCTCTAATGAAGAACCCGAATCTGAATCCAAAGACAACGACGACAACGACGACGACGACTTATTTGAATCCGACCATAAATTCGAACCCATCTTTAAAACTGGTCTTTTTTCGTCTGCCTTCCACTCCTTATATGAGTTCAGGTTCGAGATCGCAGATCGCCGGCGAGCGCTCTGTTTGCAAACTTACCATCAACTATCTCCACAGCCTCCTAGTCTGCCATCAACTCCTTCACCCCCTCTGCCCTCACCCTCCCTGGCGGCTAAGTCCATTTTACGCAGCGCGCGCGCGCGCGGGGGGGGGGGGGGGGGGGGGGGGGGGGGGGGGGGGGGGGGGGGGGGGGGGGATCTTCAACCCTAGCCATTTTTACTCGCTAGAATAGACAAAATGAAGAACAATTAAATAACTTAGCTAGCAAAAAAAAAAATTACACTCCAACCACGCTAGCTATTTTGGCTAGTCATATATATTTTAAACCCCAAATTTAAATTAAATTAAAATATAAAGCCCAAGTCAAAAATAAAAGCTCAAGCCCAAAAAAAAACCCAAGCCCTAAAGGGGAAAATCTTTCTCCTTAAATCTGATCACGAGCACATTCGCAAGTTTGCAAGCTCGCGATCATGAGTTCGCGATGACAATTTATTTGGGTTTTAATTTTTCGTTTGGGTTTTGAATTTTTTTTTTCTTTTTTTTTTCTTTTTCTTTTTGGGGTGGAGGAGGGGAGTTTGGAGAACAATACAACTTCACCAGATCTGGCGATTAAATTTGATATATCTATTTTGACAAATGGTTTGGCGAGTCTCGTTGGATTATATTTTTCTCCCTAAATCTGCTATTTTGGCAAAAATGAGAAATGGCTAGCGTATTTGGAGATGGTCTTAGGTCTTCGTTAGCTATACTTTGAGAGAGCAAAAAAAAACTCAATAATTTACACGTAACGTTCTCTCTAGCATACGCTATTGATTTGAGAAAATCACATCACTTTGTTGCTTTAATAGAATTTGCACTCTCCCTATTTCCATATATATTAGGAGAAAAAAAAGGGCCTAATTTTTTGTGAATGGTACAATTTGTAAGGAGCTAACACATCTCTGCAATTATTATTGACTAGTATTATACACGTGCGTTGCACGTGGGAAAAATGGGGAGGGGGAATGAAAAAGACAAAAAATAAAATAAAATACCAACACGTGTGCTGCACGTGTTGACAAAATGACACAATGACAAATGACACTAAGCCCTTCTCCCATTATAATATTAGAGATAACATAATTTTTGGGGTATTTTTTAATGGGTCAGGGTTGGCTCTATTTTGAGTGGACCCAGACCTGGACCCGAAAGTGAATCAAGTCTTATTTTAGGATCCGGACCCGGGCCCGGACCCATATAGATCGGGTTGGTTATGGTCCAATGCCAGATCCGGGTATCGGGTATTGATACCAATGCTACTTAAAACAAAGAACTTCTTAGCCAAGGGCCTAAAAGTAATTTATCCATAATAATAATAATAATTTACCCATAGTATTTTTCACGTGCGATGCACGTTTTGATAAGAGCTGGAGGATTTTCACGTGTGATGTACGTGTTAGTTTTGGAGTTGGACGTGCATTGCACGTAATTAGGAAAAATATTTTGAAGAATAAATACAATTTGTACGTGCAATGCACGTTTTTATAAGTAGAATTTGAATTGTACGTGTAACATATGTGTATGTTTAGTGTTAAAAACATATTATAAAATTATTTTGCAAGACCCATCGTGTAATTATACTTTTTATGTTATTATTGCATGGCTGGAGTCAGTTGACTCTATCCGTATCGTCAAAAAAAAAATTATTTTGCACGTGCATTGCACGTTTTAAATATGTGATTTTTTTATTTGTTTGTTTTTGTTGTAATTAATTGAAGAGTTAGAGTTGCACGTGCAATGCACGGGTTTTTATGTTGATAAATGACAACCCGAACTCTCCCATTATAATATTAGAGACTGGTAGTTTACACGTGCGATGCACGTCTAAATGAATATAGTTTTTTAAAAGTAAAAATTCAGACGCAATCTGGATTTGATCTAAAATCTCATTTACAATAGTTATGCACATGCGTTGCACGGGTTGGTAGATGGACAAATTAAACTAAGGCCTTCTCCCATTATAGTAGTAGAGATGAGTTGGAGGTATATAATTTGTAAACAAACAAATTTAATTAATCTAATCTCAACTACATATTTTTAAGTAAAAGTTATATTACCCATCCATCTCTAATTAATTAGCCACTTACGACAAAATTATTTACGAAATTGATATTCATATAAAATAAATGTTGATGCTTGAGAGATAATTCGGAAAGAGTTGGAGCTTTAAAAGAAAATGTGCATCGCATGTGCAAGTTACTAGTAAGAAATAACCATATGCTTTATGAGAACCAATATGCTAAACTTGACTAATTTTTTTATTTTTTTATTTTTTTTTTTAGGGGGGGGGGGGGGGGGGGGAGGGGGGGTTGACTTTTCAATCTCCATTTCAACCCTACCCGTTAGCATCCTATACAATCCCCTATACCCAATAACCCTATCCCCTCCTATATATTAACCTCCTGTGCTTTACCCTATATAGTTACCCTAACCCTACCCCTATTTAACTTAACTCCTAGCCGCCTCTTCATCTCCCTGTGCATCTTCTCCTCCCGATCTCCCCTGCTCTCCCCCTTTCTCCGAGTGTCTCTTTCCCCTCCTGCCTCGGCAGCACCCTCCTTCCCTTCTCGTCTCCTTCGGCTGTTCACTTCCGACGCCAGCACCCGCCGTGCGTCGTCGCTCTGTCTGCCGACCACCATCCTGAGTGCACCCCTGTGCTACCCCCCTTCACAGCGCGTGCCTGTCTTCCCTCCCAAAGTCGAAGCAGCACGGCAGCACCCTCCGTTGCCGTCCTCCACCTTGCCGCCCTGTGCCGATCGCCGTTGCTGTCCCCGTCAACTATCCCCTTGGCTGCCGCCAGTCCCCACCGCACCGCCCTCGCCGTCAGCCTCGCCCTGAGCACCACCGCCCGCCGTCAGAGCCAGCCATTGTTGTTGATGTTGGTTTTGATCATCTTTGATTGTGGGCCATCCGATCTCCTCTTGATCATCACGATCATGATGATCATCAACTTCCTTTGATCGCAGCCGTTCGATCGATCGATCTTGATCATCATCATCATCTTCATCATCAGGAATATTTGGACCATCTGATCTGATTGTGATCAACGTCTCCATCATCATCAGTCTTGATCTTGGCCCTTAATCGTCTCGATCGTCTTCATCTTGTTCGCAATCGGTTGTTCCTCATGTAGAACCCCGTATTTTCAAATATTATTTTAATTATTTGAAAATGAATTTAAATAATTTTTGAGGATTTAAATAAATATTTTCTAAGAAATTTATCTTTTGTACACGTGCAAAACACGTGCAAATGACTTTTTAGAAGTTTGGAAAATTAAGTTTTCTCTATGAAAAATCATTATTCATTATTTGAGAATTAATTAGTATTTTTTCAGATTTTTCTGAAATTAATTGGTACTATTTGCAATTTTTGAGAAAAGAAGGACTTATTTGCAAAATCGACATTTTTGAGGGTTGGGGGTGCAAAATGCATTTGCTGGGCATTCCGATCAGCACTTGTTGAGGTTTAAAAACATATTTTTCTATTAGATCCTAATTTAAATGATATTTGGGTGAATTTTCAAGAATAGAATTATATATGCAAGATGTATTTTGGAAAGGAGTATTTTGCAAAAGAGGGGATGTAACCCTAATATTCGCTCTGGCATATTTAAGGGGAAATTCTTCCCAGCCGTCATTGAGTATATTCAGATTATTGAGATTCGTTTGAGAAACAAGAAGAGGATTCTTGGATCTAGCAAGGAGAAGCTTTTGTGGATTTTCTTCAAGAACAAGGTGAGTTGGTTTGTTTTGTTTTGTTTGCTTTGTTTGATTTGAATGATGAATGAAGTAAGATCTTTGTTATGCCTTGTTTGTGATCGTTACACTATTGAATTGTTAGTCTTATCGTATGTATGACATGGATCTATTATTTAATATGGAGGATGAGAACTTTATTGATATTTGGATCATGTGTGAGAAATGTTAAGATTTGTTGAGGAAATGTTGATCTATGAGATCGTATTGTTGGGAGACATATTAAGGACTGATTATGTTGTGATCAGATATTAAACATCTGGATCTAGTGATTACAAACCAATCTTAATTATATGTTGAGGAAGACATCTAGTTTTGTTGAGGAAAACCCTAATCAAAGGATTAAGAGTTTAGATCATGAGGAGATGAGATTTGAGTATTTGATTAATTGAGAAATGTATCCATGATGGAGATCTTTGAGAGTTGTTTAATTGCCTGGATACAAGTTAATTTGGTGATCAGTAAATCTTTAGAAAACTCTAGTTTTGATTTGTGTTCAGATCTATTCTGTTTGGAAACCTGTAGCCGACGGTCGACTGGCATGTAGAACAGCCGACTGGTTCGAGCCTACTGATGTACTCGTAGTCTTTGAGATTTGTTCGGGACAGTCGACCTAGACTGAGGTCAGCCGACTGATCTTCTGTTTGTATTTTGTTCAGTCCTTCGGGACAGTCGACCTATGACCCTTCAGTCGACTCAAATACTTAGAATATTTTTGATGAGAATTATTTGTCTTTGTCTCGGGGCAGTCGACTGACCCCTTGGTAAGTCGACTGATTATGCCTTAGTTTATTTTTTGAGAAATGTTGGATTATGTCCTCTGGACAGTCGACTGATCTGATATGCAGTCGACTGGTCCTGAAGGGTCTATGTATTTGATTGTGAGATATTTTGTTTAGTGTTTGATTTTAAGATGTTCAGTTAAGTATTTGTTTGAGATGTTCAGTTAAGAACATGATTTTGAGATATTTTGTTGAGCCACTTGTTTAGTGGAATTTGTTCAGATATTTGTTTTGAGTCTCTAGAGGTAGGTGACCCTAGTATACCGGTGTTTGTTCAGTTATTTGTTGAGGCCCATCGAGGCAAATTTTCAGTTATTCAGATTTTTAGTCCGGTAGGGTACACTACTCTAGGAAATTTGTTCAGTAACCCAAATTAATAAGGACAGGCATTAGTAGTGTCATGACGAATGAGAACTTGAGTTATGCACCTCCGTATGGCTTTTGATGTAGGATTAGTCTCCTGAATTATCCAAGTAGTTAACTTGAGATGTGTGATTTATCTCCGGAATTATCCAGGTAGTTAACCTGAGATGTGAGGTATTTCTCCGGAATTATCCAAGTAATTACCTTGAGATGTGGGATTGAACTACGGAATGATCGGAGTCGAGGCGACGCTTTTGGGGTATTATTGTGATAAGGAATCTATGTTTAGATGTGGGATGATCTCCTGAATTATCCAGGGAAAATACCTGTGATGTGGGATCAATCTCCGGAATGATCAAGCATGGAAAAATTATCATAGTTTATCTTCATCTCTTAGTAGTCATCGTTGTCAGCATGTAGTCATGATGTTTTCTTGAATCACTTTCATGCATTTGGATTTCCTGTTTTTACACACACTCGGCTTTGGTTTTTGGTATCACCCGTTATTCTTTTGTTGTTATTTCATACTTTAGTGTTTGATCGTTATTCGTCGGATATTATGTTTTAGTTCATTTATGTTATTTGTTGATTTGTTACCACTCACACCATTTATGGCTGACCCCGTAGTTTTGGGGTTAGGGTTCAACTCTAGCCTCACATGTTGCAGGTTGTTGCTTAGATTGGAGGTTGGAAGCTTGAGTGGGCATTTTGAGATAATTTAAATTATTTAGTGATTGGTGTAAAACTGTAAAGGATATTTGAGATCCTTTGAGTTGTAATAAAATATTATTTGTGATGAGATGTTTAGACTTCCGCTGTAATTGTATTAACTGTTGTAATAAGAGAAAGAAAAATTTTAGTGGTGTTGTTGGTGTTTATTGTTCTATTGAAGTGGATTGCTGGGATTTGGCCACTTATTTTCTAAGCTCTCATATTAGAAATTTGGGGCGCTACAGAGATTGGTATCAGAGCTCCGCTTCAATGTAATAATAGACTTAGTATGACAACCAACCTAGGTGTGGACACTAGAGAGTGAGTACCTAGGTGTGGACATCAGAGCGTGAGTATCACATAGAATTAAATTATGATGTTTGGTTTGAAATTATGGTTTGGGGTATGGTTATGGCTTTGCCATAGGGTAATGATTTGAGTTTGAATTGTGTGTGTGCTCTAACTTTACTCTCGTTTTGCAGTATTCAAAATGGTTGCACCCAGAGGCAGAAATGGTGGCAACAATGAGGATGGTTCGGGTAGTTCTCGAGGAGCGGAAATTGACCTAGAGGCTGAGTTTGCTAAGGTTTATCAGACCTTGAACACATTGATGGCACTCAAGGTGGCGCAGCAGCAAGCGCAGCAGCAGAACCCGCAGCCAAATCATGGAGCTGGGCATGGATTGGTGAATGCCGACCCCATCAAGCAGATTGAATCCTTTAAGAGGATGAGGCCGCCAGTCTTTGAGGGGCAAGCTGATCCAACAGCAGCAGACGATTGGATTCGGAAGATGGAGACGATCTTCGAAGTATCGGAGACTCCAGCAGCCAGTAAGGTGAAGTTGGCTTCTATGCAGCTTGAGAAGGACGCTGGTGTCTGGTGGGAGTCACTGAAGAGGACTCTGGGAGATCAGCCTTTGACATGGGACGCTTTTCTGGAGGAGTTCAGAGATCGCTTCTTTCCTCTGGATGTTCAAGAGAAGAAGGCGACTGAGTTCATGAACCTTCAGCAGGGGAGCATGACTGTTCGGGAGTATGAGACGAAATTTGCTCAACTTTCGAGGTATGCACCAGAGTTGGTCATGGATGAAGCAAAGAAGGCCAAAAAGTTTGAACAGGGCTTGAGGCCGAACTTGAGGTCAAGGATGGTTCCGTTGGGTATCAGGAGATTCGAGAAGCTAGTCAGGAGGGCCGCGATGACTGAAGAAGATATGGAACTGTTTCAGAAGAAGCAGGATACATGGAACCGGAACAAGAGGCCAGCATCAGGCCAGAGTGGGACGGGATTCCCCGCGAAGCAGGCGAAGTTCAGTGGACCGGTGCCGAAGGCATCTGGAGCTCAGGGAGTGACCTGCTACTACTGCAAGGAAGTAGGACACTACAGGTCAGCATGTCCGAAGTTGGCAGAGCATGTTTGTTCTCAGTGTGGGCAGACTGGACACTCAAAGCCCCATTGTCCGCAACTGAAGAAAGATGGTTCGGGTGGAAGCAAAGTCCCGAAGAGGCAAGGGCGAGTATTTGCATTGACCGAGGAGGATGCGAGAAACTCGGAAGATGTAATACAGGGTATGCAGGAACTTTGATTTCTTTCATTTTGAATCAGTGTAATGAATAAAAGCTTTTATTTCAGAACAATTTAAGATTGAGTATCATTCTTATTGTAACAGGAGTTGTTTTAATAAATGGAATAAAAGCAAAGGTTTTGTTTGACACTGGATCATCGCATACATTTGTATCGCCAAGTTTTGCAAAGATCTTAGGTTTGGAACCTAAGTTATTTCCAGGAAGGGTTTTGTCGGTGGCAACGCCGTCAGGCGAAGAGCTGGTAGCGGATCGATATTACGAGGGCTGTGATATCGAGATTGGTGGAAGGATGTTCGGCATCGACTTGATCGAGCTACAAGTGTTGGGAGTGGATGTCATCGTAGGCATCGATTGGATGGCTATTTATGATGCCACAATTGATTGCAAGCAGAAGGAGGTGTTGGTGAAAGCACCAGGTGGACCTGCAGTAACTTTCCAAGGGAAGAAGAAGATTCCGCAGGTGGCTGCAATGGTATCTAAGAAGTCTATTGCAGATGAAGTCAAGGGCATTCCGGTGGTTCGAAAGTTTCCTCAGGTGTTCTTGGATGATTTTCCAGGATTACCGCCGCAGAGAGATGTGGAGTTTTGCATCAATGTTCAGCCGGGGAGTGCGCCGATTTCCAAGGCTCCGTACAGGATGGCACCTGTAGAGCAGGATGAAGTGAAGAAGCAGATTGAAGAGCTTTTGAGCAAAGGGCTTATCAGACCGAGTTCATCTCCGTGGGGAGCGCCAGTGTTGTTGGTCAAGAAGAAGGATGGGTCGATGAGGATGTGCATTGACTACAGGGAGTTGAATAGGGTGACTATTCAGAACAAGTACCCATTGCCGCGGATAGACGATTTGTTCGACAGACTTCGAGGAGCAGCGGTATTTTCGAAGATTGACTTGAGGTCAGGATATCATCAGGTGCGAGTCAAGGAGGAAGATGTGAGCAAGACAGCGTTCAGGACTCGTCATGGGTTGTATGAGTTCTTGGTGATGCCATTCGGATTGACGAATGCGCCAGCAGTGTTCATGGATATGATGAATCGGGTGTTGAGGCCATTCATTGATTCCTTCGTAGTGGTCTTCATCGATGATATCTTGGTATATTCGAAGTCGGAGGAGGATCATTCTAAGCACTTGACAGCGGTATTACAGACATTGCAGGAGCACAGCTTGTATGCCAAATTGTCGAAGTGTGAATTTTGGAAGTCTGAGGTAGCTTTCCTTGGTCATATTCTTTCTAAGGAGGGAGTAGCTACTGATCCTCAGAAAGTGGAAGCAGTGAAGGATTGGCCCAGGCCGACGTCAGTGAAGGAAGTCAGAAGCTTCTTGGGATTAGCTGGTTACTACCGGAGGTTTATTCAGGGATATTCCCAGATTGCAGTTCCATTGACAGGTTTGACCCGGAGGAGTGTGGCATTTGTGTAGACAGATAAGTGCGAGGAGAGTTTCCTTGAGTTAAAGGAAAGGTTGACTACTGCACCTATATTAGCATTGCTGCAAGCAGGGAAGGATTATGACATCTACAGCGATGCATCTCTCAGAGGTTTGGGATGTGTCTTGATGCAGGAAGGCAAGGTCATTGCTTATGGTTCGAGGCAGTTGCGTCCGCATGAGAAGAATTATCCGACGCACGACTTGGAGTTAGCAGCTATTATTTATGCCTTGAAGCTGTGGAGGCATTATGTTTATGGTGAGAAGGTCAACATGTACACTGACCACAAGAGCCTGAAGTATATCTATCAGCAGAGGGATTTGAATCTTCGTCAGAGAAGATGGTTGGAGGTATTGGAAGACATTCGTCCTGAGATCAAGTATCATCCGGGCAAGGCGAATGTAGTGGCTGATGGACTTAGCAGGAAGAGTAGTTTGTCAAGGTTGATCACTATTCGAAGAGAGTTGACAGCAGAGATCGATCAGGCAGGTATCGAGGTGGTACTGCGAGGTTTAGGGGCATCTTTGGCTCAGTTGAGGCTGCAGCCGTCTTTGAGAGAGAAGATTGTGGAAGGTCAGAGATCAGATTCAGAGATCCAGAAGATGTTGCAGCAGGTTGCAGAAGGCAAGTTATCAGAATTTCGTGTCCAAGATGGAGTTCTTTGGTTGGGTGAGAGGTTGTGTGTTCCAGATGATGCAGAGTTGAGAGAGAGTATCTTGCAGGAGGCACACAGCACATTGTTATCAGTTCATCCAGGAGGTACGAAGATGTACAGGGATATCAAACCCCACTTTTGGTGGTCTGGCATGAAGCGAGATGTAGCAGATTTTGTGGCAAGGTGTCTGACTTGTCAGCAGATCAAGGCAGAGAATCAGACCTGGAGGTTTGTTGCAGCCTTTACCCATTCCGGAGTGGAAGTGGGAGAATATCAGCATGGACTTTATTACGGGTTTGCCGAGGAGTTCGAAGGGCAATGACTCGATTTGGGTTGTTGTGGACCGATTGACTAAGTCGGCACATTTTCTAGCCATGAAGATTACTTGGTCGATGGAGAAATTGGCTGAGTTATACGTTGGAGAGATTGTGAGGCTTCATGGAGTTCCAGTTTCAATTGTTTCTGACAGAGATCCAAGGTTTACTTCGAGGTTTTGGAAGAGCCTACAGGCAGCTTTGGGCACCAGGACTGATTTCAGTACAGCATTTCATCCGCAGACAGATGGTCAGACGGAGAGGGTGAATCGAGTGCTGGAAGATATGTTGAGAGCTTGTGTTATGGATTTTGGTGGTAGTTGGGAGAGATACTTGGCATTGGTTGAGTTTGCCTATAACAATAGTTACCATGCAAGTATTGGGATGGCACCGTATGAGGCTTTGTATGGGCGGAGGTGCAGGACACCTGTTTGTTGGTATGAGGTTGGCGAGAGGCAGATGTATGGTCCTGAGATCGTACAGCAGACGTCAGAACAGATTGAGCTGATTCGCAAGAGATTAGTTGAAGCTCAGAGTCGGCAGAAGAGTTATGCTGACACTCGACGGAGAGATTTGGAATTTGAGGTTGGGGATGCAGTTTTTCTCAAGGTTTCTCCGACCAAAGGAGTGATCAGGTTTGGTAAGGGTGGCAAGTTGGCGCCAAGGTACATTGGTCCGTACAAGATCGTGGAGAGGATTGGCAAGACCGCATACAGATTGAAACTTCCTGAGGAGTTAGCGCAGGTACACGATGTGTTTCATGTGTCGCTATTAAGGAAGTATGTGGCCGATCAGAAGCATCAATTGGTAGAAGTTCCCGAAGACCTACAGGTGAACTTGAGTTACAAGGAACAGCCTGTTGAGATCGTTGATCGTAGGGAGAAAGTCCTTAGAAGCAAGGTGATACCTATGGTCAAGGTATTGTGGAGGAACCAACAGTTCGAGGAAGCTACTTGGGAGCCAGAGGATCGCATGCAGAAGGATTTTCCTGGATTGTTTGAATGAATGTATTTCTTATATGTGAATGGAATTTTTTTTTGAATGATTGAACTATTGATTGACACATGATGTAATCCTTTATTTTGATTGTGAGGTTATATGAAATTATTTAGATCATGATCTAATTATGAAGTTTTGTTTCCTTTTGTTGGTATGTGTTTGAACTCATTAGTAGTAGTTCTGAGGACAGAACTCTTCTAAGGAGGGAGTGATGTAGAACCCCGTATTTTCAAATATTATTTTAATTATTCGAAAATGAATTTAAATAATTTTTGAGGATTTAAATAAATATTTTCTAAGAAATTTATCTTTTGTACACGTGCAAATGACTTTTTAGAAGTTTGGAAAATTAAGTTTTCTCTATGAAAAATCATTATTCATTATTTGAGAATTAATTAGTATTTTTCCAGATTTTTCTGAAATTAATTGGTACTATTTGCAATTTTTGAGAAAAGAAGGACTTATTTGCAAAATCGACATTTTTGAGGGTTGGGGGTGCAAAATGCATTTGCTGGGCATTCCGATCAGCACTTGTTGAGGTTTAAAAACATATTTTTCTATTAGATCCTAATTTAAATGATATTTGGGTGAATTTTCAAGAATAGAATTATATATGCAAGATGTATTTTGGAAAGGAGTATTTTGCAAAAGAGGGGATGTAACCCTAATATTCGCTCCGGCATATTTAAGGGGAAATTCTTCCCAGCCGTCATTGAGTATATTCAGATTATTGAGATTCGTTTGAGAAACAAGAAGAGGATTCTTGGATCTAGCAAGGAGAAGCTTTTGTGGATTTTCTTCAAGAACAAGGTGAGTTGGTTTGTTTTGTTTTGTTTGCTTTGTTTGATTTGAATGATGAATGAAGTAAGATCTTTGTTATGCCTTGTTTGTGATCGTTACACTATTGAATTGTTAGTCTTATCGTATGTATGACATGGATCTATTATTTAATATGGAGGATGAGAACTTTATTGATATTTGGATCATGTGTGAGAAATGTTAAGATTTGTTGAGGAAATGTTGATCTATGAGATCGTATTGTTGGGAGACATATTAAGGACTGATTATGTTGTGATCAGATATTAAACATCTGGATCTAGTGATTACAAACCAATCTTAATTATATGTTGAGGAAGACATCTAGTTTTGTTGAGGAAAACCCTAATCAAAGGATTAAGAGTTTAGATCATGAGGAGATGAGATTTGAGTATTTGATTAATTGAGAAATGTATCCATGATGGAGATCTTTGAGAGTTGTTTAATTGCCTGGATACAAGTTAATTTGGTGATCAGTAAATCTTTAGAAAACTCTAGTTTTGATTTGTGTTCAGATCTATTCTGTTTGGAAACCTGTAGCCGACGGTCGACTGGCATGTAGAACAGCCGACTGGTTCGAGCCTACTGATGTACTCGTAGTCTTTGAGATTTGTTCGGGACAGTCGACCTAGACTGAGGTCAGCCGACTGATCTTCTGTTTGTATTTTGTTCAGTCCTTCGGGACAGTCGACCTATGACCCTTCAGTCGACTCAAATACTTAGAATATTTTTTATGAGAATTATTTGTCTTTGTCTCGGGGCAGTCGACTGACCCCTTGGTAAGTCGACTGATTATGCCTTAGTTTATTTTTTGAGAAATGTTGGATTATGTCCTCTGGACAGTCGACTGATCTGATATGCAGTCGACTGGTCCTGAAGGGTCTATGTATTTGATTGTGAGATATTTTGTTTAGTGTTTGATTTTAAGATGTTCAGTTAAGTATTTGTTTGAGATGTTCAGTTAAGAACATGATTTTGAGATATTTTGTTGAGCCACTTGTTTAGTGGAATTTGTTCAGATATTTGTTTTGAGTCTCTAGAGGTAGGTGACCCTAGTATACCGGTGTTTGTTCAGTTATTTGTTGAGGCCCATCGAGGCAAATTTTCAGTTATTCAGATTTTTAGTCCGGTAGGGTACACTACTCTAGGAAATTTGTTCAGTAACCCAAATTAATAAGGACAGGCATTAGTAGTGTCATGACGAATGAGAACTTGAGTTATGCACCTCCGTATGGCTTTTGATGTAGGATTAGTCTCCTGAATTATCCAAGTAGTTAACTTGAGATGTGTGATTTATCTCCGGAATTATCCAGGTAGTTAACCTGAGATGTGAGGTATTTCTCCGGAATTATCCAAGTAATTACCTTGAGATGTGGGATTGAACTACGGAATGATCGGAGTCGAGGCGACGCTTTTGGGGTATTATTGTGATAAGGAATCTATGTTTAGATGTGGGATGATCTCCTGAATTATCCAGGGAAAATACCTGTGATGTGGGATCAATCTCCGGAATGATCAAGCATGGACAAATTATCATAGTTTATCTTCATCTCTTAGTAGTCATCGTTGTCAGCATGTAGTCATGATGTTTTCTTGAATCACTTTCATGCATTTGGATTTCCTGTTTTTACACACACTCGGCTTTGGTTTTTGGTATCACCCGTTATTCTTTTGTTGTTATTTCATACTTTAGTGTTTGATCGTTATTCGTCGGATATTATGTTTTAGTTCATTTATGTTATTTGTTGATTTGTTACCACTCACACCATTTATGGCTGACCCCGTAGTTTTGGGGTTAGGGTTCAACTCTAGCCTCACATGTTGCAGGTTGTTGCTTAGATTGGAGGTTGGAAGCTTGAGTGGGCATTTTGAGATAATTTAAATTATTTAGTGATTGGTGTAAAACTGTAAAGGATATTTGAGATCCTTTGAGTTGTAATAAAATATTATTTGTGATGAGATGTTTAGACTTCCGCTGTAATTGTATTAACTGTTGTAATAAGAGAAAGAAAAATTTTAGTGGTGTTGTTGGTGTTTATTGTTCTATTGAAGTGGATTGCTGGAATTTCGCCACTTATTTTCTAAGCTCTCATATTAGAAATTTGGGGCGCTACAGAGATTGGTATCAGAGCTCCGCTTCAATGTAATAATAGACTTAGTATGACAACCAACCTAGGTGTGGACACTAGAGAGTGAGTACCTAGGTGTGGACATCAGAGCGTGAGTATCACATAGAATTAAATTATGATGTTTGGTTTGAAATTATGGTTTGGGGTATGGTTATGGCTTTGCCATAGGGTAATGATTTGAGTTTGAATTGTGTGTGTGCTCTAACTTTACCCTCGTTTTGCAGTATTCAAAATGGTTGCACCCAGAGGCAGAAATGGTGGCAACAATGAGGATGGTTCGGGTAGTTCTCGAGGAGCGGAAATTGACCTAGAGGCTGAGTTTGCTAAGGTTTATCAGACCTTGAACACATTGATGGCACTCAAGGTGGCGCAGCAGCAAGCGCAGCAGCAGAACCCGCAGCCAAATCATGGAGCTGGGCATGGATTGGTGAATGCCGACCCCATCAAGCAGATTGAATCCTTTAAGAGGATGAGGCCGCCAGTCTTTGAGGGGCAAGCTGATCCAACAGCAGCAGACGATTGGATTCGGAAGATGGAGACGATCTTCGAAGTATCGGAGACTCCAGCAGCCAGTAAGGTGAAGTTGGCTTCTATGCAACTTGAGAAGGACGCTGGTGTCTGGTGGGAGTCACTGAAGAGGACTCTGGGAGATCAGCCTTTGACATGGGATGCTTTTCTAGAGGAGTTCAGAGATCGCTTCTTTCCTCTGGATGTTCAAGAGAAGAAGGCGACTGAGTTCATGAACCTTCAGCAGGGGAGCATGACTGTTCGGGAGTATGAGACGAAATTTGCTCAACTTTCGAGGTATGCACCAGAGTTGGTCATGGATGAAGCAAAGAAGGCCAAAAAGTTTGAACAGGGCTTGAGGCCGAACTTGAGGTCAAGGATGGTTCCGTTGGGTATCAGGAGATTCGAGAAGCTAGTCAGGAGGGCCGCGATGACTGAAGAAGATATGGAACTGTTTCAGAAGAAGCAGGATACATGGAACCGGAACAAGAGGCCAGCATCAGGTCAGAGTGGGACGGGATTCCCCGCGAAGCAGGCGAAGTTCAGTGGACCGGTGCCGAAGGCATCTGGAGCTCAGGGAGTGACCTGCTACTACTGCAAGGAAGTAGGACACTACAGGTCAGCATGTCCGAAGTTGGCAGAGCATGTTTGTTCTCAGTGTGGGCAGACTGGACACTCAAAGCCCCATTGTCCGCAACTGAAGAAAGATGGTTCGGGTGGAAGCAAAGTCCCGAAGAGGCAAGGGCGAGTATTTGCATTGACCGAGGAGGATGCGAGAAACTCGGAAGATGTAATACAGGGTATGCAGGAACTTTGATTTCTTTCATTTTGAATCAGTGTAATGAATAAAAGCTTTTATTTCAGAACAATTTAAGATTGAGTATCATTCTTATTGTAACAGGAGTTGTTTTAATAAATGGAATAAAAGCAAAGGTTTTGTTTGACACTGGATCATCGCATACATTTGTATCGCCAAGTTTTGCAAAGATCTTAGGTTTGGAACCTAAGTTATTTCCAGGAAGGGTTTTGTCGGTGGCAACGCCGTCAGGCGAAGAGCTGGTAGCGGATCGATATTACGAGGGCTGTGATATCGAGATTGGTGGAAGGATGTTCGGCATCGACTTGATCGAGCTACAAGTGTTGGGAGTGGATGTCATCGTAGGCATCGATTGGATGGCTATTTATGATGCCACAATTGATTGCAAGCAGAAGGAGGTGTTGGTGAAAGCACCAGGTGGACCTGCAGTAACTTTCCAAGGGAAGAAGAAGATTCCGCAGGTGGCTGCAATGGTATCTAAGAAGTCTATTGCAGATGAAGTCAAGGGCATTCCGGTGGTTCGAAAGTTTCCTCAGGTGTTCTTGGATGATTTTCCAGGATTACCGCCGCAGAGAGATGTGGAGTTTTGCATCAATGTTCAGCCGGGGAGTGCGCCGATTTCCAAGGCTCCGTACAGGATGGCACCTGTAGAGCAGGATGAAGTGAAGAAGCAGATTGAAGAGCTTTTGAGCAAAGGGCTTATCAGACCGAGTTCATCTCCGTGGGGAGCGCCAGTGTTGTTGGTCAAGAAGAAGGATGGGTCGATGAGGATGTGCATTGACTACAGGGAGTTGAATAGGGTGACTATTCAGAACAAGTACCCATTGCCGCGGATAGACGATTTGTTCGACAGACTTCGAGGAGCAGCGGTATTTTCGAAGATTGACTTGAGGTCAGGATATCATCAGGTGCGAGTCAAGGAGGAAGATGTGAGCAAGACAGCGTTCAGGACTCGTCATGGGTTGTATGAGTTCTTGGTGATGCCATTCGGATTGACGAATGCGCCAGCAGTGTTCATGGATATGATGAATCGGGTGTTGAGGCCATTCATTGATTCCTTCGTAGTGGTCTTCATCGATGATATCTTGGTATATTCGAAGTCGGAGGAGGATCATTCTAAGCACTTGACAGCGGTATTACAGACATTGCAGGAGCACAGCTTGTATGCCAAATTGTCGAAGTGTGAATTTTGGAAGTCTGAGGTAGCTTTCCTTGGTCATATTCTTTCTAAGGAGGGAGTAGCTACTGATCCTCAGAAAGTGGAAGCAGTGAAGGATTGGCCCAGGCCGACGTCAGTGAAGGAAGTCAGAAGCTTCTTGGGATTAGCTGGTTACTACCGGAGGTTTATTCAGGGATATTCCCAGATTGCAGTTCCATTGACAGGTTTGACCCGGAGGAGTGTGGCATTTGTGTAGACAGATAAGTGCGAGGAGAGTTTCCTTGAGTTAAAGGAAAGGTTGACTACTGCACCTATATTAGCATTGCTGCAAGCAGGGAAGGATTATGACATCTACAGCGATGCATCTCTCAGAGGTTTGGGATGTGTCTTGATGCAGGAAGGCAAGGTCATTGCTTATGGTTCGAGGCAGTTGCGTCCGCATGAGAAGAATTATCCGACGCACGACTTGGAGTTAGCAGCTATTATTTATGCCTTGAAGCTGTGGAGGCATTATGTTTATGGTGAGAAGGTCAACATGTACACTGACCACAAGAGCCTGAAGTATATCTATCAGCAGAGGGATTTGAATCTTCGTCAGAGAAGATGGTTGGAGGTATTGGAAGACATTCGTCCTGAGATCAAGTATCATCCGGGCAAGGCGAATGTAGTGGCTGATGGACTTAGCAGGAAGAGTAGTTTGTCAAGGTTGATCACTATTCGAAGAGAGTTGACAGCAGAGATCGATCAGGCAGGTATCGAGGTGGTACTGCGAGGTTTAGGGGCATCTTTGGCTCAGTTGAGGCTGCAGCCGTCTTTGAGAGAGAAGATTGTGGAAGGTCAGAGATCAGATTCAGAGATCCAGAAGATGTTGCAGCAGGTTGCAGAAGGCAAGTTATCAGAATTTCGTGTCCAAGATGGAGTTCTTTGGTTGGGTGAGAGGTTGTGTGTTCCAGATGATGCAGAGTTGAGAGAGAGTATCTTGCAGGAGGCACACAGCACATTGTTATCAGTTCATCCAGGAGGTACGAAGATGTACAGGGATATCAAACCCCACTTTTGGTGGTCTGGCATGAAGCGAGATGTAGCAGATTTTGTGGCAAGGTGTCTGACTTGTCAGCAGATCAAGGCAGAGAATCAGAGACCTGGAGGTTTGTTGCAGCCTTTACCCATTCCGGAGTGGAAGTGGGAGAATATCAGCATGGACTTTATTACGGGTTTGCCGAGGAGTTCGAAGGGCAATGACTCGATTTGGGTTGTTGTGGACCGATTGACTAAGTCGGCACATTTTCTAGCCATGAAGATTACTTGGTCGATAGAGAAATTGGCTGAGTTATACGTTGGAGAGATTGTGAGGCTTCATGGAGTTCCAGTTTCAATTGTTTCTGACAGAGATCCAAGGTTTACTTCGAGGTTTTGGAAGAGCCTACAGGCAGCTTTGGGTACCAGGACTGATTTCAGTACAGCATTTCATCTGCAGACAGATGGTCAGACGGAGAGGGTGAATCGAGTGCTGGAAGATATGTTGAGAGCTTGTGTTATGGATTTTGGTGGTAGTTGGGAGAGATACTTGGCATTGGTTGAGTTTGCCTATAACAATAGTTACCATGCAAGTATTGGGATGGCACCGTATGAGGCTTTGTATGGGCGGAGGTGCAGGACACCTGTTTGTTGGTATGAGGTTGGCGAGAGGCAGATGTATGGTCCTGAGATCGTACAGCAGACGTCAGAACAGATTGAGCTGATTCGCAAGAGATTAGTTGAAGCTCAGAGTCGGCAGAAGAGTTATGCTGACACTCGACGGAGAGATTTGGAATTTGAGGTTGGGGATGCAGTTTTTCTCAAGGTTTCTCCGACCAAAGGAGTGATCAGGTTTGGTAAGGGTGGCAAGTTGGCGCCAAGGTACATTGGTCCGTACAAGATCGTGGAGAGGATTGGCAAGACCGCATACAGATTGAAACTTCCTGAGGAGTTAGCGCAGGTACACGATGTGTTTCATGTGTCGCTATTAAGGAAGTATGTGGCCGATCAGAAGCATCAATTGGTAGAAGTTCCCGAAGACCTACAGGTGAACTTGAGTTACAAGGAACAGCCTGTTGAGATCGTTGATCGTAGGGAGAAAGTCCTTAGAAGCAAGGTGATACCTATGGTCAAGGTATTGTGGAGGAACCAACAGTTCGAGGAAGCTACTTGGGAGCCAGAGGATCGCATGCAGAAGGATTTTCCTGGATTGTTTGAATGAATGTATTTCTTGTATGTGAATGGAATTTTTTTTTGAATGATTGAACTATTGATTGACACATGATGTAATCCTTTATTTTGATTGTGAGGTTATATGAAATTATTTGGATCATGATCTAATTATGAAGTTTTGTTTCCTTTTGTTGGTATGTGTTTGAACTCATTAGTAGTAGTTCTGAGGACAGAACTCTTCTAAGGAGGGAGTGATGTAGAACCCCGTATTTTCAAATATTATTTTAATTATTTGAAAATGAATTTAAATAATTTTTGAGGATTTAAATAAATATTTTCTAAGAAATTTATCTTTTGTACACGTGCAAAACACGTGCAAATGACTTTTTAGAAGTTTGGAAATTTAAGTTTTCTCTATGAAAAATCATTATTCATTATTTGAGAATTAATTAGTATTTTTCCAGATTTTTCTGAAATTAATTGGTACTATTTGCAATTTTTGAGAAAAGAAGGACTTATTTGCAAAATCGACTTTTTTGAGGGTTGGGGGTGCAAAATGCATTTGCTGGGCATTCCGATCAGCACTTGTTGAGGTTTAAAAACATATTTTTCTATTAGATCCTAATTTAAATGATATTTGGGTGAATTTTCAAGAATAGAATTATATATGCAAGATGTATTTTGGAAAGGAGTATTTTGCAAAAGAGAGGATGTAACCCTAATATTCGCTCCGGCATATTTAAGGGGAAATTCTTCCCAGCCGTCATTGAGTATATTCAGATTATTGAGATTCGTTTGAGAAACAAGAAGAGGATTCTTGGATCTAGCAAGGAGAAGCTTTTGTGGATTTTCTTCAAGAACAAGGTGAGTTGGTTTGTTTTGTTTTGTTTGCTTTGTTTGATTTGAATGATGAATGAAGTAAGATCTTTGTTATGCCTTGTTTGTGATCGTTACACTATTGAATTGTTAGTCTTATCGTATGTATGACATGGATCTATTATTTAATATGGAGGATGAGAACTTTATTGATATTTGGATCATGTGTGAGAAATGTTAAGATTTGTTGAGGAAATGTTGATCTATGAGATCGTATTGTTGGGAGACATATTAAGGACTGATTATGTTGTGATCAGATATTAAACATCTGGATCTAGTGATTACAAACCAATCTTAATTATATGTTGAGGAAGACATCTAGTTTTGTTGAGGAAAACCCTAATCAAGGGATTAAGAGTTTAGATCATGAGGAGATGAGATTTGAGTATTTGATTAATTGAGAAATGTATCCATGATGGAGATCTTTGAGAGTTGTTTAATTGCCTGGATACAAGTTAATTTGGTGATCAGTAAATCTTTAGAAAACTCTAGTTTTGATTTGTGTTCAGATCTATTCTGTTTGGAAACCTGTAGCCGACGGTCGACTGGCATGTAGAACAGCCGACTGGTTCGAGCCTACTGATGTACTCGTTGTCTTTGAGATTTGTTCGGGACAGTCGACCTAGACTGAGGTCAGCCGACTGATCTTCTGTTTGTATTTTGTTCAGTCCTTCGGGACAGTCGACCTATGACCCTTCAGTCGACTCAAATACTTAGAATATTTTTGATGAGAATTATTTGTCTTTGTCTCGGGGCAGTCGACTGACCCCTTGGTAAGTCGACTGATTATGCCTTAGTTTATTTTTTGAGAAATGTTGGATTATGTCCTCTGGACAGTCGACTGATCTGATATGCAGTCGACTGGTCCTGAAGGGTCTATGTATTTGATTGTGAGATATTTTGTTTAGTGTTTGATTTTAAGATGTTCAGTTAAGTATTTGTTTGAGATGTTCAGTTAAGAACATGATTTTGAGATATTTTGTTGAGCCACTTGTTTAGTGGAATTTGTTCAGATATTTGTTTTGAGTCTCTAGAGGTAGGTGACCCTAGTATACCGGTGTTTGTTCAGTTATTTGTTGAGGCCCATCGAGGCAAATTTTCAGTTATTCAGATTTTTAGTCCGGTAGGGTACACTACTCTAGGAAATTTGTTCAGTAACCCAAATTAATAAGGACAGGCATTAGTAGTGTCATGACGAATGAGAACTTGAGTTATGCACCTCCGTATGGCTTTTGATGTAGGATTAGTCTCCTGAATTATCCAAGTAGTTAACTTGAGATGTGTGATTTATCTCCGGAATTATCCAGGTAGTTAACCTGAGATGTGAGGTATTTCTCCGGAATTATCCAAGTAATTACCTTGAGATGTGGGATTGAACTACGGAATGATCGGAGTCGAGGCGACGCTTTTGGGGTATTATTGTGATAAGGAATCTATGTTTAGATGTGGGATGATCTCCTGAATTATCCAGGGAAAATACCTGTGATGTGGGATCAATCTCCGGAATGATCAAGCATGGACAAATTATCATAGTTTATCTTCATCTCTTAGTAGTCATCGTTGTCAGCATGTAGTCATGATGTTTTCTTGAATCACTTTCATGCATTTGGATTTCCTGTTTTTACACACACTCGGCTTTGGTTTTTGGTATCACCCGTTATTCTTTTGTTGTTATTTCATACTTTAGTGTTTGATCGTTATTCGTCGGATATTATGTTTTAGTTCATTTATGTTATTTGTTGATTTGTTACCACTCACACCATTTATGGCTGACCCCGTAGTTTTGGGGTTAGGGTTCAACTCTAGCCTCACATGTTGCAGGTTGTTGCTTAGATTGGAGGTTGGAAGCTTGAGTGGGCATTTTGAGATAATTTAAATTATTTAGTGATTGGTGTAAAACTGTAAAGGATATTTGAGATCCTTTGAGTTGTAATAAAATATTATTTGTGATGAGATGTTTAGACTTCCGCTGTAATTGTATTAACTGTTGTAATAAGAGAAAGAAAAATTTTAGTGGTGTTGTTGGTGTTTATTGTTCTATTGAAGTGGATTGCTGGGATTTCGCCACTTATTTTCTAAGCTCTCATATTAGAAATTTGGGACGCTACACCTCATGTTCGTGATCTTGTTCGTGTCCGCTTGCTCGTGTTATTGTGTTCTTGCCCGAAAATCCATTCTCGTTATTCTCGTTCTTTGCACCGTTCCCACCGTCGTCTCTCAGGCAAGTAACTTGTATTAATTTCTGTTGCAAATACAAGTACTAAATACCTCCTGCAGTGTAGTTGTGTTCTAGAGAAAATTCTTGTGCAAACCCCTGTTATATGTTGTCTCTATTGTGTTGACCCACCCGTAGTTGCCTCATGACACACATGACATAAAATAACTTAGGGATGACCACTTCTTATTGTATACATGCATGTTGTTTGTATGATGTCGTATGCTTGCTTGTGTTAGTCATAGTATAACTCGTTGTAGACTTGTCAAACCTCCAATACCATATTTCTTGGACATCTAGCACACCCTATTTCACATTTTGTTACGATTTGGATGAGTTTCGTATGATCTATGTCGATTTTATGCATAAAGAAGATTTCAGATTTTGTGTCACCGTTTTTGTTCAGTATTTTAGACCCTATTAAGGTCAGTATATGAAAATTATTTGTGAATAAGAATTATGGAGAATTCTGTCTACTTTCCAAATTTTCTAATAGATCTCAGTTTCGATTTATGAATTGCGAGTTATGACTATTTTAATACAGATATGTTTAAAATTCCAAATTTTGTTTTATATGAATTCTGTATGGTTAATTACTTTTCTACTGATGCTAAAGATAATATTTTAATCCAATGTTTTGCTGGTTACAACTAGACTTGATTGGGATTAACCTCTATTTTTTGTGGATTCAATTGATAACTTTTATACACTATTCTATACTTGCAAACAACTACTATACATACAGAATTTTCGTGCTGTTCTGTAAAGAAATATAATTTCGACCTGAATCTATTTGATGTTTATAAAAACTTTGTGAATATGAAATATAGCCTATTGTACCTATTTTATCACCCTTTTGACGGATCTGGATTTCGATTTATATTTTGTGAGATATTGTTGTTTTAGTACTGCTGTGTGTATGATTCCAGATTTACAAAACTGATGTATCTTGCTGCTTTCTGATTTCCATTGAGTATTCTATCTATGTTGAAAAATTATGAAACTTTAATTTTTGATACTAAACATACTAGGTAATACCCCGAATTTTTTTTGGATTTAATCAGTAAGTTTTGATTTCGTTTTCATGGTTATGAATACAAACTCCTGAATTCTGGTTGAACATGTTTTCTGGATACAAATATGATTTGAGTCCTGTTGTTATGAAGTACCCTATGACTTATATATATTTGCTGGATTCAGCTGAGAGTTTATTTTCCAGATTTTCTGACGGATCCAGCTTTGCAAGTTTGTAGCAACGGAAATTCTAGATTAGTGCAGTACTGTCTTGCGGTCATGAACTAGAATTTTCGTTGTTCTATCCTTTTATGAATTGTCTTTCACCTGTACATGTTTATGTTCCAACCTGAACTTGTTACTTGTTTTGTAACCCCTGTTATTCTTTTTGTGTATTTTTAAGTGTAATTTTCGTTTTGGTGTATTTTTTCTCTCTTTGTATTCCTCTTGTATTTCTTTAGACCGTATATTGGATTTTTATTTCAATATATTTTCATTTTATTATTCTTGTCTTCTTTTATTTGAATTCTTGATTCTTGTTCGCATCTTGTTCGTTCCTTTTTGATCGAGCTGATTATTTTGATCCTCTTTATTGTTGTTCACACCCTATATTATTTTCTATTATTTTGTTCATTTTGGTCTGTCTATATTTTTGCTTGAATCCCTAATAACCATTTATATTCTCTAATATCCACTTAGTCAAACCCACTTACCCTATTTAATTTTCCACTGCCCATTTAAAACATACCCACTAAGCTTTTACCTTAACCTATATATCTGTTATATATATACAAGCTCCTTAACCCATTACAATTAATTCCTATTACCCAACCCGAAGCCCACTTCCCATGCATACCCGACCCGAAACCCCTATACTATGCCGCTCTCTCCCTCTAACCTTAAACTCCACCTATTTGAAACCCGTGCACTGTACCCCTCCACCTGCCACTATCTGTCCCTGACTTCTCTCTCTCCTGTTCTTACTGTAAAACCCAGAGCCCCCGACTATGTCCCTCTCCCTGTCTCCATCTCTCTCTCCGTCGTTCCCCCTCTCTCTGTCTCCGTTCTGACGCGCCAACCGCAGCAACAGCAGCAGCGGCACCACAGTGGTGTGCTCCCCCCTTCTCTGTTGGCTGTCAATGCCAGCAGTGGCAGCGGCTAGTGGTTGTCTCTCGTGCAATTATGCCTCGCCCTCGCTTGTGTGCGGGTGTGCTTGCTTCGTTGCTCGTTAGTTGGGTTCATGTGGATTTCATTCGTTCGTGGGTTGTGATCATCGTCGTTGGTTGTGTTCGTGGACTCTTCTCGCTTTTGGAGTTTGTGTGTTCGTTGAGTTCGTTTCCGGGAATCCATTCCCGTTATTCTTGCTTGGAGTCGTTTTCGTCATCGGTTAAGACAAGTAACTTGTATTAAATTCCTTTGCATATACAAGTACTAAATACCACTTGTAGTGTAGCTGGGTTCTAGAGACAATTTGTGTGTGAATCCCCCTGTTGATATTGTCTCTATAGTGATGACTTGACCATAGTTGCCTCACAACATACATGACATGATATAACCTAGGACTGACCACATCTTGTTGCATATATGCGTGTTGTTCATGTTTTATCTTGTGCTCATTCGTGTTATTCGTGATAATCATGTCTTGGACTTGCGAAATACCCTATAACATATTGCTTGGACATCTAGTATACTCTATATCATGTTTGGTTATGTTTTGGATGAGTTCTATGTGAACTAGTGGATTTTGTGTACATGCGATATTTTCAGTTTTGATCTATATGTTAGACCCTATTAAGGTCGGTATTTGAAAATATTTTGTGAACATGGTTTATAGAGAATTCTGTCTATTTTCCAACCATTTTTACAGACCTCAGTTTCGATTTACGGGTCGTGAGTTATGTCGATTTTACTACAGTAGTGTCGCAAGATTTCCAGATTGTGTTTGCTATGAATTCTAAAGAGTAATCTATTTTTATTCTAGTGTTAAAATTATTATTTTGATCTGAAATTTTGGTCAGTGCTTCTTGACTTGATTGAGGTTTACCCAGATTTTTTGTGGATTTATTTGAGGATTTTCACAAACCTTTTCATGCTTGCTACCAAAGATTTTACATGCAGAATTTTACTACTGTTCAGTAAAAAACTTAATTTTCGACCTATTTCTACTTGTTGTTTCTAAAATAATTCTGAATATTAAAGTTAGCCTACTGTATCTATTTTAATACCCTTTTAGCATATTTGGATTTCGATTTATGGTTTGCGAGATATTGCTGTTTTCGTACTACAGTGTTTATGATTTCAGATTTGCAACACTGTCGTGTCTTGATGTTTTCTGATTTTACTTGACTACTCTATTTTTGTTGAAAAATTATGAAACTTGTTTTTCTGTTACTACACATATAGGGGAATACCCCATATTTTTCGTGGATTTAATTTGTGAGTTTTCATGCTCTTTTCCGGTTCTTGAATACAATTTTCTGATTTCTGGTTGAACATATTTTCTGGATTTAAATCAGTTTTGAGTTGTGTTTTTGTGAAATACTATATGACTTATATATTTTTGCTGGATTTGGCCGGGAGTCTATTTTTTATACCTTTCGATGGATTCAGATTTGCATGTTTGTAACAATGGGAATCTCAGTTTTACTGTAGTATGGTCTTGCTGTCCTGAACTAGAAATTTGGTTATTTTATCCTTTTGTGTGTTATCTTTCACCTATTCATGTTTATCTTGTAACTTGAACTTGTTACTTGATCATACCATGATATACTTACTTGTTTCGTAACACATACATGCTTGTTTGACATTAATAATAAAATAACCAAGTCGGGGTTTAAAGGGACAGATCTAATAGTGGAAAATACAGAAACGTATACTCGGAAGAGGATCTATTGATCCTATGTGATACTTGGCTTGATACTTGATTACTTGAGGCTTCATATTTCACTACTTGAGGCTTGTTACTTCATACTTGATACTTTGCTTGATACCTGAGACTTTGCTTGATACTTGATACTTGAGGCTTGATATTTCATTACTTGAGGCTTGATATTTCACTTGGCTTGATATTTGATACTTGAGGCATGATACTTCACCCTTGAGCCTTGTTTACTTGATACTTGAGGCTTGATACTTGATACTTGATTTCTTGAGGCTTGTCCCTGAGTACACTGCCCTATATGATCCACTATGAAATCTAACATGAAATTGCATTGACTGTAG